>VJWM01000011.1:600000-1200000 GCA_010909165.1 Anthoceros angustus
ATCCTGACCTTACCTTACGCATACAGGCTGCAGAGGAGCTCGGACTTCCCCCCACAACCCATCAACTTAAACACGTCTGGCTAAAGTTCAGCTCGTCTTGCATTCTGAAACATCCTGATGAGATACAATTTAAGGAGCTCTTGTACAGATGGCAAGGAACGTAACTGGGGAAAGGAAGTTTTTATGGAAGGAAGAGGCCCCGGAAGACATTGATGCAAGCATGAGATTTTTGCAGAGAGGACATGAAGAAGAAGAAGAATTTTAAGTCTGTATTTAAGTCCACTAAGGACGGATTTCCGTCATACTTGCACCAAGGGCATCCACTCCCTTTAAGCACCCCATCTAAGTACCGATTCAAGCTCAGGATGCTTAATCACGGCGTTCTTATAAATGTGTGTCCATTAGGCCAAATGAATCGATGGAGGGGAGCATCCTGCCAATGTCAGGCTCAGCACTCCTCCAATTAAATTTTCTGGATTTCATTATTATTCATTTTGAAAACGATATATCGCGGAAAAGGATGAAAATACGCTTCGGCCTTCTAGGGTTAACACAAGAATGCCCCAGCGGTGTGCCAAGTGTGATGCCCTGCCCGCGGTGTAGGGAGGCCGCGTGGCGGTGAAAGGGTCATTTGCAACAGAGCTTGGCTCCTGGAGGCTTGTACCGTCTCCATTCACACCACCCGTTAACTGAGAAGGGCGGCTTCCCCTTGTTAAGGCAACACTCCCGGGACATCCCAAGACTTGCGCTGGTACGAGGAACCAGCTCAGGCAGCAGAATTCCGGTGACTCAATTACGTTGGAAGATCTGGCGTTGAGAGCGATGGCTATGGCGGGGCTCAGGCCGGGCATGGCGTTGTGGTGTGGGAAACCTGTGGCCAAACATCCCAACCCGTGGCAGCGCCCCGCTTGGTCCTGTGCCCCTTGGAAGCATCAGTCTGTGGTCACATTCGCTGCTGTGGCCAACGAGAACAAGGAGTGAGGATTGGACAGACCCCAACTGCAGAGTGCAAACCGAGTCCTGCTGATTGTTTGCGGAATCGGTGCAGCTTACGTGCCTGCATTGCGTGATCGCAGGTACGTCATTGTGGGAGGAGGAAACGCTGCTGGCTATGCCGCTCGCGCTTTCGTGGAGAACGGAGTCGCTGAAGGCAGAATATGCATTGTTTCGAACGAGGTACGCGTTCTGTTGGTCAGAATGGCGCATTTTAGATCGTATTCGGTAACAGAAACATGGGATCGTTGAAATGCAGAAAGTCCCGCCGTACGAGCGTCCGGCTCTGACCAAGGCCTACTTGTTTCCCCTGGACAAAGCGCCTGCTAGATTGCCGGTGAGCTGGATGTCCTGCCGTGAAGCATTTGATTTTGAGGGCTCTGCGTTCTGTGGCAGACTGTGAGAGCTTTTGTCGATCGCTACAGGGATTCCATACATGTGTAGGTGGAGGTGGCGAAAGACAAACTTCTGATTGGTACAAAGAGAAAGGCATAGAGGTACTGCAGTTTCTCATCTTGGCTTGTTCTAGCAAGAAATCCTTTTCCAGAAGGACCTACCATGGCTCCAGCTAAAGCATGCAATGGAATTCAGGTGTTGTATGACACCACTGTCTCTGGGATCGATGTAAACTCACGTACGTTGACGACGACATCAGGGGATACAATAGAATTTGGTAAAGCACTGATTATTGCAACTGGTGCCAGTGCTAGCAGGTATAAGTCTGCAAAATAATACCAAGTTATTCCAAAACTATGTAGAGCAGAGATGATCTAATATGCTTAGCACAGGTTGCCAGATGCCATTGGGGGTGGCCTTTCAGGCGTCCATTACATCCGAAATGTTGCTGATGCCGACAACCTAGTTACTGCGCTGGTAATTACTTTCTGGTGCAGTTCATTTGGACTCTTTCGTGGTTCTTAAGTGGTTGCCACTGAAGAAGAGTTGCATTTGCAGCAATCAGCAAAGAAAATTGTTGTGATTGGTGGTGGTTATATTGGCATGGAAGTTGCTGCTGCCACAGCAGCATGGAAGCTTGACACCACGGTAAGCCGGATAGCATCTGTTGTGCTGAAACTGAAGTCCAGTTGCCCTGTTGCATCTTTTCTTGCTCGGCAAATGCTCTCTCATCAGAGCCTTGGACAAATGTGCAGGTCGTCTTCCCGGAGTCCCATGTCATGCCAAGGCTTTTCACTCCAACAATAGCCAAACACTATGAAGAGCTCTACTCGAGAAACGGCATCCATTTTGCAAAGGTTTCTATCAATCACCGCAACAGACTCTCCTTTGGTCCTAGAAGGAAGCTTTCAAGCTATCTGCAATTTTACCTATGTTTCTGAGTTTGATTCTGTCCCTCTGCCATCGTCAGGGTAGATCTGTGAACAGACTGATAGCTGGAGACACTGGCAAAGTGGAAGGTGTGGAATTATCAGATGGCACTCTACTTGATGCGGACTTGGTGAGTTGAGGCTCAGATTCCATCAAACATTGGTTAGGTAGTTGGATTGTGGACTTGGAGGCTGTAAGGTGATGCTCAGCCAACATGGCACATCCTTGACCTCCTGTGCCTGGCAGGTCATAGTTGGGGTAGGCGCCAAACCTGCTGCAAGTCCATTTCTGGAGGCAGGATTCCTTTCGGAAGGAGGAGCCTTGCTGGTCCGTTTCTCCCCAAAAAAACTACCCTCTGATTTTGATAAAGCTTTTGCTCAGAACTAACAACGTTTCTTGGTCGTTGGGCTTTGCGGGCAGGTGGATGGTGTATTTTGGCAATAAGTTTTCCAGGCATTTATGCCATTGGAGACGTTGCGGCTTTCCCTCTGAAAGTAACGTCGTTGCTGATGCCGACAACCTAGTTACTGCGCTGGTAATTACTTTCTGGTGCAGTTCATTTGGACTCTTTCGTGGTTCTTAAGTGGTTGCCACTGAAGAAGAGTTGCATTTGCAGCAATCAGCAAAGAAAATTGTTGTGATTGGTGGTGGTTATATTGGCATGGAAGTTGCTGCTGCCACAGCAGCATGGAAGCTTGACACCACGGTAAGCCGGATAGCATCTGTTGTGCTGAAACTGAAGTCCAGTTGCCCTGTTGCATCTTTTCTTGCTCGGCAAATGCTCTCTCATCAGAGCCTTGGACAAATGTGCAGGTCGTCTTCCCGGAGTCCCATGTCATGCCAAGGCTTTTCACTCCAACAATAGCCAAACACTATGAAGAGCTCTACTCGAGAAACGGCATCCATTTTGCAAAGGTTTCTATCAATCACCGCAACAGACTCTCCTTTGGTCCTAGAAGGAAGCTTTCAAGCTATCTGCAATTTTACCTATGTTTCTGAGTTCGATTCTGTCCCTCTGCCATCGTCAGGGTAGATCTGTGAACAGACTGATAGCAGGAGACCGTGGCAAAGTGGAAGGTGTGGAATTATCAGATGGCACTCTACTTGATGCGGACTTGGTGAGTTGAGGCTCAGATTCCATCAAACATTGGTTAGGTAGTTGGATTGTGGACTTGGAGGCTGTAAGGTGATGCTCAGCCAACATGGCACATCCTTGACCTCCTGTGCCTGGCAGGTCATAGTTGGGGTAGGCGCCAAACCTGCTGCAAGTCCATTTCTGGAGGCAGGATTCCTTTCGGAAGGAGGAGCCTTGCTGGTCCGTTTCTCCCCAAAAAAACTACCCTCTGATTTTGATAAAGCTTTTGCTCAGAAATAACAACGTTTCTTGGTCGTTGGGCTTTGCGGGCAGGTGGATGGTGTATTTGGCACAAGTTTTCCAGGCATTTATGCCATTGGAGACGTTGCGGCTTTCCCTCTGAAAGTAAGTACGTCTTGTGCTGATGTTCTCTGTCATCCAGTCTGTTTCAATTGCAACAGCACGAAAGTAACACTCGGCACTAAGGCTTGCAGATATACGGAAGGGTTACAAGGGTGGAGCATGTTGACCATGCACGCAAGTCTGCAGCTCACTGTGTGAACTCTTTGCTACAGAACGGCACTACCCCGTCAGTGATCAAGCCTCCTGACCTCCTCGCATATTTTGGAAGCCCATCTCATGCACGCATGTCCTGACAGTCGTGTCCTGCTGCAGGTACGACTATCTACCATACTTCTACTCCAGAGTATTCGAATACCCCGGAAGCGAGCGGAAAGTATTTTGGCAATTTTACGGCGATAATGGTTGGTGTCTCGTCCTCTGCTGTAACGGCAGCCCAGTCTTTGAACTGGAATCCTAACCCATGGTCATTGATTTCCAGTTGGAGAGACGATTGAGGTCGGTAACTTCGACCCAAAGTACGCCGCATTCTGGTACGAGACAGGTAAGGGCACCATTAACATCAAGTGAAATTGACTATCACGCTTTCGACCTTTAACATTTCCCCAAGCTCGCAGTGATGTTCTGGTCTCATTTCCCCAAGCTCGCAGTGATGTTCTGGTCTCCCTGTTTATCTAACGTTCTCCGTCTCGTGCCGATTCGGCCAGGTCGTGTGAAAGGAGTCTTTTTAGAAAGCGGCAGCCCCGATGTAAGCAGTTCGAGACCAAAGCAGCTCCGGCCTTCATTCCTTTATGACTTTACTATTTGTGACACTTTGGTTTCGTGTGTAGGAATTCGCACTTCTTCCTGGGATTGCTAGGAGACAGCCCCAAATTGATCGCAGTCTGTTGGAGCATGCATCCAGCGTCGAGGAGGCGTTATCAATCGTGAGCAAAGTGGCGGTTGCCTCGTGAATTTTCGATGCACTTTCTGGTTAAATGCACCTTGAAGGTTGATCGTTTACAAGCAAACCTCGAAGCTTTTGCCGCACGCTCAAGGAAAGTGCCACTAGGTCAGGTGGATGTATTTCGGACAAAGATAAAGTTGCCGAAAGGAATACGGAAATTGCACGTAATCGATACATGGACACATATCCTCGAATTTTGGCGCTTTATACATTAAATCGCCACCAGTATTCGTATGTGAGCGCCACAGCCAAGTTCCATGAGTGGCACTGGTAGACTGCCTAGAGGTGTTCTACGACCGCAACAATCCGGTACTGCCAAAACGGTTGGCCATGCGATGCGAGAAACAGGAAGAGCGAGAGCGGCTGGGGAATAAAATTCACCACTTCCAGCAAATCCGCCACTGTCTGCGTTTCGACGATTTTTGCTACCAGGGAGCGGCGGGTCAGCGAGCCTTCGTGAATCCTGGCTTCGTGTTACAGAGACCCCTTGCCTCGTTGAGTCCTTGTCGATGCTCTGCAAGAGCAAACACAGGCGTGCACCGGAGAGGCCGCATGACTAGGAAGGTGGCAGTACAGTATATATACAGATACACATGACCCCGCAGACATTCAAACAGCCTTATGTGTAGCCTCCATGAGTGCCCTTATATTTTCCCATAAGGTACTCCACAAAAATAACAGGAGGATACCTGTACACAAATCCGACAAAACATTGATTCTAATAACCACCAGGCATATCTACACCTCTGACGAGGGGAGAAGTGAATAACACGTTGCAGGCACATGACTTTGCAAGCATATCAGGCGTCGAGTAAGTGCAAGAATACTTGGGAGGGTTCGATTGACAGGTTGGCAGACACTTCACCACGCAATTGTAATTGGGCTCCACAAAGAAAGCAGCCTGTGGCGCACAATCCGAAGGAACAAGAAAGTGTTAGATATCTGCCAGCAACGGTCAAAAGCTACTTCTCTGAATTTCTGAGTCTGTCGGAACAAGTACCCACGGAGTAACGAACGAAGCCAGGATTCACAACTCGATGTAAAGTTGATCTACAAAAATTCAAAAGACAAAACTCAGACAGTGAGAGCAAATGAGCACTTTTGTTCTACCCGAAAACTAGCAGATACCTGAAAATATTGTTGCTCCAGCGTTCCACTGCATCTCCGAGGTTCACAATAAAGCCCCTGATATTACCAACTCAGTAGCAAAACAGAATTCAACCCTGCGTTATATCCAACCATGGTGACCAATGTCAAAAGATCTTGTATGTTGTTGTTACCCTTCAATTGGCGGCACTTCTGTCCAAACTTGTGGTCTGGCATCCTTATCCATGCAAATCTGTCGTTCAACCAGGCAGTACCTGAAGTCCTGGAACCTTGTCGGTCGCAAGAATGGTAAGAACGCCCCAATCCGAGTGAGGCCCTGCTCCAATGAGGCCTTCGTCTGGAGCTGATTTTTCAGCTGGTCGCATCACCAGCATGTATTTACCTTGTCAGCCATTCCGACTTCTTTTCAACACGCTTGAGGAATGCAGCACAAGAAAATGGCAGTCACCTGTGTATCTCAGCAAACGGAGCACACACATTGGATTGTCAACTTTCGTAGGCTTGTCAAAGTAGCCGGCATCCAGTCGTAAAGCTAGAGCTATCAACCTCAAAAGCCGCTTTGTCAGCTTCCTGCACATCACACACAAGGTTACTAACCGCATGAAGGGCAGAGAAACAAAAACTGTAGAAACTACAACTTACACCATCTGTTCACGATAGTTTTCCATAGTTGGCCGCCACTCCGGCAACAGATCTGTCGAATGGTTAGAAGCTGGAGCAGGCAAGGTAATCCAATCCCGACCGCAAACTCTACCTGAAGATGGCCAAACATCAGGGCCATGGAACGGGATTCGTGCCCGCACATCCTCGTTTGGAATCTCCTCCCCTATGTAGTAACCCTCTTTCAAGTCCCCTGATGGTGGGCATCACAACACTTGTTACGTCAGTCCTTCCCACATGATTCCACAAACACTCCCCATTGTGCACCACAAGCAACCATTACCTTTAACCTGATTTTCACCGAGCTTCTGGTCCAGGTAAGGTGTGTATCCTCTGTAATTTCTGTTGTGCATAGACTTCATCTTGTCTTCCAACGGGAGAGTAAAAAATTCCCGCGACTGCTCGAAAAGCTTACAGACCAGCTCCTGATCAACTCCATGATTGACTACATAAAAAAACCCGACATCCACACAAGCCTGCAGATCAGGCGAAAGCAAGCGATTTCAGACTCATTTCCCTCAAAAGATTTGAGAGACAATATTATCTCCTGTTACGAGGAGCACTTGCCTGTCTTACAAGTTCGGCCAAGGCGGCATCGTCAGAACTGGACAAATCGATGCGCTCCACGGCAGCTGTTGCCGGTAAGAGAGGTTCCATCCTTGCAGGCTGACAGCACGCAGTCTGCCAACAGTGTCTTGCTTCCGCTTCTTATTCCAACATTCCAAGCGTGCGGTCCACTGTCAGTATGTACATATGTACGACTTCCAGGTCTGGAAGAAAGGGAACACGGCAGCAAACAGGATTCCATCCAGTGGGCCTGCACATCGATACCCGAAGGCCATTAAGACCAAGAGTACGGCCCGTAAGACCACGTCTTAACGGAAACGAACGTCCTCCGGTTTTGGATGTTACATCCCATTCTCATGCCTTATGCCCAACTGCGCGCCTGCGCCTTACTCACTGTGGGGCACCAGTCCCATCGCCTGCGATAATACTGAACACGGAAGACAGGAGTTCTTTACTCTCCCGCTGGAAGACAAGATGAAGTTTGGCGCGTGAGCTGTGGGTTAGATTTGTCTTCGTTCTCCCATTAACGCGCCACGGAGATCTGCCTTTCAGGCGATGGCGATGGCGATGGCGATGGCGATTGTCATATATCTCGATTCACTGGAATGCTTCGGCTCGCGTCGCCAACTGCATAACAACAAATATTTTTTGTTAGTCCTTTCTGTGTCGTTCATGCCTTCATGCTTGGGGGTTATGAGAAGGAAATCGGGGCATGGGCTAAGAGGGCATGAACACCAGGACTCGATAGTGGCATCAAGGATTTTACCACATTGCGCAAGAGAGACCACAGTGCCTTTTACCGATGGTTCTTGCATGAAGCTAAGAATGGTGGAGAAGTGATGGACTGCTTAATGAAAATTGGTGAAAGATTTTAACTTGAAAGCCGTCTAGGTATTGATGTCTTAATTAACGTAGGACATCTTGTATCATAATTTGATGATTTTGAGGTGGGTGTACACCAACGCAATCCTGAAGACACCCTCTAACCAACATAGATTTTGACACTTGTAACTAATACAGATGTTGACAGCTTGCAACCAATACAAATCTTAATATGGCATCCTAGATCACAAATGTTTTTGGAAAAGTTAGCTGATAAAGGCTCTCTTTTGCCACTCTTTTATAAGGGCAAACTCCTTATGTTCATAAAGGTGGCAGTGGCCTTCCATAGAGCTCGGACTGCTGCAATATCTGTGCCAAACGACACCTGTTTTATGTCCCCAAACTGCGCATAAGGGCCACTAATGGCTTGCAAGCAACTAGTGATAAAAGGTGAAATTAAAGTTATGCTAATAAGATTCTTATAAAAAAGCACTCTCTTGCGATAGCTCCACACATCAATCCAATCTTGTTATTATGAGCATTCAATAACGTCATCGTCCATCCAGTCTACCTTTCTATCGTTAGTGTCTGACATTTCATAATCACTATCTAATAACCTGCTTCTTGTCAGGTTTGTGGGTTTGGCTGTGGCTTGCCAGTGCATGGAGCCATGTTTTGTTAGAGCTTATCCTACAACGAATTGTGGGAGCGACTTGCATGATACGCTGCTATGGTAGACTGCTGCTTTATTCTTTGTGCATGAATGGGATGTGCTTTTTATTTCTTCCTTTGCTTTTCTTCTCATCTGATGCTTGATTGACTACTACGGCATGCTTTCGACCCTATGTAACATAAATTATTCAAGCTGAATTACTATGCACAAACTGTTCAAGCTGAACCCATGTCAATAATAGCAAGGCTAAGGCATATGATGGATCTCTCGCACGGTGACAGTCTAAGGGATAGGAGACCTACGTTTGAGCGTATGAAAACCCTCACATGAGATTCTGTACTCATTATCTTTTTTGAACAGCAGCTAAGCTTGAAATGACCTGGCTATGTCAGGTAGCTTGCAGTTATGCGATGTAATATAGCAAATCTATCTATCTAAGGTCTCGTTGTCCCGCGGGTGGGCAGTGTATCATTACGCATGACGCCGTTCGGGACGTCATGTTCTCTATTGCTAGGGAAGGCGGGTTCCTTCCATTTAGGGAGTGCCTTTACTCCCTGCTCAATGAGATTTCGCTTAGGGCTGATCTATTTTTGACCCGAGGGGATCGGGTTTCGGTAGCTGATGTGGTTGTAACCGATCCCACCCAGGACAGTGTCTGCAAACATGTTATTCTTAACCCTCCAGGTTGGGCGGCGGAGGGATGTGCGACGGCTAAGGTCCACAAGTACTCTTCTGTGCAGGCAGCCACGCCTTTGTCCCCCTTGCCATCGAGGCTCACGGAGCCATGGGCAAGGATTTCTCTCGGTTCGTCAAGGTCTGCGCCAAGGCTTATCATAGCCGCAAGAATGGGATTGGCCTCCCCCTTTCTTGTATTGTTGCTTTCTTCCGTCATCGGGTTTCCATCGCTCTGCAGAGGGCGTTAACGTTGGCCAACACATAATACAGAACGACAGCGAGCGCGGGAGATGCAGTTTCTTTGACACCGATGGTAAGTAGACCTTTTCACGTCCCTGACCACGAAGTTCTTCGGCCGGTTGGTAGTTTTGAAATGCGTGATCGTGGGGGCTAGTCCCCCTGGCATGATGCCCTTCGTTGGGTTTTTCCCCCCTTGTTTTTGGGGTGGATGGGTTTTTCCCATCTCTTTTTTATAATAAGGTCTTCTTTTCCCCTCTATCTAAGGTCTTAGTCCTTTAGTCTAACTTCACTATTCAACTATTTCTTTTAATTATTCATTTACAATACTCTTTTGATATTGAGCTTCAACTATATAGGCTATTTTCTAATGGCTATGTGTTTTTCACTTTCAAGTGTGTGATATTTCATGTTTGACACATAATTATCTAGGGACTTGTAATTTTGGTTTTCTAGTAAATGGTCCATTAATTAGACCGCATCTTACATCTGGATGTGTGATATAATACTAACCAACTGATGTCACCCATAGGTAAGAGAACTTAATTGGATCATTTTGAAGCCGGTAAGTGTCCATTCTTTTAGTACTTGAAAAGTACCCTAAACTATTTTTAATATATGAAAACCGGGAATAAGGCAGCAAATGCGACTCTGGCAAATAAGGATCTGGCAAATAAGGATTGCAGTGCAGGACTACAATGTATACTTTGAAATATCTATGAACTCCAAATTCATTAAAAAAAATTTCGACTAGTACTTTATTGCAAAAGAAAAGGGAGATTATAGGAGAGTGCCACACCTCAACGTACCTCGTTATTGGGTAAAGTCAGGGGTTTATTCACATAAATTATAGGAGAGTGCCACACTTCAACGCGCCTCGTTATTGGGTCAAGTCTGGGGTTCATTTTGACCGGCTACTCTTTTGGTTCCGGGGACCAGCATTTTCCACCTACTCTCGATCTTTCACCGGATAGGGGCCGACACTTTTCAGGACTCTTGGTCTGATTCCCTACTAGAAATGGCAGCCCATGTTACACTTTATGTTAAGATTTGGATCCCTGGATGTAACACTTATGTTGCAATTTTGGGGTCATGTAACACTTTTTGGGCCTCTTGTTACACTTTGGGTTGGAAACCAAACCGGAGAGTTTGTTGCAACGATGTTGCAATGGTGTTGCAATTATGTTGAGATGAAGTGAGAGGTGCTTTTGTCCTCTCTCAAGATTGCAACAAGATAGCAACATATAAAGTGTTACAAGAAAAGTCTTGTAACACTTTTGGAGGCTTGGTACCGAACCTCCTCCCCATCTACCTTCCTCCTTTTACTACTGTTACCCTATGGAATACCTAGTTTTACTTAGTAGTTCCCACAATTATCGTATAGTATATATCGCCATAAATAATACACATATTTTACTAAGAATGTATTCGAATATGTATTTATGTATATGTGTATTCATACGAATATGATATACGGTCATATTTCATTTTGTATAAAATAAGCATATACGTCACACGAATAACATACATACTTTGTACACGTCCATGATACGTTTATCAATTTGTCCTTGAGCACTCAGTGCCTTTTGTGCCTACGAGTTTGTGCTACGCGAACCCATGTTTGCTATGCGCCGGCGTGGGGTTGTTTGGCTCCAAGTCCTCCCTCCTTCTCTCTCCCCCTAGACAACTGCCTCATGTGGAAAGTGTTACATGAAATTGTAACAAAGGACTGTAACATAAGCAGGTTTTCATAGTACATGTTTGAAATCACAAACAATGCTTGTGAGAGAGAGGGTGTACTTAGGAGGGTGAGGTGATGAGAGAGAGCCACGTTCGTGTTAAGATGGTGACAAGCATGAGAAGGGAATAGTGTCAAACTTAATACCAAGCCTACATAGCACATTGCAATATGGAAGTGTAACATAAAATTGCAACAACGACTGTAACATAGGCTGCCTATTCTAGTATGGATTTTCCACCCACTCTTGGTTTTTCACCGGATGGGGATCCACACTTTTTGGGACTCTGGGTATCAGTAACCCTAGTAAGTGGGACTATCGTGGGGCTCGTCATCGAAAATCACATTCGAGCCGACACAGCAATGTATGATAGTCCTTATTTTCGGGCAAAGGTAATAGTGGGGAGTTTTAGTGGGTGAGAGAGTTTTTTCCATGTATGACAAGCCCTTATTTTCGGGCAAAGGTAATGGTGGGGAGTTTTAGTGGGTGTGAGAGTTTTTCCCAAGTCCCACATAACCTGCCATGATATCTAGGCACGTATTCATATGACCTTGGGAAGAGTATAGTCCCTTTGTGTTTCAATAATAAGATGTGTAACGCAAGGGAATCTATGTAATGAAGATTTCTCCCCCGGGTTTGTTTTGATTTATTTTTAAAATACCAAATTAAAAAAAAAATCGAAAATCACAGTCTCAACATCAAAAGTTGATGGCTGTCTTGACATCTGCCACCTTTCCCGACCCTATGCATGTCTTCGGGCTGGGATGCTACAACCTGGATGGAATTTTAGGGCAAAGCATGTTCGAGGCAGCAAGAAACATCCTCACCTCCCTAAGCTTGGAAAACGACCGCACCTACCTCTGGTATGTGGAGCAAAGTACAACAACCCCAGCAGTGTCAGCCAACTGGGCCAGCTCCGCAAGAGATTCTGTTATGGAGAACACGGAATTGGTGCCATCCTTCCCCTCAATTCCAACCAAATACGCCCTCTCCTCATAAATCTGCAGTGAGCTGATGGCACCCCACACCCAGTCTCCAAGGTGCAGAGGCAAATCAGAAGCCCACTGCATTATAGCAAGTCCTGCATCCTGACCTCCCGGCCATTTCTAACCCGAAACCTTCCGGGTCAAACCCAGACGATCGTGCAGCGCTCCACTGCTTTCCTGCAGAGGTTACTCACCCGCTTCACAAACTGTCCTGTGAAGAAGTTGGGGATGCTCGCTCTCGTGTGGTTCGTCTTCTTTGGCAATCAAGCACTTCGCGACCGAGGTAGCATTTCTGGCCAGGTTACATTTGTTGTCCATTTTTTTGCGAGCCACGATCATCCCGGAGCCTCCTGTTGGACGTGGGGGTACGACCCACTCTTTGTATCCAGAGCAGCCACATGCGAGGATCCCTTCCTCCAGCAGCTGTTATCCCACAAATCTTTATGTGCTGGGTCCAGACACTCTGTTGCCCTGCGTGCGGGGCCGCCATGCTTCCCAGGAGCATACGATGAGCCTATGGCGCCTGCCTGAACCCAGATGGACTAATTACACCGCTGATGGTGCCCATATCTGCAACCCTATCGCAGGCATCTCACATGTGCCTGCACCTCGCCAGCACATCCGTTCAATCTATGATGGGATACCCGTTTCTGCGATTCCGCACAGGATGCATCAGGCACATGTTGTTGAGCATGATGAATGAACATCCGAACTGTCGACAATCAGGATGTAGCAGCGCCTTCTGGTGCCATCATGGAGGGCCATGATGGGCCGCTTCATAGGTGGCGCTACACAGCAAAGAGGTCTTGGAGACACTGTTGTATCGTGGATTTGGGGTGTTCTGATACTCGTGGTAACCTGGCTCTCCATGCTTGCTGCTTGGTGGTGGTCACAACGCCATGGATACATTCGGGATGGCAAGTTCAGTCTGAAGCAATGTAAAGTTGCTGAACGGCGGTGTGGGCGACGCGATACACATATTTCTACGAGGTATAAGACCGTTAGCGTCGGATTGAGGGTCGCAAACCTGAGGCCACGGAGGTCTATTCATCAGGGGGTCAGGTGTGATCAAAGATGTGTTAGCCACACTCGTAGGAATGGTGCCTGTCACAAGATTGTCATAGAGGAACAGGTCTTGGAGAGAGGAGGTAGCCCAGACACTGAGGAATGTCTCGACTGAGATAGTTCTGGGTCAAGTCCATCGAGGTCAGAAGATAGCCATATCCAGGAATTGTCGCGTGCAGTAAAGACCTGAACAGGACCTTCACTGCCGTCTCAAGCGTGTCGCACTTGGCGCACCTATAGAGAACGGACAAGAGGTCTAGGGCTTGTACCAAAACACTGGACCTCTGGACATCTAGACCGTGTAGGCTGTACCTTGAGAGAGCAGGGATGTCCTCGTTGTCGCCTCAAGGCTCCCAAGATCGCGTAAGCATTGTACAGAGTGACAATCAGTTAACTATATATACCTATCTGGGATGTCTAGAATGTTAGCTCCTTCACTCCATCTGCCAACCTTGCAATATCCAAATCAATTTGCCAGCCTTGCTTTTCTGGACGATTAGCCGTCACCTACTGAAAACGCCACTCAAAAATGGGCGCCATTCTCACGCTTGAAAAGCCGGCAACCCTACTGATTCTGGCCGGCGGTAACGCAGCTGATGATTCTAAGGGAAGAAGGGCTGCTGGGTGAAAGTAGATTGGACCTGCTGGGAGAAGGCTCCAGCAGGGGCCTGCTGCTGAGAAAAGGCACCTGAAGCTTGCTGTGAGAATGCAGCCGGAGTCTGCTGAGGGAAAGAGGCAGGAGCCTGCTGCAGGAAAGTGGGAGTAGCAGTTGGAATAGATGCACCCGGAGAGTTGAAAACAATAGGAAACTTGGTAACCCGAGGCTTGTCTGCCAAGATGTTGCGCTGGACCTTGTCAATCTGAACCTTTGCAGGTGGATCCTCTCGCAGTTGCTCATCAACGTAGTCAATGTTAACGTAGTATCCAACCTTCAGGAACTCCTGCCCAAGATAAGAACATGTTAACAGCAAGACTGTAACACCGAGAATGTCTTCCTCTGGAATTTTGTCATGTTGAGGGGGATCTGCCTGCATTATTACAAAAGAGCCATAAGCGGCATGGACACAAGACCGACCACCATACCAGAAATCTCTGATTAACCCTATTCTCAAAAACCAAAGTCCTTGTGACTGCTGGCTGCGGAAATAAAGAACCACAGCAGGCAGAGAAATACCTGGAACACAAAACGGTAATTACCGATGTTGAGCGGACCAACCAGAACACTCTCCAACACCTGGTCATACTTCTCATCCTCGGCTGAGCCTACATAGATAAGCTTCCACTCCAAGTCTACAATGCATACAGCAAAGGAATGGGCATGAGACCCCACCAATTCTCCATCACAACAGAAAATATCCTCCACGCCCCACAAAACGCCCTCAACAATTTGACCTAAACAATTGCCGTGAATGCCACCAACTCAGCCGAAGGAAAAAGCAAGACACGAACACTCACCATCTTCCAGAGGCACGAGACACTCGTATGATATCTCAAACTGGAAAGGATTCTGGAACATCGAAGGGTTGTCCAGCACAGCGACATTGGTGACATTGATAGCACTCATCTTGCCCTCCCAAACAAACCTACTCTACGTAGCGGAAACCAGCTGCGAGTGTCAGGAGAATATGACACCGCTTTGAGTGTTTTAAAGTTAAACACGAAGAGCTCTTCTGCTGCTGGAGTCGGGATTTGGTATGCTGTTACGAGTCCCGCCACCGCATCCTGCCGTTGAGGCTGTAGCTCCGCTTCTGCCGATGCTGCTGGCCTGCCCACGCCACTCGCCTCTCAAAAGCCTGCTCGATTTATACGTCCAGTATACAGTATGATGTACTCCTCTCGAGGCTGTGTTGTGCATAGGAATACATATACATAAAGGTGTAGAAATTAGGTCTTTCCGGACAGACTACATCACGGCCAACTGATGAGGAACAGCTCGGAACTGGTTCGTATGGTGCTGGGAACAACAAAGGGCTCGGTTCCTCGCTCCTCGCATCGGCCTTTTGCGCTTCCGACTTTCCGAATTCTTGGGAAAGCCGGCTGCCGGAAGCACCACTGTCTGCTGTTCGCCTTGTTCAACTTTCCATCGCTGTGCAGGCGACTCGCTTGTTAGGAGTATCGTTGTTAGGTCTACGGATCCTAAAATGCTTTATTTCTGTTGTCATGTTGTCAGCAAGAACTCATGAAAACAAGACCAAGATGGGGGTGACTGAGATGAAGTGAAGACTGTGGGGTGACAATTCTAGATTTGAGGTGAAACGCAAAACGTGGCGGGGCAGGTGTAGAACTTCTTTCAGTTGAACGTTCTGGAACCTGCAGGCTCAACTGCCCAAGAATATCCCGTGCGATTTGCATCCGCTAACCGAGGGTTTCTATTGAACATCGTAGATGCCTGTCTCCGCTGTTGGTACGAGTGACGAGTCTCGCTGTCGCATCCAGCCATTAAAGGCTGCGCTCTCCATCAGCCATTTTGCCGATGCTGCTGGAGGCACCCGGCTCACTATTACGTTCGAATATGCAGCTTACAACAGCTTACAACCCGTGTTAGGTGCGCCAGGGAGTGCAACACTCGTTGAATAAAGTTGGACATGAATGAAGTTGTTGAAGCTCCAAAGGCTAACTGGACGCGCGTCCTTGATGACGTGCATGTAGCTGAGCAAGCAGTGACGGCACTGGGTTCCGCAGGGAAAGGGAAATGTGCTTGAATTTGAGAACTGTACACAGTGCCTTCGAATGTCCCGAGTGACAGATCCATTGGACATACACCTAAGCATATACGCTCCGCAAGGCGTGCATTCTGGTTCAGCCTTGCTTCTCATCCCCAACCAGAAAGCTATGCACCAGACCATTGTTATCCGTCCACCAACTCTGACCAGGCTGCTTGACTGCCCTGATTCTTGTCCTCCTCGCCTGAATCTCCTCTGCCTGCTCCCACATCTGGGCACCAATATATATGTTGGACATCAAAATATGTGCTGCAACGTCTTCCTCTTCTAGCTTCACTGCTTCACTGAAGGCAGTGCATCCCACCTCCACGTTGCTCCACTTCTGACAAGCACCCAACAAGGTATGCCAAACTGGAGCATCGGGCAACATAGGCATTGATCTTACCAAAGCTAGGGCTTCATCCAGCTGTCCTGCTCGCCCCAGAAGATCCACCATGCATGTGTAGTGCTCCTCCGTAGGACTGATGCCATACTCTCTGCTCATAGCCTTAAAGTCCTCCCATCCCCTCTCCACTAGACCCACATGACTGCATACTGTGAGTACACTAAGGAATGTGACGCCATCTGGCTGCATGCCATCCTCTTTCATGTTGTGGACCAAGTCGAAGACCACGTCAGTCTCTCCTTGACAACTGTAGCCTGCGATCAGCGCATTCCAGGTGACGAGGTTTCTTTCAGGAAGCGCATCAAACACCTGCTGCGCATCAACCATGCTTCCAGACTTTCCGTACATGTTAATTAAACTGCCAGCCACGAACAGATTGGCTTGAAGGCCTTGTTCTACAATCTGTGCATGTAGTTGCTTTCCCAAACACAAAGCTGCCACATTTGCACATGCCTGCAGGAGACACACAAACGTCATGGAATCAGGTACAGCCATGCCTTCTTCAAGCATAGCACTGTATACACGAAGGGCTTCCTGACCCATGCCCTGCTTCGAATATCCTGCTATTAGGGCAGTCCACGTTACAAGATCCTTGTGTAGAAGTTTATCAAACACCATCCGAGCATCTTCCATGCTGCCGCACTTCGCATACATATTCACCAAACTGCTGGCCACAAACACATCAGCTTCATGCTCTCCTTCTCTTATCTGTGTGTGAAGCTGCTTCCCAAACTCCAGAGCTGAGGTGCCCACGCTTGCACATGCCTGTAGGACGGACACAAATGTAACTCCATTGGGTACAGCGATGTCCTGTTCTCGCATAGCACTGTAGAGACAGAGGGCTTCCTGCCCCATGCCCTGCTGGGAATACCCTGCTATCATGGCGTTCCACGTCACCACATGTTTTTGACCAAGGCCATCGAACACCCTCTGAGCATCCTCCAAGCTGCCGCACTTTGCGTACATGTTCACCAAACTGCTAGCTACAAACACATCAGCTTCAAGTCCCTGTTCTCCAATCTGTGCATGAAGCTGCTTTCCCTTCTCCAAGGCCAGGGCCCCAACACCTGCACATGCCTGTAGGAGGCACACCAACGCCGTGGAATCCAGTACAACAATGCCTTCCTTTTGCATGGCACTGTGAAGACGAAGGGCTTCCTGCCCCTTGCCTTGCTGAGAATACCCAGCAATCAAGGCAGTCCAAGTCACCACATCTTTTTGACCAAGTTTATCAAAAACTCTCTGAGCGTCTTCCAAGCTGCCACACTGTGCATACATGTTCACCAAACTGTTGGCTACAAAACCATGGGCTTCACATCCTAGTTCTCTGATGTGTGCATGAAGCAGCTTCCCCTTCTCCAAAGCTGGAGTGCCCACACTTGCACATGCCTGTAGGAGACACACAAATGTCACAGAATCAGGTTCATGGATGCCTTCTTCAAGCATGGCACTGTAGAGACGAAGGGCTTCCTTGCCCATGCCCTGCTGGGAATACCCGGCTATCATGGTGGTCCACGTGATCACATCTTTGTGACCAAGCCCGTCAAAGACTCTCTGAGCCTCTTCCAAGCTGCCACACTTTGCATACATGTCCACCAAGCAGCTGCAAACGAACAAATTAGGCTGAACGCCACTGGCTAACACATCAGCATGCACTTGCTGCCCAGTTTTCAAGTCTGATCGCCTTGCACAAGCCTGAAGGGCTGCTACGAACACATATCCATCTGGCTTCACACCTGACCTGCGCATCCTATGATACAATGCTATCGCCTGCTTGTCTTGTCCATGTTTAATATGCGCAGAGATGACGCCAGACCACGTGAAAGAATCCGGTTCGGCAATGGCTTCAAACGCATCCATCGCGTCTTGCAACCTTCCATGAGATGCATACATTCGCAGAATGTGGAAGCCCAGGAACGTATCTGACTGGTAGCCCTTTGCCACCGTGCAAGCGTGGACACGGCGACCCAGAACAAGATCCTTTTTGACCACACATTTCTTCAGGACATTATACAAGAGAGATTTGGAGATGGAACGGTATGTCTGCACCAGAACCTCCAAGGCCTCAACAGCCTCAGTGAGACGGCCCTCGTGACACAGCTTGCTCACTTTTTCCGCCGTCACGCCACTATTGTCACCTGCAGGCCTGCGAGAGTCAGGATCATCCGGTGACCTCCGGTCGGAGGCACACCCACCCATCCCCATATCCTGATCAGCAAACTGCACATCCATCCAACCCGGCTTGTAGAAGTCGTTCAACCAGAGGACCTCCTGGGACTGCTTGTGCCGGAAATCAGGCAAACGCACACTCTTCTTCTTACTTTGCCTGTTCCCACGCCCAAATGTTAGGTCCCCAACAACTTGTCGCCCACCACCCTCGCTGGTCGCTGTCTCTCCAGCCAAACGAGCTATTGGCTGTCTTGCAATGGTGCCGCATCTCCCGACTTGGTTGTGCGCCAACGGTTGGTTCTTCCAAGCCTGCCGAGCTGTAGCTCTTCCTAGAACACTCGTTACCCCAGCAGCCATAGCTCGCAGGAGCGCGTGCGGAGATATGGCAAATTGCATGAATTTCAATCAGCCTCATCAGCGGACATTCAATATCTGTGGAATACATCGACAACCGTGTCACAACACGCATTGTGCTGTAGTTGTGACTTCCAGCTCCTCCAAAAAAGACGGCTGTATAAGATGGTTGTGGGAGAAGAAGCTGGACTGAAGCATCAGCATCAGATCGTGTGTAGGCGCTTCCTTACCTTTTCCCACGCAAGAACTCTAATATAGTTGAACGTGGCCAGTACATATGCATGTATGTACATACATATCTAGCTGCCCAACTCAACTACAGGTCGAGTTAACTAACCAGCATCCAGGGTAAAAGAGGGGACAGGGTTTATGTCTATGGCAAGGACGAGCACGACAGCAGCAGCAGCGATGGCGTCGCTCGCCTCCTGCTCATCCTTATCTGCAACATCCCTAGGGTGAGCAAATGCAGTACCTAGTTGCCGGGCCAATTTTTGTTTCCTTCTGGAATGTGGGTCCAGGGGCTTACAGAATCCGGCTACTCTGCATTTCAGTCGTGTCTCAGGGTCCAGAGAGAACGTGGAGACCGGCCGACCTTGGGGGTCAAGGTTCTGTGGGGCGAAGCTTCGTTCCAGACCTGCATTTTTCTGTCAGGCATGCCATGGCTTTGACGATGAAGGAAAGCAGACTACACAGAGATGGGCAACTGAGTGGCCGCGCAGACAAGTTATTTTCGGAGGGGCTTCAGCCTTCCTGGCTCTTGCCAATGTCACAGATTCGGCATCAGCCGAAACTTCAGATGGTCAGTAAGCTTTTGTTCGTTGCACCGGTGGTGTCTGGGTAATGTGGACTCAGCATGTCTGACGCATTTGATATGCAATGCACGCTGGTTTCTGATCCTTGATCCTCGAACTTATGCTAGGATCTTTGTGGACCTTTCAGGACCTGTAACTGTGGAACCATCACTTGCTTTGCAGGTTGACGAGCTAAATGCTTGCTCCTATGTGTACCCAACAAGGTCACCTCGGGGCTCTCTGAAACTGAACTGGTATACCTCTTTCCGGAACACCATGGGATTGTGCTGTCTATCTCGGAATCCCCCCTTTCTGATGTGAATCTGTTGGATCTCAGGGTTGAATCAAGAAAGCCAGAGCGATACTCTTCTGCTGCACCCCTGACACGTGAGTTTTGGCTTCACCGCTGGTCTCTCTTCCAGTGGGCTCCGTCTTATGCTGTTTGCGTGCTGTGGCAATAGCGGATGCTCGTCAACGCATTGTCTCCGAGCGATTTGATTACAAAAACAACGTTGTCATATCTGTTGCGGTGAGTAGGCAGTCCTGCTGCTGGTGGCGAAATGTTTGGCACCTAAGGTTAGGCAATTTTGTATCTGTCTGATTCCTGTTGCACTGTATTCTGGATTAGGTTGGCCCCCCAAACTTTACATTCTTGAAGTCGAAAGACTCGAGCACCTGGGATGCCAAAGATGTTGCTCGTTCGGTTCTCTCTGACAAATCTACTTCGGTATACATGCCTCGTACTCTCCTCCTGCGTGGCTTTATTTTACAAGGTGGGCTTCAACTAACGCGCCGTTCCACTGTGGCTACAGAGAATGACAAGTGGTCAACGAGTGGTTGAAGTGGCGATTCTGGATGCACACAGCCAAGTGGTAATCACACTAGACTATTGCCTTCCCTCTGTTGCTATGGTGCTAGGAATTCTATCTTGCTTCACTGCATTGGAAGCAGGCAGTCCCCTTCTCCTCTCTTTCCCTTTCCGGACCACAGGTTCTATCAGCTCACTAAGGCTGATGTTTCCTCAGATTGATGGCGTGACGTATTGGTACTACGAATATCTGACGCAGAAGTCGCCTACAACTGCTGTAAGCTCTGTGGTGGGAAGGAACACTTCGCAACTACTGTGGGCCTGTGTCATTACTTCTTCCACCTCACCAGAACAATTGTATCTTTGGCAGGTGTACTCTGCAGATGTATACCGGCATTCCCTAGCTGCCAGCGCCGAGAGGGAAGGTCAGCGAAAGTGTGAACCTAAAGCTGCGAGTTCCGGTTCCTTGTCGCATCAGATTTGCTGATGACTTGTTGGGTGGTATTTGGGTCCAGGCTACTTGTACTCTATAAACGCTTCCGCCCTTGATACACGATGGAACACAGTACGCTACATTAATCCTTCTACTGCTGAAGTGGGTTCCTGAGTCAGGTGTTTGTGACATGGTCTTGACTGCGTGATCTCCCCTCTTGCAGATGGGACCTCTGCTGAATCCGTGCGTGGCGTCATTCCGTTTAACGCCCCCGACAGAAGAATATGTCCCACCCTACAAAGACCCATGGCGATTTTGGTGACACATAGCTAACTTCCTTCACGACCGTCTTCATGAGAAACAGCAATTTTCTTAGAGCAGGTAGTCACCAGCTCATCCATCTAAGAATTGACCCATCCAACACCATGGAGCTGTGACCTCATGCGTCTCTCGTCATGCGCATCTTCTCTTCGGAGCTAGTTACATGATGCTACTCAGAATCTAGGAGTTCCTTATCAGCAGGTTGGGTGGTTGTTGGGCCTTGTATTGTCTTAGATGCAAAGGTGTAAGTGACGAAGGTGTAGAAGGCCAGGTTGATGGTACTCAGCACTACCAGCATCTAGTAGAACCGCAGCAGTGGCAGGTTGACTGTATGCTCAGCCCTTCCAGCATCCAGTAGAACCGCAGGAGAGCAGGACGACGATCCAGACACTTCGATTGGGTATAGCGAGACAGTTTGCTTCAAGGAATATGAAAAGAAGCATCTGGTTAAAGAAGATCCACGTATGTTCTCAGACGTCCTCTTACCTCCCCACCCGGTACGTTGTGACCGGCACGACTCATCTCACCCCTTATAGCCGGTCCCGTCGACACGCTCGGCCTCGTCACCCCCCATCCCTTAAATGGAAGGCCCAATCTTGGTCCCGGTCCGCAACGCCGTGATCCATGCCTTATGAGTACATTTAGCAGCACCGTGACCGATGTATTATGTAGGGTTCACAAGGGCTACCAGGGCCGCGGGTCCGTCCGGCGTGTCTGGGCGTCTACCCACGGCTCCGTCGGGCGAATTCGATGTCGAATACGAAACGATGTTTTTCTGAAGTAAGAGAGGACACAATTTCTGGGTTAAAGTCTCATGATAATCATCATTTACTAACAAACTTGTGGGTGAGTGTCTTGAAAGGGTTGATAGACAATGATGCCCATCAGGCTATATGTGATCTTGCCGAGCTATGTCAGTGGCTTTGTTGAAAGGAAATTTGTCGAAGGAAGGATTATATTCTTTGTGTGAAGGTGAAATACGTGGAAGTGATGTGTGTAGTGGGAAGAGAGTTTCCAACAACATTCTTGACAAGTCAAGTGCATGTTGTTATTGATCTTGTATGAGAGGTCAAAATATGTAAACCAATGCAATATGGATGGGTGTATTTTTTAGAACGGCACTTCAACACTTGTGAGACAGAATGCCTACCAGAAGCACGCATGGCTTTTGGGCACATAGGACAGGAGGCAATGCTCTATTGCTCAAAGTTTTTTGGAAAACTTCATGATAGAGAATCACATATGTGGGGATCACAGGAGGATCTGAATAAATGTGGAGAAGTGTTGCAAGGAAAGGGTAAGAGATACAAACTTTCAAACGTCGAATGGAAACAATTTGTGCAGAGTGTTGGTGGAAAACTCCAAGTTTACTAAGGTACGGAAAATAAGATATCATATTTGATAGATGAGTTCATTCGTTTTTGTTGGTCGACCAGCCAGAGTTGTGGCTACTCGAGGCAAGGGCGGGCCTAGGTGAAGGAGGCCGCCCACTATGCAACACGCGATGATGGCCTCGCTAAAGAAGGCCTGGCCAGCTCGAGGCAGGGCTGTGTTTTTCTTCCCGCCCTCACGGCCAAGATGATTCCAAGGGGCGGGGAAAGCATGAGACACGGCGTCAATAAATAGTGTGGCAAGGTGAGAAGAGAGGGAGATAGGATCAGCAAAACGGAATAAATCCCCATGAATGCCCGCAAGGTCCGATGTGCTACCACTTCTCAGTTTCCGCATAGCACGAGCCACAAGATGGGTGTTGAAAAACCTAAGGCCGGGATCAGAGGAAATAGGGGCTGGGAGGGCAAAGGGGATGTGGTAAAGACTATGAACATAGGAGACCAGCTCAAAGTCACCTTTGAGCAGGATGGGGGAATGGGTATGGAATTCCTTCCCAAAAGCAGAGGCACTAGGAGACGACCAGAGGAGGGAAGTAAGACGGATGTGTTCAGATCGGAGGAATTGAGACTTTTTCATGGAAAGAAAAGCTTTGTAAGGTTTGACAATGGCTTTGTAGAGGGGGGAATGATGAGACCCAGGGGGGAGGTGAAGCTAGCGCAAGGTAAGACATAATTGAGAGCGCATGGACTTAGCAGCGACCCGAGAAAGAAAGGGGAGGTCAGGGGGGATGGAAGCTAGGAAGGAACAGAGCATGTGGGAGAATTGGGGAACAAATTCATGGGAGAAGGTAAATTTGTTGATGGACCATTTGTGGAATGAAGGGGAAGAGTGGTGGCGGAAAAGGTACGGAGATCAAAATAGTCAACAGCATGATCAGACTCCACACAAACGGAGTCGATGGTCCTCAGGTTGGAGATACGCGAAAGGAGCCGGACATCACCAAGCTGGTCTCACTACTTCATTAACTTCCCCATGTGCGAGGCAATTGAAGCACAAAGTACATACAAAAATGACCGATAATTATCCTAAGGTTGAAGGACACATGATTGCAAAGATAGAGTGGAAGGAAGGGTCTCCCAGACTTGGAGAGGATATAAAATTATTGTTTGTAAGTCTGGAGTTTAGTGGGTAAGGATCTAGAGACGGGAGATCATGTGTAGGAGAGATAGGCGGATTGCAATTCATTGCGAATGCACCTATTAGAAGGAGGAGGCAAAACTTGGAAGAGGGGGTGGGCCGGGAGACTTTCAGGACAGAAGACAAGATTTTTAAGCCATCCGAGGACTGGGCATACCAGCGAGTCTTAGTACCTAAAGAGGCTAACTTCCAAGAGGATTGGAAAGCAAGGAGGAGGTACGGGCGAGTGGAGGTGGGGTTACTGGACTGAGCTTCCTCTAAAGAATAGAGGTGGTACAGGAAGTTGGTTGCAGCCGAAGAAAGGATGTCTGAACTTGTTCCACCTTGCTCAAATCATCTTGTGAAAGATTGGGCCCCAAAACTCCACAGCATACATAACGGAGGGAACAACAACTGTGTTGAAAAACCGTTGCTGAGTGAGGATGTCCTTGATGTGCATCCTAGAGCATTGCCTCCGAACCCACATGCAGATGCCACACCCTTGACAATGTGAGTGGTAGCAAATAGCTTACACCGAAATTTTGGGCCGTAGAGAGTTACACCCAGGTACACATAACACCTAACAATATCAAGGGGCTGGCCATTATAGAAGAACTACAAATTGTGATCGTCCGGTTCCCTTTCTATTGAAGAACATCACTTTGATCTTATTCAAATTCATCTCCAAGTTCTTGGCCTTGCATAAATGGGGAACAGCCCACTCGAAGACTAGCCGCCCCCAAGATGTGCAGAAGCTGTACTCGTTGTACGCATGAAGTACTCTAGGGTAGAAAGAGTCCGCGGCTCGCCTGACAAGTCAAACACGTGGCCTGGTCATGTGTAGTTGCACAGTTGCATCCGTAATGCATCATGTTCAATTTTTTTGTCGCACACTGCACACGACAACTGGTCAGATCCCCCTAATTGGGACTGGTTCGGAGTGCCTTTAGAGATCCCATTAAGGGAGGTGTCCCGATTATATTTTCCCTATTTAAAAATAATAAAAATATTATAAAATCTAAAAAATCAAAAAATATCCAAAAACAAAGAAAAATTTAAATTTTGATTGATAGGTTTCACTAAAAATAACTTTTACCACTTTTCTATATAGTTGTTTGAAAGCTAGCGCTTTCTCTAAGCAACATAAAAAAACCTATACCTATCATAAAGGAAAAAGCTTAGCTTAAGAGTCTTCAATCACACCTAAAAGTCTATTGTGCTCTGAAATAATCCATTCTTTTTTCTTTCTTTTTTAATTTTTTTAGTAAAAAAAATAAAAATCCCATTTAGGGAGGTGAAACTAACATGAATGTATGTTTCAAAAGGTCCCAATTATCATTTAGGGAAAAATCCCATTTATTACATTGTAAACTAAAGGGAGTAGGATGGGAGGTCCCATTTAGAGAGGAATCCCATTTATAGAGTTCCCAATTAGGGGGGGCCGACTGTATGTATATTGGTCACGTGTTGGAGATGAAATTTTGCCAGGCTAGCATTGGTTGACGCTCAACGTGGTTGGTGAGTTGATAAGTCTCCACGACTGCAACGGAGGAGACGCGGGCTCTAATTCCACGCTCGCCTCTCCGGCCGACTGCCTTGCCACCTTCCACTGAGACAAGAGCGCACATACAGTGATTGCCTTCCGCGGAGGCAGTGGAGATGAGGAAGGTTGGGAAGAGTGGATGGGCTGAGAGGGAGCGGGCATGATGTCCATACTTCCATCCTGTGCCGGGGGCCACTGGCACGCAGCCTGGAGGCTCTGCTTGCGGATTCTGCTGCTGCAGCTGCTCCTGATGACGATGGTGGACGTGGAGGGAGCGTCCCCGGCGGAAGTGAGCGCGCTGCGCAAGTTGCAGGCCGCGCTCCACGATCCGCAGGGGGGATTGCGGTCGTGGGTGCAGGGCTCGGATCCCTGCGCGTCGTGGTGGGGGGTGACTTGCAGCAACAGCACCCTTGGCAATGCGGTGGTGGGCTTGGACCTGAGCAATGCGGGGCTGTCGGGTAGCATCTCCCCCGCCATCGGGGCGCTGTCCAGCCTGCAGAGCCTGAACCTGAGCAGCAACCGGCTCACGGGGAGCCTGCCCCCGGAGCTGGGCAACCTCACCCACCTCACCACCCTGAAGCTGTCCGAGAACAGCCTCAGCGGCTCCATCCCGCCCGACCTCTTCAACATCTCCTCCCTGGTGGAGGTGTACCTGTGCTCCAACAGGCTCACCGGCGGGCTGCCCGCGGCGGTGGGATCGCTGCCCAAACTCCACACTCTGGCCGTGTTCGACAACGCGCTCACGGGGAGCCTGCCGCCCTCCTTCCGCTCCCCCGCGCTCTCCCTGCTGCTGGCCTTCGACAACCCGGAGCTGGGCGGCAGCATCCCCGGCGGGCTCTGCCGGGGGCAATCGCTCACAATGCTGGCGCTCTTCAACACCAGCGTAGCGGGGGCCATCCCCCCCGACCTGGCCGAGTGCACCTCGCTACAGCGCCTCCGGATCGCAACCGGTTCCATCCTCACCGGGGGCATCCCCAGCTTCTGTCTGTATCCGCAACCGGACTTGAATTACGTGGAGCTTAGCGGCAACCAGCTGGCCGGCGGCATCCCTCCCAGCTTCGGGAGCTGCCCCGCGCTGGAAACGTTGAAGCTGGATGGCAACCTGCTGGTCGGGCCGGTTCCTGGGGAGCTGGGGAATGCCTCCAAGCTCACGGTTTTGAACCTCTCCAGGAACCAGCTCATCGGCAGCATTCCCCCTCAGCTCGGGGCTCTGTCTTCGCTTTCCAGCCTGGTGCTGTCCGGGAACAAGCTCTCGGGGCCTGTGCCGCAGGAGCTCTTCACTGGGCTCTCCTCGCTGCAGACTCTCCACCTGACCGACAACCAGTTGCAAGGGGAGCTGCCTGCATCCATCTCCGGGCTCAAGAGTGTGCAGCATTTGGACCTGGCGGGGAACAGGTTCTCGGGAAGCATTCCCCCGGAGCTCGGGGACCTTGTCACCCTAATGTATGGGCTGAATCTGAGCCACAATGCGTTCAACGGAACCATCCCTGCCTCCCTGGGTGGGCTCGCCAAGCTGCAGGGTCTGGATTTGTCCTACAACAATCTGTCGGGCCGGATTCCCGCGTCTCTGGGCGCCTTGACAGCCTTGTCCTTCCTCAACCTCTCCTACAACCCCGGGCTGTCGGGCCCCGTCCCGGACTCCCCGACATTCAACAAGTTCTCCCGGTCTTCCTTTCTGGGGAATCCGGGACTTTGCGGTTCCGTGCTTTCCGACTGCGGCGGGGGCGGAGGCAGCAGCAGCGAGAGTAGCAGCAGCAGCAGCAGCAGCAGAAAGAGCAAGCTAAGGACTGGGGTGTTGGTGGGAGTCATCGTTGCCGTGGCTGTGATATGTGTGGGACTGCTCCTGGCTGGTCGGATCGGCATTGGCAAGTGGGCACGTTGTGCCAAGGTCCCGCTTCTTGTCCCGGATGTGTACCGGAAGTTCACCTTCCAGGAGATCATGGTCGCTACCAACAGCCTGAGTCACAGGAACCTCATCGGGCAGGGAGGGTACGGGCAGGTGTACAAGGGCCTGCTAAACTCCGGCCAGGAGATTGCGGTGAAGAAGATGAGAGTAAAGGAAGAGGATCCCAACCTGTTTCAGAGCTACATGACGGAAATCCAGACGGCAGGTCAAGTCAGGCACCGTAACATCGTCAAGCTCATAGGCTACTGCAAGCACAAGCACACGGCGCTCATTCTGTACGAGTACCATCCCTTGGGTAGCCTGGGGGATGTCCTGTACAAGAGGAAGAGGAATGGCATGGACCTGGACTGGGAGCTGCGCTACAAGATTGCTCTGGGCACAGCGCAAGCCATTTCTTACCTTCACTCGGACTGCGTCCCTCAGGTCCTGCACAGGGATATCAACAGCAACAACATCCTTCTGGACCAGGACTTCGTTCCCCGTGTCACAGATTTCAGGTTGCCAAGCTGATGACTCCTGTGGACGGATCCGGAGGAGGATGGCAACCATGTCAGCCATCACGGGATCTGTAGGCTACATCGCCCTGGTGAGTCCACCTACCTCGTGCTTGTGATGTTCTTTTCAAGTCTACACTCACACCCGCACGCACGTCTGAGACACAAGCGCTTGGGAGTTTTGTTAAAACCCTAGCGTGGTGGTGTCCGGGAACAAGCTCTCGGGGCCTGTGCACTGCAGGAGCTCTTCACTGGGCTCTCCTCGCTGCAGACTCTCCACCTGACCGACAACCAGTTGCAGGAGCTGCCTGCATCCATCTCCAGGCTCAAGAGTGTGCAGCATTTGGACCTGGGGAAC
This sequence comes from Anthoceros angustus, assembly GCA_010909165.1. Classification (NCBI taxonomy): domain Eukaryota; kingdom Viridiplantae; phylum Streptophyta; class Anthocerotopsida; order Anthocerotales; family Anthocerotaceae; genus Anthoceros; species Anthoceros angustus. Next base: position 628,025 of record VJWM01000011.1, read on the forward strand.
AGGTTCTCGGAAGCATTCCCCGGAGCTGGGGACCTTGTCACCCTAATGTATGGGCTGAATCTGAGCCACAATGCGTTCAACGGAACCATCCCTGCCTCCCTGGGTGGGCTCGCCAAGCTGCAGGGTCTGGATTTGTCCTACAACAATCTGTCGGGCCGGATTCCCGCGTCTCTGGGCGCCTTGACAGCCTTGTCCTTCCTCAACCTCTCCTACAACCCTGGGCTGTCGGGCCCCGTCCAGACTCCCCGACATTCAACAAGTTCTCCCGGTCTTCCTTTCTGGGGAATCCGGGACTTTGCGGTTCCGTGCTTTCCGACTGCGGCGGGGGCGGAGGCAGCAGCAGCGAGTAGCAGCAGCAGCAGCAGCAGAAAGAGCAAGCTAAGGACTGGGGTGTTGGTGGGAGTCATCGTTGCCGTGGCTGTGATATGTGTGGGACTGCTCCTGGCTGGTCGGATCGGCATTGGCAAGTGGGCACGTTGTGCCAAGGTCCCGCTTCTTGTCCCGGATGTGTACCGGAAGTTCACCTTCCAGGAGATCATGGTCGCTACCAACAGCCTGAGTCACAGGAACCTCATCGGGCAGGGAGGGTACGGGCAGGTGTACAAGGGCCTGCTAAACTCCGGCCAGGAGATTGCGGTGAAGAAGATGAGAGTAAAGGAAGAGGATCCCAACCTGTTTCAGAGCTACATGACGGAAATCAGACGGCAGGTCAAGTCAGGCACCGTAACATCGTCAAGCTCATAGGCTACTGCAAGCACAAGCACACGGCGCTCATTCTGTACGAGTACCATCCCTTGGGTAGCCTGGGGGATGTCCTGTACAAGAGGAAGAGGAATGGCATGGACCTGGACTGGGAGCTGCGCTACAAGATTGCTCTGGGCACAGCGCAAGCCATTTCTTACCTTCACTCGGACTGCGTCCCTCAGGTCCTGCACAGGGATATCAACAGCAACAACATCCTTCTGGACCAGGACTTCGTTCCCCGTGTCACAGATTTCGGAGTTGCCAAGCTGATGACTCCTGTGGACGGATCCGGAGGGAGGATGGCAACCATGTCAGCCATCACGGGATCTGTAGGCTACATCGCCCCTGGTGAGTCCCACCTACCTCGTGCTTGTGATGTTCTTTTCAAGTCTACACTCACACCCGCACGCACGTCTGAGACACAAGCGCTTGGGAGTTTTGTTAAAACCCTAGCGTGGTGGTGGGTGGTCGCAGAGTACGCTTACACACTGAATGTGGGGGAGAAGAGTGATGTCTACAGCTACGGGGTTGTGCTGCTGGAGCTTCTCACGGGGAGGCGGCCTGCGGATCCCAGCTTCCAGGAGGGCATGGATTTGGTGCACTGGGTAAGGGACAGGCTCAAGAATAGTGACACCATCGATGTGGTGTTGGAGCAAGGGCTGCGCACGGCCATGCAAGCCTTAGGGCCTGAGGCTCAGGAGATCGCCTCCACACTCAGCGTAGCCATCCTATGCACCCGTGACGCTCCCTCTGACAGGCCCACCATGAAGGAGGTGGAGAAGATGTTGCTCAGACTGAAGAGTTGCTCAGACCCGAATCTCATGGCCAGGAGCCCTTTGAATTAACTCGTCTGCTCAAATCCTGCGGCAGATGCAATCGACTCAGCAGAGTCTTGTCCACAAAGCGTGCGAGCCTGAGCTGATGTTGATGACAAACAGTCTTCGGTTTCGGACATGATGTGGTGGAGGAGGTCATTTTTCGGCCGAAGGCGAACGCCTGACAGTGCAGATGTTGTTCTTGGACTCCTTGCCCCAAGCACTGTTGCCGTTTTTGGAGGTTCAGGAGAAGAAACTGGGCTGGCCGGGATGGCGTGGGGATCACGTGCGACCCATCCAAGCTGCAGCCAGAACACGGAGTGTGGTGCCAAGGCGAGGTGGACTTGACGACCCTGTCGCCTGCTTGCTGGAAGACGCAGGAGGTGAGAAACTTGGGCCTGCAGAAGCTGGCCACATGGGTGATCGATTTTGACATGGCCAAACCTTAACAAGGTGACGATGAGTAATATGTAAATTGCGCGAAGCGAGTGCCTGGACCAGCCCAGTTGCGATGTGCGGGTTTGGATGCTTGGGTATCGTTTGCTACTTTCCACGCGCTGCTGCAACGGCAGGCAGTCTGCAAGTCACATCTGTCGGGGTGTATCTTTCGCCCTTGTTTGTTTCTCTTCGATTCATACGTTGTGGGATTTGCATTGGTGAACTGGGTTTTGCATAGTCTACAAACTGCGAGCCTGGGGTACAGGTTGGGCACAGCAGAAAGAGAATGAAGCTTCACTGCAACTGTAATCGAAAGCTTCAATCCAGACGGCATCACGTTCTTTTGTTCTCTAATTTGTGGGAAGGCAACTTCATTGTGCTGCAGTTCTCTAGTTTGTGTACGAAGCTGCTTTTCTAATTCCAAATCTGGTGTGCCCACACATGCACATGCCTGCAGGAGGCAAACGAATGTCACAGGATTGGGTGCAGCTAAGGCTTCTTCTTGCGTAACACTAAAAAGCTCGAGGGTCTTCTTCCCCAGACCCGGCTTAGACTATCCGGCTATCGTGGCACTCCAGGTTACCACATCTTTCCGAGGAAGTGCATGAAGAACACCCAGCATCCTCTAGGCCCCCGCACTTGGCATACATGTCTACCAAACTGCTAGCTACAAACACATCAGTTTGAAGCCCTTGTTCTCTAATTTGTTTATGGAGCAGCTTCCCTTGCTCCACAGCCGTATTGCCAGCACTTTGCACATTGCAGGAGGAACACAAATGTCACAGAATCGGCTTGAACCATGCATTCCTCTTGCATAACTTGATAAAGACTAAGGGCTTCATGCCCTATACCCCGATGGGAGTATCCTCCTATCATGGCATTCTAAGGGCACCTTATAAAGACTAAGGGCTGCATGCCCTACACCCCGATGGGGGTATCCTCCTATCATGGCATTCCATGCCACCACATCCTTTTAACCAAGTTTAGCAAAGATGCTCCGATCATGCGCAGCCTCTATGTTCCCAAATCTTGTATACACGTTCACGAGGCTCTCACCTACAACTAAGCCTCAAGTCCTTGTTGTCTACTCTGGGCATGAAGGTTTGATCCACCGTGGGAAGTTTGGTCGGCGTAAAAAAGGAGAAAGCTGACCACTGATACCTGTGTGAAGAACTCCTCAAAAAGCTGAAGAGGAGAATTGCGGAGCAAGCTGAAGTCCATGGCACCACATCACACTCGACGTTGTCAACCACCGGTTGCGGATGTTCTAAATTACGTATGGTGAACTAAGATCCAACATTCAAGGAGCGTTTCCGTATCCTTGAATGTAGGTTGGACACGCGAGACTGTGGTGTTAAATCTGTGCACTTCCTTGATCTTTTAGTACCTTCCGTGCTTGTGGTACTATATACCATTATCGCAGAACAGAGGCCAACCGGAAGGCATGACGCATTGGCGACCTTAGGAAGGAAACTGGGAGGCTTGTTTTGGGATGTACATTTAGGCAGGTAATAGGATTCGGAAACAGATTAACAAGCCTGGCCCTTCACTGAAAACGTTGAGGGCCAAGACAAGCACTCGAGACTAGCCCGAGTACAATATTCTACAAACACGCACATCAAAAAGTTAACAAACCAGTTTAGCACTCTCAACTTGATCTTGTTACCCGTATGAAGCACAGGTTTCCGTTAGAAATGCAACCACACACCTATGTTTCTCCGCATCACTCTGAGCTCCATCACGAAGCTCCTTCCAGTCCTCTTTGCATGACTTGCGTTCCGGACTGCTTCCTCATCTTGGTCAAGGCAGATTGCTCATCCTTCAAGATCATCTGCCAACCTGCTTCTGGGGAATACCATCCCAAAGCAATATCACATTTGGATTTGCAGGCTGCTGGACACCATTCCACAAAACTCCATGGTGGTCCCTACACTAAAATATATGAAAGTGTCAAGACAGCCCAAACGATCCTCAGAAACTGTACATTTGATGACCTTAAGCCCAGACGATGTACCACATATCCAACTGATTGATCCCCTTTTCTTTCCAAGGTGGTTTCAGTACAGCTTGGTCACCTTGGTGTGGCCTGCGCTCCTTTGCTGCGCAGGCCACCTTGTGTGCCATAAAACTCCGGAGCTTGACTGGTGGACGACTAGAGGCCCATGGTGTCGAGCATAAGTATCCATCCTTTCAGGATACTCGGTCAGGCCCAGCAATGTCAGCTGTGGAGATTAGGGGCTTTGAACTTTGAACTGCAGGTACTGTGTTTCGTCCAAAACTGTGCTTCCCAGCCTTGTTGGTGGCCAGTACCTGACCACAGACCTTCCTAGAATGTTCTTCACAGGAAGTGGACCCCTGCCAGAAAGTACCAGACTCAGCGCTCTTGTTGGTTGGCACACAAGAAAAACATCTCATGATCAGTGCAGAGAGAGCCCCACCAGACATGTGAGTCATAGCTGTTGTTGCGGTTGTCACCCATCACAAACACATAGCCGCTAGGCACACTCTGCCACAAACCCGTAATTGTTAGCACTGCATTTAGCTAATTGGTCCTGGCTCGATGTAGAAAAGGGGGAAAGGCATCGTTGCCTAACCACTGGCCTCATGTTGTATGCTGGGGGCTCTGCAATGAAGTCCTCGGTTTTCACAACTCCGTTCACCACAAGCTTTCCACTGTTCACCTGTCAATTAAACACCACTTAAATAATATTCTTCGAATCCAACCAGAAAGGCTTGTTGAGCTCTCCATATGATAGGGCGTACCTCCACCAAGTCCCCAGCTTTAGCAACAACTCTTTTGATGAAGACCTCACTCGCGTTGTACCCTCTTGACTGAACAAAAAAGATTTCCTCAGATGTCTAGAGCATAGCAAGCAGTCATAGCCCAACTTAGCTACCAATATCAATTTCAACCTGTAAGACTTCAGGGGCCCTGAAAATGACAATATCATTGATACTAGGACTTCTGAAATAGTAGGACACCTGAGGCACACAGAGTTGAGTCAGTCTCAGAACGAACTTAAGGCCAGATGCCAGTTAGTTGCATACAACAAGCTGGAATTGACATGTTGTCAACTAAAGCTCACCTTTTCAGCAATTATGCGGTCACCGACATCAAATGTAGGATACATCGAGAGGGAAGGAATGAAGCGAGGCTCAGCAATAAACCATCTGAAGCAGAGAGAAATTGCAAAGACTGCAAGTACTGTCTTTCCATCTTCTGCAGTGAAACTCATCCAGTCAGGCAACCAACTTATCTTCTCGCCACGTGATTTAGAGCCTACTCCTGCCACCTCTCCTCCCTGCTTCTGAGAGATGGTTACATTCTCTGTTACTCCACCACCACCACCATCACGACCACCACCGCCACCTTCATCCACTCCCCTCCTGTCATCTCCAGAAAGAGCACTGCAAACCATAAAATGCCTTGACTGTCTGGAGTACCATGGAGCTTGGATGAACTCATGGCAAGGCAGCCACTTGGTAAAGTTAGAAGCCAAGTAGCCTGGCATCTCAGCCACCTGAAACCTTAAGGGCCGAGTACCAAACCGTGAGATCCCAGAACAAACCGACCGAACTCTCCTTCCTTCAGAAGAAGTTTTATGACTTGGCAAGAAAGTCGAGTGTGAGAAATTCAATGAACCACTGCACAGGAAGCCCTTGCGTGAAGAATGTGCCCGCAGAGAGTCTTCTCCCACAGGAACTTCACAGGGACGGGGTAAACAGAGAGATTCTTCTGCAACTTTCTCTTTTGCAGATCTGCCAAATGTAATGAAACCTGCAATCCCGTGTAGCACTGGCCCTGTTCGACACTTGACAGGGAACTGGAACAGTCTTCTCCTGTCACTAACCAGCTTGAGAGCAATGTCTTCCCTGAAAGCACTCTCCCTGGAGTAGTCTCCAAGAGCAACACAATGTACAGCATTCTTCACACGCAGTAGCGCAAATGGGCTCATGATCACAAAAGTACCCATGTTTACAAGTTTCTGAAACAACCTCCACAAGCAGTACAGTGTAGACAACAACGAGTCCACCGACACAAAGCCGCAGAATTTGACTACAACATCTTGACAGCAAGCGTGTAACCTCTGTAGGCAGCGAGGAATGGGCTTGTCGGAATCAACCAGACGGACGGGCCAGGAAGCAAGTGAGAAATGGAGAGTTCTAAGTATGCTGGGGTTGGGACGTCCAGGAACGCTTCACCAAAGGGGCAGCAACAAGGAAAGCCAGATCTGGCTGGTAATAAGCAAGACAAGGCAGAGCTCGCAGATATGGTTAGCAAAGACCAGGATGGCAACAAAGACAGAGACGAGACAAGAGTACTCGAGGTTATATGAGATTTGTGCGGTGCAAACTGCCCGCGTGCACCGCAAATCTTCAATGCTTGAGCACCGGGTTGAGTGACTAATTTGCCCAAGCTGAGCAGCGGCTTCGACAGCCCGGAAGCCCAGTTTAAAAAGTCGGGCTCCCAAGCTCCACACTTCCCCGCAAACGACTGCGGCCGGCTTGTTGCCAACACGACCAAGTTCTCAGGCCCGGACCCGTCGTCCGAACAGACAAACAGAAGACACGAGCGAAATGAACACCAAACTCGAAAAAATTGGCGAACACGAAGGCAAACTGCGGACCGGCACGGAAAAGTTATTTTCCCCCTTCGCAAGGGCCCCTGTAATGAGAGTCCTTGTAAGCATCGGCAGAAGCCCGGGATCCTAGAAGTACAGTCGGCCCCCCCCCCTAATTGGGAATTCTATAAATGGGATTCCTCTCTAAATGGGACCTAGCATCCTACTCCCTTTAGTTTACAATGTAACAAATGGAACTTTTCTTTAAATGGTAATTGGGATTTTTTGAAACATAGTTAATTTTATCTCCCTAAATAAAATTTCTATTTTTTTTACTAAAAAATATAAAAAAGGAAAAAGAATCGATTATTTCATAGCACAATAGACTTAAAGGTGTGATTGAAGACTCTTAAGCTAAGCATTTTCCTTTATGATAGGTAGAGGTTTTTTGATGTTGCTTAGAGAGAGTGCTAGCTTTCAAACAACTATATAGAGAAGTGATAAGCGGGTGGACTAAACTGGAGAGACTGATCCAGGTCCTGGTGATGGGCCCTAACGCGTGTTGGTGAGTGTAGGTGCGAAGGACTCGGGATCCCTGCTCTTCCAGGGCAGGAACTCGACGGCCGGCAGACCGAAGCGGACGCGATTAGCCGGATCCCCAAAAAGGCGTGTAGAGCCTGGACGGGACGACCTAGTAAACGCGACGCGGAGGCCTGCAGCCTACACACACCCAAACCGTGAACTTCAACTAGGCACCTTAGGTACGAGCAAGGGTTGCAGGAGAGACGGAGTGAGTGCGGTAAGTGAAGGGAGGAAGGGCTTTCGGACGAGAATGGGTCCTTAAACGTTCGTCCATACTGGGCCTGTACGGTGAAAAAGTAGTGTGACGTAACAGGAGTGTGGTCTTAATCGCAGTCCGTGTAAGGTGGCACATAGGGTCGGATACGGTGACCGTGGGTAAGTGATCGTGCCTCGACAACGGACGTGTATCGGGTAGAAAAACGTGGTAAGCGGAAAAATCATTCCCTTGGGAAAGGACCCCATATTACAACGACACGGGTCCGATGCACGCCCGGCTGGTCGTCAGCAAAAGTAGCGCCACACTCCCTATCGCGGTTGAGGGCACTGATCTTTTGGCTACGGAAGCCTCAGCGCTAACAGCTTTCCTTGGGAGTTGGGCCTTCTCTCCTCCCATCCTAGTCTCTCGCTTCGTCATTAGGGATTCTCGCATTTTGGAGTCCTTCATCGCGGGAGTGGAGGAAGGCGGTTTTCCCCTGCAGTGTCCTCCGTTTGGCTAGAGGTTTCCTAGCCATAGAGGCTAGGGATGCCTTACCCTCTTTTGCTTCACTTACCTAGTTGGATTCTGCGGGCTACAAGCGTCCCTCCTGGATAAGCAATATCGGCAGGTGTAAACGATCTGGACTTGGAAACCCCTGTTGGGATGTGCCTGGAAGTGTTTTTTTTGTTTTTTTGGTCGAGTGTGGTGTGAAAATAAGTCAGGTTGACAGTAGGCAGAGGTATTTATAGAAGATCCTATGTCCTTGGCCTATGGTTTTTTTTCTTGTCTTGATTTTTAGGTTAGAAAATAAATGGGCCGGGAACTTGGTGTTCCTTGGCCCATGGACTTGGGATGTCCACCAAAAAGTCTATATATGTGAGGTAGGGGGGGTTGGAATAATTAGAGTGTGATAGGTCTATAAGTTTGGGGTCGACCGGAGTAGGCGAATGAGTGTGGGGTTGTGGATTGGGATGTGGAAGCGGTCGTGAGGTCGAGCAGGAGTAGGGAACACAGGAAACTTAACCCTAGGAAATAGCGTTCATCCGTTGTGGGCGGAGGAGGAAGGCGGAGGAGCCCAAGGAGGAGGCGGGCGGAGGAGGAGGCGCGAGGCCGGGGTGAAGGCGGCGGGAGTCGGTGGCGGCAGGCGATTCGGAGGAGGCGCGGGCGCAGCACGAAGGAAGGAGCTCGAACCCCACGGTGACATCGCGCGAGGAGGAGGAAGGCGCGACAGACGTGGCGCTCCTTGAGGAGGTAGGAACCACAGGCCCGACCCCCAGGGGTGCAGTGGCGTTGGTTTGTGAAGGGAGGCGCGAGGCCGGGGAGGCGTGAGAGGATGGCGCCCAAGGTCACCAGTGTGCTTGCCCAATGGCCGAACATGGATCATTGGAAAGTTCTCGACGGAGGAAGTGGTGAAGGAGTCAAGCTTGGTTTCATGGAAGAGCGGTGGAATTACATGAACTTGGGTGGTGCAGAGTGCGCGCCACGAAGGACAAACAAAGGGGGATTTAAAGCCGAGTTGGGACTGGGTGGTTAGGAGGGTGTATGGGCGCAGAAGGAGGAGGCGGGCGGTTTGGTGATGGAGCCGCCCAAAAAGAGCACGGAAGAAGCAGCTACCGTTAAAGCGGCGACACGAACCCAACGGCGTTGACGAGGATTTGGCAACGGCGCAGCTTGATGGGTCCGCCAGTGGCTCCTATGTTTCGCAAAGACAAGAAGTGATTATTTGTCGACCACTTGCTTCCTTCATGAAGTGGTCAAGGGGCGAAAAATCGATTAGCGAATTCTCTTGACAAGTTGTGTGAAGAGGTTGAACTTGATTTCTCTACCCTCGGCCTCTCTAATCTCACCATTTCGGTCCATCTTTATGTTTCTAGCGCGGAGGTGGAAATTAGCCTCCCTCCACATGTGGAAGCCGGTTAGGGAGGTGAAATGGAAGGCGGAGGAGCCCAAGGAGGAAAAATCGGATGGATGGGGAGTCGGTGGCGGCAGGCGGTTCGGAGGAAGAAGGAAATTCCCAGCAAAGGAGGAAGGCCGGGGTGAAGGCGGAAAGGAGGAAGTGGTGAAGGGACGCGCTGCCACCGTCGAAAACGCGCAAGGCGTAAAATGAAAGCCAAGCGGATGGAGGTGGCGAGAGGAGGCGCGATCAGGGACAATTTTGCCGACTGATGCGATGATGAATCAACTCCGGAGGGTTTAGGGCGACCTCGAGCGGACCCCTCAAAGATGGGAAGAGATTTTCAAGGGGACTCCAGCAGCAGGTGGATGCAACCGAATTGGTGAGGTGCGCACTGCCGGGAGGAAAGTTCTCGACGGAGGGATGGCGTCTGGCGGGGCCGCCACAACAAGTGGACTTGCGGGGAGGCGACCACGTCGATGATCCGGCCAAGGCATTTGTTGGATCAAGCGGCTTTAGCTCTCACCGCCTGGGCAGTGGGCGACGGAGGAAGTGGTGAAGGCCGGGTTTGTGAAGGAGGCCAAGCGCAAGCAATCGGAGGAAGACAAGCGGAACCTAGAAATAAGGGCCAAGATTCAAGAAGATTTGTGCGAGGCCGGGAGAAGTTGCAAGCCATGACGAGCCGGGAAGCACTCATGGCTCAAATTAAGGATGCCACAGGCGAACCGGGAGATGCGGGGAGTTGTTGCGAGCCGGAGGCGGCCTCGGTGGAAAAGGCCCATAAGCTAAGCGGAGGCGATATCATGAGGCGGGATGAGGCACGTGGCGAGCTAGAAAAGACAAAGGGAAGGGAGGCGGGAGTCGGTGGCAGGACCACCGGCAGTAGCGGAAGGAACTACGAGGAAGGAAGCGAGGTGGCGAAACCTCACCTACCAAGGTTCTTTGAGCAGACGGCGGTGGAGTCCACTACATGCAGTGAATTGAAGCCGCTCACGACATGCGCATCCAACCCGGAAGGCAGGCATGGGGAGCGGGCTGGCAGGGGCCTGTGGCGCCGCAAGGACATGGTGTGGGCTATGCACTTCCACAGGAGTTAAGAAATAAGTAGGGTTTGTTTTTAGGATTGAAGGATAAATAAAGGCGGAAAGGAGGAATAAATTGGGGTAGCGCTTGGACGAGGCTCGGAGTATACTCCGGACTACAGTGAACAACGGACCCGGTACCACTATGGCAAGCTCGGACTACAGATAGCAGGATAAGTCAGGAACCCACTCCAGTCAAAGCAGGATAAATCGCCGAGTAACCTAGGAGGCGGGCGTGAGGGCAGACAGGCGGCGCCACGTGGGCGGCCACAGTGGAGGTCGGGCATGCATGGGCGGGCTTGTGACGGCCGTGGCGCCGCAAGGGACATGGTGTGGGCTATGCACACTTCACAGGAGTTAAAATAAGTAGGGTTTACATTTTTAGGATTGAAGGATAAATAAAGGCGGAAAGGAGGAATAAATTGGGGTGGCGCTTGGACGAGGCTCGGAGTATACTCGGACTCTGGAGTGAACAACGGACCCGGTACCACTATGGCAAGCTCGGACTACGCAGATGTGAGATAAGTCCGGAACCCACTCCAGTCAAAAGCAGGATAAATGCGTAACCTAGGAGGCGGGCGTGAGGGAGGCAGGCGCGCCCGTGGGCGGCCACAGAGTGGAGGTCGGGCATGCATGGGCGGGCCGTAACCTTGCGAGGCCGTTATAGCGGTATTCACGCCCAGCGGGCGCGGCGTAAGGCGAGTAAGCGGGCGTAGGGTCGAGTAAGCCATGCGGACCCTGGCGATTCTGGACAGCGCCTTCCCCGTTACTTCCTAGCGGCCAAGGAGGAGGTCATTTGCTGCGACCTCGAGCGGACCCCCCTCGGCATGGGAAGAGATTTTCAAGGGGACTCCAGCAGCAGGTGGATGCAAGAATTGGTGAGGTGCGCACCTTCTTGGGAGGAAAGTTCTCGACGGAGGGATGGCGTCTGGCGGGGCCGCCACAACAAGTGGACTTGCGGGGCGGACCCGTCGATGATCCGGGCCCAGGTTGTTGGATCAAGCGGCTTTAGCTCTCACGGCTCGATGTGCGGGCGGGAGGAAGTGGTGAAGGCCGGGTTTGTGAAGGAGGCCAAGCGCAAACAGCGGAGGAAGACAAAGCGGAACCTAGAAATAAGGGCCAAGATTCAAGAAGATTTGTGCGGGGCCGGGAGAAGTTGCAAGCCATGGAGCGGTGAGAAGCACTCATGGCTCAAATTAAGGATGCCGGGAGATGCGAGTTGTTGCGAGCCGGGGCGAGGCGGCCTCGGTGGAAAAGGCCCATAAGCTAAGCGGAGGCGATATAGAGGCGGGATGAGGCACGTGGCGGGCAGAAAAGACAAAGGGAAGGGAGGCGGGAGTCGGTGGCAGGACCACCGGCAGTAGCGGAAGGAACTACGAGGAAGGAAGCGAGGTGGCGAAACCTCACCTACCAAGGTTCTTTGAGCAGACGACGGTCGTGGAGTCCACTACCGCGGTAGTTGAAGCCGCTACTGACATTGGCGCATCCAACCCGGAAGCAGGCATGGGCGGAGCGACAGGACGCGACGTGGCGCCTCGCAAGGACATGGTGTGGGCTATGCACTTCCCTGGGGAGTTAAGAAATAAGTAGGGTTTCTGTTTTTTTTTAGGATTGAAGGATAAATAAAGGCGGAAAGGAGGAATAAATTGGGGTGGCGCTTGGACGAGGCTCGGAGTATACTCGGACTGAGTGAACAACGGACCCGGTACCACTATGGCAAGCTCGGACTACAGATAGCAGGATAAGTCCGGAACCCACTCCAGTCAAAAGCAGGATAAATCGCCGAGTAACCTAGGAGGCGGGCGTGAGGGCAGACAGGCGGCGCCACGTGGGCGGCCACAGTGGAGGTCGGGCATGCAGTAGGCGGGCCGTAACCTTGCGAGGCCGTTATAGCGGTATTCACGCCCAGCGGGCGCGGCGTAAGGCGAGTAAGCGGGCGTAGGGTCGAGTAAGCCATGCGGACCCACAGCGATTCTGGACAGCGCCTTCCCCGTTACTTCCTGGCGGCCAAGGAGGAGGTCATTTTGCTGCGACCTCGACAATCCTCACGGTCCCTTGCGCTCCATAATCCGGCTCTCTGGCGCTATCTTTGGCGCCGATCGGCAAGCGGCGCACCGTCAAGGTTGGAGCGGCGCAGCGAAGGAGGAACATCGTGCCGGCGGACTCGGCCGGCGGCTGACAACAAGAGGAGGAGAAGCAATGGCACCCAAAAGCCGGAGTCAGGAGCCATGGACCCTCGTGGGCGCAACATTGTGACCGGCGCTATCCGGACTTGACCTGGTGGAGGAGGCGGCGGGAGGAAGTCGGGAGTGGCATCGGGCGTGTTCCAAATGGTGCGGACCTTTGGCGTCACTCTAGTCGGGAGTTTGCGGAAGATCTTGGCGGCGATCAACAAGGAGGTCCGATCAAGAACCTCCGGGAGGACCAGGCGATGGACCTTGGAGGTCGAGGATGGCCTACAACCGCGAAGGAGGAAGAAGGGGCGTGGTGCGAGGCCCCTTAAGGCGAAGGGAAGATAGGGCCGGCCAGTGGCGATCTTGAGGCACAGGCAGCGGACAACCAGCGGATGGTTGATATCCGTCTGGGCGGTCGAGTAAGCGGTAGCCGGATCATTATCCATTGGAACACGCTCACCAAGGTGGATCACCTTGGTGATAACTGATAGTATTCACATGCGCTCCGGTGAAGAAGGCGGTGGGAAGGATTATCTTCGCGGTTCGATCGGGAAACCGCAAGCTAAGGCGAAGCCCTCGCCATCGGTGACCCATACGATTCATGTATGGGGACATTTCGAGCTCTGAAGGAGGAGAGCTTGAGCAGGCGCTCGGAAGGCTGGAGGCCACCGAGTAGGCGTGCAAGGCGCGAGGTGGGGGTCGTCCTTGAGACCAAGCGGACTCGGGAGGAGGGGCACGGGAGGATTCGGACTCCATCGTCAGGCGAACCCCTCACCACCCGGGGAAGTTTGGGAGGAGATTCCCCTTCCCTCCTTTTGGTGCCCCTCGGGCGGTAGGAGGAGGCGTCTGGGAGGCGTTGGCGGCTCGGCCGGCGGGCGGACCAACAACCACGTGCCGGGCCCCGCGAACTCAGCGGGGCCGAGGCGGAAGGCGGTGCCGCCTACCACCTCGGAAGGTGCGGTACCCTTACCACCTTGCAGGTGTAAAGGCGGTGGAGGCGAGAAAGGGCGTGGCCCAAGGCGGAGAGGTCAGCGGCCCACCAGGCAGTCTGTCCCAGCGGAAGGGGCAAAAGAGCTTGCTCCGGACCCCCTCACCTCCTCAGGGCCCAGGAGAAAGGGCACAAAGGAGTTAGAGGCCAAGAGGGCCAAGAGGGTGAGACTCGGACCTCACCACTCGGGACTGAGGTCTGATTAGGTCAGGAGAACCCAGTCCGGACTTACTCGGGGCTGCGGTATGGAGGTCCTTGGCGGACCGAAATGCCGGCTCCACTACGGACTTTGTGGGGGCCTCACCGTGATGGCCGTGGAAGAAACACGGCGAGTCACAGCTCGTCATGGGCCGGAATGCTTTGGGGTCTCGTAGTGCAGTGGAAGACCCGAAGTGGAGGCCACCGGAGGAGGATGGTGGAACTCCAAGAGCAAGTGAAGGCGGCCCGAGGGGCAAAGGAAAAGGCGGAGTCCCTCGCTCGGATCGAGGAAGGAAGCAGCGGGAGGCGAGCGAGGGCGGCGGAGGCGGCGGAGGCCGGGCCAAGGTTCTTGTCTGAGCAGTGAAACAAGCTCGAGGAGGCGGCGGAGGACCTTGCGGCGAAGAGCGGAGGCGGAAGAGGCCGGGCACAAGCGAGAGAGCTCGGGACTGGCGGAGGCCGGCTAGGCGGCGCCAAGTGGGAGCCAGTAAAGCGGCGAAGAGTGAGCCGCGGCAAGCGGCAGGATCACTCTGAGCGTGATCGGGCCGGTGGAGAGGAGGCGGCGGAGGCGGAGGCTAACTCGAAGGCCGAGCTAACGAGGCGGCGGAGGAGGAGATGGAGGCCGGCCTCGGGAGATAGGAGATCTCAGTGCAGTGCAGGAAGTAGAGGCGGCGGATGGATGGAGGCAGCAAGGACACCTGGAGCTACAACTCCAAGATCGTCGGGGCGGCGGTGATTCTCAGCGAGAGAATCCACGACTTGAGCGAAATAGAGTGCCTCGGCTCCGTCGAAGGCGGAGGAAAATCGGCGACTATCGAGGTTGGGCGTTGCGAGCTCTGAAGGAGGCGGAGGAAGTCGGGAGTCGGACGGAGGTATCGACCTTTGGAGAGGAGGCGGCGGCTAAGGCGAGAATGAGCGGAGGCGCGAGCAGGCGAAAAAGGCTGCTGGTCCGGTGAGAAAGGCGGAAGGAGCAGCTGCGCTATGGCGGAGGCGGCGGCAATGGAGAGGAAGCAGCGGAGGCTGGGCGGTGGAACATGGCAGTGCGAGGGAGGTGACCGAGGCCGCCCTTGTAGCCTCGCGTGATCTGACCGGCTCCGGTATCCGTCAAATGGCGGGAGGTGGCCCAACAAGCGGCGCCAAGTGGGAGCCAGTAAAGCGGCGAAGAGTCGGGCCGCGGCAAGCGGCAGGATCACTCTGAGCGTGATCGGGCCGGTGGAGAGTCGGTAGCAGTGAGGCTAACTCGAAGGCCGCTATGAGCGAGCGGCTATGGGAGGAGGAGAGGCCGGCCTCGGGAGATAGGAGATCTCAGTGCAGTGCGAGGAAAAGGAGGCGGCGAGATGGAGGCAGCAAGGACAGCTGGGCTACAACTCCAAGATCGTCGGAGGCGGTGATTCTCAGCGAGAGAATCCACGACCTCGAGCACGAAATAGAGTGCCTCGGCTCCGTCGAAGGCGGAGGAAAATCGGCGACTATCGAGGTTGGGCGTTGCGAGCTCTGAAGGAGGCTGGAGGAAGTCGGTCGGACGGAGTGTCACGCTGGAGAGGAGGCGGCTAAGGCGAGAATGAGCGGAGGCGGAGGCGAGAAAAAGGCTGCTGGTCCGGTGAGAAAGGCGGAAGGGAGCTGCGCTATGATGGTGGCGATGGAGAGAAGCAGCGGGAGGCGGCGGAGGAGGCGAGGAGGTGACGAGGCCCTTGTAGCCTCGCGTGTCTGACCGGCTCGGTATCAAATCTGGCGGAGAGGTGGCCCAACAAGCGGCGGCCGACTCCGGAACACTTATGGCGGAGGGAGTATCGGGTGCTCGGGCACCGTGGAAGAGCAATTCAACAAGTCGATTCGGACTTTGCCTATTACCGAGCTCTGAAGCGGTAGAAGCCTCTCGGCGCCCGCAAGCGGCGGACCCTGGAAGGCTCGAGAAGGAGATGAAGGCCAGGGGCCACAGGGACCCTAGTGGCCTGTTTGAAGATAGCGGAGGCGGCGGAGGCGGCGGAGGAGGCGAGGAGGCGGCGGATCTCGGCGAGTGGCACCCGCACCTCACCATGGAAGGAGGGCCAGCAGAAGGAGTCACCAGGCGATCGGGAGCAAGTGAGGACTTGAGGAGAGCCACGGAGGAGTCCGTGAGGAGGAAACCGGGTGGGCGTGAGTCCGGACTTTGTCCGGACCCGGAGGCCGGACCACGAGTCGGACCTCGGTAATAATCCGGACCACGAAGTCGGACCCGTAATAAGTCGGACCACGAGGTCCGGACCCAGTGAGTCGGACCTAGCCGGCGGACCGAAATAAGCGGACTCACGAGTTGAGTCGAGGCAGACCTCGAGGGGCCGGGCTGCGGCGGAGGAGCCCCTTCGACTTACGCTAGGGGAATGGTGGTGGCCCCGGCGAAGGACCCGAGGAGGCGAGGAGGATGGCGTCGTGGTAGCGGTTGTCGAACCGCCGCCGTATAACGGCAGCGGAGAGGAGGGCCCGCCTCACGGATCATCCGATTGGGTGCACCACAAGCTGTCGGGGCGAAGTTGGACCACCCATTCCGGCGGGGCCAGGACCTTCCAGCCCCAGTCGGCGAAGGAGATAGGGGAAAAATAGGATGGCCGATTAGGGTATCTGCGGCTATCGGCTCGAATAGGGGTGTAATAAAGCGCCTTAGGCGATATAAGAGGTGAGGCTCTAGTAAAGCATCTTTCTCTTGGTGTTGATGCAGCGTTCTTGCGGACCTTTGTGAGTCTTCTTGCTAACGTGAGTCTGAGTCAGCGAGCACGGCGGCTCGGGAGATTGATCAAGGTCGGTGGCGGACTTAGCAGCGTTGTGGTGTGTGTAGGAAGGGTGGCGGTGACCGTGCTCGTCCGGGCAGCGGTGCCGCCGCAGGGCAGCGTGTGCGGAGGAACTCGGGAGGCGTGTAGAGCCTAGGCAGGCGGCGGAGCAGCGGAGGAGGTCGGGCTGCGTAACCAGCGTCTTTTCTAAGGCGAAGAGTGTAGCGTGAGGAGAGAGGAAAGGGCTGATGCGTGAGGATGTATGTGAGCAATCTGAATGACGGGTCCTAAGCGTTTAGCCATAGGGCTGTCACGGTGGGCGTTGTGAGTAGTTAGGAGTATGTGTGTGTTGAGGCGAGCAGGCGCTAAGGGCGGAATCACAGGCAGTAGCGGGCCTATCATTCCCTTGGAGCGGACTTCTTCCTACAGCGACACGGGATTGTCAGCGCCGGTGCCATCGGCCAAAATCCACGCCACACATGGACCGAGGCAACCGGTGTAGCCCTCTACGGAGGAGGAGGGGTAAGCACCTCGGCAGCAGGGGTCCTATTATATTGCGGCACATGGATGAGGAAACTTATGTTCTGGTCTATATGTGAATGGAGAACGCGTGCTTAACTTCATCCGTAATGCGTGTGGAAATAGGAGGATCGGGGCCTACCTCGCAAGTGAGGACCCAAGTGCATACTTCTACCACTGCGCCAGTGTGGGGTTGGCCCCTATTATCACGGAGGCGACTTTGGAGGAGTTGAGTGAGGAGGAGGTCAAGCTTGGGTGGGCGAGGCAGTGTAATCCTCGGCAATAGGCGGCCCGGAAGATCACTGAAGCTCCGATGATGCACTCAAATTCAGACGTCCAGTGATGCAGTGAGGTGGAAGTAGTGGGCTTTGTCAGGCCAGCGTGGCGGAGAGCTCGTGGCGGCAATGGAGGCGTGGGGCAGGCGGCCAAGTCGAGGTAGGCAGCCTTGAGATAAGCGTAGGTAGAGGTGATAGCATCCTAAAGATAATTTGGTTAGGGTCTTTGCCTTTGGACCTAGGATCGCTCCGAATCGTGGGCGCGTCCTTCATGATAGCCATCTTAAGACACGAAAATCAGGGCATGGCGCCCCCAACGATGTATAAGAGGGCAACTTATGTCCTCACAGAGATAATTCGTTGAGATCCCCACGCATGGGCGGTTGGAGCGTCAATTAGCGGGCGGGGTGTGCGAGGCGCCCTAGGAATGGTCGAGCTTGCTCACTGTTGGGGAAGGGGCGATCAAGTGTCTTGCTGACCAAGGGGAAGGGGACCAAGAGGCCGGCGCGGGGCGGGTCTGGAGCTTGCTCGTAACGCCTGCTGTGTCGCTCTGGACTCCCCTCCCCTTCGCTTCTTTTCTCGCCAGCCGTGTTCTGAAATTGAGAGTCTGTGAGTGAGAGGATGCCTGGAGGGTGAATCGAGAGAAGGAGAGTGAGAGCAGATCGGGAAAGGAGAGACTAAGTGCTGTACGCGATGCGAGGTGCTGAAATGTGAGTGGAAAAAGAGGAGAAGAACCGTGGAGGGGATGTGGTTGGAGTTGGTGTGAAGGAATCGCGAACTGAGTCAGTGCTGTTTGGAAGAAGTGCGCATGGGAAACGGTGTTTCCTGGAGGAAATAAGGCGGTGCGGTACCTTTGTGTGTGAATGTGCATGTGTGTGGATTGAGTGTGGAGTGGGCTAGGAAACCCTAGTGTCAGGAAACTGGCTGGGAATAGTATCCGGGGTAGAGAATTATCCAGGCCACGGGGCAGGACAACTCCGTACCCGAGGACCGCGGCGCCGTAAGTCGAATCAGCCGTTAGGGTTTGGCGTGGGACCCACCTCGGTGGTCGTACACTACCGGGTAGTGATGCGGACTTCCGCGGTAGCAGAAAGGGAACGGGGTCGGGAAGTTAGATTCGTGGTAGTTGGATAAGGAAGAAGGTAGTCGTAGTTGAGTGGATAGGTGCGAGAAGTGGTAGCGGTCTAGTCCAGGCTTAGGCAAAGGTTGGTAGTGATAGAAGATAGCGTCTTTTGGCACAAACCATTCCCTTGGGAGCGAATCCCAGGACTACAACGACATTGAGGGTAAATGTGGACCTCACCGTGTCCCACGACACGAGTTTACACCCCACAGCAGGCGCAAGTGGCCCTTCTTCGAGACTCGTCCCTCCCATGGTGGCTCATCCCCGTCTCCACTCTTGCTTAGGTAAGGGAGCAGGTTCATGGCTTCTTGCTCAGCCTTGCATCCAGGCTTTCCGAATTGCACCAACCTCTTTTTCTACCGCAATGAGGTTTCACCTACGCCTGGTCCAGCCTTTGGCCTGCTCTGTCCAGGCTTGGAGCTGTGGGGCACCCCTAGACGACTCGGGACCCACCTTGCTCACTGTCCCGCGCATTGCTACACATGACGTCGTTCGCGACGTCATGTTTTCTCTGGCCAAGGAGGGAGGTTTCTTTCCCTATAGGGCGCGCCCTTATACTCTGCCTAACAGTTTCCCTCCATATGGATCTTTTTTTAGCCCAGGGGGACTAGGTTTTAGTTGCAGATGTGGTTGTCATTGACCCTAGTCGGGATTCCGTGAATGAGCATATGATGCTCAAGCCTCCCGGAGTGGGCAATGGAGGACGTAGGCCGGGGCCAAGTCGAGTAGAGATAAGCGTAGGTAGAGGTGATAGCATCCTAAGATAATTTGGTTAGGGTCTTGCCTTTGGACCTAGGATCGCTCGAATCGTGGGCGCGTCCCTTCATGATAGCCATCTTAAGACACGAAAATCAGGGCATGGCGCTAACCCGATGTATAAGAGGGCAACTTATGTCCCTCACAGAGATAATTTGGTTGAGATCCCCACATGCTGTGGGTGGTTGGAGCGTCAATTAGCGGAGGCGGGGTGTGCAGCTCCTGGAATGGTCGAGCTTGCTCACTAGAGGGAAGGGGCGATCAAGTGTCTTTGTGACCAAGGAAGGGACCAAGAGGCCGGCGTGGCGGGCTTGCTCGCTTGCCTGTGTCACTCGGACTCCCTCCCTTCGCTTCTTTTCTTGACCCGTGTTATTGGGAGTACATGGTGGGAGAGGATGCTGGAGGGTGAATCGAGAGAAGGAGAGTGAGCGGATCGGGAAAGGAGACTAAGTCTTTGTCTGTGATCACGAGGTCTTTGAAATGTGAGTGGAAAAGAGGAGAAGAACCGTGGAGGGATGTGGTTGGAGTTGGTGTGAAGGAATCATGAGTAGTCGAGTCTTTGTTTGGAAGAAGTGCGCATGGGAAGCGGTGTTTCTGGAGGAAATAAGGCGGTCGGTACCTTTGTGTGAATGTGCATGTGTGTGGATTGAGTGTGGAGTGGGCTAGGAAACCCTAGTGTCGGGAAGCTGGTGGGAATAGTATCCAGGGGTAGAGAATTATCCGAGGCCCGCAGGCGGGACAACTCCGTGCAGGGACGAGTCATGGTAAGTCGAATCGCCGTTAGGGTTTGGCGTGGGACCCACCTCGGTGGTCGTACACTACCGGGTAGTGATGGGACTTCCAGTGGCGAAGGGAGCAGGGGTCGGAAGTTAGATTAAGTGGTAGTTGGATAAGGAAGAAGGTAGTAAGTAGTTGGTGGATAGGTGCGAGAAGTGGTAGCGGTCTAGTCAGGGCTTAGGCAAGGTTGGTAGTGATAGAAGATAGCGTCTTTGGCACAAACCATTCCCTTGGGAGCGAATCCGGGACTACAACATTGAGGGTAAATGTGGACCTCCGTGTCCCACGAGTTACACCTGACGCCGTGGCCCTTCTTGAGACTCGTCCCTCCATGGTGGCTCATCCGTCTCCACTCTTGCTTAGGTAAGGGAGGCGGGTTCATGGCTTCTTGCTCGGCCTTGCATCCAGGCTTTCAGTGCACCAACCTCTTTTTCTACCGCAATGAGGTTTCACCTCGCCGGTCATGCCTTTGGCTCTGTCAGGGCTTGGGTATGGGGCACCTGGGCGACTCGGGACCCACCTTGCTCACTGTCCCGCGCATTGCTACACATGACGTCGTTCGCGACGTCATGTTTTCTCAACCAAGGAGGGAGGTTTCTTTCCCTATAGGGCGCGCCCTTATACTCTGCCTAACAGTTTCCCATATGGATCTTTTTTAGCCAGAGGACTAGGTTTTAGTTGCAGATGTGGTTGTCATTGACCCTAGTCGGGATTCCGTGAATGAGCATATGATGCTCAAGCCTCCGGAGTGGACAGCGGAGGGATGTTCCACGGCAAAAATTCGTAAATACTCTCCTATGCAGCAGGCGCGCGCCTTCATTTCCTCGCCATCGAGATCCATAGGCCATGGGCAAGGCCTTTTCTAGGTTTCGTAAGACCTGTACCAGGGAGTACCACAGTCTTAAAACCTGTACCAGGGAGTACCGCAATTGCAAGAATGAGGTTGGCCGCCACAACGGGGTTAGTCCCCCATGGTCCGCCACAACGAGGTTAGTCCCCTTGGTCCGCCACAATGGGGTTAGTCCTCCATGGTCCGACACAGCGGGGTTAGGGCGGATTCGCATGAACCCGCTTCCGGCTATGTTCAGTAAGTTTTTAACGTGGCGGGGCGTCCGCATGTAAAGTGGCAAACCGAACCCGAAACTTTTCGCAGCAGGTCTCCGGTGTCTTCACACACGGGACTGAAGACATAAGCCTGGCATTCTCTCCTAGGTTATCAAGAAGAATCTTCCACTCCTAGGTTATCAAGAAGAATTGGTGCACGTCATGAGCTCCTCTCAAAATCGCTAGACAGGCGAAATGTGAATTTGCAGATCTAAGTGTTGAAAACCCAAAATGAACACCGGCTATACCCGGGCTGCACTGGATGCAGCCCGTCGTAGCTTCTTTCCAGAGCCGGAATCGATTACAACCACCTTAGGGCGGATTCGCATGTGGGCACCTCCGCTTCCGGAATGACATTTTGGCAGAAAAGGGCCCGCCACGAGACCATCTTTAGCATCTGAGGCCTTGCCCTATGTTTACGGTAGGGGGCTTTTTAGGTGGTTGTAATCGGTTCCGGCTCGGGAAAGAAAGCTCTGACATGCATCACAGTGCGGCCGGGTATATGGTGTTCAACATTTTGGGTCTTCAACGAGATGCAAATTCACATCTCGCGAGGAGCTCTCTCGCGAGTCTCGCGATTTTGAGAGGAGCACCAATTCTTCTTGATAACCTAGGAGTGGAAGATGGAGGCGACCACAAGGATTTGCTTCTTCCTCCAGCGTTCGTTGGTCATCAAAGGCATTATGCATGGTGCCTTCTCACCGTATGTCTTGCCCATAGATTTACGCCATTGGAGGTCAAGCTCCTCTCAAGAAGAGAGTGAGCCCAGGCGAACTACATGTCTTGCAGTGCAAAACGTGAAGATTTTGATCGACACCAAGCAGGTGGCACCAAGGAAAGGACCAAGACAGCAGCAGTCCGTTGGGCTGCCATTGTAGCTTCTTGTGCAAAACATGGGGTCAACAGGTCTGCCCGCCAGTGTCAGGAGAAGTGGGACTCTCTGTACTCTGATTTTAAGAAGATAAATGATTACCAGAAAGCGATTCCATCTGGCCAAGATGGATATTGGAGCATGGACAAGAAGTGTCGAACACAAGCTAGCCTCCCTGCAAAGTTTTTCTACCAGATTTTCGAACACATGCAGTCATGGCTCCAGCAAAGCAGAGTTGTGAATCCAGGCGGGTTGATCTTAGATTCAGGAGAGATGAACAATGCAGGTACAGCCACTCCAAGCTACAAATCATGAATTGAGTTGAATTTCCTTGTTTGTGGTTAGATTTAATTTGCTTTCGTTGTGTGCACGTGTTGACAATTTTGGCATACCTTCAAGTGGTTCAGTACAAAGGGATGAGGATTTTGATTTATTTGGACACCAGAATCCTACTGTATCTGAAGGAATGCCGAGCAGTTGTTGTCAACACACTGATGAGGACGTGGACCCACGGAACCATGGGACACCAGAACCTACTAGGACACCAGAAACTAAGAGTACTGGTGTCTCACCTGCCAAGACCAGCACTCAAGGGAAAAGGCGGAAAGTAAGAGGCAAGTCATCAGAAGGTGTTCTCTCTACTTTGAGGAGTAACAACCAGGCCTTGGCATTGGCAGCTGCTGACACTAGTTGTGATAGAAGACACGCAGAATTGGTTCAACATGATCAACGTAGGCATGAAGATATCGTACAGTTGGAGAACCACAGAATCGAGATTGATTCACAGAAAGCTGCACTTTATGTGTCAGCACTCAAAAGCATAGGTGAGAACATCAGATTCGTTGGAGTGTATAGCAAAATCCAACAAGCCTTTAGAATGACGATTTTGTCTACTATAAAAAGTTGACTTGCCTAGGAAGTCTCTATTGATTCACACGTGTACAACATTAGTGTTTCTCTCAATTTGTGGGATTCTTCAGCATTGTCTCCTTCGTGCCTTTCACCTTGCATGTGCACTCTTCTCTCGGGAACATATCCTTCAAACAGCCTGCAGTACTCAGGCTCACCATATTGGAGACGTATGTTATGCAAAATGCAACAGGCATATGTCACTTCAGCGAAATATTCAGCTGAACCCCTCCATACTTTTCGTCCAAGTATACGCCAGATGCATTTAAGTTGACCAAAGGCTTCCTCCACTATCATGCGAGTGGAGGACTGCTTGAAATTAAAAGAATCCCACTGAGCTGATAGCTGCCTTCCAGGATATGGTGTGACAACCCAAGGCATGTCGGGATACCCGGCATCCGCCACAATGTATTCCCGAACCACACCTGTACTGAGTTGTAAGACTGGACCGTTCAAGCATCTTCCTGAACATGCATCAGCATACAACGAGCTGTTGAAAAATTCTACTATCTGTGGCATTTCCAGGCCACCCAGTGACTACATCAAGGAAAGCTTTGTCGGGACCTACAACTGCCTGCAAAGCCATGGTGTAGGTGCCATACCTACCATACCAATCCGTGATTAGCGAGCCTGCAGGCAATTCAATGGTGAAATGAGTGGTGTCAATTGCACCACAACAATTCACAAATCCATGTTGAAGTTGAAAGCCTTGCTTGATCTCTGCGAACCTTGGAGCAGTTGGCCACTGTAGGTGATGTTTGCCACGCTGCAAAATAGAAGTCACGAATCGACGACAAACATCGAAGGCCGTGGACGAACCTACACCAAACAACTCACTGAGGGTGCGGTAAGAATCCCCAGTTGCAAGTCTTCGGAGAGCGATTCCAACTTGCTTCTCAACTGATAAAATTCTCCCTGGGATATTTCGGAAGCTAAGAATTTCTGTGGGTTGGAGGTCCACTGCAACCAGCGAACACAAGTAATAGAAAGAATCAGGCTTGAAGCGGTAGAACATAGCAAACCTAAGCGGATCCTCTCTTGCAACCAGGTTGTGGTGAAGGGAAAAAAGCCCATCCACTCTCGGCTTAATGTAATACTCGCCGTATTGCACCCCATGAAGCATTTGGTGAGAGATTCCTGATACACGCTGCAAGTGAGCTAGAAGCATTGTGATATCAGACTGTAAAGAGTGCAACACGGTCTCTAATTCTTCGAATTGGGCATCTACATCAAGTGGAGAAGAATCATTTGTCGACCGTCGCCTGCAATTACAACGATGAGGCCTCAAAACAATGGCATTAAAGGAATCAATTACTGCAAGGAGACCTCCAAGCAATGGTAGCAGACTCTCCATTTCAAACCAACAGAGCATCGGCCGAGAATGCCAGCTTATGTCTTCAGTCCCGTGTGTAAAGACACCGGAGACCTGCTGCGAAAAGTTCCGGGTTCGGTTTGCCACTTTACATGCGGACGCCCCGCCACGTTAAAAAACTTACGGAACAGAGCCGGAAGCGGGTTCATGCGAATCCGCCCTTACCCGGGCTGCACTGGATAGCTTCTTTCCAGAGCCGGAACCGATTACAACCACCTAAAAAAAGCCCCCTTACCGTAAACATAGGGCGGGCCTTCCGTATGCTAAAGATGGTCTCATGGCGGGCCCTTTTCTACCAAAATGTGATTCCGGAAGCGGAGGTGCCCACATGTGAATCCGCCGATAGTCCCCCATGGTCCGGTGCCCTCCTCAGGGTTGTTCCCCCTTCTCTTGGGGTAGATGGTTTTCCCATCTCTTTTTCATGATAAAATCTCCTCCTCACATTACACAACATACAGTTTGTCCTCAAAACAGTTTTCAATGCCCACAGCAGAGATCAAATCCAGGAGAGATCTTCACACAGCCGAGTAACAAATGTTGGTTGGCGTTCATGCTTTCAGATCTTCAGAAATTAGGAGGCTCCATGCCTCCTGTTTTCTGACAGGGAGCAAAAATGTGGAGGATGTAGCCCTCATGAGTCATGACCACAGCCGCAGGAGACTTCCCTGTCAAGGAATGAGAGACTTCTCTACAGGTTTACTGAAATCACAGCTAGAATGCCTATCTAAATCCGCACCGAATAAATTGGAACACACAAAGTGAACTGAGCGACCAACTAGCTAGAAGCCATAACTTTGTTCATTGCTTGCTGGACTGCCCGGGCATATGTGTTATACTGGTAAGTCAGTGTAGCCTCCAACAAATCAGGCAGTGAAGTCGTCGGCTCCCAACCTGCAGCAGATATTCTGGTATCAGCGGGACGAACTTTGCAGAATCATACGGTGACACAAAGCAATAGTCTCGATTTCTTACCGAGTTGTCGTTTTATGATTGTCATGTCGGGAATGCGTTTGTCACTGTCATCGTAACCCTCACCATAAAAGTCCTTGGAGCTGACGTCCAGAGTTGGCACCTCTGGCTCTGGTTGCTTGCTTACTTTGCAGTAGATCTGCATTCAAACAGATTTAGCCTGAAGTATTCATTCCCCGGCTCCACAAGGTGCAACAGGGGATCCTCAAGGAGGTACCTTTGTCATAAGGTTTGCGAGCTCTCTCACAGTTGCTTCGTTGTCAGGGTTGCCCACATTGAAAATGTGACCGTTTGCTTCCTCTGGATTCTCCTGAAAACTCACAATGTCCAGATAAGGATATGCACAGCTGAAGACATTATCAGGAACGTATGGCAAGTGAAACCAAACTGGTTGCTGAACAAAAGGTAGTATGACTAATCTCACAATGATACGCAAGACAGCTTCAATAGCATCCTTGATGAACACAAATGTACGCTGCGATTTTCCCCCATCGACCAGCTTCAAAGGCTCTCCTCGCATCAAGTTCTGGACAAGGTAATCTGGTTAGAAGCAGGCATAAACAGCATGTATCAGATACAGGACTCACGAGGCAGGCAAGGGCATGCTATGGAGCGTACAGTGCTGAAGCAAGCTAGAACTCGTGGCACGCCTTCACTTGGCCCATCCACACCCGGGATGAAGTCCATTCGTGGGCCAATCCAATTGAATGGTCTCACTATTGTGAACTTCAGATCATTTTCAGCGCCCTCTGCTGCAAAACCCAAGTGTTCAAGCCACAACTGATCAGTGGCCCCACACAAATTCCTTCAGAAGCACAGAACACTGATCACAGAAGGCAGCAACTCATACCGTAGATCACACGTTCAATCAACTGCTTTGCACAAGCATAAGACCAGCGTTGCTTTTCAATTGGGCCAAAGATGCAAGGAGATGCATCTTCCTTAAGGAGATAAAACCTTTGGTCCTGTTGCAGACCAAAATGCCACGCTCAGCCACTGTGCTGATACCAGCTGGGAAGCAAATAAGTAAGAGCTGACTTTGCCAAAAGCTTCATAAACAAAAGACTGAGTGAGCAACAAAGCGCCCTGTTGGAGTAAGAGCTGCCACTCGACCCTCTGCAAGCCAGAGAATCCAACATGAGAGTTGGAGGGGATCCTTTGTCGTAGTCCACGGTGCTTTACCTTACGTAAGGGACTGTCTTCTGGGAGAAAGCTCCCGACAGTCTTGCCATACACCTCACATGTTGAAAAATGGATCAAACGCTTCCTGTGATCTGTACAATGTCGGACCTGCCCCAAGACATCAGAGCAGGAGTCAGAACTGCTTCCTTACGCTGCAGGCAGCTGACAAGAGACAACAACCACGGTTCCGGATGCTCCATCTCTTAGGAAGAGAAAAGTTGCAGCTGCGACAACCTCCACAGCAAGGCCAGAGAAAAGTCCTAAAGTCTTACCACTGGCAAGGCATCGTTGAAATTGCTGTAGATGGTATCGATAGGTCGAGTATTGTAGTCTGCTGGCGTGCAAATAGCAGCCAAATTAACAGTCTGAAGCACAAGGCTATTCAGTAAGTACGACGAACCACACACTCGCAAACACAGCGCAGCAGTCAGAGTAGCAACGACATCACGATCATGCAGCTAGAACATGCAAGGCCACTGTGCTGACGCCTCGAAGCCGTGCTAAACATATCCAAGCGCCAGATCGCAGTCCGAGCGATCTTGCACTTTCAGCGACTGAGCACACCCCTCGATTGCTTGCTAGAACAAGAACACAAGCCTACAGCTAGACAGTAGATGACGTTTTAAGCTCATGAAAGAGGATGAAGGATCCTAACCACGTCCGCCTTCTTCACGAGCCCCTCCAAACGAGGATCCTGCTTGATGTTGAGCTTGTAAAATTCAATACGTGCACTCCACGGTTTGGAAGGATCAAGCAGATGCTGAATCTTGTCGCTGTAGACATCAATGGCTATTACTTGGTGCTCTGTCTCCAACATAAGTCTCTCACACAGGTGCGATCCAATAAAACCTCCGGCGCCAATGATGCACAGCTTCAGAGGTTTGATCTCCCTACCCTGAAGATCAACTCGAGCAGCCATGCCTGCTGCGCGAGAGCTGAGCTGGAATTGAGAGGGGGCGAGGAGAAATTGGCAAATGCGCGGGAAATTTTGGCAGAGCAGAAAAGCAATGGCTTCCTGGAAGGCAATGTGTCGTCCGGACAAGGGCAACGGCGTGGGAGGAAGCGGAACACAAAACCTGGCCCCTTCGTACGGGAGAACCAGCAGCAGCAGCCGTGGCCGGGCGATTCAAAAACAAAGGGAGCCGAGCGATGGATAGCCTCCGGCCCCGCGGAGGAGAAGAGGGAATTGAGCAACAGCGCAAATTGACGCCGGGCACTGACTCCAATGCTATCCCGCAGCAACCACAAGACGCAGCGAGGAAGACATGAAGAGAGAAGCAATGCAGCAGGACAAGGACAAGGCACACGGCGCAGCTGTGAGTTGAGGAGAGACAGGCGGATGACAGCCGTCCAACGTGTTGCAGAAAGTAACCAGCCAGAGGAGCAGCAGCTGCGACCACTCGAGGTCAATGCGCGGAGGGTCAATGCAGGGCAGGCATGGCGGCGGGAGGCGACGAGCAGATACTTGAGGCGGAAGGGGCAGCCCTCGGACACTGAAAGCTCCAGGACACAGCTGCTGCTGCGGCAGCCATACCTTGTGCGGTTTCCAGAGTGCAAGCAGCGTTAAGCTTGGCTGGCATACCGCAAGCTCAACAGTGAGAGGAGAGAGAGAGAGCCCGAGCTAGAGCACGAGACGGCCAGACACATTACTAGGTAGCCATTCTAAGCGATTTGGCATTAAATGTTATCAGAATTCACGGGAAGAGTCTTGCATGTCCCTCTCTGAGGTGTTTGCTTTGTCTCACTTTGAGTTGTAGTAATCGTAATAGCAATTGTAGCAGCTTGTATGCAAAACATGTAGCCCTTGACTATTTCGGCTTATGTACACTCATTGATGGGATATTAGATTTTACTTAATTTAGAGGACCTTGAAGGACCTTACAATAGCAAAGATAATTGACTGCAAACCCTTACAACAGGGGCTTTGCAGCAAAAATCATGTATGAGGCAGCCATGAGGGCCAGTTTTCATGTAGTTTAGGCCGTCAACAAGAAAACACTTTCCTAACACCGACATGGGTATTCACATGCTTATGGCCATCATATGGTGACTGGTATTTATCAATCTTAAAATTCAATTCACTGCCAATTTCAAAGTATCATTATATCGAGCACTTCCATTCACTTTAGATTCGCAATTAGGCCTCCGCGGCCATCCCAAATTAGTTGTAGCTCATTGTTTGTAAATTCAAACCCGGCTCCCTCCCACGTCGGTTTCACTAGCGAACTAAACAAAGTGATGTTGCTTATGGAAGCTCGGGCCGAGCCCGGACTCATGAAAACTAGCGCTAAAGGTCTAACAAGAGCACGCCATTTTGCGGGTGAGACAACAAAGATCATATACTAATCAACCCCTAAGAACCTTACAACAACAGTCCTCTTTGCATGTGAGACTACAGAGACCATATATCATGTAGCTCCTAAAGGCCCTATTTGCATGTGAGGCAACAGAGACCATATATCAGGCAGCCCCCAAGGGCCCTATTTGCGTGAGAGACAACAAAGACCATACACCAGGCAGCCCCTATGGACCTTGCAATAGCAGTCCAGATGGACTAAGCTTGGACATCACTCCAAGCTTGCCAGCCCTTAAGAGCTTTGCATTAGCAGTCCAGATGGACTACTAGAACATCACTCCAAGCCCCTTTGGGCTGTTGTTATAATTTGGCTAAATGCCGAATCCGGCAACACTCTATTCGTGATAGTTAAGGCTAGATTTAAGGATAAGTCTTTGAGCCTAAGAGAACTGTTTATGGACTTAGGACAAGTTTGGTTTAAGTCCGTTGGGGTGTAATCTTTTGTTGGATTTATGTTTTGAATGTTTAGGCTAAGGATCGATGTGGTTTGTGAGATGTTGTTCTCACTTCAAGGCAAAGCACAGACAACCCTTCACTCATACGCAACAAAAATTTAACATACTCTGACAACACTGGCCAGGCTTCCTCAAAATCCTTCCACCACTTTACCAAAAAAAATGTAATACATAACCCTGCGATCCCTGGGACTGATATAGGCGAACTGTTGGCAAAAGCTCCTTGCTCTAAATCTCTAGCCACATGGAGCACTTAAAGGAGGAAGGGGTGCATGAGAATGCAACTACCCAGCTTGCAACTAAAGCTCACACATGTACCAATTTGACAACACCACTAATCAACCAAGCACTCTTTCCAACGAGCTCATGGGCGGGCAAATAGGGGGCAGTGGGGGTGACAACTACACACGCTGGTAGGACGTGACAAGGAGCTGGTTGATACTCTCCGCTTGAGAAAACATGCTTTCCAACGAGCTTCATGGGCAGGCGAATAGGGGGCAATAGGGGTGAGACAACTACACACGTTGGTATAACGTGACAAGGAGCTGGTTGATACTCTCCTCTTGAGAAAACATATGCAGCTCTTGGCTTTATATCACAGCTTGGGAAGGATCACAACTTGCTTGGGTTATCGAGTTGATCCTCTTACATAAATCCTGTCTTCCCAAATTATCTCGTTTCCCGATGAGCACTTGTTGTTTTAGTAAGACAACGTTGACCACCTCCTCGTATGTTTGTGAGGCGGCTTTGCTTCACAGCTGGCACACCCTAGGCCATGCATCCTGGGCCTGTAGATCCTCTGATCAAGACAAGGAACTTACCCATTAGACACGGGAGCCCAAGTCAACATCTAATAAATCCTTTCTTCATCTTCTTTCTGCAAGCTTCCTCAGAAGTTGTACAAGAATGTATGGAATTATTCCTTGGATAAATAACACATAATACTGAGTAGTTTTATAATCAGTTACATTCAGAATAACTGTTTGACACTTGTATAAATATGTAAGTTGTGCAGTAAAGAAGAACCGCTTCTCATTTTTGTCGCTCACCTTCATTCCCGTCTCTCATGTGCTTGTTCCATGTACCATGAAAATCTTTAAGTTGGAGAGTCATGCAGAAAGGCTAGAATGATGCTCTCCCGGTTGTGTAGCCTCGTCTTGATGAGTGCAGTGAACGTGCTGAAGGATGAGTTCGAAATCAACACCTACAGGCTTTTCCGAAAGGTTCAGCATCTTGAACGATGCAAATGCTAGAGCTGTCAGATAAAGCAATTTTGTTCCAGCATCTTTGTTGTTGTGCAGATCGTGCATAGCCTTAACAGAGAAGCCTACCTGGACACCCAGAGCTGCAGCACGCTAGGAGTTGGTGGTTAGGGAAACCTTGATTCCCATGAATATACAAACACAACTATTTTCGGATCATACGGAGATACTTCTTGATCGTCAACACAAATACATCTTCCCGCAACAAGACTTCTCCTACAAATACATTCTCCTTCAAGATTTAAATCCATGCAAGAAATCCCGATACAGACGCAACAATTTAAAGCTGGTGAGCGCGTTGTTGAATATGCCAACAGGGTCTAAGCATTTGTTTCAGCCCTAAACAACCTCACCTAAACTCATTCCACCAGAATCGTATAACCATACCTTGCTCAAGAAATTGCAAGTTCAACCCACCCAATAAGCAAGGAGGTCAGCCAAGCAATCTACATATTCCACACAAGATTGACGAACTGAGTCAAGCTTGCTACTCTACAATAAATCCCGCCAGGGTGGCCAAGCTGTTAGATGTGGGGATGGCTCTAGGGGCCAGCCTGCTTTGGACTGACATTCAAACCAGATGAGTTCAAACCTAACCTGCAATACTACTTAGGGGTCATAACAACTATACTTTTTTTTGTAAGTCGGATGCTACGATTTCTACATCTTTCAGGTATGCATTCAAACAGACATGCTGACACCACCAAATATTGCTGATGCTGGTATTGATGCTGCCTTGTAGAACAAGGAAAGACAAGTTGATGCTCTACTCCTTAACCTCTAGCAATTTGACCTGCACACTCATGGGTCAACTCAGTGTGTACAACGGCTGCACCTGCAATTGAAAAACAAGACTCTGATGATTAATACACGAACACTCGATGACATGTTACATCGGACTCCGGACTATAATGTGAAAGAATAGTGTGAAAAAGGTAGCCCCAACACACACACGAAATGCTGAAGGAAGTAGAGAGGGACAATAACTATATGACCTTCTGCTTAGGTTTGGCTCAACAGCCTAATATATTTATATATCTTCCATGCCTTCCAAGGCCATCCGCTACAACCAGATGAGGGCGAGGCCCTCCACACAATTCCCCTATCGCATCCATCATTTCCTATTCTCACGGCTTTAGGCCAAAATCAACATATATTTGAATTCAAATGAGCGGGCATCCTCTTGGCTCGTTCTTGCTCCCATCCACACATGTCCTCTATGTTCCAGCTTCTTGGCTGCTGTTATTGATCATTTTTCCTGGTTTATTCAATAAAAAACCTTATTTTATAAACCAAAAACAAAAGTTATACACAACACCTTGGGTACGTAGCCTACTTAATAAAGCTTGGTAGCGTATGTAGATATGTTCATGTATGGAAGCGAAGGTGTGCGTGATGAGGTGGGCACAGAAGAGTGAAGGAGAGAGAGAAAGCAGGCCGCGCGCCCCATCCTTTTATTCGCCGACTACAATACATACTTCGCTTCTTTCTTCTGCGACCTCCGTCTCCGTCTCCGCCTCCGCCTCCGCCTCCTCATCTGCACCTGCCTGCTGCTTGCAGCCTGCTGCTGGTGCGTCCTGCGGGTTGCGCTCCCTTGTGCTCGGGCCGTGCTGGCATCCATGGCGGTAGGGCACCACCGCCGCCTGCCGCGTGCCGCGCAACAGCTCTGCGGGTTCGGTTCTGCTCTCTGAGGTTGGCCTCCAATTCATCGCTGCAACTCCTCCGGAATTGGCCTGCCCGGGGGGATCCCCACTGAATCCCTCAACAATTGTCGAGGAGTACGAGGCCACGGTGTCACCATGTCGTCTCCGAGCAAGCGGCGGGAGATGGATGTCATGAAATTGT
This sequence comes from Anthoceros angustus, assembly GCA_010909165.1. NCBI lineage: Eukaryota > Viridiplantae > Streptophyta > Anthocerotopsida > Anthocerotales > Anthocerotaceae > Anthoceros > Anthoceros angustus. The sequence continues at coordinate 660,214 of VJWM01000011.1, forward strand.
GAGTTGCGGGGCTTTTGAGGTTAAAGTTTGCGCTGTCACGTCAAAATGGCTCTGCCTTCCTGCTACCGGCACGCTTGCTGCTCCTAATTGCCGCACTCGGGGCCTGGGAGCGACTGCTTGGTTGCTTGCAGCTCTCCTGTCTGTTGTTGGATGCGTGGCTGCCTTCTCAGGGCGCTCGTCCATGTGGCAGGATGATGAGCGACTACAAGGTGGAGATGGTGAATGATGGCATGAGTGAATTCTACGTCGAGTTCCATGGCCCACGTGACAGTACGTTGGTTTAAACTATTTTAGGACTTTGTGGCCGGAATGGATCTGTGAAACCCTCAGGGGACGCTTGTCCGACCTGTGTTTTCTTGTTCCTGTCTTTTTTGTGAGCGTCTGTTTCTGCCCTGTTTGTTGGTGGATGTTTGGGAAATGTGGTGAATGCTGTTTGGGACCGAGTAGAGAGTGTACCCCCCTCCCCCCTCGTCTTGGCGTATGCTAATTTGTTAATACTGCAGGTCCTTATCAAGACGGCACTTGGAAGATTCGAGTCGAGCTGCCTGAGGCCTACCCTTACAAGTCCCCGTCCATTGGTTTTGTGAACAGGATCTATCATCCCAATGTGGATGAGATGTACGTCGTTTTCTGAACTTCTGTTTGTACTCTCAACCTGCTGGGCAGCTCGTGTGGCGCTTAGACTTAGGAGGGTTGTCTGTGTGGCTTGCCATTTCCCTCAGTATGAGTGTGACGACTCTGAGCTTCTGCCTTTCATGGTGTGATATTGGGGGGAGCGAAAGTAGGGTGGGATGCTTCCTGTTACTCTACAAAAGAATGGGGGCCTGCCTGCTCGGAATTGTGTTGCTAGTTGATAATATGAGCCGGGGTCTTGTGATCCTGGTGAAACTAGACACAACAAGCGTGCACTGTTAGGTCATCGAGACTGCCGTGCCATCCTTCTGAAATGGTGTGGATTTTCCATCCTTAAGGACGTTGAGTTGAAGGGCTCTCTCTGTGCTGTGCATGGTGGTCCATGCAGGTCGGGCTCTGTATGCTTGGATGTCATCAACCAAACCTGGAGTCCTATGTTTGGTGAGGCATCTTTTTGATGTCACCTTTTGTAGTATTTGTAATCATGTCGGTAGTTGGCAGTTGTTTTTGCCAAGAGTTTCTTGGGTCCTTCTGAGGCTGTCGCTTGGTTTCATTTGCAGATTTGATCAATGTCTTTGAAGTGTTTCTACCCCAGCTTTTGCTGTATCCAAACCCGACTGATCCATTAAATGGAGAAGCTGCAGCTCTTATGATGAGGGATCGTGAGCACTACGAACAGAAGGTTAAAGGTAACATGTTCGCCTTTGAAGGGCACCGCTGTTGCCTGGATTGTTGCCACTTGCGGCTGGTGACTTGGGGTTGCTGGCTGTTCGGGTGTTTGCTCCCGCAGAATATTGCGAGAGGTATGCAAAGGCAGAGGATGCTGGAGGGCAGCCTGAGGAAGATACCAGCGACGAGGAGGGGAGTGATGAATACAGCAGTGACGAAGAAATGGCTGGTCATGCAGACCCTTGAATGATCCCCTTGTTTCTGTCCGTCGAGGAATTAGCTCACATAGAGTCTGTGGTAATAATCATTTTCAGGCTGCTGGCAAGCATCCTCTCTTCAGACAAGCTGGGTTGCTGGGATTGAACAAGTACAGTGAATAAGCCAGCTTTGTGAAGATGGTCGGATTCTTTGCTTCACGAGCCCAATTGTACATACCATTTCGGGCTGGGATAAACTGTGGCATCTGAACTTACCATTCTTTTCATAACCATGTTAGCGCATTGTAGGTATCTTGCTTGCCCAGGCTTCCTTGGCAAGTAGGTGCTGTCAAGATCCTTAGGTTAATGGGAAACGGTTGTGAGGATCTAAACGGTCTTGGTGATTTGTTGATTTTCATGTCTTGCTTTGAGAGGAGCATGTAGAGACGAATGCAACCACCAACCGGAGAGTCAGTTCAAAGCCTTGTGTAAAGCAGTCGGTACATGGTTTCCCCCGCAGCCAGAGCATGCATTTCTCGCTCGGTGGGAATCCCTATGGGGTTGTCCCGCAGCCAGCCATTTTCATGGGCACAAGCGGGATCACCCTCATGGGCAGCACGGATTGCAACTCCAAGCAATTCATCAAACTGCTGCCTCATGTCCTCCGCCACCTCCTTCACATCAGACTGCACGAAAATGTGGCCTCCAGGTGCCAGATGCTTCACGATGGCATCGACCAGCGGCTTCTGCACAATCCGCCTCTTGTGATGCCGTTTCTTGAAGTGCGGATCCGGGCACAGGATGGAAACTCGCGTGACCGAGCCGGGGTAGGCAGACAGAATGGAGTCCAGCATGAACGTGGCATTCGCAAGCATGAAATGAACATTTCTCAGGTGCAGTTCCTGAGCCCACATCCTGGATCTGTCCACCAGCTTCTCCCGCACATCGAGCCCCAGAAAATTGAGGGATTCCGGATTCCGCTTGGCCAGCATCATGACAAACCTCCCGCTCCCGCACCCTATGTCCACAGCCAGCGGGAGTGCAGGATGGTCATACACTTGCTCCCACCTGGGGGGAGTCACCGGAGCCATGAGCTTGGCCTGGAGGGGATTCACATGCTGCCTAACCCTCACCCTCCCGACATGATCCGCAATCCCCTTGATATTCAGCTCCGCAAAGGGATCCTCTGCCTCCTCGGCATCCGTTTCGCCCACGGCCAAGCTCTCTCGCACCGCCTTGCTGCATAGCTTGCTCCCCCGTGAGTGGATTGGAGGAAACGCCAACCGAGGGGTCAGCTGCAACAGAGACGACACCTGCTCCCTCTTGGCCTTCACCAAGTGCCAAGCCGGATTCCCGAGCTGTCCCCCACAGCCGTGAGACACCAGTAGCCTTGCCACTGCCATTGTCACAACCGGTGGCACGTGAAGCTCATCCCATCCAGCCCTAAAACGCCATTGCATCAGCACATACCACTGAACATTTTGTCATAGCTGGTGGGAAGATCGGGAAGTCAGGAATCACCTCGCGGCAAGCATTCATGTAGCCTAAAAGTTTGCATCCTATTTCCGCCCCATCCAGCCTAACAACTTGCATGGTGGATTTGATGAGCTTAACATTGTTAATACTTTCCGTAATTTGGGCACTTGCCTCCACCGCTTCGACACGAGGCAGATTTGAGCTCCCGGCTGAGACCCAGCAGCACAGCTTGTAAGATGGCTGACAAACCAGCTCGTGCTCTGCTCATCTATGGCGATGGACTGGCGGGAGTTCTGGGGTCTGAGCACACCAATCTTCATGCTCTGGCATCAGTAGGATCTTGTGGGTTTCTCGTGCTTCGAACAACTGGTTCATCAGGTTGGGATGGATTAGCCCTGTCCTGTCCTGTCCTTTGTGCGGCCACTGGAAACATGTGATGACCTAAAATTGATGTCCACCAGAAGTCGAGGAAGAGCGTGTGCTCGAGGAAATGGCACAACTTCTTGACGTACAGGAGGTTTATTCGGTGAAGACCCGGCTCAGCTGTCTTTGTTGTGGGTCAGTCACACTGGTAGCTTGAAGCTCATGGTGGAGTTTTCTTGCTTGTAGGATACTGCAAAAGCCGAAGATCTTGCTTCTTCTGGAGAAAGAAGCAATGCAGACAGTGACATGCCTTCCCTTTCTCAGAAGTGCGTTTCCGCATAATTTAGGAATGCTGCTTTGCTCGCTGTCGGATGCCGAATTGTTGTGCATTTGAGTGACAGTTGTGTTTGCAGATTCATGGGAATCAAGGCTTCCCTGATCACCAACTCCAAGCCTGCTGCAGCTCTGGGTGTGCGGGCAGGCTTCTCTGTGAAGGCTATGCACGATCTGTACGGCAGCAAAGATGATGGAACAGGACTGCCTAATCCGGCAGCTCTGGCATCTGCATCGTTGAAGATGCTGAACCTTTCGGAAGAGCCTACAGGTGCTGATTTCGACCTTGTCCTTCTGCACGTTCACGGCACTCATCAAGACGAGGCTGCACAACCGGGAGAGCATCATTCTAGCCTTTCTGCAGCACAGGGGCTTGCCTGGGTGGATAACCTGGTTGGGAAATTGACAAAGCTCTCACAACCAGGAACAAAAGCTTCGAACCATTTGTATCTTGCTGTTGTCCTGGGCTATTGCTCGCAGAATTTCTCGGCCAACGAACATCCATCACTGACATCTATAGCGAGCTTCCCTGAAGAGCTTTCCAAGTTCCGCCCAAGGCAGAGCTACACAGTCAAGGGCGGGCATTATGTGGAGGACATCAGGTGAGTCCCCTTCTCCGCCACATTGGTGATGCATTTTCACTCACTCACCTTGCCTGCTGAAGCCTAGTACAATGTCGGTGCAGGCAGCAATCTCCCTTGCTCGTGGTGCAGCATCTGAATGCAGTTACACGCCGTGACGAAGCCAAGAGCTTCAGCTTCCAGGAGTTCAGCAAGGTAAACCTACTTCACATGAGATAAAAAGTGCTCAAGCAGCATCACACACTTCTAAGGTGTTCATTTCCGTTTGCAGCACGGAGGGAATCTTGCCATTCTTGCAGACCGATTTCTTCATGAGGTGGCATTTAAGCTTTGGAAAGCCCCGAAATATGGTGCATGATTGGATTCAAGCAAGATAATCAATTTGACCAGGCTTCCAACCACTAGGAAGGAGTGGGGGCAAGCAAGAGTGGCCACCTACATACATATATGTATTGCGGAACTCATGCTGCGCACGTCTGATCTCCTGAAGACCTTTAGAGGTGCCTTCAACGACGGAAGTCTTGATATTTCTTTGTCCTTTTGTTGACGAGCTTTCCCCTAAGGTGGGATATCGAGATGTATGGCGGGAAGTGGCCAGTCCAGTGTAATGTACAACGAAGAGGAATTCGGGAAGTGCGGAAAAATCCCGTAATCGAATGCAAGTATTGTTTGCGTAGTGACCTGTTACAGATTTCAATGTGCGGCCCCCGGACCGTGACTTCCACCCACGATGAGAGAGTCAGCAGCTGGAAGCCGACGGTAACAATAAGCACCAGCTCTCGCGTGTTGCCACAATGAGCACCCCGGGACATTGCATAGATAGTGTTGGAAGGGTAGCGGCGGGAAACACCGGGCAGCGGCGAGGAGAGGCAGGCCCTGACGGCGCACGCACAACATCCGATCGCCATCTTCACTGGAACTTCTCACGGCTGCTGCACCACAATGTGTTGAACCGGCTGCTTGTTGTTGGCAGGAGCAGGCCGTTTCCCATAAATAGCCTGATAGACAGAACGCGTCCGGGAGATGAGGACGAGATTGAGCAGCACGCCTACGAGGCAGACGGCAGTCATGAGCAGGAAGGTGAGGCGGAAGCACACGGCGCCGTGGCACTGGAGGGTGTCCTCGGCAACCATGTACCCGCCGCTCTGCTTCTCGGCCTCGTAGTCGTAGATGCGCCCCGCGATGACGCCGGAGAAGAGCAGCGAGCCCAGGGGCATGGCGACAGTGATGAAGTTGTAGATGGTGCCGAAGTTGCGCAGGCCGAAGAGCTCGGAGGCGGTGGCGGGCACGATGGACCAGTGCGCGCCGTAGCCGAGCCCTACCAGGAGGCAGCCGACGTAGAGGGAGCCGGAGAAGGCGAAGGCGAAGAGGAGATGGCCCACGGCCATGACGGTCTGCGCGGCCGCCAGCACCACGGAGCGCGGGGACGCGTACTTCTGCACCAGCCGCTCCGAGATGTAGCCGCCCCCGATGCGGCCGAGGAAATTGAAGATGGAGATCATGGAGACGAAGATGTGCGCGTTAGGGTATCCCTGCGCCTGCCCCATCTGGCCCAGGTTGTCGATGGCCGTGAGCCCAGACCCCGCCCCGCACCACAGCCCGAAGAAGAGCAGCCAGAAATCCGCCTTCCGCAGCGCCTCCACCAGCGTGAAGTCCTCCCGCGGTGCGGCGGGCTTGCGCCGCCGCACCTTCACGGCTCCCTCCGAGATGGCCTGCAGCAGCCGGTTGTAGCTGCGCTCGATCCGCCGCAGCCGCTCCTGCTCGTCCTCGGACTTCCGCTCATGCGCGTCCTCAAGCTCGCTGAACTCCGCGGCCGCCTGCTGGTGGTGGATGTGTATCTCGTACCCGCGCCCGCTGCTCTCCTCCGCAACCTTCGACTCCGAGGGCAGCAGCGCCGCCGCCAGCGACCCCGAATCCGCCGATTCCTGCTCCGGGCTTGCCGCGGCGCGGATGGCCGTCACCAGCGGGAGCAGCAGCAGCGCGAGGAGCAGCACCGCGAACACCACGCTCACCGCCTCAGCCACCGTCACCAGATCCTGCAGCAGCATCACTCCCATGAGGTACGCCGCCAGCGCCAGGCACACCACGTAGATGAAGCTGAAGTTGGATTCCTCCACGGGATCGTGGCCCGCAATGACCGCAGGATCCCCGACGGGCCGGATCACCGGCGCGAACAGCACCGCCACCAGCGCCGGCCCGACCGCCACCATGTACACGAACGCTGCCTGGTCCGGCGCGTACATGGCCGTGTAGAGCACCGTGAAGATGGCGCCGCTCAGCCCGGTGAAGCCCTTGAGAATTCCCACAATCGGGCCCCGGCTCTTGGGAAAGTTCCGCACGCAGGCCACCAAGGCCGCGGTGTTGAAGTATGTCTCCCCGTTGGTGCCGATGAAGATGAGAATGCAGATCTGTCATGTCACATCACCACACGCACACGCACAGGCACACACGCCCCGCCTCAGCGTCCTGTCACACTCGCCTGTCCCGCTCATCATGCCAATTCCAGAGCCCGGCTTGCTCATCATTACAATGCTAGTGGGGAAGAGGGGCAGTGGGGCAGTGGGGGAGTGGCAGAACGAGGGGGCAAGAACGCAATCACGAGTGAAACAGATGTGAAACTAGCAAGGGAGGGTGAGTCGTGAAACGTACCCCCCAAAAGGGAAGCGGACCAGCTCTCCCCGTGAGCATGAGCCACAGCCAACCATAGCCGACGAGATTCTGCGCCGCGCCGAGCAGGAAGAGCGCCCAGATGGGGAGAACGTCGCAGAGGAGGCCTGCGAACAGGCCGACGCTGTCACCCATGTCCTTGGCCACGCCCAGCCCGCTGATCTGCTTCTGGTTGTACCCGAACTCGGACTTGATGATGGGGGAGTAGTTGCCGAAGACGTAGCCGATCCCGGCGCAGGCCTGCACCCAGATGGCTGCCACCAGCACCAGCCAGCGGCTGTTCACCACGGCGCGGAGCGTGGTGGCGGCCATGGCGCCCGGCCTCGAGCTCGAGCTCCGGCTCCGGCTCCCGCCTCTGCTCGCCGCTGCTTCTTCTGCTTCTGCTTCTGTCTGAGCTGCTGCTGCTGCTTCCGGTCTTGAACATCGCCGGTCGCGCCGAATGATGCCTGGCCCTGTTGGTTTGGAGTAAAATACAGAAGGCGGAGGAGAGACGACACTGCAGATCAGCCCGGATCGAATGCTAGGAGACTCCTTGTCACCGTATGGGGCCACGGATAGCTACCGCCTCGCCCGGCCCCATGGCCCGGCGCGGCCCCACCATTTACCGCAGCAGCGGAGCGGAGCGCAGCTCAGCTCCCTTCCCCAGGATCGGCCGGGCAACTCCACCGCGCCTCCGCTCTCTGCCTCCGTGTCACCACTACGGGCGCTCGCTTTCGTCGTCCTTCGGCCAAGGGCGTCTGTCATGGGGGAGCAGATGCAGATAGCGCTTGCAACCTTCGCGGCCGCACATGTCACACATGTACATATCCGGGCTCTTCTGCCGGGCCATCGCATCGTATAGTTCATGTATGCTTGGCTTCGGTCTGGCCTTGGCTTGACCCACGGAGCATTTAATATCGGTTGAAGCAGGCTTTGCAGCCGGCATTCCGGGCCACAGCTAGCATCCTCGGCAGCACATGGCCGCTTTACAAGTCCTTTGTCGGTCGGAATCTAGCTAGGCAACTTCCCTGCTCACTTCGCGCTGGACTGGGAGTGCTGAAACATCACCACACCACACAAGCAAAGTTGCAGGATGCGACATCCTTTGCAACACGGGGAGCCCTCTCAGACCATCCTCTCTGCCAGACAGGACATCCTCTCTCCGGCATCCTCTCTGCAAGAGAGGACATCCTCTCTCCAGCATCCTCTCTGCAAGAGAGGACATCCTCTCTCCAGCATCCTCTCTGCAAGAGAGGACATCCTCTCCAGCATCCTCTCTGCAGAGAGGACATCCTCTCTCAGCATCCTCTCTGCAAGAGAGGACATCCTCTCCAGCATCCTCTCTGCAAGAGAGGACATCCTCTCTCAGCATCCTCTCTGCAAGAGAGGACATCCTCTCTCCAGCATCCTCTCTGCAAGAGAGGACATCCTCTCCAGCATCCTCTCTGCAAGAGAGGACATCCTCTCTCCAGCATCCTCTCTGCAAGAGAGGACATCCTCTCTCCAGCATCCTCTCTGCAAGAGAGGACATCCTCTCCAGCATCCTCTCTGCAAGAGAGGACATCCTCTCTCAGCATCCTCTCTGCAAGAGAGGACATCCTCTCTCCAGCATCCTCTCTGCAAGAGAGGACATCCTCTCTCCAGCATCCTCTCTGCAAGAGAGGACATCCTCTCTCCACCATCCTCTCTGCAAGACAGGACATCCTCTCTCCACCATCCTCTCTGCAAGACAGGACATCCTCTCTCCGGCATCCTCTCTGCAAGACAGGACATCCTCTCTCCGGCATCCTCTCTGCAAGACAGGACATCCTCTTTCCAGCATCCACTCTGCAAGACGGACATCCTCCCTTCATCATCCTCTCTACAAGGCCGGACATCCTCCCTCCCAATCCGAGCTTCGCACCCGCTCACTTCTCGTCAGAGCGCAAAGGAGGGCTTTCGTCTTGCGGACCTGGAGAATCTGGCAGGGTCGAAGGGAGTGAGATCCACGGTGCTGGCAGCGCCTTCTGCGATGAGCTCGGACAGGGAGGCCCCGGTGGCCGGACCGTTGAGGATGCCCCAGCAGCTGTGGCCTGTTCCCACGAAAAGCCCGTCCACGCCGGGGATTCTTCCGATCAGCGGGAGCCCGTCCTGGGAGCAAGGGAGGAAGCAGGCTTGCTCTACCACGACCTCTGCTCCGGCCAGCTTGCTCGAGACGGTGGACGCCACTCTGTGGAGCATCTGCAGGGACTCCGGCTTCGGACGGATTTGGTCAGGGTCGTCCGGGACGGCGACCTCCTCCGACATCCCGCACACGTACACCTCTCCGCTGCCTCGAGGGTATATCTCCGGCTCCAGCGTCTGGCCTTCCTTGGTTTTGTAGCCGAGGAACAGGCAGTGCGCGGAGATGGCGTCCGGCTGCTGCGGGAAGAGCACCACGCTGTGCGCCTTGAGCCCCGAGATGGTGGTGAGCCGGGACAGCAGCTCCATCTTCCCCGACCAGGGCCCCACGGCCAGCACAACGCCGTCGGCTGCCAAGAAGCTTTCTTGCCCGTCCCTTGCTGTGATCACCACTCCCGCAGCCCTAGCATTCGAGGAGGATGAGGAGGAGGAGTCCGAGGTCTGGCCATGGTGGAGCTTGATCTCCTTCACCTCCCCGAAGACGAGCTGTGCCCCGAATTTCTCCACAGCCGTGTCTAGGACCTTCCTGGTGAAGAGCTGCGGGTGCACTTGCGCGTTGGTCTCCGGAGTCCCGATCACGCCAACCTTTTTTACCACAGGCCCGTCCACCCACGCAGGCAGGGAGCCGCTGGTGCTGGTGCCGGAGCCGGAACTCCTCGACTCCTGGATGCTGACGCTGAGAGCTCCGACCCGCCGGTACCCATAGCTCTCCGCTCCCCCGAGCTCCTCCGCGAGCTGCTCGTGCAGCCGGAAGCTCGCTCGGGCGAGCTTCCCTACAGGTCCCGAGTCGCACCAGTCCAGCGCCAGGAATCCGCCTGCCTTCCCCGATGCCGCGCAGGCCACGCTGCACTTCTCCACCACCGTCACCCGCACTCCCTTCTGCGCCAGGAAGTAGGCCGTACAGGCTCCGATCACTCCCGCCCCACACACCACCACGCTCTCTGCCTTCGCCTCTTCCTTTGCATTCGCCATGGCCGACGCACCCCTTCTTCGTCTTCCTCTTCCGAGTCTTGCTCTTCCGCACCTGAACTCTGCTGCGGTTGCTCCACACCGCGGGTTCCAAGCCACGGCAACACGCAAGCTGCTCATCTCGCCCCAACGCCCCCCGGGTTGCATGCGCTGCGGCTGGCCCGGCATCCGGGTCACGATACTCTCACCGGATCTGTCTTCGTGTCCTCGTACCTCGCTGCCAGTTCATCACTTTCTATCTCCCATCACGGTAGACCTTGGGCCCCGGAGGATGAATCCGGCGACCCCGTAGTTGTAAGTGCGAAACTGCTTAAATTAAAACATTTTGGCTCTTCTTCACATCTTTGAGTTGCATACAGGTTTGGCACCTAGGACCTTCAAGGTAATAACACCTAGGACCTTCATGGCGCTCTAACCAACTGAGCTAATGCACGTTTTTTTTTCATAGCCAATCCACCATTGCAAATTTAACCTTTTTTCATAGCCATTGCACCACTGTAAATTTAGAGTCTTTTCATAGCAAATACACCGCTGATCCCTTTGAAACATGTATAGAAGATGAGTGCTCACTTGAAATTTTATGAGTATCAGAAGTTTCTTCAGCAACATTTTCTACTTCTTTTTACATTTAGCCCGTTGATCCTTTTACAATACATGAGAGATTAGCGTTGAATCAATAGTTTTATTCAGGGAAAAAAGTTGATGGGAGAAGCCCATCCAGCATAGGACAACTAAGAGGGACCTTGAGGGTCGAGGTGAAAAGGAGCAACTAAGCTCCCTACCAGAAGTTACCGACTATGCCTACGGTATCATACACTGGAAGAAGTTGATGGGAGAAGCCCATCCAGCATAGGACAACTAAGAGGGACCTTGAGGGTCGAGGTGAAAAGGAGCAACTAAGCTCCCTACCAGAAGTTACCGACTATGCCTACGGTATCATACACTGGAAGAGAACCTACAAACTACAGAGGTAGAGGAGGACGCGTCACCTGTTGTCGCTGCTTTATGGAAGATCGCCATAGAGAGGGCCTGTTGAAGAGTAGTTGATACTCGCTGTCTGAAGAATGCCATAAAGTAGGAGAGGGAAAGCCCTACACCATGCCTGCGGGCATGATAACCCTTGGCACAGGACTTGAGAAAGGTATCAAAGTACTTAGCCAATGCCCTAGCTATATGTTTCAAGGGCAAGCGGAATGAATTGGTGGCTCGCTTGCATCTTGCTATATTTCTTGACTTTGATAGCCGCCGCTCTGACAACATCCCAACCTGGAGGGTTAGTGATAACCTGTGTAGAGATGGTGTCACGCGTAGGGTTAGTGACCACTATTGAAACCTGTGCGAAGAGTGTACCCCACTCCTCCCGGCATGTAGCCACTTTCGCAAGCAATGACGAACATGATATCGCGGATGCTGTCATGGGTGTAAATGCAATGACCCCCATGGGGACAATGAGCTAGTTGTTTCCCGAAGTCATTGAGGGCTGAGCCGCACTCGCAGGTAAGGAGGGAGGAAGCCACAGGTTGGAGTAGGCCAAGACGGAATCGCATCGCAATAGAGAAAGTGGTTGGTGCGTTGTGAAAGCCTTGTATACATGGACGAGCTAGTAGTTAGGCAACTGCGCCCTTCCTAGAGCAAGAGCGAAGCCGAACTCTTATGGACTTGGGGATGGAGGCTTAGGAGTCCATGAGGACGAGGAAAGCCCTACACCATGCTGCGCATGATAACCCTTGGCACGGACTTGAGAAAGGTATCAAAGTACTTAGCCAATGCCCTAGCTATATGTTTCAAGGGCAAGCGGAATGAATTGGTGGCTCGCTTGCATCTTGCTATATTTCTTGACTTTGATAGCCGCCGCTCTGACAACATCCCAACCTGGAGGGTTAGTGATAACCTGTGTAGAGATGGTGTCACGCGTAGGGTTAGTGACCACTATTGAAACCTGTACGAAGAGTGTACCCCCACTCCCTCCCGGGCATGTAGCCACTTTCGCAAGCAATGACGAACATGATATCGCGGATGCTGTCATGGGTGTAAATGCAATGACCCCCATGGGGACAATGAGCTAGTTGTTTCCCGAAGTCATTGAGGGCTGAGCCGCACTCGCAGGTAAGGAGGGAGGAAGCCACAGGTTGGAGTAGGCCAAGGCAGATCGCATCGCAATAGAGAAAGTGGTTGGTGCGTTGTGAAAGCCTTGTATACATGGACGAGCTAGTAGTTAGGCAACTGCGCCCTTCCTAGAGCAAGAGCGAAGCCGAACTCTTATGGACTTGGGGATGGAGGCTTAGGAGTCCATGAGGACGGACAGGAAAGCCTGACCAAGCTGCTTCTCAAGTAGGGATGCCTGCAGACTTCTGAAACCATCTGTGATGAATGTCATAAAGGGAGGGAAGTTGTGTCGCACATCAGCCAATAACATATGCCTAGCCAGCCTTAGGGATACTTGGAGAGGGAAAGTTCCCTCCTCCATTCCTGATACAAAATCCTCCAGAAAAAGGCCTGTCCTAGAGGATGAAGTGGGAGGCCAAAGCAGGGGCAAAGAGGGCCTAGCTGCCCAAGAACGCTGCTAGGGAAAATACCTCCAGTGATAGCAAACTTGTTCCTCCAAATTGCACTAGCATGGATGCTTGCTAGCGGGTAAGATCGCCTGCAAGGCACTCGAAAGCCATAGGGCCCATGATGTCACCAAGAGTGTCCATGATCTTCCTCTCAAACCCTTATTGCCGGGACAAACGCACTGAAGACGGGGACAACGTGTGGATGAGGTAACGAGGACGCTTACCAAAAAAAGAGGAAAGTATATCAAAGGCCACTTGTGCATCCTCTAACAATGAGAGGTCCTCGATGTGGGAGAGGTCTTCCGTGAGAGCTTGGTCGAGGAAGCTCCTAGGCCTGAGGATGGCCTAGGAGCTTCCTCCTATCCCTAGGCCCGAGGATGTGAGAGTCGTCTGCCAAAGAAGGAGGGAAAGACACAGTCACCTGTTGAGGAGGCAACCTTGGATAGAGCACTGTAGTGAACGATGGTGAAGAGAGCACCGCCCATGGGGTCGCCTTGCTTGGTACCTGTGGCTGACTCCAAGATAGAGACGGCAAATCCCAATGACACGTTCTGTGCTGATAATAGAGGTTGGAGGACCTCCCGTAAAAGCATCTCACAAAAGGGATGAGGCTCCCGAAGACGCCGTTAGCGTCCCTAAGCTCCTCAAAGATGATGTCTCTAGAGAGTTGAGTTGAATTGAGTTTCTATGAGTATCCAAATCTTGTTCAACCACATTTTCTACTTCTTAAATTTAACCCGCTGATCGTGACATAGTTTATCCATGGATATTAGTTTATCTTCAGTACTCTAAACTGAACTATCACATCTTCTCATAAAATTTAACCCCAAAGTAGAGAGAAGTGCATCATAGTGTGTCCCAAAAGTACATAAAAGATTAGCAATAGGCCCTACACAATTATCAAGCTATCCCAGAATCACTGACAAATTGCTTCGAGCTAGTTTGAGGCTTGCTAACAAAACGCTAGACAACTTCATAGGGTTTGTACTTGGGTGGAAGTATAATTTAATATGTTAGGTGACATTATGTTAAGTTAGTGGTACTTCGTATTGAAAGGTCCAAGGGCTGACTCCAAGAACCAATGGCAGGTCCCAGAGCAAGCCTAAGCCAGGGCCTAGGCTTTCTAGAAAAAGGAGGAGAACAAGATGATATTTTAAGGAGGTCTAGGCCTAGGCCTTCAAGGAAAAGGAGGAGAACATGAGGAGAACATGATGATATTTTAAAGTAGGCCTGGGCCTAGGCCTTGAAGGGAATGGAGGAGAACAAGATGTTTCAAGGAGGTCAAGACAAGATGAAGTTGAAGGGAATGTCGGGCAACGCGGACTCCATTACCTTGGAATAGTAGACATGTCACTGAGTATTCGCATCGTAAAGCATTGAAAAAATTTGAAGAAATGGGTTTGCAGCATCCGTGCTCCCACTTCGGACAATTTCAAGGTTGAAGTATTATGATCTCACCATTTGTCATATGACCTATGGCCAGTTGTCCTCGGATGACGGATACATCCATGTGGGCACAAGGCTATAGGTGATGTTGTGGAAGAATTCTGGAAGCAAATTCTCTTATATGAAGAAGAAGAAGAAGAAGAAGAATTTTGTTTAAGTCCACTAAGGACGGATTTCCGTCATGGGACTTGTACTTAACAACATATGGCTGCCCAAATCCGTCATGGGACTTGGTACTTAACAACATATAGCTGCCCGTGTGACGGCAACATTACACACAACTACGAAGAAGAAAATCCGTAAGCAAATCCGATTTCGATGGCATTGCTTGCGGACGGGATTCATTCTGTGTGAATGAGAGATCGAAGCACATCCGAGGATGCCCGTCGCTCCAAGCCTGGAGAAACGGGAAGTGTTTCGGATGCAGGGGAGACGTGTGCGGCGGGTATCTGTGCGTGGGCCAAGCTTGGAATAGTACCTCGTAGATGCCAATTCGGTATTAAGCTGCTGTTCTTTGACATGAGCGGCGCAAGCTTGTCTTCGGTGGTGCACCTATTATGTCCCTCTGCCTCGGCTATGCCGCGCCCCTAGCGGGCCCTCTCGGCAGGCCACTCCCTCCCAATTCCCATGGCATGAAGCAAATCTGGTCAAGTGCACAGAACCGCTGCCGCTGCCGTGGCCCTGGCCCTTGCCACTGCGTGTGCTCGGCGGGCAAGGGAGGTTCCGCTGACAGCGCGCACCTGAGGGCGGGTCGGGCGGACGCTCTCGCCGGCGCCCCGGCATTGCAACGGGGTCCCACAATGACTGTGACGACCAAGAAGAGCAGCAGCCAAAATGAGGGAGTGAAGCTGCTGCTCACCTTGGTCATAATCGAGCAGGACGGCAGGTTGCTGCTCGGCATGAAGAAACGAGGGTAACGCGATTTGGCCATGCTGCTTGTCTGCTCCCATGCTCCAAACACGTCAGTTGGGACGAGGGAGGCTGACGGTGCCTCCGCCTGTTGGCAAGATTTGGTGAGGGCTTCTACAATGGGTTCGGTGGCAAGGTGGAAGCGGGGGAAACAATTGAGGAGGCAGCGGCAAGGGAGGTGCGGATTTGGATCTGTCGGATTTCGTTTCTCTTGTCTTGTTTTGCTCTCCAAACCAGTTCTGCAACGGCGTTCTGTTGGCAGCTCGAGGAGGAAGCCGGGATTGCCGCCGTTGAGATGGTTAAACGAGGCATCCTGACCTTTCACTTTGATGATAAGCCTGTGCCTTGGGAGGTATTGCTCTTGATCGTGTGATGAAATGGTTATGTCAATGCCTGTGTTGTCACTCTAGGTCATGACGCTCCCACATGTGTCTCTGTAGGTGCATGTGTTCCATGTGCGGGAGTTCACTGGTGAACCCTGCGAGACCGAGGAGATGTCTCCCATCTGGTTTTCCTTAGCAGATATTCCTTACGGTGCGTTGATCCACACGCTTGTGCTGGAACCACCCATATGTACCACATTTCTCTCACCGTAGTATGTATGTATGTATGTATGTATGTATGTATGTGTGGATCCAGATAAGATGTGGAAGGATGACGTTATTTGGTACCCGCCATTCCTGAAAGGTGAGCATTTGTTTCTCCTTGTGCGGTAGGGAATAGAGTTTGTCAAGTTCGTGTCTTCACAGCCTGAGGTGCGTTTACTTTGCAGGTCACTGCTTCCGCGGAGAATTCTTTTTCCAGACTCGTGAGTTGATTTCCCACTCTCTGCAGATAGTTCCTGTCCTGTAACACAGCGACGCCCCTCTCTTCACATTTCTCCTCGTCGGGACAGTTCCCACCAAGAATCTGTGAGCAAAGCTGCTGCCCATGGTCTAAGTAGAAGCCCAGCAGAACAACTTCGGAGCTTTGGTTGGCGCTCACGTTGTAGCTTCTTGTGCTTTGCGCTTAGCGGATCTGGTGGTCGCTCTTGTAATTTTTTGACGAAGTAAACTTCAATTCAAGTGCTCTGGAAAACACAAACCGATCGGTTTCTGAGGCACTCTGAATCATCCAACGAGGAATCTGGCGATTCGTTGAGCTTCGCCTGCCGTTTCTGTGGGTACGATAGTCTGAATGTTTCTACCGATCTGTTGGCACAGGAGAGAGGTACCTATAGGTACATAGAAATACAGTTTTGTCATGTGTAATAACTTTACAATTTGTCTGCATCTATGCCCAAAGTGTCGTGTCGACTCAATGTCGTATGGACAGGCGTTCTAGGCACTCTGACATTCACTTGGAACCCTTTCCACGAAAAAGAATTCATTACACCTGAATCAAGGTAAATATGACAGAGATCCGGAGGGAGTAGACTCCGTCACCTAGAGGTAAAACCCTTTGGGCTTCTCTTCCATAACAGAAGACGGGCCCCTTTGCCCCGTTGTACAAACTCAAAGGTGAGCCCACAACGGACTGCCGGTTTATGGCAGACTCCAGCCTGTTTTCTGAGTCAGGTGTGAAACAACACCACACGAAGGGCCGGGCGTTCTAGTTGCCCTGGGTTCAAGCTCATGAAAACCCACCCTAAGTTCCCCGAGCGCCGAGAGGTACCCACTTTTGTTCTTGGCACATGACTCCTCTTTCTGCGTGGCTTTTAACGCCATGGTCATGCGCTCACTTGAACACCTGATCACTTCACCTATATATCCACTCTACATATTGGTACCTGTTCCAGATATCTTCGTGACAAACAAGTCCCAGAGGATCGTTGAGCACAGGTGGGAACTTTTTGTCAAAAGTGACATGGTGCCACTGTCCCTGGTTCCTCAAGTCGGCAACTCGATAAGTCTGTCTAAATCAGGTGTGAATATCACGCGCTGTTTTACATCCCCTATGAAGCAGCACATGTTCGATTCGGCATTCACTGCAGCAAGTTCCTGAGAGAACACGCACTCTGCACCTGGAGAAGCCTGCATGCATCATCCAGCCAAGGTTATACAAAGCACTATAAGAACATGACATGAAGCAAGGGCAGTCTCATAGATCTCACATCCAGTATAACGTTCCCAATCTTCAACTTCACGGCTCCACTCTTGTACACAAGTAGCTTCCCCATCAGGCCCTCGGGCATTTTGTCCAAGGTAGTGTTAAGGTCGGAGCTGCCGCTGGGAGAACCCTCCGACCCACCAAAAGGTAATGTTGATGGGATCTGGAAGAACATAAGTCTATCCTCCTCATGTTTTGTCTACATGCAAAAAGCAAAGGCTGTTAAAGAAAGCAGAAAGTTGCTGAAGAACGTTTTGCAGTCAAGCAGATTGGGAGAAGAACATGCATCACACCAAAAGGGACAGCTCTTCCGCAGGATTTACAACATCCTCCTCAAGGTCCATGGCAGAAGCTTCACCAAACTCCTGCGCATCCAGATCCTCTTCACAAGATTGGAAAAAAACCATCAGTTTAGGGCTCTATGATGGCAAGACTGTCTGCAGATCTGAAGATTGATTGTGATGGGATACCTTTTCTGCCTGAGAATGGCTCTCGTAGAGGAAGAACTGTTGGATAGTACTGAGAGTAATCCTGAAGCAAGACAGAGTTGCTTAGATATGTGCTACGGCAGCAGGGAACTAACTTTCCTGGAGGCTTGCAAAGTGTGTGAAGTACCAGAGAATCATCATTGGGTCTCCTCTTTGGAATTTCTGGTTTCTCGTCCGAAAACTGAAACCCTGCAAGGACGCACAGTTGAAGAGACTTTAAAGCACTCACCAACAGACTGCTGCATCAATAACTTGCTGAAGAATCAAGCAAATGAGCAGCTCTACCTTCTCGTTTCACGCCATGTACCCCACTGCCCCCGCCAGATCCACCACCTCCTCCACCTCCTCCTCCACCACCACCTCCTCCACCTCCACCTCCACCTCCACCTCCACCTCCTCCTTTACTTGTCCCCAGGAATCCCTTCCTTGCTTGACCAGCTGCAGGTCTAGCAGTGGTGCTTGTGCCATAGCCAAAAGCTACTCGGGCTGGCACCCCACCTGTTGGTAGCGGAACACACCCGCACCACATCCCGCACCTGGTAAGACCCATGACTTTCGTGCAAGAAACAGCTTGAGGACAAACCAATTGCAGAATTCAACAATATCTTACCCTTCTGATCCCGCCTCCCTCTTGGATCGAGCGCACTCTCCTGCAAACCCACACAAAATGCTGCTCAATAAAAGGGAACTTGACTGAGTCGGAGCAGACAACTACTGAAGACTTTAAACTAGAGACCTTTATAAGCTTCTGCAAATCAGCTGAAAGCTCCGCATCACCAGCTCCAGACTCTCTGCAAACAACGCCTACTCGTGTCACAAAAGGCTCGGCAAGTCCTCTATCATTTCCTCGGCAAGTCCAGGAGACTTGGACTAGAAAAATCCCCTGAAGAAAATGATCCCCCAAGCCTAACACAAACCTAAAGCAAACCCATACACTACCATCTACTCCAAATCCAAAGCCAGAAAGCACTGCTCACTTCTTAATATCCGCAAGCTTCTTCAGCCTTCGAGCAGGCACCTTCGGCTCAAATTTCGTCTGTCAACACACCAGCCGGACATGAGAAACATGACCACCGTGAGCCAGCCCCAAGCACACGCTCCAAAATCACCAAAAACAAGAGAAGAAAACTCCAAATTGCAACCAAGGTGGCCTCCGAGCGAATCCACGGATCATACCTTGCGCACACCTCCGGTCGTGAAGCCTCCAGGAGGCTTTGGTGCCGAACCGGACTTGTCCCCGTCCCCGCCTCTCGACGCCTCAGCCATGGTCGCACCACCAGCAAAAGCTAAACGGATACGGCGAGGCCCTACTCGTTGGCTGTTAGCAGGGCCCGCTGTTATGTTAGTAGGGTTCGTTCTTGTGTGACTTGGCCACCTCCAGGTGGGGTCCTGCCTACATATATAGGTTGTCTACCTGGTGACGAATTTTAATCAGACTGTACACTGGATACTCTTAGGAACGGACAGCATTTGGTGCCTGCGCTGAGGCTTGGAGTTGGCGTCGGCAGCTGAGCGCAATCGGGGCGGCTGCGGTAAATGCTGGGAAACTACGGATTGCTTAACTGAATTGCTGAATTCTGCTTCCATTCTGTAGGCTGGTGTGTGTGACGCTGCGGTGCCTGTGCGGAGAACATCCTCTAGCTGGACACCGCAGATTACTGGAATTCCAGGAGAAGCAATTCTGGCAGTTTTGCAAATTTCCAACTTTGGCGTGGATCGTTGTGAATCCCTGCTTTACTGGCTGCGGTTTGGTGTCCTGTCAGTCGAGAGCAGGGTTTGATTGTGGTTGACTGAGTTTATTGCTAACGCTGGTTGCAAACCGTGTTGTCACAATCTGGATTTTGCGATTCCTGCTGCTTGAAAAAGGTTGGATCCCTCCTGGGAGTTGTGGAGCTGGTGGAGCGGAATCTCCTGCATTCTTCTTATGTCTCGTGTTGTTGCTTAGGGAGAGGAAGGTGTGCGGCCGAGCTCTCCGCCATGGCAGCAGCAGTTCTGGAGAAGTCCATGGCTGCCGCCGCCTCCCTGGCAGCTGGTCATCAAGGTGGTGCGACTCGTGAGGAGTTAGGTTGGAAGAGCGTGTCCTTCGGTGGCATGAAGCTGGCAAGGGGAGTGTGCACTGGAGGTTACCGCTGGAGCCGGGAATCGCAGCGACTGGTTGTCAGGGCTGTGGAGCAGAAATCTGCTTTGACTCCAGGTTTGTTGGCTTGCCAGGTTTACGGTGGCGGTGAATGCACAAATGGAGCTCCTGTTTGCAGATGTATCAGCTGCGGAGATGGATTGACATGATGGGCTTGTCGGCTCAGATTTGCAGGACAACCTTAAGCGTGCTGTGGCCAAAAAGGCAGTGGAGCTGGTGAAACCTGGCATGATTGTTGGACTTGGAACTGGGAGTACGTCGTCCATGGCCATTGAAGAGTTGGGTAAGCTTATTACACAAGGAAAGGTGAGGGTGCTCTTCGAAGGAACCTTGCGGGTACCGAGTACCTTCATGCTTTCACCGTCTTGTTAGGAGTGACGGACGTGGAATAAATTGGTGTGGTTCGGTGTCCGCAGCTGAAAGACGTTGTTGGTGTTGGGACAAGCTATCAGTCACGTGTGCTGGCACGTCAGTTTGGTGTGAAAACTGTAAGCGTCTGTGTGGGGGTACTGTTTTCACGTGAGCTTCATCTCTTGCTTGATACGCTAACAAGGACGGAGTGTCCATGATCTCAGGTGGATTTGAACGATGTTAACAGGATCGATATTGCATTTGATGGAGCAGATGAGGTTGACTCGTCCATGAACCTGATCAAGGTGTTCATTCACCTCTTGTCAACATCTTCTATGGTCACCGAGATCTGCTATGCTGTCTTATCTTATCCAAATTGACTTGATCTCTCTGGCTTGTGGTCGCAGGGCGGTGGTGCAGCACACACCTTGGAAAAGGTAGGCAGTGTGAATGGGGGTTTTCCAGAGACGTCATACTCCTTGTGGGAATCACAGTTAGGGTCGACCTAGGGGTCTGGGCCATCCGTCTGATGCCATGTGCCTTGCAGGTGGTGGATACCATGGCAGAGAAGACTGTGATCTTGGTGGACCAATCAAAAGTCGTCTCTGAACTGGGGCTGACCTTCCCTGTGCCGGTTAGATGCTGCTAAACCTTGCATGCTGCTTCCTGTTCCCTGATTCTCATCTGACATGATAGTTTGTTTGGGGAATCAGGTGGAGGTTCTTCCACCAGCAATCTCACCAGTCCTTCGGTCTCTAGTTGGTCTTGGTGGAGGTAAGGCACACTAAACTAATATTCCACAAGTGACCCAGATTTCAGGTCTGAAGGTAGTGAGATGACGAGTCGGGCTGGTTGGCAGTGCCCGAGATTAGAAGTGCCCTGAGGAAGGACGGCCCTGTCATCACCGACCTGGGCAACATGATCGTGGATGTTAGGTGTGTGCTTTTGCGGGATTTTCTGGAAAGAGTGTGGAGACAAAACGGGTTCCCCAACGCATCCTCTGCTGATTGCAGGTTTCCGGAGGGAATAAAAAATCCAGGGGCTTTGGAGCGGGCCATCAACATGATCCCAGGAGTGGTGGAAAACGGTACAAATCTATCCTCATTTCTCACGGCATTTCCTCCTAGGTGAATCTCTGGAAGAGATGAATCTCACAAGCCTGGAGACACTCCCCCCTCTCCCCGCAGGTCTCTTCATCGACATCGTCAAAGTAGTGCTAGTCTCCACGCACGATGGAGACGAAATATCTATTGTGGAGCTGGCAGACTTCGTGAAGAGCCTGAAGGGTGCCAAGGAATCTGTTGCCTGAATCTAGAGCGCGGTCAAGCATGAATTCACCCAAGGAATGATGCCGAAGGCACAGTGTCTGCGGCGTGGATGTTGTGTGCCACAGTTTTGCAGATTTTCCCAAGGCCAAGGCCAGAAGAGAGCATTTGTGATAAGTCGAGGCATCATAATATGTACTAGCAGGCTGCATTTGGACCGCTTCTTGGAGGAGAGCGCCTGCCTTAAGTATTTATAGTTTGTTAATCCGATGCCGTTGCCGGAATCATGATAAGCTAATGTGCTTGCCGCTCAACCTCACCTTCTTGGTGTTTACCTCGTGTTCATTGTTTTCTAGGGACCCCAAGCCGGAGCCCGATCATTGAAGCCAAGAAGCTGCAATGGGCCCCATAGACAGTATCAAACTCGTTTGTGTAGAATGTTCACCAATGGAAACGCACACCCAAGTCGTAAAACCGCATCCAACGGCGACATGCGAAGCCTCTACGAGTCTGACATACGTATCTCCGCAGCCAGAAATGAATGTGGATTGCGGCGCATTGAAGAGCCTGGCTTGGCCTCGCGGATATACATATTTGCTTGGCACAGCTCCCAGCCTGCCATTCCCTCCGCCCCCTCCCACCAGCGTTCTCGTCCTCTCTTCTTGCGCGCTCTCTCCAGACGTGTCCTAGGCCTGTGCGCGGGATTACAATCCAGTCTCACGCACCTTCCTTCTTGCGCGTCCCGAGCGCCATCTGTTTTCTTCCAGCAAGCTTTGTAATTGCTAGACATCCGAGATGAAGAAGCTGGCGCGAGCCAAAGCCAAGGACCGGCAAGCCAGCAGCTCCGCCACCGGCAGCATGCAGGACCATGACTCGCACGACGACGATTCCTCCACCTCGGTCCCGGTACGCTTCCTCTCTCTCCCTTTCTTGAATGCCGTCAATTCGTGACTCCGTCTGCTTCCGCCACAGCGCTGCGGCCAGGCGTCTTACATTGTTCCCTTTCTGTGCAGCAGATGAGGACCTGCGGGCCGCACAACGCCAACCCGCACCTGGTGCACTACTCCGACAGAAGCGAGCTCCGCCGCATCTGCGTGGTTTGCAGTAAAAGGCAACACTTCTACTGTCCTTCTTGCAACAGCTTCATGTGCCTCGGCCCCTGCTTCGTGAAGCACCACTCCGGTTGATCCACTCGCGGGCTTCCGACCATCTCCTGTTCCTCTTTCCCTCTTCCAGTCGCACCGGAGCGATCTCCGCTTCCATTGCGTTCTTGCGTCACTGACACACAGCCGAGCGGCTTGGGAGGAATTTCGGAAGCTAGCACAACCAGGCGCTGTGTTTTTGTTGCCGCTGGAATCATCCATCCAGCAGTGCCCGACCAAAACCTTGGCCGGTGCAGGTGATCTTCCACAGTGAGCATAGTGTGGAATCTGCTTGTCAAGTGCAGTCGCTGTTTCCAGACACGCATTCGTCGTGCTGGATCTCCGCGCACCTAGTCGGATTCCCAAGGAAATTCCAAATGTGAGAATAATTTTGGTTTGGCCGGGCAGTAGCTTCAGATTTAGTCGGTCTATCAGCATTCGCATGCATGTACATACCTAGTCTGGAGCTGTCTCTCCGTCTCTCTGCTGTGAAACCGAGAAGGATGTTGGATTGCCATTTCCAATCGCTGCACAATCTCTGGCAAGGCTTTCTGATCTGCATTCTCAACCGCGCATTCTCAATCGCTCAACGAAATCCAATGCCCGTCTTTCCTCCGCGCAGGTGCAGAGTATCTTTCGGGGTCAAGTTCGTGTTGAGTTGTGGAACGCGGTTAGCGAAGGCGGCACACGCATTAACTGCGGTGTCTTTGCGTTTGTGCATCTAGGAGGAACGCAGTCAACGACAGTCGAGGATAATTAAGGCCTCCGAACAACAAGTACGTGAGCGCAGGCTGCAGGAGCCTGCTCTGCTGCAGCCAATACTTGGCTGCCTTCCGATAACGCCGCAGTTAATGAAGAGTCTATTTCCGGTAACCGGAGGTGGTGTAACCGAGTTCCAAGTTCCAACTAGGAGTACGTGGTCAGCAGGCAGCCGCCAGCCGCCGACGAAGAAGATGGACATAAAAGCTCCCATCGGACACGCCCCACTTGCCGCCGACACCCTCTGCGGCGATAACAGCCAGCATCTGCGAACGAACACCTCGTTACATTTCTGGGCTTTCCCCTATGAGCATATGCAGTGTATGACGTGTCCTGCACGTACTCACGTGTTGTAGCCTAAGTATTTTAACTTTTTTATATAATAGTCGAGAATAAGGAAAATATTAAAAATCTGTATGCACATTAATTATGCTGGATACTACTATACTTCAATCTGCAGGTGCAAATTTAAAATACAAGCATATAATATACTATAACACTATCTATATAAAGATAGATAAACAATAGGTCTTGTCCTTATCCATAAAAGCTATTATGCATGGTGTGTTTAATGGGCGCGAGCGCTTCCATGGGCACTTAGAATGGTGTGTTTAATGATGCCCTGCCTTAACTAAACACCCCATCTAAGTATCCCATCTAAGTGCCTAACTATATGGATATTATCTTTTATATTACTTATTAAGCTTATAGTCTTTTAATAAAATTATGATTTTTATCATATTAAATATTTACCATAAAATAAATATCGAACCTACATGACTTTGAAGTCCACATATCAATCATAAAAAATATTATATATGTATATATCTCTCTCTCTTTTTATAGTATACAAAAGTAATATTATCGGTAGTTGTGTACGAACCACAAAGCTTGATGATGCGATAAGCTTTCAGCACCTTTTTATATCATTATCATAGGGCCTTTCAGCACCTTTTTATATCATTATCATAGGGCCTTTATCGAGGCGGTAGCTTGCCAGAGTGCTTACAAGATGCTTCACTTCTTAGAATATTTGTGTAATAATCATCTCGCAGGATTAATAATTTAATCTACATTATAAAAGTATATCATAGTTACTTATGGTACAAAGTTTTATTTATTGATGAAATTTCGGCACCCATAGTAGCAGAGCACGATGGGTGCCGCTGAGTGAAGGAAAATGATCAAAGATCGTAGCAGAGCATGATGGGTGTCGCTGAGTGAAGGAAAATGATCATAGATCGTAGCAGAGCACGATGGGTGCCGAAATTTGAATGTAGGTCACTGGGTGTGAGTATCCTAACCGTCTAGCTACCAATAATGCATGTTGTCAATATGAAGAACAAAGTTATCCATCAGTAGTGACTACCCTATGATACAAATGGCTTAGGCTGGATGGACACATTTATAAAAACAATCAGTAGTGACTACCCTATGATACAAATGGCTTAGGCTAGATGAACACATTTATAAAAACGTCACTATTAAGCATCTTGCACTTGGATCGATACTTAGATGTGGTACTTAGAGAAATGGATGCCCTTACTAGCACAAGGCACACTATGGTACAAGTTGTCTACCAAAGTGCATGACCGAAATTCGTCCTTAGCGGACTTAAATAAGAGTTTTTGCAAGTCTACCAATAGCGATACTGTCCGATTGAATATCTGCTTGATTCTTTGGTTAAAAATTCAGGTCCATTAATAATTATTGGGTACGGATAGTGAATGCTTTCCATGGAGGTACTTCAAGTTCACTGGCCTTGTTTGTGCGGGGCTTGGCAGGTATAGCTACAGCTGTAGCCTTTGTGATGGCGCTGGCTATGTAATCCTCAGCGGTTTTTCTATGTCCGTGCGGTCCCTACTGGTCTCTCCTGTCTCTCCTGTTCAACTTGCCTTTCTTTCTGGGAAAAGCAGTGCGAACGTGGTCCGCGCTGGCAAATCAAGTCCACAGACCAGCCTGATCGCCATCTTTGGTTTGTCTCTCTCATTTCTGGTGACTTGAGTTGCGGGAATTGAGGCATGCCCTTCCTCCAACCCCAGACAATTATCTCGTCTCAGGTTCTGGCTTGCTTCTGCTGGATTAGGAAGTCGTCAGGAGCTTTCTTGATCCCATCGGACAGCACGATCTGGATCGGTGCCTTGGCCCTTCGTCGCTCCTTATTCGTTTGTCGACTCCCATTTTGCGGCACCGATGAGGGTATGCCTCTTCTTCCGCGGTGTGCTGTTTATTGGGTTTAGTGCACCCTTCTCACCGACAACCTGTGTTGTTCTGGTATCCAGGCGGAGAAAATTCGGAGCGGTGGCTGGATCTGGTTGCGGAGTCTGCCGGCGCCAGTGCACTGATTGCGAGTTCTGATCACGGGATGAGAGCTTTGCAATGTCATCGCTGGGGGCGGGGTTGACACTTCCCCGAAAGTGCGATAGGATTGACCGTACCTTCAGACGGACTGGAGCTTCCGAGCAGTAGCCAGATCATGCTGCTCCAGGCTGGGATTGGCAATTTAGTACGTGAAACAACAGGAGGCTGGATCTCCATCTGACGAGCAACAGGTGAAGGGACATGGTGGGCAGTCAGTCTTCCTTCTCGGCTCCTTCGCCGGGTCTTTCTGGCACCGCCAGCCCTCCTCCAGAACACAGCTACTTCATCGGGCGGAGCAATCAGAACTATGTGAATGTGGTCTCTTTTGGCTTTGTTGCTTCCGCTATACTTATTTCCATGTTTCTTGTCATGGCCATCTTTGAGAGGCTCTTGCGACCAAGAGCCTCTTTGCAGCCGATTTTACCCATGTCGGAGAGGGATTCCGACCACGTGGCGATGCTGCCAATCAGATCTCAGTTGACGACACGCATCCTGAAGTTGGAATCCACGGTGAGCTGTTTTCCAGTGTATGTACCCGTGGCTTCCACAGAATCTTTGTTTGCTGTGATAGAGTGCTTTGGTTTGGAGGATGTTGTGTGCTTTAGTTGGTGATGCTGCTCCCAAGGTGCGATTCTGATTCAGTACTTGTGTTCATTCATACAGGTGTATAGTAACCCAGAAGCATTAGGCATCCCGGTCCTGATGCCTGGCCAAGATAGCCCCTCTTTCATCGCACGTCCTGCACCAATTCCAGCTTTGCCGCGAAGCCCTTCAGTGACTCCAATGTTGGGAAGGTCTCATCTGGGATGTTCCAGTAGCTCCACGAGTGTTTGAAGCCACAAACCTCGACATGCAGTGTTAAGATAATATGTGCCTCTGGTCAGCAGGTGAAGCACGGATAGGGTTTCGTGAGGCGCAGCTGGTGAAGGTGCCTCATCAAGGGCTTTCCGACATGATCAATTCCCGGAGTAGTGCCTTTCATGTGTCGGACCACAAATGTTAGTTGTGGACAGGGGTCCATGCTAGAGTATGCCGTGTTGTGTGGCTCCAATCTGGTCACGGTGGGTCTGAAGATAAGGTCACCATGTCACTAGCGACTTGGGGAGCAGCAAAAGACGGGCGATGCCCTCTGTCAGCGTCATGCCCATCCTTGCCCATCTTGTTATGGGTTGTAACAAGGACAGATACCAAAGGTGTCATCAGTACGACTAGCAGGGCTCGAGGGCACATCCTGCAACGGATGTAACAATGCCAGATTAAATACCGACGTTAGCACGTATGTGTAGGTCTTTGCCTTCCGACGTGAGAGCTGGAGTTTCCACAGCTTTTACAGGGACACATAGTGTGCCTATCTGCAATCAAAGGAGCAGTGGAATGCGTGCATCTGCGTGTCTTTGGGTGAGACGCGAAAAGTAGCAACAGTATAAAAATGGCTTTTCTTGGTCTGCTCTCAGATGGAAAAGGAGCTTGTTTGTACTACAAGGCTTCCTGGCTACCCTTGGAAGTAGCCTCCGGCCTGACTGTGTTTTGAAGCGCAGGCTTTTTCTTGTTCATGAATGTCCTGGCACTGTAACGTGCTATGAGCAAGCGGATGAGAGGTTGGACATCTTCGTTCACTTTGATGCACACGAAGAAGAGGAGGCGGTAGATGAGGATCATGAGACAAAGAACACCAAGATCCCACCACTTGCTTCTGTCCATGTCGATCTGGTAGTTGTCTCTCAGAATCTGGTCTCCTTTGATGTGCAATCCTGGAAACGGGCTGTCGAAGGTCACTCCTCGTAACTCGTTTTGATACATTCCCTGCGTTACCCACAACGTGTGGTTACCAGCTAGCTGCTCCTGGTTGAAAGAGGAGATACTTTTGAATGAAGTTAGAAGTGGGAAAAATTGACAGCATACCTGAAGGGCGTACAAGTGGAAGCTGAGGTAGGACATGGGATAGCGCCAGAAAAGCTTCGGGAGGTCATTGGGCAGGCGAAAAAATCCCGCAAGAAGCATATAGATTCCCTGTGTGGCCAGCACATTGCAGTATTATATGGCCGCACTTCATCAGGCATCAGGCAGCAGTCAGTCATGTTTAATGTCTGTACCTGGATTCCAGCGCCAGTGATGATGCCCATGAGGAAGTTGGGGACCACGCTTGCCACCGCCATCATCAGGCTCTCCACCACGGTTACACAGGCAAACAGGGACAGCACGAAGTAGGCAAAGTAGGAGAAGCCTGGATGCAGCTGCACCATGAAGTAGCAGATGGAGGCGGAAACTGCACTGATGAGAAACAAGAAGGGCAGAGAGGAGATCGTGTTCCCCACCACAAATGCCACCACGCCGTAGTGCCCATTCAGCCTCTCACGGTGATAGACCTGCCAGTAACTTCACGTGTCAGGTTGGTGCGAAGTTTGCCTCTTGCCCAGGTTTAGGAGATGTGCTGAAGAACATTGTGTACCTTCATGTCTTCCACGAACGAGGGGAAGCCGCCGATGGACATGAATGTGAGAAATCCTGTCACGTACGACATGCACGAAGCTCTGGCCTGCAATTTTATGTTACATATAGCAAGTTTACTTGAAGCTCGAGTGTGCAAGCATATGCGCTCTTGGGATGAAGTGGAGCAGGTGAGTGAGTAGAGACGGTTACCATGATGGCCCTGTAGTCGTTGCCTAGTTTGTAGTAGATTGTGCCAATGCACAGGCTTAACAAGATGTAGATGGCAAGACGGAGCCAGTAGTAGCCCATGTCCCGAAACATATTGGTGAACGACCTTCGGGTGAGGGTAAAGGACTGCATGATGAAACTGGCTTGGCTGCCTGTTGATTCCAGCACCGTGCCTTTCTGGGTGGGACAGACATGGAGAAGAAAAGTGACAAGGATGAGTCGTAAGCCTGTTGGAGATGAAAAGTTTGAGTATGCACAGGACGTCTGGACTGTAATAGTAGCCCAGCATACCCTCTGGGACAGTTCAGCGACTCTGGCAGCCGCCAGCATTGCAGCCTCTGATGTTTGATAGGCATCCACCAGCAACTTGACAGCCTGATTTGCACTCGTGTTTTCCAAAGGATCACTCTGAGCTGCCTCGCTATCCGCCTGAAGAAGGCATTCCAGAATGTTCATTAAATTGTACCGCAGGCCATGTACAAGACGAAGCCAGCAAAAGCAGGTTCGATCCAGTGCATGCAGCATCGATGATGAACATTGCACGTACCTTGAGGTTGAAAGAGCCAGAACGGAGAGTGGCCTTCACCCTGTCGAAATCGGCGTTGATGGCACGAAGGAAGTGGTCGGAAGGATTGCGGAGCGAAGGGCAGGGGAAGCCGGCAGCGGCAAAGTGCTGCGCGATGGCAGGCATGCATTGCCAAGCAATTCAAGGACTTGTTTGCAAGAATTTCCAAGCGCATGATTGCATGGCCAGATGCCAGGTGTAGGCAAGGTAATTGGTGAAGGAAGCAGCAATCACCTCGCATGCTGAAGGGGCATCCCCAAAGTAGATGAGCTTCCCTCCAGAGAGAAGCGTAAGGTTGTCGAAGAGCTGGAACACCTCGCTGCTGGGCTGGTGAATGGAGGCGATCACGGTGCGCCCATCTCTTGCCAGATTGAGCAGCGTAGTCGTCACAAAGAAGGCTGAAGCACTGCAATGTCCATTTCATCATCCATCGCTCATCAGGGAGTCTCACTGATTTCATCAGGCCATTGACAGGAATCGGCCTCCTCACCTGTCCAGCCCGCTGGTGGGCTCGTCGAGAAACAGCAAGCGAGGTCGAGTGAGAATTTCCAAGGCGATGCTCACGCGCCTCTTCTCCCCTCCGCTCAGGCCCCGCAGATGCCAGTTGCCGACGTAGGTGTGGGCGCAATCCTGCAGCCCCATCTCCCGAATCGTACTGTCCACGATGGCCCCCTTCTCCGCCCTGCCCATGCTGTCGGGCAGCCGCAGCTGCGCCGAGAAGAGGATGGTCTCCCGCACCGTCAGCGTCCCGATCAGGGAGTCCTCCTGCGTCACATACGCCTGCAGCAGCAGCAGCAACAGCAACAATTCACCTTCATCGCCGACAACACAACACTTCCCGTTCCCGAAGGTGGTGCCCAGCGTGGTCTCTCACCGCAGTGCCGTAAGAACGCTGCGTGCGGCATCCGTTGATGAGAATGTCGCCCGTCTGGGTGGTGTTCCTGGCCAGTCTCCCCGCAAGCGCGTCCAACAAGGTGGACTTGCCGGAGCCGGAAGGGCCCATGATGGCCATGATGCTCCCGGGCTCGGCATAGCCCGTGAGCCCATGCAGCACGGTGTGCGTCTCCCCCTTGGCGTTGCTGGCCCGCACCCACACATCCTTCCACGTCAAGGTGGCGCAGATGCTGGGCCCGTCCTCAGCTTCCTCCATCTTGCTGCTCCCGGCCGCGCTCCTTCCTCGAAGCGTCTCCACGCCGGCTGCCTTCGACCGAGCTGGCTTCCGCGCAGCAGTAGCAGCAGCAGCTCCAGAATGCCGAGGCGGAGCTCTCTCTCCCGCTCCCGCTCCCGCCGCCTGGTGCTTCCAGAGCAGCTGGCTGAGCGGGCTCATGCCGCCCCATTTCACGCCTCCCTCCTGCGCGGAAGGCAACGGCAATGGCAGCGGCACAGCCGTGGCGGCAGACGCTGACGATCGGGCCGTGTTGGATACTCTCATTCTCCCGGCCTGGCCTGGCCTGACGCCCCTGCCCGGACACTGGACAGGATCTTGGTCGATCTGTTTCACGCTCCGAACCGACTGTTCAAATTTCCCAGTTTCACGCTCCGTGCTGCAGTGCAATCGACGCCCGGTCGTGAGCTTCAAACAAATCGCAGTCCTGCCCTGCCACAGCCTCTGCCACCATGCTCCGACTGGACTTGGACTCGGGTCAAGAGAAGTTGGGTCCGAGTTGGCAACAGCCTCCCACAGCAGGGAGAGAGCGGGAGGGCTGGCTGGCTGGAGGTGGGTCGTGCCTGCACTGCCCGATGCCGATGCCGGAAGCCGGAAGCGGGTAGAATGATATCTCCTCCTGGAATTGGACGAAGCTTCTCCTTCTTCTTCTTGTGTGTGGGTGTGTGTGTGTGTCTGTGTGTGTGTATGTACATGCATCGCAGGGCTGAGCTTAGGTGAGCTGAGGAGGTGGCATCGATCGAGCGGAGCGCATTCATGTCACGGGCCCTTGCAGCCGTGGCCTCCTGGACTTGAAGGCTCCCGAGCGAGCAACGCGAACCTGCAACACGGTGCTCACAGTGTCCAAACCGTGCAGCCAACAACTGCGATGATGAGGCAGTGGCTACAGGCGGGTGAGTCATAGACCGTGAGCCTGCAACACCATGCGCAGCATTCAAGGCTAGGCACGCGAATGCACGTCACGGAGTCCGCGTGTCTTCTCGTCTCAGGCATCCGCACATCATGGTGGACCACTGCAAAGGATGGAATGCGATGGAGGATGGAACCCTAGCTGCTTCTTTTATTCAAAGTCAGGTCCAGGTCCAGATCCAGGACCATTGTGTTTCTCTTTGTCTGATCGTGATCCGCAGGTGTCAATGGGGAAGGAAAGAAAAAATTAGACAGACAGCAAATCTCCTCCTACTAGGAAAGGCACACGGACAAATTCTGCTTCCTCATGGCCCGCACCACGTCGATCAGAAATCTGAGCACCTCCGCCAGGACCAGGGACAGGAACAATATGATTCTATACCCCACAGCTATGCCAGCTAAGATTAACAAGCTCACCCACTTTCCGTGGAACGAGTCCAGTTGGAACACGTCCTTCAGAACCTGCTGGTCCGATAGTGCAGCGGGTGAGGTAGAGTTGATTCCGGAGAACTCGTTTTGGATCAGACCCTGCACATTTTTTGGTGCACCACCGTCAGCCAGCAGCAACAGCAGCAGCAGGAGAGACAGGTTGGTGGTGTTGGTTCTGTTGTGTTACACCCGGCAGAGCAGCAGCAGCAGCAATAGGGATGACAAGAGATGAAAACTGCCAGCTTTACCCCGACTGCGTATGAGTGGAAGGAGATGTAGGAAGCTGGATATTTCCAAATGGGCTTGGGCAGCTCACCCGAGAGCTCAAAGTACCCAGCCACCAGGAGAAAGAGGACCTGCAATGCCGTACATCACGAGAGTTCTGGTGAGCACCGTTCACGGAGAAAAGAAAAGGAAAGGTCACGATAAGCACCGAGGGAAAGGGGGAGGGAGAAGAAAATACCTGCACCACAGCGACTAGAAGAATGCCTTCGTACACTTTGGGCAGGACAGAGGCCACCACCAGCAGGAGGCCCTCCACGATGGTGAGGCACAGGAAGATGGTCAAGACGAAGTACATGAAGAGGCCAAACACAGGCCGAAGCCCGATCAAGAAATACACGATTCCCGAGCATATGCTCGACAGCAGGAACAAGAAGGGGATGGAAGATAGCAGGTTCCCCAAACAGAACATCACAGGACCGGTCTGCATGTGCGATCGTTCTTGCCAATACACCTGCACCCACCATGATTTAGATTTTGAGGACGAACAACAAGTGCGCAAGCGACTCGACACTGGATATTGGCCCACAGCCGACCCGGGTACCTTGAGATCCTTCACCAGGGCAGGAAACCCACCCGACGCCAGCAACGATAGGAGCGAGACGCACAGAAAAATTGCCGAAGCTCTGGGCTGTCAATCTCAAATGGAGACTTGTTACGACTGTTCATGTTTCAAATTCATGTCGACAGTCGAAATCTGTCATATCAGCAATAGGAAGGATTGATGCATTACTTACCCGTACATTGTTCGGTTTGTCATCGATCTTGTAGAAGGCCGTCCCAATGCTAATCATCAGCAGACAGAAGACAGCCAGGCGCAGCCAGTAATACTTGAAATCCCTCGTCATGTTCACATACGATCGCCATGTCATAATCCCCACTCGGATCAGTGTTCCTGCCGTTTTTCTTTCCTCTAAAGCTGGTCTTTCCTGAGAAAACCATGACAAGGTCACCGTCATGCTCCCAAGAAGGAACGTGACTGTCAGCGGACTGTGAACTTGGACAAGGGAGCGCCTTGTCGACACTGTTACCTGTTCTGCGAGGTCAAGGACGCGTGTTAAAACTGTGCTGGCATCAATAGAAGCCTGATAGGTGGTCTCCAGAGTTCGAATGACGACCGAAGAATCCAGCCTTTCGCGAAACAGATCTCCTTGCTCGTAGTCCTGCATCAAGCAACGGCATTTTATTCATCACTATGATCGGTCCGGCCCCTGAACATGCACATTCGCTTGCGAGAGTTTCACACTTGGCATATCAAGATATGTTACCTGCCCAAGCCTTAGTGACATGACTGCCTTGTCGAAGTCGGGGTTGATGGACCGCAGAAAGTGGTCCGGCGGGCTCTGCAGTGCTGGGCAAGGAAACCCAGCAAGCGCAAAATGCTGTCAAGAAACACATGTGGAGGTGAGGAAATCACTGCCGGCCGACCAAAACAGTACACTTGTGCTACACCAACAAGCAAACAGAGCCTACATCTAAGATTGAGCTGGATCCAGGGAAGATCGATCACGTACTTCCAACGCCCCCACAGCTTCCCCGAAGTAGATGGTTCTACCATGTGAGAGCAGCAACAGGTTGTCTAGGATGGTGAAAGCCTCACTACTGGCATGCTGCAGACTGATTAGCACTGTCCGACCCTTGTTAGTCAAGTTCTTCAGAGTCGCCATGAACATCAATCCTGCCACACTGGTAGCAACACATCCACCATACCGATCAGCGAGTGCATGAAGGACCACGCAAGTGCAGAACATGAGCCAAAGCGAAGTATGGACGCAAGACACTGAGAGCACCACAATGTTTGTACCTGTCAAGGTTATAGTTAGGCTCGTCTAGAAACACCAATCGTGGCTTGGTTAGTAACTGTACAGCGATGCTCAAGCGCTTCTTCTCCCCCGTCGACAGAGCTGCGATCCTGGATGTGGCATACGCAGTGAGAGAAGTCTCTGCAATCGCTGCTTCCACCAGGGCAGATTTCTCCGCGCATGAAATGCTGCATTCTGGAAAGCGGAGCAGGGCCGAGTAGTGCAGAGCTTCCCGGATCGTCAGGGTCTCTATCATGTCCTCCTCCTCCTTTTGCACATACACCTAAACATGACAACAGCCTATATCAGGATCCACCCACCTGCAAAGACAGCACGAGGACAAAATGGGCCAACTTGAAGCACGTCGTACATATGATCCAGGAGGGATGAACTGTGGGCGCCCATTCAGAACGATCTCTCCATACACTCTCGCATAGGATGGCAAAGTCCCTGGAGCAACGCACAGACCCACCAAGTATGAACGACAAGTACAGACAAGAAAGGGGAAGGACATGAAGAAACGCGTCTCACCCGCCAGAGCCCTCAAGAGCGTCGACTTCCCACACTGTGGCGGACCCATCACGGCCAGCAGCTTCCCGGGCAGGGCGTACCCTGTGAGGCCCTGCACCACCTTGTATGGATGGCTCCGCTTCCCACCATACGCGACGGTGAGATCCTTCCACACCAGCACAGCCCCGCGGTCCAGCTTCAGGGCCTGCCGTCTCTTGTCAGACTCCGACCGCAGCAGCGAGTCGTTCTCATCGTTGGGCTCCTCGCCCTCCTGCTCGCCCACAACAAACCCGCTGTGCACCAGCTTCAGGTCCTGCTCCCGGGCCTGGGACTGGGCAGCCGCCTCCACCTCCTCCTGCTGCTGGAACCTTGCGAGGTCCGGGACGTAGTAATCGGACGCCCTCGCCCCCTGCTCCTCCCACAGCGCCAGATCGCTCCCGGGCGGCTGCAGCTGCTGCTGCTGCATTCCGGGAAACGCAAACTCGGAGTCGGCGAGAAGGGCATTCTGCCTGGCCGCCTCCCCCCGCCTACCATCCTCCCTGAAGGTGACGGGAGGCTCGTGCGCCAAGGGCACCGGCGGAGGAGGCGCTTCCGCCACCCGCGCAGCCTGCCCCAAGGGGCTCGGCCCCGGGCTCCGCTGCCGCCGGACGGAGAAGGGAACCCGCACGAATGGCGGCTTGACCGCCCCGATGCTGGTGCCCGACAACTGGGACTCTGTCACTTCCGGGAGAAAGGCGGAAGCCATTGCGCAGCTGCTTCACCCCGGGGCAGCCGGGCTCGCCGCGGCCATCAAGCTCTATCCCCGAATTTCACCCGCGGATGCTGCTGCTGCACATTGCAATGCTCACCTCACCTCACCTCAGCACAACCCACCTCGCTTTCTCCAGCTCCTCCTACTGCCCACAACCCGTTTCTGCAATGCCGCAGAGAAACACGTGAGGTGAGCTTCCACCCAACATTGCGCGTGCTTCCTGCACCCGACCCACTAAAACGCTCCACCACCCACCAGCAACACGCGCACTGACAGACCCGGGGGAGGAGGAGGAAGACGCCAGAAATGACCGACCCAACAAAAGGCAAGGCAAGACGAACGCATGGATGAAGGAATCCGGCAAAGGCACCTGAATTTGCTTGCACCCCACAATCCCTCCTCACTCGCAGAGCGGCAAATCCCGGGGCGGCATTACCGTTCACTGCATTAACACCGGCGTTGGCATGGGCGTTGGCACTTCATTCCAATCCAATCCAATCCGGTGCACGCGACTCCTGCCCGCCGGGCGTCAGGGCGAGCGAGGATGGGCGCAAATTTCACAGCAAGGAATCTGGAACTAAGACGACTCTCACCAGCAAGCCGGCGTATCACCGCAGCCGCAGCAGCAGGTTCAAGGGGGAAAGGCAGGGGCAGGGGCAGCGAGCGGCGGGGCGGGGCAACGGCACCGGGGCGCGTGCAGCCGATCGTGACGAGTAGTGGAAGAAACGCGGCAGCGACGCGCCCGCAGAAGCAAGGCAGCTCCAGCTGCAGCTGGCTGCTGGTCGAAGGCTGGAAAAGGCCAGCCCGGACGGGCGAGCCGGACAGCACCAAGGTGGGAGGGGAGGAATGTCCAGCCCCAGGCCCTCAGGCCCAGCCCGGGGCCCACCACTTCCCGGCCCGAGCCCAAGCCCGAGCCCGAGCCCGAGCCGGACGCCCGACCCCACCACATTCTCAGTCTCCTTTTGCACTTGCCAGTAAGCCAATAAATGTGGACATTAATCTCCCGCTATGTACATATGTCGAAGTGGCAGCCAGCCGGGCTGCCGGAAGGAGGTGAGAATCGGGATCCTCTCCCCAAAGTTACTCCCCGCTCAATCAAGGCGGCGGCCCATACTCGCCGCTCACACGTCCTGTACTTTCACACTAAAGCTCAATCGGCTTCTGCCGGCCCCTCATGTACAGATTTCTATACAGTATTATAACATCATTATCATTCACTACATCAGAGGCTGTTGCTGTTGAGGAATTTTAACTCTGCCGTACAATACAGTTTTAAGTATTTTGAGATTTTCAGGAACTTAATTTGATATTTTTTAACTCATATAACTCTTTCATTTTTGTCAATCTCGTCTCTTGTTGGTTGGGCGTGTCCTTACCTTATACAAACTCTCTTAAACTCTCTTATACAAATTCTAAACCGATATGTATATCCTATCATATGATATCTGAAGAATACTCATATCCCCATGCAAAGGTTATGGGTGCTAGACTGTGATTCATGTCATATCACCATCAATATCTGGTATCATATATTATCCAAAGAATACTCACATCTCTATCTAAGGGCTCATGAGGGAGCTTAGTTGCTCCTCTCCACCTCGACCCCCTGGTCCCCTTTGGTTGTCCCCTCGTGGATGGGCTTTTCTAATCGTTTTTTCACCTCAATAAAAACCTTCGTCTCTATCAAAAGGTTCATGAGTGATTGACTATGATTATGGGGGAGACGTGTGACTTGAAACGTTCGAATTTACCATAAAGAAAGCTAAGGTTCTATAACATAATTTAACTTAATATATACGTCTTGTCTTCTGCAAGTTGTTTAAGTGCTGTTTCTGATATGGAGAGCGTGTACATAATGGGGCCGGGGCCGGGGCCGGGTCACTGGAAACCTTGATAGAGCCGAGTGTTTGAGAGCCGTTGGGGCACTTAGAGCCGTTGCGCAATAATTCCGGGCCTTTTTTATGTGTAAATTTCAGCGCCGGGCTCGGATCCCGTTTTAACTGCCATTTACCTTGCGCTGTTTTCATTTACTGTGAGACGGCGGGTGGATCCGGTAAAACGGAACTGCAATTCATGCTGCGCGAGGCGTTTGAGGTTCGAGGGCGGAAACGCTCGTGCGTGGTGAGGGGCTTTTGGCCTCCCGCCACTCCGAGTGCGGGCTCCTCCTCCTCCGTTTCCTGGTCGTCTCGTGCACCCCTTTGCTTTGCCTCGACTTCTCGCACCTTCTCTTGCGGTCTCGCGCTTTTGTCTTCCAGGCAGTCCGACCGGCAGCTGGAGGTTTATGGGCTGCTGCTGCTGCGGTGGTGGTGTTATATGGAGCCGGGGCCCGGGTAGGGATCGGTGAAGGAGCAGTAGGCTGTGAAGATCTGCGGGCCGGAGACGGAGGAAGGAAGGAAGAGTAGGAGGTGGGTTCCAAGGGTTTAGGATATCGGAGGTGGGCGATTGCTGCTTTGGGTTTGACAGGTTGTGTGTCTGCGGCAGATGGTGCTACGAGAGGAAGAGGTCGGGGAGGCCCGGGAGGTGAACAATTGGTTCAGGCAGTGGGTTAGCCAAGTACCGGTGGAGCGGCTGATCCTGGGGCAATATGAGGAGTATGGGGATGACGCGGTTCCAGCATGCGATCAGTGTGCTGAGGTTTGTGAATGGGTGTACTTCTCCAGGTATGGTTCGGGCAAGACGGCATTCGGCAGGATGTGGTTGTGGGGATTTGTGGGCTGTTGGGGAGAGGATGTTTCTCGAGGTGGGTCGGTGGGTGGGTGACTGAGTGACTGATTCGATTCATGGGTTATTGTTGTGAATTGCAGGAAGCAGGGTAGGGGCGGGGAAGTCATCGTGTGCGGGAAATGCGTGGATCGTGTTCAGCATGGGGCTGGCACTGGGCAGTGGAAGCAGTTTGTCAGGGAAGGGCTCGAACAGCACATGGGAGCCTGCGAAAGGCTGTCGAACCGAGCTGGGCAGCTTCTGACAGGAGCCCCCGAACCCCGCCCAGCTCCTGCCCAAGCTCCACCTCAACATGGCATTGATTTTGCCCTAGTCCCTGTGGCTCCTCCTGCCCAGGTTCCTCCTCAACTTCCTCTTCAGCTTGCTCTAGCGCCTGAAGCCCCTCCTGCCCAACCTCCAGCAGTGCCTGCATCCGAAGGGTGTCCCCTCGCTGCTCAGCCTCGACTTGTTCTCCAACCAGGCCGAGGACCCACCAGAAAGGATAAATCAGAATGGAGGCGATACAACGCAATGGAGGTCAGGAATCGAAGGTGGGCAGATCAGCTGGTGCCCATTGTTTATGACTACTTTGACCTGGGTCCCGACTACAAATGCAACACTCTTGACATAATGCGTCGCTACCAGGAGAGTTATGGGTGCGACCATGATCCCTTATCTCTCCCTTCCTTGTATAAAATCCTGCCAAGGCTGGGTTTGGAGATTGGGCAGGAAACCATGTTCCACTTTGGGAATCGGGCCTATCGCGAAGTTTATGGTCTGACGCCGAAGAAGGACAATGGGCTGCCGAAAAGCAAAACATAGTGATGGCTTCTGCTGGAGAAGAAACCTCGCATAACTGTTGCCTGAAGAACCGCCCATCTCTGCCCTCCTCACCCTCGTCCCCGGAGCTGCTTTCCCACTCTCCACTTTACATAATACGGTGACGATTAGCATAAGGTTCTTCCGTTGGGTGAAGTTGCTGCACCCGCCTTGCGGGACTTTCTTAATTTTGTATAGTTAAAAATTGAAATACTCACTCTTGGAGCTTGAAGAAGGAGAGAGTAACCCTGGAGACTTTATTATGAAAAGGAGATGGGAAACCCATCTGCCCTCAAACTAGTACACTTCTCAGCAGATACCAACACAGATGATTCTCCATGCATCCACATTTTTGGAGCCCCGCAGCAAAACCATTTTGAAACGCCAGAAGCCGGCTGGACCATCGAGAATCGTTCTCTGCCAGACGGTCGATCGATCCCAGCTCCTCGGATGTGATGCAGCGTTCATCCTGGTGGGCAATGACGTCCTGCAGAGACACCTTCGACTCCCCTTCGGTGCACAGGCTGCCCAGATCTCCGATCAGCGAGAAGGAGCCGTTTTCCTTCACCAGTACACGGAACACTCTCAGCTCGTGTTGGATGGGCAGCACCAACACGGCTCCGAATGTCTTCCACACCACTTCAGGCAATGAAGCACTGGCCCCCATCAAGCTTGCCAAGGATTCTGCTCCTACCCACTTAAGCTGCTTGTGCTTTCCTGCTGCCTGTGCTGCTGCTGGGATGCGGAATTTGGAGAAGCGGGCTCACTCGCTCTCAGCCCACCTTCTCCGAGACACGACTGAGACGAAAAGCGTTCATTGGCGTAGAGGTGAAGCACATCGCATTCTTTTTCCACTTTCGAGGACACGTGGCGGGCCGAGCAGCAACGGGATGCAAGGGAGGAGAGTATGGACGAGAGAGTAGTAGAGCAGGAGAGCATGGAAGGAACCAGGGCAGAGCTGGTGGATGGAAGCAGGAGGGCGCCCTGAGAAGAAATTTCAGTGTCCCGAGTTCTACTCCACACTCATAAGAAAGCTTTGCTGGTCTTCACCATGGTTCACTTACCAGCCTTCAATCAGCGGTGTGCAGGTATCGTCTCAGGAATGCACTATCGGTGCAGAAAACAGTAGTCTGCTTATGGTAATGTCTTCTCATTTGTCCTTTTGTGCTCATTTCTGTTCAGGCTGGCATGCACTTGGCAGGAGAAACGTCTCACAGCCTCCTTGTGTGGATGAACAGGAGGTAGCTCATGGACGTCAGGGAGGAAAGAAGGAGCAAGTTGTAGGGCTGTAGCTGTAGCTTTTGATTTCAAGAAACAAGGCCAGAGCTCTGGTGGAATGATTTTTTGGATCGTTTGCACACGAGATGTGTATTCTACGGCATCTTGATCCTGACCAGCCCTGGCAGGCTGGGACAGGATGTCCCTCATTATTAAATTGCTTCGGAGGTCTTTGACGATGACAAAAGACAAAGCGGGAAGTAGCAGACACCGCAGCTAGTGCCAGTGCCAGCCTCTTAAACGACATCAAATTTCAGCTGTTGAAATGTGAAGGAGATTTACTTTTCACGCGTCACCGACAGCACAAACATGTGTCTGTAGGTACTATAGTGCTGTCCTTCAGAATGGTTGCGTGTCGTTGCAGGACTTTGAATGGCGGTTACGCGTAAACAGCAGCAAATGACGAGGTCCAGGCTGTGGGAGCTTGCTTCCTGCAGCTGACGCCTTTCCTGGATGGCACTCTCGTGCACCTGGAATTACCTGTGCCGGAATTTTGCAACCTGTTGTCAGCGCTTGAGAGGTTGAAAGCCTAGCTGGATCACCTTGGACTCAAGTCAGACTGCGAATGGTTTCCGGTTGCGGCGCCGTTTGTAGGCGCTGAGATGCTGAGGCACCGAGGGTGGGGCTGTGAAAGCTGGTAAGAAGCAGAGCAAGTTAGGTTGTATCATCAGGAAGGATGGATGGGTTAACGTTGGATCAGTGAGATGGATTCGCGTACCAAAGCATGGATTCTTCTGTGGCTGCCTTGCTGCTTCAGCGTCATCTCTGGTCTTCATTGCCTGGGTGTGGATTGCTGTAGTTCAATGTGAGTTTTACTGTTTGCTTTGTTCGTGGCTTTTCCCAGGGGTATAGGGTGACAGGATTATACATGTGGTACTAGGATCCGTTAATGAACAAGGAAGCCCGACGTGCTCATCTGACTAAGATTATAAGGATGCTAAAGTAGTCTGCGATCAACGATCAACTTGGTGCGTTGATGGCTCACATGATTGAGGGGTTGATCGTCTATTTTCTTTGCCTCCTACTGTATTGATGATGGGTTTTGTGCATCAGATATCCATCTATTTCATGCTGATTACCACCAGCAGTACCGGTGTTATGTGTCTGGGCCTTTGACAAACGATTATGCCCTGGGGCTGGCAGCCAATCCTGACCTCCATTGCAGTACGTTCTTTATGGTGAAAATTGGCATTGAAGGTGGTTGATTCTGGTGAGTCTCGTTCGTGAGCAGCAATTTCATTCTTTCCCGGAGACACCCACTTGTTTCTGCACGCTGTCTGTCCACAAAGGCTACCACTGACTTGTTTATGTGGAAATTTGAGCTGAGAAGCTTGCCACTGGCCATTGTGCAGGTGTGCGTATCGATCAGCAAGGTAAGGTGCGTCTGTTTTGAGGTGTGGATGGTGATTAAGGATCAGTCCTACTTTCTGGCTTCTGTGGTAAGTGGCCTATTCAGAACTGCTCAGCTCATGCCGTGTCCTGTGAGGACAGGACAATCAATAATAGCTACCCATGAATTTTGGGTTTGGAGAGGGATGTTGTGTCTTGGAAACCTGCTAAATGTTGACAACCATAAAATGAAGAAGGGAACTGCCTTTGAGCATGTCTTGTTCCCTATAGGCACATTGTGAAATCGGAAGTTCGCCAGATCGCAGCCACCGCAGGATTGCCAGTAGCAAGCAAACGACGAAGCCGAGAGAGAGTTCTGCCGGCAACAGGCATTTCGTGAAATCTTTTCGATCTACAGCACATCGGGATGACACCTGCCCCATGCATCTAAGTCTCGGATAATAATCTTGTAGGCACACATGCCGGCAAAGCGGCTTACAGGTATGGGCTACCGGCAAGACTATCTGGAGCAGCAGAACCATGGGTCGTGGTGGGTAAAGACATTAAGGTGGAGCTCAGTCGGAGAACGTGGAACTGAACTGCCCAGTAGATAATGCGGAAGTAGGGTGTAACAGATCTCCAAACCAGACCAAGAAAAGCGAAAGCAACGGAAAGTCTTAGCTAGTCTTCAGCGATAGAAGCGAACCAGTCATCCTCCACAAAATCTTGCATGTGGTCATCCGTGTAGGGGGTGGGATGGGCCTCCTCCTGCTGCCCAGCGCTCGGCCCTGGAGCAGCATCCCCGGGCCCGTCCGGTTGAATGCTGTTGGGTTTGAAGTTCTTGAGCATGCCGTGCTCGTACCGGCATTTCCAGCCTTTGAAGGCCAAAGGCAGAGGACGCACCTCGGAACCCGTGTTAGGCCCGCGGATGTAAATCTTCTGGTGCCCACCGACATTACCTGACACGCTCACATCCAGCGGCACGGGCACAAGAGGGGGCAAGCTAGCCCCGACGTGCCCTCCTTTCCCGTCCAGCGCCTCCAGCTCCAGGTATGGAGCTGTGATAACCTCAGTCACAATCCAAAGATCCAGAGTCCTG
Source organism: Anthoceros angustus (assembly GCA_010909165.1). Taxonomy (NCBI): domain Eukaryota; kingdom Viridiplantae; phylum Streptophyta; class Anthocerotopsida; order Anthocerotales; family Anthocerotaceae; genus Anthoceros; species Anthoceros angustus. The sequence continues at coordinate 702,038 of VJWM01000011.1, forward strand.
TGGTTTGCAAAGTAGAAGTTTTTGTAGTCAGGTTCGAACATTTCCACCGCACGGTGGAAACGGGGTGTGGACGATACCGACTGATACGAAGGGACAAGAATCTTCCAGGAATGCACATCCGTCATTCCTAGGGATGCCCCTGTCTGAAACGCCAGCAGCTTGGTGGACCATGAGATGTCATTCACCACTGTGTTGTTGATTGCGCCATATTCCTCCGACCGGCGGATGTAGGTAGGATCTTGGGCGGAGATGATGCGTACCAGCTCCTCCTTGTCCTTGCCTTCTGCACAGAGTTCGCCCAGATTGCCGATCAGGCGGAACCCTCGCTTGTCCTTCATCAGGACACTGAACACCGCCAGCCCGGGCTGGATGGGCAACACCGGCACAGCTCCGAATGTGGTCCACAGCATTTTCACCAATGGGTTCCTCCTGTAGGGATCACAAGCCATCGCGCCTTGCCCGAGGTCACCCAATCCAGCTGCTGCTCCTGCTCTTTCTGCTTCTCCGGCCAGCTACCCAATTCCTGACTTCACAGGATTAAGGTCATTCGCAGCATAGTGATGATGGCAACTACAACATACCCAAGAACCGCATTCCTTCCATCTGGATACAAGCTTTGCAAGAAGGAGAGAGGGAGGAAGAGCTCATCTGCACAAACTTGACACATGCCTGAATATTCCGGTTGCCGGACCGGGATGCCTGCTTCCACCGCCCACGCGCCTTCACTCTTCACGCGCCCAGCAGCTGCTCCTGCTCTTTCTGCTTCTCCGGCCAGCTACCCAATTCCTGACATCACAGGACTAGGGTCATTCGCAGCATAGTGATGGCAACTACAACATACCCAAGAACCGCATTCCTTCCATCTGGTTACAAGCTTTGCAAGAAGGAGAGAGGGAGGAAGAGCTCATCTGCACAAACTAGACACATGCCTGAATATTCCGGTTGCCGGACCGGGATGCCTGCTTCCACCGCCCACGCGCCTTCACTCTTCACGCGCCTGACTGGGTCTCCGGAATGCCTTCACTTCAAAGGTCAAGGTCCACTATGTAGCGTGTGGTGCCGGACTGGGGACAGGTCTGATTTGATTACCGAAACACACAGTATTTGATTGAACGCGTCCGGACATATCCGATACCTGTGTGATTGATCAGCGACGTCTGTACAGTATGCAGACGCACAGATCAAGTGATTACCAGCAGCCTCATACATTGTGCACACGGAAGATAAGACTAATCGACTGATTACGGTGGTAGAAGTTGGTGAGATACATCAAAACATCGCAGCCCAATGATTTCACCGTGTTTTGATGAATGCATAAATCTCCAGTTTGTGTTTTGAGCACAGCACTGACACGAAGGATGGACCGTCTCATAGTTGAAGACAACAAAGCTATAGCTGTGAAGCTATTAGATCTTCCCACCTCGAATCAAACGACAGTACAAGCAGCAGTGCAGCTTGACTTGAAGCAATTAATGTGTCTCTCTGAATATGGGTTATTCTCCATAAAGGGTTTGGGTCCCTATTACCAAAAAATGACCCCCGAAAACGGACCAAAATGCATCATCTTTAGCAAAACCACTCTTTAGACATGTACTGAAAGACATTGACCATGTTATTTTCTTGTGAACACTTACGCTATGAGGTTTTAAGTTGAAGAAGGTTCGCGGATTTCACCTTCACAAGGAAGGGATTTCAAGGATTTTTAACAGGTGCTAGAAATCCTAAACACCTCTTTCGCAGGCGATTGTACTTCCTAGCAGGGTGAACAATAGGCAAACCAAACCAAACTAGTCCAGCAAGCCAAATTGCGACGGACGTCCGACGCAACCAACCCACAAAAGAAACAATTCGCATGCCGAAAAGAAGCAACTGTGCCCAACGTCCGGCGCAACCAACCCGCAAAAGAAACAATTCGTGTCGAAAAGAAGCAATCGGACGTCCGGCGCAACCAACCCGCAAAAGAAACAATTCGCAAGCCGAAAAGAAGCAACTATGCTGGACGTCCGACGCAATTGTGAGAGAACATTAACCGATAGCCTGATCATGGCCATCTCGAGAGGAACAAACTACGACTCTAGAAAGTAGCGCTGGACGTCTAGTGCACTGTGAGTACACAACCCTGGGATCTCCATTGTTAGAGTGAAAAATAGAGGAAGGAATTGGAGCAATGCACCGACGTCGCGATTGGGCGAGTCTTAAAGCCCGGACGTCCGCGCCTTTTCCGAGACCCCAATCTTATGCGCCAGCGTGATGGAAATGGTGGAGTGGATGCTGACGTCCAAGAAATGTATATATATTATTTGTATCTCCCAATATATCATTTGTTTGGTAAAGGTGTAGATAGACACAATGGTATAAGAACTCCAAAGTTAAACACGCTTTGGGTTGGATCGCATCAAGATGGGGTGTTTATTTTTGGTGCTTTGAGAACTCCAGGGTTTAGCACTCTTGGGTCGGATTAGTACTAGGATGGTTTGCTTGTTTTTGGTGCCTTGAAAACTTTGTAACAACTCCAATCAAGCGCCTTTGAGAACTGTGGTTTAGCACTCTTAGGTCCGATTAGTACTAGGATGGTTTGTTTATTTTTGGTGCTTTGAAAACTTTGTAACAACTCCACTGTTAAGCAACCTAGAGGCGGATCTGGATGGAGTGTTGATTTTAGTGGTTTCAAAATTTGTAAATCATCCCGGTATCTAGGCGTAAAGTCATGAATATTATTTTTGAAAATCATTTGTTGGTTGATGTTATGTTCCAACATTCGCTTTTGTATACAACATGTAAAATCGTTTTGCCCTTACTCTATGTGCCCCTACGGATGACTTGCAGCTGGATCTTTTCGATTGGTGCGCCAAATGTCCGGCTCATTCGAGTTTGATGCACGTATAGATGCATAAGCCTTGGTTTCTAGATGAGCTACATTTTCCAAAATTTGACATGTATGATGGTGGTTTCTAATGGCCAACCTTTTGAAGACGACAATGTTTCACAATGTTTTGCATAGAAGCAAGAAAATAATTAGAATAGATGATTTGTCCTTGAGAAATGAAAGTTCTTGATGACGAACACAAGTATAAGAGAGCATTTTCCTGGCCACTGCGAGCCCTAGTGAGAGGCAGCAAGTATTCTGAAGAAAATAGGGCTGATCGCCTAGCCGGGATTTTGACCAAATGGCTGAGTATTTTTGAGGCTCAAGGAGGACTGTCACACCCACCGTGACGCCCACTCAGGTTGTGCTAGGTATTCGAGACAAACTATAGCCAAAACAGTGGTAGAAAGGGGTTTCTCACAAACGGGTTTTGGAAAAATCCCAACCCTATTTCGTCAAAACCATCCGGTTTGGTTTTTGTTGAGTTTTGTAGGTGTTCATTCATCGGTTTCGGGCATTCTCGGCTGCACACTTCTGTCGATCATTTACACTGGTGTGGCGCCTTCTACTCAGTTCATGGCTATTTCGTTGGTGTGAAGGGCGGTGACCTCATTCTTCCATAATTTCGGCATGTCGAGTTTCGCAATTTGTGTGGTTCTCAGAGGTTCAGATACTGGGGAAGAAGCGCATAAGTGCGCGCTTAAACAAGGGTATGCGCAAACTTGTGCGTGCACAAGGCAAAACGAGTGTGAAACATATCATTCGACTGGGGAAATATGTCTTTTTGGAGGTCTGCGGATGTGGCGGAAGCCCCGATGACATAAGAAGTTGCACAAATCGGCGGACGTCCACATTGACACACCTCGTCTATCTATCCTATGCCCTAAAGCTACGAAGAACACCCTATCACCTTTCTATCCTCTACGGTGAGCTCCTTTTGATGACCAGGCTTTGATCATTATCAAACATGCCTTCAAAAGTACCAGTAGCCATCCCGGTTCCATTGCCTCTGCCGCGGGTTCTTGTTGCGATTGGTGCTGAACTGGAAGCCGGATGTCCATCATCATCAGCGCCTGCTTGTCCTTCTACTGCACCCTTATTTTCGGGATTTTCATCCGAATCAACATTTTCCTCCACTGCGACTTTCTCTGGACATGGGTGGTCTGCCCTGATATCCTCAACCCTATTAACTTCTTGCACGGCTGGTAGATGTTGAAGTTCGAACAGCTTTGTCTTGATGAGCTCCGGTGTACGGACTTGTAGAGTGCTATCCCTTGCAAAGGAGAACCCGTATGCCAAAATAAATGTCTCCGATATCAATAGTCGATCCAGATGCTTTGGTCGCTTTTCCGCTGTCGCAATCCCTCTCTATCACTGTTGTGTGGATGCCACATCCTGGGCCTAGGCATCCGTGATCACCGCACCTTAGCCAACTCCGGCATGATTCCTTCTGGCACAATTTCATGTCCAAGATACTCAATCCGCTTGAATGCAAACTTGCACTTTTTCGGATGAGCCCTCAACAAGGTAAGTGGAAGGATAGGAGAATGTATGTTGAGAGGTGAGTGGAAGGATAGGAGAATGTATGCCAATCCAGTGCTCACTAACCATTTTAAACTGTACAGATCGAATGCCTGTCCCAGCAACGTGTGTCTGGATGCCTCACTTACACCCATGGTTTGCGTACCCTTTTTGGCAAACCCCATGGCTTGTTCGCGTTCCTCAGCATTGAGCTCTCCTAGCTCCTCTCCCTTCAAGTCTAGGATCATGCCATCTCCTCCTCACCTGAATGCATAAGATTGTGGCGCGGCGTACTTACCAAAGTCGGCCATGCCCTCCGGATCCTAGCTTCACCAACTCTGTTTACTGGATAAAACGGCAGTTTGTCCATCTTCTTGACTTGCTGTGAGCACCTTTCCAGTTCCAGAATATCATCAGCAGTCTTCCGTGGTGGAACCGTGAGGCTTCTGTGTTGCTTCAGCGTCTCAAGTCCTGCAACATTGGTCCAATAATTGCGAATCCTATGTGCATAAGAGCCACAATGCACAGCATCAATAACCAACTCATTGCCGAACCATGATCAAACCTCCTCATACAGCGCTCTGACAGCCAGACGCTTGTTCAAAGCTCCACATACGTTTTCCAGTATGTACCAACATCTAGGGTTCACAAGTTGAACCTCCCTCACAACCCGCGCAACCTCAGCAGCAAGGGAAACACCTTAGCCTTTTCCTCTTCCTGCCACTGAGAAGGTTTTACACTCCCATCCTGCGATGATCATGTCCCTTTGGATGATGAGCTGTACTGCTTTCTTTCCCACGAGAGTCAGTAGCCGCTCGACAACCTCTCACTGCGTCTTCTCTTAACAGAGATGGAAATAGCTTGCACAACCTAAGAATTCGACTTCTAGCCACGACTCTAGCCTTCTCGACACAGGTATAGCTGCAAACCTTGATGCCACATTGAAGCACCGCTTCCAATCCACTGCTGATTCTTGAGCATAATTCTAACAGGTGAATACCTTTAGAGCTTGCTCTCCATCGCACTACCGAGTTATTGATTCGCCTTCCCTCCGTCTTGGCGGGCTTCACGTTTGACATGGATCTCTCAGGACATGTGTCAGTGAGATTCCATGGGCGATTCTCCTTCCTGCGCTGATTCTCTCGAACCCTTGCCTCCTCAAGGTGCTCAGAGTGCGCAATCTTCAGCACTCCCTTCCGCTCTGCGAGTTTCGATGCCTCCTGAGAGGACAATTCCTCTGTCTCCTCCCATATCTCATGCCTATGCTCAATTTGAGCACTGGAAGCCATCCTGCTGTCTGGGCCATCTCGCCGTGGCTTGCTGGCATCCTTCACAGCCCTGTCGTTCCTTCTGCCACTTTTGCTCATGTTCAGAGGAATGTTCGCAATTCGCGAGCAATCCCCTTGCTTCCACAGCGGTCATAGAAGGCTTCTTCATACAGTGGATCAACTCCCATGGTAGGGCCATGTGTGGCATCCGCCCCCAACAACACATCATAAGATGTGGCACAAGTCACCAAGCAATGTACCTCCATTGTGGTTGCATCCTCTGTGCCCGGCTTCAACTCGATCTTGATCGGTCTCCTGGTCATTCCCATCACCATCTCCTTGGTACCTACAGAAGTAGTGATGCTCACATCGCTTGGTACCAGCTTGCTGCCATACAGCTTGAGAGTTTATACGAGCTCCTAACAAGATCTTGGATCTCGCCCAAGATCCACCAAAGACATTGATCGGTGCAAAGCCGTCAAAGGTAATCTCCCGGTTTCTATTGTTAATCATGGCAACACCTCCTTTACCTCGACGTTCAAGCTTTAGATGATCTCCTCGCAGGCACATCAGACTGCGAACTGGACTCCTCGGCTCCATCTCTTTCCTGATCCATTCTCTCATGATCTTTTTGAAATGCGAACTCTTGAGTCCAAGCTCCAGCAAATTGACCACAGGAACTTCCATGGCCTTCTCCAATAGTGCTTCCACATCCATCTCCGGGTTAGAAGCAGCCTACACAACAGTACCATCATCAACTTGCCTAAAGCTTTCAGGCATTTTGCTTTGCTCTCGTTCAGACGTGTCCAATCCCTAATTAAACTTTATTTAAAAGCATTAAGTCAAAACTGAAAGTAATAATCACCATTAAAATAACTCCCACTTAAGGAGAGCTGAGGTGAGAAACTAATAACTCAACTTTAAGTAATTAGGTTGGATTAAAACTAATTAAAAGTATTTAAGAAATTTATAAATAGGGAAATTCCAGAAAATATAATAGCTTAATTTCCAAAAAGAAAATACAAAGGATGATAGGTAATACCCCTCCTTCCTCCTTTTTGCGATTCGAAGCCTTGTTTTGCTAATGCAGTCCGATGGCGATGGCGATAGCAACACCGATCAGGGCGCGCCTAATCCCGCCCACGGGAGGAGGCGCCTACGCACGCCCCCAATCCTCAACCGCGGCCCTCTCCGCGCACAGGGCCGCGGGCAGCCTCCTCGCGCCCTGTCCGGCCCCAGGCGAGGGACGCCCATGGGCTTTTGGGCGCCCTGAAAAAAGACAAGAGGGCGCCCATGGGCGCTGGCGCCCAAACAAAAGACAAGAGGCGCCCTACCGCAGATGCCCATAGTCGCTCCTGCCAATGAAGATTCTCCGCCTCCACACTTCGCCTTCTACATTTTTCAAAAGAAGACTCTGCATTGATCATTGATCCGACCTCATCCTGGAGGATGCACCGAAATGTATGCCTCAGATCCTACATGTGACGCCCAGCTCAAGAAGAAACCTGTCAGAATGTAAGATTGTGCCTCGTAATTTGCCATTTCTCCTAGAATGCACATTTTGTAAAGCAGCCGGATATGTCCACCAAAGGGGGGAAGCACACTCTAGTTGATGAGGACGTGCCCTCCCTCCCTTCAATCAATGATGCTCATGTCGAAAAATGTGCACCTCTGCCAAATGTGGTTGTAGGGAAAGCTTGTTGCCTACAATATGCTTCTAAGAAGAAGCTATAGCAAAAGGATTGTGGGTGCTAGCTTTATGGATAAAGGGACATGGTTGTGACGACGCTTGCGTGATGGGTGGAGACGGCATGGGGAGGATATGACAAAGGATCAAGGTGAAAAGGTGGAATATATTAAATAAAGGTTATTCGATTTAAAATATCCTAATTTCTATGTGGATTTTAGGATCGATAATAACCTAGCATTTTTCCTTGATGCTACAGACACATTTAGTTTCCTAAGTGCATTAAAGAAAAACATACAAGGGGACTCTACCAAAAGGTGACCAGGAAAATAAAGTATACATACTCAACTTAGGTTTAAGTGAAAAGGGAGATGTCCCGGACTCCTACATATGTGAGGAGACTACCATCCACATGATAAAAATAGCAACTCTCCCATGTGAGGAATTCCCAGGACATATCAAACATATTTTCCGTAGGTGCCTCTGGTGCTAAGGGAATTTAATGTTTTAATTACATAAATACTGCTTAAATATTATTATTTTTTAATATAAATATTCCAGGTTCTATGTTGGCTGTCTATGAGGAGGAGGCAGAGATGACCTAAGCTATTTTGATATAGAAGAAGAAAAATGTTCAGAAAAATAGTAAGACAATAATTTTTGGGCTAAGATTTTAAGGTTATCTTAAATCGGCCCTAAGGCTGCTAGGGCTGAATTAGGCTAAAGGTTTGGACTGTGTGTCCATTATACCTAAAAATTTCATGTGTTTCCTATATAACTCAATTCCCAATGACTTTGTCAATAAATCAGTAGCATTATCTAAAGTTTGAACATAACTAATATGTATAGTTTCAACTTCTAACTTGTCCCTTATGTAGTGATACTCAACAGCTATATGTTTTGTTCTAGAGTGAAAAACAGGATTTCGTGCAAGTGTAATGGCACCCTGGCTATCACAAAACAAAGATGTAGGCTTGAGTTGAGGATGATGAAGTTCACTCAAAACTAACCTGGACCACCTATGTCTTTCAAGATTCGCACCAAGGTAGGTGTTAAACCTTTGCAAGGCAAGGGGTTCTATATAGAGCTCCCTTAGACATTTGGATCAACTTTTGACTATTAGGATGACCAAGGCGACAATGCCAAAGCATGGTTTGGGTAGGTGTCGCTGAGTTTGAAATGACAACATTAGCAGAATGGGTGGCTCCCACTTGTACTGACAATCTATAGAGACCATCATCTAAAGTGCATGTGCAGATCGTATAGTTTCTATCGCTTATGTAAGAGAGAAGAGAACTATGTGCATAAAGGATCACCTGCAGAGTGTGTTCTTGGCAAAGACTCGTAGCTGATACTAGATTCTTGCACATTGAAGGAACATGGAGGACTTGATGAAGATGAAGAACCTGCCCTGAATCACACTTGAATACAACTGAACCGAAACCCGCTATGGGTAGGTTGTGATCATCTCCCAGGAGGACAGATTGATGTCCTGTGGCTGGTGAGTAGTAAAGCAGAATCTCGGCCTCTGCCTCGTCCTCTTCCTCTACCCCTTTGTGAAGACATCACCTGCTGCTTGCTGGCTCTGGAGTGATGGTGACGTTTGGTTGCCTCCTCCTGTAGCAATGCTCCAATAAGTTCGGAGACACTGATGTTTGGCTCTTCATTTGGATCTTCATCTGCAGCTTTTCTGACATTACGAATCACTGCATTTTGAGTTGTAATGAAGGGCCTATAGGAAGGTGGCAATGAAGATAAGAGAATGATGTAAGCCTCCATCTCTGAGATAGGTACGCCAATTGCAGATTCCAAATGAGATCGTGCCACTCGAAAAGCATTAACATGATGTTCGATGGTGTCAAACTCCTTCATTGAGAGGTTGCGGAAGTTACGTGAAGCTGCAACAATACTCATTACATCTCGAGATGAATATAATTGAGCAAGGTGAGTCCACATATCCTTGGAGGTCTTTGCGTGGACATGTCTCACCATATGTTGAGAAAGTCCACGACCAATAAATCTTGTGCCTTCGTCACAGCGTCCCGGAAGGTTGAAGTTCACGTTCAAATCGGGCGTGTGGCCTTGGAATTGATCCATCGACGATGCCCCAAAGGTCTCTTTGCCGCAAAGCTCCTCGCATTCTCAATGACCGGATGTCATAATCCTTCCATTGAATCTATCTTTCTCTTTGAAGTCACCATAATGATAATGCAATGAAGTGTTAGCATTATCATTACCCAATGGGGAATTAGGAGCTTTGTTCTTCATCATTGATCACTCCAGCCATTGTAGGTGATTTAGAGGACTAGGCCTCATGTCTGACCTCATCTTCTATTGCATCGAAACTCTTCTCTTGCATCATAATCGATTCGGATGATGATAGCATGCTCTCAAATCTGCGCATTATCAACCTTAGAGAGAATAGACAATTTTGTCCTTAATTCAGATAATTCTCCTTAAGATCAAAGATTGGATTCTAAGAGTTGCTAATTGACTATCAATTTCTTGAAATCTAAGAGTTTCTATGCTATTTTGTCTTGCAGACTAGAAGATAAAGGAGTACTAATACCGATTCAAATTTGGGATATGTTGGAGAGCTAATTCTAATGCCTTGGCGTGAATTGGACTAAAAACTTCTAGCAAATCACGTCTAGCTAGCTTGATAAACTTCCCTTGATCCGTTTAGAAATTAAAATAGATGCAATGAAGTTTGCTATACAAGAGGAGGTTTCTTCTATCTCTCCTCTATAGCTTGTTGTCTTCTATTGCTTCTATGTGTTGGGCTCCTAATTTGTTCTTGTTGTCTTGCAGACTACTCTTCTTAACTCTATGCCTCTCCTTCTAAGGGAACACAAATCCATGGAGGAAGGACAAAGAATTAGTGCATAAAAGCATTGTTAGAAGAGAAATGTTAGCATAAAAGAATGCATGCAAAGATAGCAATTCTAGGATAAACACAATCCATCTAGGCAAATGCTAGATTAGAAAGTGTCTCCTAGATAAGCTACTTAGATGCATGAGGATGCACAAGCAAACAAAGAGCAAGTGTGCTCGATACCATGATGAGAATCATACACAAGCTCAAGCAATATGTGTTGCATTACATTCATAATAGAAAGTACATGCCTTTATGTAGGCAAGGTAGTTGTAACCAATAAGTGGTTGTAACAACTAACCAATTAAATAACTACTAAAGAAACTACCTAGAGCCCTAAGGACTAAATTAATTATTAAGTCCTAGGTGCCCTAGTGAAGAGTGCCCTAATAGTAAGCTATTTTATCATATCCTTCCGAGGTGGTGGCGCATGTCTGTTCGCCATTCCAGGATCAACATGCCCGCTTAATAGCAAAGAAACGGCGAGGTCCGTGATGTGGGAACTTGCTTTGTGCACCGAAGCTTCACTGGATGACACTTACTGCACGAAATCATTTGTGCTAGAATTTTACAACCTATTGTCGAGCTTGATCGAGGTTGAAGGTCAAATCACCATCCCGGCGGCCGAAACTCGATGCGATGCCAAGTGAGCGAGAAAGCCGTGTTATGTGCACAATTTTGTACAGATGATTCTAGCGAACTGAAGCACCATGGCGCCACCGGTAGAAGCACCCTAGCGCGGTGCTTCTACTAGCCTCATGCAGAAGCACCCTAGCGGTGCTTCTACTAGTCTTCATGGGTAGTGTATATGACTATATAATGTAGAAATAAGAGTGTTGTGTCATGATTAGGGTTTAGGGTTTAGTGGATAATGTCATTAGTGATTAATCATTATTAATTATCCAGCTGATACCCGTTCATTAGGGTTGTGTCCCTAGGTTGAATAGACATGCCTTTTCAGTTATAAGTTAAAGTTGTCTTTTCAACATATATAGTATGACTTTTCTTGATTGAAATATATATGTAATTTACTCACTATTTTCAATAATCTGTATAAATTATCATATAATCGCCATGTCTATCCATGACAATCTTTATTTCTGTTTATGTTTATCCTTGTCTATATTGCTATGATTATTTGCAAGGTTCAGTTCTCAATTATTTACAACAAAAATATATATTTAATTTTAAATATTTAGAATGGCAACAAAGGAGCCTTTTATAGTCCACTTGGACATAATTTCCTTAACAACTCATGGTGCATACCTCAACGTGCTCAACAAAAAAAGAACCCTGGAATATGGGAGGAATGCCAATCACGCTTGTGTTTGAGTCGAGTATCTGAATACTAAGACATGAGTCAAGTCTCCAAGTACTAAGACATGAGTCACATCTTTGAGTACGAAAACAGTACTAATAGAAGAAGAAGAAGAAGAATTTTATTTAAGGACAGACTCTTCTAATTAGGGCCGAATGCAATATATAAACGCCCGTGTGTGGAGCATGAGTGGCACAAGAAGATGCCAGTGGGTAAGACTCCATACCCGATCATTGGTACATGTACTTGATCAGCAACAGCTGAGGCCCCCAGCAGCACAGCATTTGACGGCGAGCATAGACGCATGGGAACAAGTTAGAACTCATCCTGGAAGTCAGCCGTCACTGTGTCAACCTTCAGGCTCTCAAGATGGAGTTGATTCTTAGGACTTGTAGAAGTCAGCAGAGCAATGCATGTCTGCAACTACCGGTGGTGAGGAACTGCCGACCTGGCACCTCCTGATGTTGCAAATCACTGCATGATGCATTCTTTGACAGATGCTATATGCTTGGTTTGGTTGCAGCGGAGGCATCTGGGCAGGCACGATGGCGGGAGAAGTCGCTGGCTAACTCTCCGCAGTGATGCCGGTTCATGTCAGATAAGGTAAATTGGGCACTTGTGGTCATAGCACAGCAAGGGAGGTAAACCACGTGAAGAGGAACATCTGAGTAAGGAGTAAGGCCGTTGAGGTCCTGGACCTTCTGGTGCAGCCAGGGTGGTATGTGCCCGCATCTTTCTTCTATCAGGTCATCAAGAGGTGCATTGCACACAAAGATCTGGGTGCTGGCAGGGGTGTGCATACCCTGATTGTCAGAAGTGGGTATGTGGCAGCAGATTCTTGGCTAATCACGTCATCCGTGTATGCTGCCTATGGGAGGTTGGAGGATGCGTTGCAGGTTTTGAATGGATTGGCTGCTCCCAATGCTTATTCGTGGTCCTCCAGAGTTGAGGCACATGTTGACAATGGACAGGCCAGGCAGGCAATCGAGATCTATTTGAGGATGGAACAGTCATCCCCTATGTTGGCAGATAATCATCTGTTTGTGGCAGCATTTAAGGCTTGTGCCAGTGCAGAAGATCTGACATCAGGCAGACAGGTCCATTCCGATGTCCTGAGTAGTGTGCTTGAGCCTGATGTGTTTGTTGGGAGCTGCCTGGTGGAAATGTATGCAAGATGTGGGAGGTTGGATGATGCTCGCACAATCTTTGACAAGTTGGACTCGAGAACGTGGTCACATGGAATACGGTGCTTGGAGGGTATGCTCAGGGTGGGCGTGGGCAACTTTGAAGCCCTTGCGCTCTATGCAAGTATGCAAGAGGAGGGAATCCACCTGCCTGACCATGTCACGTTTTTGTGCCTCCTCAAAGCATGTGCTAGCAGTGGAACACGACACCAGGAAGGCAGCTTCATTCACAAATACAGGAAGCAGGTGTCGGATCTGAGGTGATGGTGGGGAGCTGCCTCATAGATATGTATGCAAGATGTGGAAGCTTGGATGATGCCCGGACTGCCTTTGACAACATGACCAGAAGAAATGTGGTGACCTGGAACGTGATGCTCGCAAGATATGCTGATGGTGGGCTAGGTGAAGAAGCCCTGTCTCTTTATGCAACTATGCAACAGGAGGGCGTTACTTCAGCAGATCACGTAACTTTGTGTGCCTTCTGAAAGCATGTAAAAGCATCGGGGCATTGGAGCAGGGAAGGCAGCTACATGACCAGGTTCAGGAGATGGGCTGCAAGTTGACGTGGTCATTTCGAGCTGCCTGGTGGACATGAATGCAAAGTGTGGGAGCTGAGAGGATGCCCGCAGGGGTGACTGCCATTGCTTCTGGGAAGCTACGTGCATCCACGACTTGCTCCAAAGACAGCTCACCTTGGGAGCATCACGTGGCAGAGGAATATACCTGTTCTACAAAGCAGTCTTAGTGAGATGAAAGAGCATCGCTTGACGGGGTCAAGAGGAACGTGCCTCATGTTCTGAAGTTCTGGAGCCCAGCAGACAGTGTACGGATTGGGGCTGGACATCTCGCTTCCTTTCACGGAAGAGCCATCTTCATGGACGAAAGAGAGAGTGCAGCGCTCCTGAGGCTGACAGCCACTCACAAGGCATCCGACAAAGCACAGAAAAATGTCGTCCGAAACCACTGGTGTCAGGAATGCCTTGTCGTGCAAGTCCACAGTGTAGACAGGTTGGGAACAAGTAGCTAGAGGCGCCTTTGCAGGCGTGCAGAAGTTGCTCCACTGCATGCTTCTCCGCGCCGCTGGCCAGCACTGGCCCAGCAGAAGTGGATTCGAATCTCCCAATCACACTTGCACGCTTTTGTTGCAACTTGCAAGAGCCCACATTGATCCATATAAGATAATTGGGATGAGCAGGATGGAGTGGGACGCCGTTTGCTCTGCTTGCCTTTTCTTGCAAGTCCTCCTGAGAAGGTGGGACGTTGTTGTGGAGGTTGGGCTATGGCTGATCCATCTCTTCCTGCCGGCGCCGCGCTGGTGGACCTGCTCGAGATCCTCGAGTCCCGCTCGCCGCAGCTGCGTGCGTTGCTTGCAGAGCTGGAGTCCGACTCGCCAAAGCGGCAGGAACTGCCATCTGTTGATTCGTGGGAAGCTACTTCAATTGCGACTGCCAGGACGGGGAATGTCACCACCGCGAGGAGTGGCACTGGGCGGTGCGCTTGCGTCTGCTCACCGCTATCGGCAGATGCCGTACGCTCAGGAAGATTCAACTGAATCCTCTGTGGAAGAGGGTCACAGCGTGAGGCGGGACGAGGCGTTGGCGCTCTTTTCAGGCTTGCAACACAACCTTGTGCTGGAGGAGCTGAATCTGTTTGGCTACAAGGGGTTTGGGACGGCAGCAGCGTGCCTCCAGGCACTGAGTGCCGTCATCGACAGAACTCATCGCTCACTGGACTTCCTCGGTCTGCAATCTGTGGGATTGAGTGCAGAAGGACTGGGTGCCATCGCTGCAGCCCTTGGACGCAATGTCAGCTCTTCAGTGCTGTCCAGATTGTCTCTGTGTGGGAACGACATCGGGAATGCTGTCGGGCGCAACACTTGGCCGACATCCTTACCAAGTCGCCCAAGCTGCGCAATCTCTGGATGAGCAACATAGGCATGGACGAGGAAGGAGCCGTGGTGATTGCACAGGCCCTGGCGCATACCACTACACTGGCTGGGCTTAGAATCGGAGATCCTGCGCCCCGGAATCCAAACCGGCCCGCGCCCATGTTCCTCGTTCCATTGCTCCAAGCTTTGGTGTGGCACACCCTGGCGGATCCTCCAGCTGCTGTTTCTGGCAATCACTCCATCACACGGCTTGTCCTTGAGTGTCCGGGAGGCCAGGAGGCTGTGGAGCCGGGCTGGGAGAAGCCCTGGCTGGTGCTTCGCACCAACCGGGCTCTGAAAGACCTCAGACTATCCAGCTTCTTCGTCACACGCGGATTGGGAGCTCTGCGGGAAAACAGCAGCATCACCAAACTCCTGGTGTTTCACTCGGCAGTCGGAGGATGATGACATGGATCCCATCCTGACCACCATCCTGGATGAGTGCAAGACTGTTGAGGAGGTGCAGATCCGGTTTGACAAGCCCTTTGGTCCGTCCAGCTTCACCAAGGCGTTTTTCAAGGGTTGCTGCAGAAAACCGCAGCATCAACAGGCTGGTGTTGGATGGCTGGGATGGGCTGGACGACGAGATGTTTGAAGACCTGATTCAATCCCTGTCTACCAACACCAACACCCACCTCAGGCTGGATCACATCTCCATCAAGGGCACCTCATGGGAAAAGCAAGGCAGGGGCGAACGTCTGGAGAAAGCGTTGGGAGCTGCGCGAGTGCAGCCGCAGCTGCGTGCGTTGCTCGCAGACTTGGAGTCCGAGTCGCCAGTGCTGCAAGAACTCCCATCTGTGGATTTGTGGGAAGCTATTTCGATTGCCTTTGCCAGGAGGCCTACAGGGAGTGTCAACACCGGGGCAGTGGCAGTGGTACGTACGCCTGCGCCTGCTCACAGCTATCGGCAAATGCCGGTCGCTGAGGAAGATTCATCTGAATCCTCCGGGAGGAGGGCACTTACAGCGTGAGGGAGGTAGAGGCGCTGGCTCTGCTATCAGGCTTGCAACACAACCTTGTGCTGGAGGAGCTGAATCTGTATGGCTACAAGGGGTTTGGGACGGCACCCTGCCTGCAGGCATTGACTGGCGTCATGGAGAGATGCTATTTCATTGGACTTGCTGGGTCTGCAATCTGGGATTGAGTGCAGAAGGACTGGGTGTCATCGCTGCAGCCCTTGGACGCAACCGCAGCTCAGTGCTGTCCAGATTGTCTCTTTGTGGGAACGACATCGGGAATGCTGTCGGGCGCAACACTTGGCCGACATCCTTACCAAGTCGCCCAAGCTCCGCAATCTATGGATGAGCAACATAGGCATGGACGAGGAAGGAGCCGTGGTGATTGCACAGGCCCTGGCGCATACCACTACACTGGCTGGGCTTAGAATCGGAGATCCTGCGCCCCGGAATCCAAACCAGCCCGCGCCCATGTTCCTCGTTCCATTGCTCCAAGCTTTGGTGTGGCACACCCTGGCGGATCCTCCAGCTGCTGTTTCTGGCAATCACTCCATCACACGGCTTGTCCTTGAGTGTCCGGGAGGCCAGGAGGCTGTGGAGCCGGGGCTGGGAGAAGCCCTGGCTCAGGTGCTTCGCACCAACCGGGCTCTGAAAGACCTCAGACTATCCAGCTTCTTCGTCACACGCGGATTGGGAGCTCTGCGGAAAACAGCAGCATCACCAAACTCCTGGTGTTTCACTCGCGGCAGTCGGAGGATGATGACATGGATCCCATCCTGACCACCATCCTGGATGAGTGCAAGACTGTTGAGGAGGTGCAGATCCGGTTTGACAAGCCCTTTGGTCCGTCCAGCTTCACCAAGGCGTTTTTCAAGGGTTGCTGCAGAAAACCGCAGCATCAACAGGCTGGTGTTGGATGGCTGGGATGGGCTGGACGACGAGATGTTTGAAGACCTGATTCAATCCCTGTCCACCAACACCAACACCCACCTCAGGCTGGATCACATCTCCATCAAGGGCACCTCATGGGAAAAGCAAGGCAGGGGCGAACGTCTGGAGAAAGCGTTGGGAGCTGCGCGAGTGCAGCCGCAGCTGCGTGCGTTGCTCGCAGACTTGGAGTCCGAGTCGCTGCAAGAACTCCCATCTGTGGTGTGGGAAGCTATTTCGATTGCCTTTGCCAGGAGGCCTACAGGGAGTGTCAACACCGGGGCAGTGGCAGTGGTACTACGCCTGCGCCTGCTCACAGCTATCGGCAAATGCCGGTCGCTGAGGAAGATTCATCTGAATCCTCCGGGAGGAGGGCACTTACAGCGTGAGGGAGGTAGAGGCGCTGGCTCTGCTATCAGGCTTGCAACACAACCTTGTGCTGGAGGAGCTGAATCTGTATGGCTACAAGGGGTTTGGGAGGCACCCTGCCTGCAGGCATTGACTGTCATGGAGAGATGCTATTTCATTGGACTTGCTGGGTCTGCAACATCTGGGATTGAGTGCAGAAGGACTGGGTGTCATCGCTGCAGCCCTTGGACGCAACCGCAGCTCAGTGCTGTCCAGATTGTCTCTTTGTGGGAACGACATCGGGAATGCTGTCGGGCGCAACACTTGGCCGACATCCTTACCTCGCCCAAGCTCCGCAATCTATGGATGAGCAACATAGGCATGAACGAGGAAGGAGCCGTGGTGATTGCACAGGCCCTGGCGCATACCACTACACTGGCTGGGCTTAGAATCGGAGATCCTGCGCCCCGGAATCCAAACCAGCCCGCGCCCATGTTCCTCGTTCCATTGCTCCAAGCTTTGGTGTGGCACACCCTGGCGGATCCTCCAGCTGCTGTTTCTGGCAATCACTCCATCACACGGCTTGTCCTCGAGTGTCCGGGAGGCCAGGAGGCTGTGGAGCCGGGGCTGGGAGAAGCCCTGGCTCAGGTGCTTCGCACCAACCGGGCTCTGAAAGACCTCACACTATCCAGCTTCTTCGTCACACGCGGATTGGGAGCTCTGCGGGAAAACAGCAGCATCACCAAACTCCTGGTGTTCCACTCGCGGCAGTCGGAGGATGATGACATGGATCCCAACCTGACCGCCATCCTGGATGAGTGCAAGACTGTTGAGGAGGTGCAGATCCGGTTTGACAAGCCCTTTGGTCCGTCCAGCTTCACCAAGGCGTTTTTCAAGGGTTGCTGCAGAAAACCGCAGCATCAACAGGCTGGTGTTGGATGGCTGGGATGGGCTGGACGACGAGATGTTTGAAGACCTGATTCAATCCCTGTCCACCAACACCAACACCCACCTCAGGCTGGATCACATCTCCATCAAGGGCACCTCATGGGAAAAGCAAGGCAGGGGCGAACGTCTGGAGAAAGCGTTGGGAGCTGCGCGAGTGCAGCCGCAGCTGCGTGCGTTGCTCGCAGACTTGGAGTCCGAGTCGCCAGTGCTGCAAGAACTCCCATCTGTGGATTTGTGGGAAGCTATTTCGATTGCCTTTGCCAGGAGGCCTACAGGGAGTGTCAACACCGGGGCAGTGGCAGTGGTACGTACGCCTGCGCCTGCTCACAGCTATCGGCAAATGCCGGTCGCTGAGGAAGATTCATCTGAATCCTCCGGGAGGATGGGCACTTACAGCGTGAGGGAGGTAGAGGCGCTGGCGCTGCTATCTGGCTTGCAACACAACCTTGTGCTGGAGGAGCTGAATTTGCTTGGCTACGTGGGCTTTGGGACGGCACCCTGCAGGCATTGACTGGCGTCATGGAGAGATGCTATTTCTCATTGGACTTGCTGGGTCTGCAATATCTGGGATTGAGTGCAGAAGGACTGGGTGTCATCGCTGCAGCCCTTGGACGCAACCGCAGCTCAGTGCTGTCCAGATTGTCTCTTTGTGGGAACGACATCGGAATGCTGTCGGGGCGCAACATTTGGCCGACATCCTGAGGAATTCGATCGCCCTCCGCAATCTCTGGATGAGCAATATTGGCATGGATGAGGAAGGAGCCGTGCTGATTGCAGAGGCCCTGGCGAATACCACCACCCTGATCCGTCTCAGAATCGGAGACCCTGCGCCCCGGAATCCGAAGCAGCCGGCGCCCATGTTCATTGGTCCAATTCTCGAAGCTTTGGTGTGGCACACGCCGGATTCGGAGAATCAGGAGGATTGTCATCCTCCTGCTTCTAGAGCCACTTCCAATCGCTCCATCAGGCTGCTTGTTCTTGAGTGCCCAGGAGGCCAGCAGGCCGTGGAGCCGGGACTGGGAGAAGCCCTGGCTCGGTGCTGCGCACCAACCGTGCTCTCACTGACCTCAGACTTGCCAGCTTCTTCGTCACACGCGGATTGGAAGCGCTACCTGAAAACAGCAGCATCACCCAACTCCAAGTAAGTCACACGCGGAATTCGGAGGATGATGACATGGATCCTATGCTGATCACGATTCTTCAGGAGTGCAAGAATGTCCAGCAGCTGCAGCTTCAGTTTTATAAGCCCTTTGGTCCATCCAACTTCTCCAAGGCGTTTTTCCAAGGGTTGCGGGATAATCGTAGCATCAAGACGCTTGTGTTGGATGACTGCGAAGGATTGGATGACTACATGTTCCAGAACTTGATGCGGTCTCTGGGACGCAACTGCAACAACGTCCTGGAGAACATTTCCATCAAGAAAACAACCTGGGAAAGCGAAGGCAAAGGAATATACATCCAGAATGCTCTCTCAAGGAACATGCGCAGAAGAAGCGCTGCTCCGCAGGGTAGGTGCCCCAAGCCAGTAGCTAGCTACCCTTGTCCTGATTTGTATCTACAGTCAGAACCCACAAACTCAGATGTATACTGACCCCTTCTCACTTGTGCAGGTTCGGAAGAAGTGCCACCACCGGTCACGCAACTGTGGCAACCTCTGGTGCCGCAGCAGGTAATGAAACTACATGAATCCATGGATTTGATCCAACCACTTCCAAGCTGTTGTTGTTGTTGCAACTAGTTTGAATGCCTGTACCGAATGCACCACTTGATGCTGCTGCCGGCAGGCAGTCTGATGATTGACTGATTGGCTGTTTTGTTTTCACCACAATTTCCAGTTGCTGTTCCTGAGGAGCTCAGTGCCCTGCTTGCCGAGCTCGACTCACCTTCGCCCACACACTCAGTAGTCTTCCTCGTGTGAAGCGTTTGGGCACTTGTTCAAGAGGGACGTGGAACATCCACAGGTGGAACTTGAACTGCGCATGCGCCTTGAAGGCTATCGGAAATGCCCCACACTCAGATTCATAGATCTCGACCCTCTTGGGCGTCGAAATTACAGGGTGACGGTGGCAGAGGCGATGGCGCTGCTAGAAGGCCTGAGCTCGAATGCAATAGTGGAACGGCTGGACTTGAGTGGCTTCCTTGGTTTTGGAACAGGTGAAGTCTGCGCTGCAATCGCCGCTATCTTGCAATCCAGCCGCACCTTGCAATTTCTGAATATGGGATACACTGGCATGACTGTCGAAGGACTGGCTTGCATTGCCCTGCTGCGACATAATCGCAGCACTGTGCTTCGCACCTTGTATCTTTCTGGAAACACGACTGTGGGAGAAGGTGTTGGAGCTCAACACCTGGCTGATATCCTGACCAGCACTCCCGCTCTTCGCAACCTGGGGATGTGGGATACAGGGATGGATGAGGCGGGAGCATTGATGATAGGGGATGCTCTGGCTCAGAACACCACACTTGACTGGCTGAACATAGGATTCAATCAAGCGTGGAGGCCAAAGCAGGCAGGGATGATGGCCACGCTGTTAGCTCGAGCATTCACCCTGGCATGCTGGACGCAGACCAGGAGGCTGAAGGTGTTGCTCCCAAGCTTCCTTCTGTTAACGAGTCTGTCACACATCTCCAGCTGGAAGTATGGGGAGCAGGACAGCAGCCTGTCATCGCTGAGTTGGGAGAAGCTGTGGCCCGCATGCTGCGGTCGAACATGACTTTAAGGCATCTCGATGTATGTAGCTGCTTTATAAGCCAGGGATTGGAGGGGCTGTGTGACAACAGCAGCGTTATCCGTGTGACAGTCCGACATGGTAGCTCTAGTGCTAAGGAGGACTACTGCAAGCTGATGCCAATACTGCAGAGTTGCCAGACAGTGGAAAGTTTACAATTAGCTCAGAACAGTTTGGGACCTTTGGGATCATCCGACCTCCCGAAGACGTTTTTCAAATCGTTGCAGGACAATCGTTACCTCAACAGGTTGGTGTTGGATGGCTGGAAAGGGTTGGACGACAATATGTTCCAAGACCTGTTGCGGGCTCTGCAAGTGAACACCAATTTGAAGAGTATATCGTTCGAGAACACTGTGTGGAAAAGTCAGGAAAAGGAGCTGCAGTGGATGAACTACTACGCCAAAACAGGGAATACCGGAAAGCTCTGGCAGGGCTCCAACAATGCCAGTGAAATCATGTCGCCTCGTACTTTGTGGATTTCCATATGCAGGTGAGCCACATGCTGAACCCAAAGTTTGTACATCCCCAAATGGCGTAGTTTGTGTCAGACTTCACTGCAGTTGTTTCTGTCTTCTACATCTGTTTTCTTGTCTTAACGTTGTTTTCGTCTCCGGAGTGTAATCGGTGGTAAATGTTGCTGTTTCAGGAAAACCACGATACGGAATACGTTGATGAGTATGCAAACACACGAAAACGATGTTGAGATGGAGGGTGAAACGATTTCGAAG
The DNA here is from genome assembly GCA_010909165.1 of Anthoceros angustus. Lineage (NCBI taxonomy): Eukaryota > Viridiplantae > Streptophyta > Anthocerotopsida > Anthocerotales > Anthocerotaceae > Anthoceros > Anthoceros angustus. The sequence continues at coordinate 723,320 of VJWM01000011.1, forward strand.
CACATACCTCGAACCCTTGGGTTTGAGGTTGAGGTGATAAAAGATGGTCCAGCCTTGAGAATTACCGTTTGGGATCTTGCAGGGCACCGGAGTTTCATGCTCTTCACGATTTCGTCTTTCCTGCTGTGAATAACTCTTCTCTCTTCTTGTTTGTCTATAACCCGTTCAAATTTGGTGGTAATTATTCAAGTGCGGAAATGAAGGATAGAAAGGATTTTCGAGATGAATTTATTTATTGGCTTAAATTTATTGCTTCCAACTCATGGTTAGCTCAACAGGTGAAACCTTATGTTCATGTGGTGGTAACATTTGGTGACAAGCTTGAAGGTAGGATGTCTTGCAATCCAGCCGCACCTTGCAATTTCTGAATATGGGATACACTGGCATGACTGTCGAAGGACTGGCTTGCATTGCCCTGCTGCGACATAATCGCAGCACTGTGCTTCGCACCTTGTATCTTTCTGGAAACACGACTGTGGGAGAAGGTGTTGGAGCTCAACACCTGGCTGATATCCTGACCAGCACTCCCGCTCTTCGCAACCTGGGGATGTGGGATACAGGGATGGATGAGGCGGGAGCATTGATGATAGGGGATGCTCTGGCTCAGAACACCACACTTGACTGGCTGAACATAGGATTCAATCAAGCGTGGAGGCCAAAGCAGGCAGGGATGATGGCCACGCTGTTAGCTCGAGCATTCACCCTGGCATGCTGGACGCAGACCAGGAGGCTGAAGGTGTTGCTCCCAAGCTTCCTTCTGTTAACGAGTCTGTCACATCTCCAGCTGGAAGTATGGGGAGCAGGACAGCAGCCTGTCATCGCTGAGTTGGGAGAAGCTGTGGCCCGCATGCTGCGGTCGAACATGACTTTAAGGCATCTCGATGTATGTAGCTGCTTTATAAGCCAGGGATTGGAGGGGCTGTGTGACAACAGCAGCGTTATCCGTGTGACAGTCCGACATGGTAGCTCTAGTGCTAAGGAGGACTACTGCAAGCTGATGCCAATACTGCAGAGTTGCCAGACAGTGGAAAGTTTACAATTAGCTCAGAACAGTTTGGGACCTTTGGGATCATCCGACCTCCGAAGACGTTTTTCAAATCGTTGCAGGACAATCGTTACCTCAACAGGTTGGTGTTGGATGGCTGGAAAGGGTTGGACGACAATATGTTCCAAGACCTGTTGCGGGCTCTGCAAGTGAACACCAATTTGAAGAGTATATCGTTCGAGAACACTGTGTGGAAAAGTCAGGAAAAGGAGCTGCAGTGGATGAACTACTACGCCAAAACAGGGAATACCGGAAAGCTCTGGCAGGGCTCCAACAATGCCAGTGAAATCATGTCGCCTCGTACTTTGTGGATTTCCATATGCAGGTGAGCCACATGCTGAACCCAAAGTTTGTACATCCCAAATGGCGTAGTTTGCAGACTTCACTGCAGTTGTTTCTGTCTTCTCTACATCTGTTTTCTTGTCTTAACGTTGTTTTCGTCTCCAGTGTAATCGGTGGTAAATGTTGCTGTTTCAGGAAAACCACGATACGGAATACGTTGATGAGTATGCAAACACACGAAAACGATGTTGAGATGGAGGGTGAAACGATTTCGAAGCACATACCTCGAACCCTTGGGTTTGAGGTTGAGGTGATAAAAGATGGTCCAGCCTTGAGAATTACCGTTTGGGATCTTGCAGGGCACCAGGAGTTTCATGCTCTTCACGATTTCGTCTTTCCTGCTGTGAATAACTCTTCTCTCTTCTTGTTTGTCTATAACCCGTTCAAATTTGGTGGTAATTATTCAAGTGCGGAAATGAAGGATAGAAAGGATTTTCGAGATGAATTTATTTATTGGCTTAAATTTATTGCTTCCAACTCATGGTTAGCTCAACAGGTGAAACCTTATGTTCATGTGGTGGTAACATTTGGTGACAAGCTTGAAGGTAGGATGTCTTCGTTTGCAATACAGTGTTGGTGATGAAGAAAAGTTCATGGCTGTTGTGGAACATCCAATGAACCCACTTTCATCAATGGACAGAGTTGGAAAGATGTGTATGCACCACGCAGCCTTATAGAGGAAAAGCTACGCTTGTCAATAAATTGGCCCCAATTCCCAATATTTGTGAGCAGACCCGTATACATGTGCAAAGATGGGCTGAGGATCAACAAGGTATGCCAATCATTTCTTGAGAAGTTTAGTGAGTTGTTTCATAGCACATGGGCGGCAATAGGGCATCCACTCATCTCGAGGATTACAAGATTTCTTAGAGACTTCATGGACAAAGAGGATAGCTGGAAAGTAGTAGCATCATATCTCAAGGATTGTGGGAGATCATATATTTCCAAATGTCGCGACTTATGGTCATCAACCTCCGATGGTTAGGAATGGGCGTTTTGGTCAGCTGATTAGTATATTTGGTGAACGGACAATAGGCAAGATTGGCTTCAAGTTCAAAATGGGTTCATCAGCAAATATGGGTTGAGTAGCCTTCTAAAAATGTCTTTGAACAAGGTAGGGCTTGATGAAACCATTGTGAGCGAGGAACAATTCATCCAATTGATGCTTGAGTTACACCTTTGCCACGAAAGTAGAGATGAGGAAGGAGAAGTGCGTTATTTTGTTCCAATATGTATGTATAAAGAAGATGGATCAGGAGTTGACCAACAGTTAGTATGGCCTTCACACGGTGGTAATCTTCATGATTATATCTTTATGGGTTTGCGTCTACAATGTGATGATCAAGATTGTACATTCCTCACACCAGGATTTTTCCCTAGATTACAGGTTTGTAACTTTTCTCAAGCTCACTATCTTTTTGTTTTATGTCCTTGGAAACTTCTTCTTTTGTTTATTATTATTATTGGCTGTTCACTAGTCTCATTGTTCCTATATATTGTAGGTATTTTTATACACATATTGTTTGACAAAAGGCTGGGTTGATGAGGAAAGACCAATTGATTCAGGAATAAAATTGGAGCGTAATGTCCTTTTAATATCTGCAGAGGCACTGGATATTATTGTGGAATTTAATCCCGCAATCGGTTGCTACATAGATATATTGGCCCGATCTACTCAAGGCTATTTAGAGTCCATGTCATTTCTGAAGGAACATATTGTATCTCAGATTCGGGCATTTTGTGCTTCGTATGAGGGTTGTGCAGGGGTCACACTGGTTGAAGGTGTTCTTCGACATGAATGTGTGGCATCCCTCACTCTATGCAGACATAGGAAACATGAGTGTATCCTGACAGATAAGCTAGTCAAAGCGGTGGCTGCTGCAAAGCACCGATGCTATGCTCACTACACGCAGTCTTGGAGAGCTATCTTTAATAGCAGCGTCGAGGGCTCTGCACTCATTTTAAAGGCCAACAAAGAGTATGCAACCGTGGTGGATGGTCATGTCATTTTGGGACAAAAAGAGGACCTTGTCAGAGCCGAAGCAGAGTTCCAAGGTTTGAAGCTCTCAATCCTGTGAATAGTCTGTTTTTTGCTAGGTGTCCTCATTCTGCACATGTAGTTTTCAGTAGCATTACACAAGTAGGCCATTTGTTCCAAACTCTGAGGCTGTACCTACTGCAGGATCAAAATCTAGCAGAAGATGTTGAAACTTCTACACTATCCGCAAGTAGTGCAAGTGCGAAAGAAGAACCCATTGTTGGGAGTAGTTATCCTAACCATGGTGGAAGGAAACGAAGAGGTTTGGCAATGATTGTGAGTATGGAAGAGGAGACTGGAGGAGTCAGAGAGGCGACTTGAAGCTCTTTTGAGACTTTGGCATTTGATACGATATATTAGTGGATGGTTCGAGAGTGTGAAAGCACGATTTAGGAGCGTACAAACTCCCTACCTAGCTAAGGACGATTGCTTTATGTTGCATCAATGCTCATGGGGGGATTGAAGAAGATGGCAGACAGTACATTCTCACAAGCGGAGCACGGCGGGAGAAGCTATATGTTGATGATGATATTTTGAAGCCCATCTCTGAATCCCCGTGGCTGAGAGACAAGCCCAAAGTGTTTCTGCTCAATGCTTGTCGAGGCACTGGTAGCCTTATCACAAGCGAGAAAGCTAAGGACTCTGAAGTTGAGAGTAGCCAAATTGTGAGCAAGAGAGCCGGAGAAGTCCGACTCCTGCATTCTGTGAAGGATTGTCTCATCTTCTTCTCGACCAGTCATGGACAACAGTCCTTTAGAGATGTTGAGAAAGGCACAAACTTTATCACAGCTTTGATGAAAGCCATCATTGTGGGTCTCAAGAAGGGATGATGTACAGATTTTAACATCGTGATTGCCGAGGTCACGGAGATAGAAGTCAAGCTCCCAAGTGAAGCGAAGGCGCCGAGAAGAGATCCCAATGTCGAGTTGTACTCCACACTCACAAAAAGCTTTGCTGGTCTTTACCATAAGTTCACTCACTTGGCCAACGGAGTTGTGTGGCCATGTTCCTTCATCCGTAATCGTAATAGAATCATCGTTCCCAACAAGACATTGTTGGTGCAGCTTCTAATGCGGTCTCATTTGTCCTTTTCTGCTCATTTCTTGTTCAGTGGCTCGCATACAATTTGGAGGAGAAACGACTCCTTCTGTGGATGAACCTGTAGGCAAGAGCTTATGGACTTTAGGGAGGAAAGAACAAGGGAGTTGTGGAGCTGTAGTTGTACTCTTTGGTTTCAAGAAGCAAGTCCGGATGTAAGCGTTCCTCGGATCAAATGACTTCTAGTCCTTTTGCATACTAGATGTGTGTCCATCTTCCTGAGCGGCCCAGGCGTTTGAGGCTTGCCTTTCTTTCACGATGAGAAAACACAAAGCGGATAAAGACTCACGTAGCGGTGCCAAACCCTCACCTCCAGTGTTAGAGCTATGACATTTTCGCTATTGAAATGTGGATTAGGTTACTTTTCATGAATCACCGACAAAAGACAAACATGTATGTAAGTTTGTGTTGTCCTTCCGTTGTACCAAATTGACCAATCCATGTAATCTCTCGATCGCAAGGAAAAGTGCGCTATATTCTCGCCTGTGAGGAGAGGCGATCGTCAAAGCTTTTTGCTTTGCCAACTAGTAGTGATCCACATAAAAGTGTGCGATGTCGCTATCGACTTCTCGGCCGCCAACATCCTTAAAAGTGAGGTTGAAATTACTTGCCTTGGTATATGTTAGACATAAATGTCTAGTGCCTTTCAATTAGCGAGGATTCGCTTTAACAAAGGACCCAATGGCGCTTCTGTGGTTGGACAGAAACGTGAAACAATGCACGTAGCTTGTGAAATATCAGCCTTGTCCGGCCTGAGGTAAAGTAAATCACACAACTCGATAAGGGACAACCGCCATTTTTGCCTTGTCTAAATTACATCGCGCCTCGAGTGATAGCTTCACCTCGCAACCGGGTGGCTACTCAATTAATACCTTGCAGTTGAATTTAGATAAAATCGAATGAAATGCTCTTGATGTAATGTGATGATCCTGTAAGGTCGAAGAAGAACTGAATGCCCAATGCGAAACGAAGAGGGCCTACATCTGTCATATCCCACTCTTCGAAGAGCTGCTGCTTGACTTCTGTAAGGATTTCGTTGTCGCTTGCAAAAATGAAATTATCATCAATGTAAAGGGCAATAATGCATAGCTGGTTGTTCTTGCACAGGATATAAATACTGCTATCGGCAGTAAGGGGCTCAAAACCTAAAACACGAAGCTTTGCATCTGCTCTTCCATTCGGATCGTGCGGTGCTTCGATTCCATCGACTTTATAAGCTCACATACTGTGTCGATCTAATACATAACCATGGCTGCGCATGTAGATTGTTTATTCTAGAGGCCCATTTAGAATGCTGCTTTTACGTCCATCTGATGGACGATGAGTTTATGCTGAACAGCGAAACATAACAGAATTCTCATTGATGTCGGACTACGGGCTAAATGTCTCGTTATAATCGGGGCCTTGAACTTGGGTGTAGCCCCGTGCTACAAGGCGGGCCTTATATCTAGCAACAGACCCATCAGGATGAAGCTTAAGTTTAAATACCCATTTTGAGGTAATAGCTTTCCGTCCTGCAGGCAATTTGACTAGCTTCCATGTGTGGTTATCTATCAAAGATTGGTACTCACTATCAATGGCTTTCTGCCAGTCTACCGTTTGGGGTGAACTAAGAGCTTCCTGAAATGTCATAGGCGTATCAAGAGGCTCCGTAATGGTAAGAGCAATGTGCTGAGCCATCTCTGCTAGACTACCTCGCACATTGTCTGAAGCATTTGGTGTTGCACGAGAAACAAATGAATCACCTGGTGTGTAGGGAGGTTCCAACCAGGCTTCTCTTGGACGATGTGTCCGTGCAGACCTACGTAAAGGTAACTGATCATGTAAAGGCTCTTGTTGTGGCTCATCAGCAACATGGACAGGTGCTGGTAAATCAGGATCTAACATGTCATCAGCGAGATTGGGTGGACCAGGGTCATCATGATGCTGGAAAAGAGGCTGATCATCATCAGGTGGTATGTCAATGTCAGGCTCATCAAAGTCAGGTGCTACAACTGTTGGTAAGGGTGCTACATAATTCAAAGGTTGAGGTTGACTTAAAGGTTCATCATCAAAATCTGACTGGTGGTATATGTTGTCTTCAAAATCTAACTGTACATACAGGTTGGTCAGTGAAAATTGCAGGAGGTGTGTGTCCATAGATGGAACCTGCAGGTATGGGGTCGTCATGGCTAGTGCTAGTATGTGCATGTGAGTCTAGGATGAAAGCTTCATTAAAACTTACACTGCGAGCAATACATGTATTGCTATGTAAGGGAACTATGTATAGTTCCCTTGTAAGGGGATTAAAAAGCTTATAGCCTTTGACTGTGTCGGAATAGCCGACGAACACATGTTTGGTTGCCTTGTTGTCCATCTTATAGTGCTTATCAGCAGGAATATAGGCATATGCCACAGCACCAAAAACTCGAAGGTGACCAATACGTGGCTTGTGTCCAGACCATCTTTCAAAAGGAATTGTGTCGTACAGAGGTTTAAGGGGCAGCCGGTTGGCGACATAGTTGACAGAATCAACAGCTTCTGCCCAGTAACCCCTGGTAAGTCTTGCTATTGTAAGAGTTGCTCTTGAACGCTCCTGTAATGTGCGGTTATACCTTTCTGCATATGGATTCTGAGGAGGATGGTAGGGCACTGTCAACTCATGAATGATGCCCTTCTGCTTGCAGAATTCAGTAAATTCATGACTGAGGTACTCTTTGGCGTTGTCAGTCCGTAGGCGTTTGATGGTGGAGCCTATCTGAGTTTCTGCCATGGCTACATATTCCTGAAATTTGCTGAAGACTTGATGTCTATTGTGAAGGAAATAGAGCTTGCAAAAGTGGCTCTATTCATCTAAGAATGACAAGAAATACACTGCTCCTCCAAAGGATTGTGTAGACATGGGTCCACAAACATCCGAGTGTATGACTTCCAGTAAAGAGGTGGCTCTTGTAGGTGAGGGGTCATTGTAAGGCTTTTGAGTAAGTTTCCCAATTTGACAGCTTTTACAAAAGAGTGTTGCATCAGGTTTGAAAGTAAGCCCGTCTTTGTACAAGGCTTTATTTTTCACTACCCTATCTACATATGCTAGACTAGGGTGACCTAATCTACAGTGCCATAAGAAAGAGGGACTTACTGCTGGTTTAGCATCTGCTACATAGGCTTGCTGTGTGTTTGACTGAACATGCTTGGTGGTAATGTGTAGATGATATAGGTCATGGTAAGGGAAACCATTAGCTAGGACCGGTGAAATGGCCGGAGACTACATATGAAGCTGGGGTAAATGTACCTGCAGTGCGATCACGGGTTAGTTTGTGTATTGAAAGCAAGTTTTTAGTCATACTAGGAACATGGAGTACCCTCTGTGAATGTTGTGTCCATGATTGAGTGCAACTTGATTTCCTTTGTCCTTGGATGGACAAATCATCATCTCCTAATAGCACAAATTGGCTGGTTGTAGAAGAGGTATAATTGCTGAACATCTCACGAGAGTGGCAGATGTGGTTGGTGGCACCGGAGTCCAGGTACCACATGTTAATGTCGGCTCTGGTAAGAGATAGGCAAACGGCCAATATTGTTGGAGATTTGTTGTTATTGTTGGGTCTGACAACCATGTTGCTTTCTGCTGCAGGTCGTCGTGGCTCGCCTGCTTGTTTCTTCCGGCATTCATTCTCGAAATGCCCTGGAATTCGGCACCAATTGCGTGGGCCTTTCACTCGCCGTGGAAGAAATGTATTTAGTTGTGCAGAATATGGATGTCGAGGACCAAAACTTTGTCCCTTCCACGTCCTCTTCCTCTTCCGCGAGAGGTGTATAGAACATCTTTGTTGATTGGAGGAAGAAGGTCTTACAGATCCAACTCGGATTTCTCTTCCAACAGAGCTCCAACAACTTGTGACAAGGTGATACTTGGAAATGCGTTGCTTGTGGTGACAAAAGTTCGATAACTTGCGTGCAATGAAGTTAGTAGGACAATAGGCGCTTTCAACTCATTGGCGTTTCTCCAGTGCTAATCTTGCTCTTAAGGTTGAACCTATGTATATGGTGTTCCACGGTCTTATTGTCTTTCATGCGAAGTGAGTAGAAAACACGTGTAATGCGATTGATAAGAGACATAGAATCTTTGTAGCAAACATGTCTTGGAATACCTTCCAAACATTGTGTGTGGTTGCTTGCCCTTGAGTATGTTGCATCATATTGCGATCTAGGCGTAGAGTAATATATTTTCTTGCCTTCTTATCCTTCTTGTGCCATGCTACAATGACATTAACGGCTGGTTGGCCTTATGCATTAGAACAACTTTGGAACAGGAGCCGTCCACGACATCCATGAGTTCATGCTCTTCAAAAATGCCAACCATGCGCATTTCCCAGACTGCAAAGTCTGAGCCATTGAACCTATCTTTGTCCTTTATTTCAATTTTAGTGGTGGTCATGATGTGATGACCAGTGCTAATGTGCTTGTGGTGTGTGCTGATTCTGCAGGTTCTACCTACAGGGGTACCATCTTACAGGATGGTAGAAGAGCTCTTAAAAAGTGAGGCTATTCCTGCAAGTGCACTCTCTACAGGTTCGGGGAGAGGATTGTATGAACTCAAATTTGCTAGTTTTGGTAATGGGGAGTATGCCATATCAGAATTTTTGGATGAAGATGGCATATCGCAAATGAAGGAAACAACTAGGTCTTCTGCTGAAAATTCAGGCGTGGATTTAGGCAGATTTGTGTGTGTGCCTGAGGCTAGGGCCTGAAATTGTGTGGCTAGTTGATGGAATTTTTTCTCTAATTGACCTATTTGTTTCTTCAACAAGATATTTTCTATTTTGGCTTTGCTTTGTTGTTCGTGTACTTCTTCACCTAAGACCTGGATTTTATATTGAATATGTGCAAGCTACTTTGTGACAGAGTAGAGATCTTGTCTTTGCTTTGGCTTTGATTGATAATTGTGCTGTGGTGGGATGTGCCGGAGGAAATGTGGGCCGACAAAGGTTATCGATTATGGATATTGCAATTTCCAGCAAAACTTGAAGATGGCTATTGGTGGCTACATTTGCAATATCTGCTATTGAAATTCCTTGTCATGGCTTCCTAAACAATTTGTACTAGAGCATGACCGTAAGCCAAGGCCAAGGGTGCAAGGAGCGCACGCAAGATGTTATATTTCATATCAAGAAAAAAGGTGTTAAATACAGAAAATGTTTTGTAACCATTTTAGTGTGCAAACCCTAATTCGAACTTAAACCAATAACAGTTCATAGCTGGATGGGTAGCTAGTTAGGGCTGCTACGGGATATATAATAATATATCTTAATAAGGGCCAAGGAGGCACCGGGGACATAGAGTCCCCGACCCTTACCGGACATACAAAGTTTTAGCTCCGTATGGCGAACCCCAAGAGACCGGCCAAAAGGCCCCGCCTAAAGGGGGTGCAACCTACCAGAGTAGGCCTGCACTTGCCAAATTCTTGTCCACTGATTGTTCATATGTAGGCACAAATCTCCAACACTCCACCTAGGAATTTTAAATAGCATTTTTCTGCCTACACGCGCACTGAGCCGAGCTATTTGACCATCGCCGTTGCTCTCTATTTTGAATGCTCTCTACGGTGAAGAATGCTTGCTTAATTGCCACAAGAACAAACATAATGATGATCAGAAACTCAAGACGCTCACTCATGGTGAGGGATGTCATACTAAAGAATGTGCGACGCACTTCTAAGTAGCACTCAACACGTAAGCTTAAGTGGCATTGCTTATCCCGACATCCCCTCATACCACGGAGCTTGTGTTACACCCAGTAATATAGCCTTGCTCGCTCCTGCGTGATTCGACCGCAATTCCTTCCACACCAAGGTCTCGCCTCACAGCTCCAAAACCATGCATGTATCCCAAACCGTGACACACCAAGAGGGAATCGGAAATTCAAACCTCGCTAATAGTCATATCCACCTTCAACGGATACAAGACTACACAACCTCCTCCAACCCCACCGCAGAAGCCTCCAAATCCTGCATGCATCGAGGTCATGAGAATGGAGGAGAGTGCCATAGGATATAGGTACCTAGGTATAGATATACGATGTTTTAAAATCATCTCTAACTGCAAGTCTTCTTCCAACTTAAGATTATCTTAAATAGTATTGATAACAAGACTAACTTAAAATATCTTAAAATAATTATAATCAAGTATAAAATTAAAAGAAGTTAGTTAAGTAATTTAAAGCACCTTAAAGCAACCACGAAGAAGAATTCTAGCCACCCTTGCAACAACGTTTGGACCTAATGGGCCTAAGCTCCTTATGGAGTTTACAATACGAACCACCCATGAAACACTAAGTCCAAAGTAGTTGTTACCACATCAACAACACAGTGCAAACCAATACAAAAAGCGAACGCGATGGATAGTCGAAGTCTTCAGCGAGGGAAGCGAAGGTCTCATCCTCCACAAAATCTTGCATGTGGTCATGAGAGCCAGCGGCTTGGTGGACCATGAGATGCCATTCGCCACTGTGTTGTGGACCTCCGACCGAATGATGTAGGTGGGATCTTGACATTGTGCGGAGATGATGCGTACCAGCTCCTCCTTGGCCTTGCCTTGTGCACAGAGTGTGTCCAGATCGCCGATCAGGCGGAATCCTCGCTTCTCCTTCAGCAGGACAGTGAACACCGCTAGCCTGTGCTGGATGGGGAACACCGGCACAGCTCCGAATGTTCTCCACAGCATTTTCGCCAATGGTTTCCCCTTGCAGGGATCACAAACCATTGCGCCTTGCCAGGTCTGAAGTTGAGAGTAGCCAAATTGTGAGCAAGAGGCACAAACTATAGCACAGCTTTTGAGGGAAACCATCGTTCAGGTTTTCCCAGAAGGGATGATTGTGTACAGCATTTTAACATTGGTGATTGGGTTACGGAGATAGAAGTCCAGGTCCCAAGAAGCAGGAGGGCGCCGCGCCCTGAGAAGAAATTTCAAGTGTCCTGAGTTGTACTCACACTCATAAGAAAGCTTTGCTGGTCTTCACCATGGTTCACTTACCATCCTTCAATCAGCGGTGTGCAGGTATCGTCTCGGGAAGACACTATCGGTGCAGCAAACAGTAGTCTGCTTATGGTACTGTCTGCTCATTTGTCCTTTTCTGCTCATTTCTGTTCAGGCTGGCATGCAATTGGCAGGAGAAACGTCTCACAGCCTCCTTGTGTGGATGGATGAACAGGTCGTGGCTCATGGACGTCAGGAAGGAAAGAAGGAGCGAGTTGTAGGGCTGTAGCTGTAGCTTTTGATTTCAAGAAACAAGGGCAGAGCTCTGGTCGAATGATTTTTGGGCCGTTTGCATACGAGATGTGTGTTCCATGGCATCTTGATCCTGACCAGCCCTGGCAGGCTGGGACAGGATGTCCCTCATTATTAAATCGCTTCGGAGGCTTGACTTTCCTTGACAATGACAACAGACAAAGCGGGCAGTAGCTTACACAGCAGCTAGTGCCAGTGCTAGCGTCTTAATAATCGGCATGAAATTTCAGCTGTTGAAATGTGAATGAGATTTACTTTTCACTCATCACCGCCAGCACAAACATGTGTCTGTAGGTTAGTGTTGTCCTTCAGAATGGTTGCCTGTCGTTGCAGGACTTTGAATGGCGGTTACGCGTTAACAGCAGCAAATGACGAGGTCCAGGCTGTGGGAGCTTGCTCCCTGCAGGTGAAGCCTTTCCTGGATGACACTCTCGTGCACCTGGATTTACCTGTGCCGGAATTCTGCAACCTGTTATCAGCGCTTGAGAGGTTGAAAGCCTAGCTGGATCACCTTAGACTCAAGTCAGACTGTGAATAGTTTCAGGTTGCGGCGCCGTTGGTAGGCGCTGAGATGCTGAAGCACCGAGGGTGGGGCAGCACGTTTGCTAGCAGGGATCGCTGTGAAAGCTGGTAAGAAGCAGAGCGAGTTAGGTTGTATCATCAGGAAGGATGGATGGGTTAACGTTGGATCAGTGAGATGGATTCGCGTTCCAAAGCATGGATTCTTCTGTGGCTGCCTTGCTGCTTCAGCGTCATGTATGGTCTTCATTGCCTGGGTGGGTTGTTGTGGATTGCTGTAGTTCAATGTGAGTTTTACTGTTTACTTTGTTCGTGGCTTTTCCCAGGGGTATAGGGTGACAGGATTATACATGTGGTATTAGGATCCGTTGATGAACAAGGAAGCCCGACGTGCTCATCTGAGTAAGATTATAAGGATGCTAAAGTAGTCTGCGATCAACGATCAACTTGGTGCGTTGATGGCTCACATGATTGAGGGTTGATCGTTTATTTTCTTTGCCTCCTACTGTATTGATCACGGGTTTTGTGCATCAGTTATGCTATTTCATGCTGATTACCACCAGCAGTACCGGTGTTATGTGTGGGCCTTTGACAAACGATTATGCCCTGGGGCTGGCAGCCAATCCTGATCTCCATTGCAGTACGTTCTTTATGGTGAAAATTTGCATTGAAGGTGGTTGATTCTGGTGAGTCTCGTTCGTGAGCAGCAATTTCATTCTTTCCCGGAGACACCCACTTGTTTCCGCACGCTGTCTGTCCGCAAAGGCTACCACTGACATGTTTATGTGGAAATTTGAGCTGAGAAGCTTGCCACTGGCCATTGTGCAGGTGTGCGTATCGATCAACAAGGCAAGGTGCGTCTGTTTTGAGGTGTGGATGGTGGTTAAGGATCAGTCCTACTTTTTGGCTTCTGTTCAGAACTGCTCAGCTCATGCCATGTCCTGTGAGGACAGGACAATCCCTAATAGCTACCCATGAAACTTGGGTTTTGAGAGGGATGTTGTGTCTTGGAAACCTGCTAAACGTTGACAACCATAAAATGCAGAAGGAAACTAACTGCCTTTCAGCATGTCTTGTTCCCTGTAGGCACATTGTGAAATCGGAAGTTCGCCAGATCGCAGCCACCGCAGGATTGCCAATAGCAAGCAAACGAAGAAGCCGAGAGAGTCCTGCCGCAACAGGGATTTCGTGCAATCTTTTCGATCAACAGCACATTAGGATGACACCTGCCCCATGCATCTCAGTCTCGGATAGTGATGTAGTAGGCACACATGCCGGCAACGCGGGTTACAGGTCTGAGCTACGTGCAAGAATATCTAGAGCAGCAAAACCATGGGTTGTGGTGGGTCTAGACATTGAGGAGCAACAAGGTGCATGTTGCCCAAATCGGTCGAAGAACGTGGAACTAACTGCCTAGTAGATAATGCGGAAGTAGGGTGTGACAGATCTCCAAACCAGGCAAAGAAAAGCGAAAGCAACGGAAAGTCTTAGCTAGTCATCAGCGATAGAAGCGAACCAGTTATCCTCCACAAACTCGTGCATGTGGTCATCCATGTGGGGGGTGGCATGGGCCTCCTCCTGCTGCCCGGCGCTCGGCTCTGGAGCAGCATCCCCGGGCCCGTCCGGTTGCATCCTGCTGGGTATATAGTTCCTGAGCAAGCCATGCTCGTACCGGCATTTCCAGCCTCTGAAGGCCACAGGCAGAGGACGCACTTCGGAACCCGTGTTAGGCCCCCAGATGGAAATCCTCTGGTGCGCACCGCCACTGCCTGACACGCGCACATCCAGCGGCACGGGTACAAGAGGGGGCAAGTTAGCCCCAACGTGCCCTCCTTTCGCGTCCAGCGCCTCCAGCTCCAGGTACGGAGCTGTGATAACCTCAGTCACAATCCAAAGATCCAGAGTCCTCTGGTGGGCAAAGTTTAAGTTGTTGCTGTCAGGTTGAAACATATTCACCGCTTGGGAGAAACGGGGTGTGGACGATACCGACTGATACGAAGGGACATAGATCTTCCAGGAATGCACATCCGTCATTCCTACAGATGCCCCTGTCTGAAACGCCAGAATCTTGGTGAACCATGAGATGTCATTCACCACTATCTTGCTGATTGAGCCATATTCCTCCGACCGGCTGATGTAGTTGGGATCTTGGGCGGAGATGATGCGTACCAGCTCGTTCTTGCCCTCGCCTCCTGCACAGAGTTCGCCCAGATTGCCGATCACGCGGAACCCTCGCTTGTCCTTCATCAGGACACTGAACACCAGCCCGGGCTGGATGGCAACACCGGCACTCCGAATGTGGTCCACAGCATTTTCACCAATGGGTTCCTCCTGGGATCACAAGCCATCGCGCCTTGCCCGAGGTCACCCAATCCAGCTGCTGCTCCTGCTCTTTCTGCTTCTCCGGCCAGCTACCCAATTCCTGACTTCACAGGATTAAGGTCATTCGCAGCATAGTGATGATGGCAACTACAACATACCCAAGAACCGCATTCCTTCCATCTGGATACAAGCTTTGCAAGAAGGAGAGAGGAGGAAGAGCTCATCTGCACAAACTTGACATGCCTGAATATTCCGGTTGCCGGACCGGGATGCCTGCTTCCACCGCCCACGCGCCTTCACTCTTCACGCGCCCAGCAGCTGCTCCTGCTCTTTCTGCTTCTCCGGCCAGCTACCCAATTCCTGACATCACAGGACTAGGGTCATTCGCAGCATAGTGATGGCAACTACAACATACCCAAGAACCGCATTCCTTCCATCTGGTTACAAGCTTTGCAAGAAGGAGAGAGAGGAAGAGCTCATCTGCACAAACTAGACACATGCCTGAATATTCCGGTTGCCGGACCGGGATGCCTGCTTCCACCGCCACGCGCCTTCACTCTTCACGCGCCTGACTGGGTCTCCGGAATGCCTTCACTTCAAAGGTCAAGGTCCACTATGTAGCGTGTGGTGCCGGACTGGGGACAGGTCTGATTTGATTACCGAAACACACAGTATTTGATTGAACGCGTCCGGACATATCCGATACCTGTGTGATTGATCAGCGACGTCTGTACAGTATGCAGACGCACAGATCAAGTGATTACCAGCAGCCTCATACATTGTGCACACGGAAGATAAGACTAATCGACTGATTACGGTGGTAGAAGTTGGTGAGATACATCAAAACATCGCAGCCCAATGATTTCACCGTGTTTTGATGAATGCATAAATCTCCAGTTTGTGTTTGAGCACAGCACCAGACACGAAGGATGGACCGTCTCATAGTTGAAGACAACAAAGCTATAGCCAGGAAGCTATTAGATCTTCCCACCTCTGAATCAAACGACAAGGGCTAGCACAAGCAGCAGTGCAGCTTGACTTGAAACAGAATTAACAGTGTCTCTCTCTGAATATGGGTTATTCTCCATAAAGGGTTTGGGTCCCTATTACCAAAAAATGACCCCCGAAAACGGACCAAAATGCATCATCTTTAGCAAAACCACTCTTTAGACATGTACTGAAAGACATTGACCATGTTATTTTCTTGTGAACACTTACGCTATGAGGTTTTAAGTTGAAGAAGGTTCGCGGATTTCACCTTCACAAGGAAGGGATTTCAAGGATTTTTAACAGGTGCTAGAAATCCTAAACACCTCTTTCGCAGGCGATTGTACTTCCTAGCAGGGTGAACAATAGGCAAACCAAACCAAACTAGTCCGGAAGCCAAATTGGCCGACGTCCGCAACCAACCCACAAAAGAAACAATTGCAGAAAAAGAAGCAATCAGGCCGAACGTCCCAACCAACGCAAAAGAAACAATTCGCCGAAAAGAAGCAATCATGCTTGACGTCGACGCAATTGTGAGAGAGAACATTAACCGATCATGGCCATCTCGAGAGGAACAAACTACGACTCTAGAAAGTAGCTTGGGCCTAGTGCACGTGAGTACACAGGATCTCCATTGTTAGAGTGAAAAAATAGAGGAAGGAATTGGAGCAATGCGGGCGTTGGCGCGAAGCCTGAAAGCACGCCGGCCGGACGTCCGGCGCCTTCTGAGACCCCAATCTTACGTCCGGTGATGGAAATGGTGGAGTGGATGCGCTGGACGTCCGGCGCAAATGTATATATATTATTTGTATCTCCCAATATATCATTTGTTTGGTAAAGGTGTAGATAGACACAATGGTATAAGAACTCCAAAGTTAAACACGTTTGGGTTGGATCAGTACCAAGATGGGGTGTTTATTTTTGGTGCTTTGAGAACTCCAGGGTTTAGCACTCTTGGGTCGGATTAGTACTAGGATGGTTTGCTTGTTTTTGGTGCCTTGAAAACTTTGTAACAACTCCACTGTTAAGCAGCTTTGAGAACTCCAGGGTTTAGCACTCTTAGGTCCGATTAGTACTAGGATGGTTTGTTTATTTTTGGTGCTTTGAAAACTTTGTAACAACTCCACTGTTAAGCAACCTAGAGGCGGATCAGTGCCGGGATGGAGTGTTGATTTTTAGTGGTTTCAAAAATTTGTAAATCATCCCGGTATCTAGGCGTAAAGTCATGAATATTATTTTTGAAAATCATTTGTTGGTTGATGTTATGTTCCAACATTCGCTTTTGTATACAACATGTAAAATCGTTTTGCCCTTACTCTATGTGCCCCTACGGATGACTTGCGGTGGATCTTTCGATTGGTGCCAAATGTCCGCTCATTCGAGTTTGATGCAGCATATAGATGCATAAGCCTTGGTTTCTAGATGAGCTACATTTTCCAAAATTTGACATGTATGATGGTGGTTTCTAATGGCCAACCTTTTGAAGACGACAATGTTTCACAATGTTTTGCATAGAAGCAAGAAAATAATTAGAATAGATGATTTGTCCTTGAGAAATGAAAGCCTGTCGGATGCAGTCGAACACAAGTATAAGAGAGCATTTTCCTGGCCACTGCGAGCCCTAGTGAGAGGCAGCAAGTATCTGAAGAAATAGGGCTGATCGCCCTAGCTGGGGATTTTGACCAAATGGCTGAGTATTTCAGTGAGGCTCTGAAGGAGGACCTGTCTACACCCACTGTGACGCCCACTACAGTTGTGGTGCAGCTAGGTATTCAGAGACAAACTATAGCCAAAACAGCGTCTGTGTAGAAAGGGGTTTCTCCTGTCAAAACGGGTTTTGGAAAAAATCCCAACCCTATTTCGCCGAAAACTGATGCTGGTTTGGTTTTTGTTGAGTTTTGTAGGTGTTCATTCATCGGTTTCGGGCATTCTCGGCTTCGGCACACTTCCTGTCCAGTCATTTACACCGCGGTGGCGCCTTCTACTCGGGTTCATGGCTATTTCGTTGGTGTGAAGGGCCAGTGACCTCATTCTTCCATAATTTCGGCATGTCAGTAGTTTCTGCAATTTGTGTGGTTCTGTAGGTTCTTGTATACCAGGGGGGGGCTAGGCGCGCATAAGTGCGCGCTTAAACAAGGGTATGCGCAAACTTGTGCGTGCACAAGGCAAAACGAGTGTGAAACATATCATTCGACTGGGGAAATATGTCTTTTTGAGTGCGGATGTGGCGGGCGATGACATAAGAAGTTGCACAAATCGGCGGACGTCCACATTGACACACCTCGTCGCCTATCTATCCTATGCCCTAAAGCTACGAAGAACACCCTATCACCTTTCTATCCTCTACGGTGTTTAGTCTCCTTTGTGACGGACCTTGTGATCATTATCAAACATGCCTTCAAAAGTACCGTAGCCATCCGGTTCCATTGCTCGCCATGGTTCTTGTTGCGATTGGTCTTGAGCGGAAGCCGATGTCCATCATCATCGTCTTGTCCTTCTCACGCACCTTATTTTGGGATTTTCATCCGAATCAACATTTTCCTCCACGACTTTCTCCGGACATGGGTGGTGCTATATCCTCAACCCTATTAACTTCTTGCACGGCTGGTAGATGTTGAAGTTCGAACAGCTTTGTCTTGATGAGCTCCGGTGTACGGACTTGTAGAGTGCTATCCCTTGCAAAGGAGAACCCGTATGCCAAAATAAATGTCTCCGATATCAATAGTCGATCCAGATGCTTTGGTCGTTTCCTCCGTTGTCGCAATCCCTCTCTATCACTGTTGTGTGGATGCCACATCCTTGGGCCTAGGCATCTGCATCACAGCCTGCACCTTAGCCAACTCCGGCATGATTCCTTCTGGCACAATTTCATGTCCAAGATACTCAATCCGCTTGAATGCAAACTTGCACTTTTTCGGATGAGCCCTCAACAAGGTAAGTGGAAGGATAGGAGAATGTATGTTGAGAGGTGAGTGGAAGGATAGGAGAATGTATGCCAATCCGTGCTCACTAACCATTTTAAAAATGCGGATCGAATGCATCCCGCGTGTCTGGATGCCTCACTTACACCCATGGTTTGCGTACCCTTTTTGGCAAACCCCATGGCTTGTTCGCGTTCCTCAGCATTGAGCTCTCCTAGCTCCTCTCCCTTCAAGTCTAGGATCATGCCATCTCCTCCTCACCTGAATGCATAAGATTGTGGCGCGGCGTACTTACCAAAGTCGGCCATGCCCTCCGGATCCTAGCTTCACCAACTCTATTTACTGGATAAAACGGCAGTTTGTCCATCTTCTTGACTTGCTGTGAGCACCTTTCCGGTTCGAATATCATCAGTCTTAGTGGTGGGCAAGTGAGGCTTGTGTTGCTTCAGCGCCTCAAGTCCCGCAACATTGGTCCAATAATTGCGAATCCTATGTGCATAGAGCCACAATGCATGACATCAATAACCAACTCATTGCGAACCATGATCAAACCTCCTCATGTCTGTCGGCCGGGCTTGTTCAAAGCTCCACATACGTTTTCCAAGTATGTACCAACATCTAGGGTTCTGTTGAACCTCCTCACAACAGCAACCTCGGCGGGAAACACCTTAGCCTTTTCCTCTTCCCCGCGAGAAGGTTTTACACTCCATCTGCGATGATCATGTCCTTTGGGCCGGGCCAGAGCTTGCATTGTTCTTTCCCACGAGCTTCAGATCCGGTGTAGCTCGACAACCTCTCACTCCGTCTTCTCTTAACGAGATGGAAATAGCTTGCACAACCTAAGAATTGACTTAGCCACGACTCTAGCCTTCTCGGCTACGGTATGCGCAAACCTTGATGCCACATTGACCGCTTCCAATCCACCGATTCTTGAGCATAATTCTAACAGTGAATACCTTTTGAGCTTGCTCTCCATCGCACTCGAAGTTGATTACTTCCTCCGTCTTGGCGGGCTTCACGCTTGACATGGATCTCTCGGGACATGTGTCGTGAGATTCCATGGGCGATTCTCCTTCTTCGATTCTCCCTTCCCTTGCCTCCTCAAGGTGCTCAGTGCGCAATCTTGACCCTTCCGCTCGCGAGTTTCGATGCCTCCGAGAGGACAATTCCTCTGCCTCCTCCCATATCTCATGCCTATGCTCAATTTGAGCCTTTGGAAGCCATCCTGGCATGGGCCATCTCGCCGTGGCTTGTGGCATCCTTCACTGACCGCTGTCGTTCATACGCCACTTTTGCTCATGTTCGGAGGAATGTTCGCAATTCGCGAGCAATCCCTTGCTTCCACAAGGCCATAGAAGGCTTCTTCATACAGTGGATCAACTCCCATGGTAGGGCCATGTGGCATCCGCCCAACAACACATCATAAGATGTGGCACAAGTCACCAAGCAATGTACCTCCATTGTGGTTGCATCCTCATGCCCGGCTTCAACTCGATCTTGATCGGTCTCCGGTCATTCCCATCACCATCTCCTTGGTACCTACAGTAGTGATGCTCACATCGCTTGGTACCGACTTGCTTATCTGAGAGGAAATATCGCGAGCTCCTAAGATCGATCTCGATTATCCACCACACATTGATGCAAAAGTCAAGGTAATCTCGGTTTCTATTGTTAATCATGGCAACCTCCTTTACCTCGGCGTTCAAGCTTTAGATGATCTCCTCGGGCACATCGGGCGGACTCCTCGGCTCCATCTCTTTCCGATCCATTCTCTCATGATCTTTTGAAATGCGAACTCGTCCAAGCTCCAAAGAATTGACCATGGAACTTCCATGGCCTTCTCCAATAGTGCTTCCACATCCATCTCCGGGTTAGAAGCGGCCCTACACAACATCATCATCAACTTGCCTAAAGCTTTGCATTTTGCTGCTCGCTCGCACGTGTCCAATCCCTAATTAAACTTTATTTAAAAGCATTAAGTCAAAACTGAAAGTAATAATCACCATTAAAATAACTCCCACTTAAGGAGAGCTGAGGTGAGAAACTAATAACTCAACTTTAAATAATTAGGTTGGATTAAAACTAATTAAAAGTATTTAAGGATTTATATATAGGGAAAATCCAGAAAATACCTAATTTCCGAAAAGGAAAATCAAAGGATAATAGGTAATACCCTTCTTCCTCAAACTTCCCGCGACGATGGCGACGTTGGTGGCGGTGATGGCGATGGCGATACGCTACCGCGGCGCCAATCCACGGGAGGCGCCCGTGGCGCCCCCGTGTCCTCAACTGCGGCCCCTCTCCGCACCGCCGTGGTAGTCGCCCTCAGCGCCATCCGGGCGTCCTTGCGAGGGCGCCCAGGGGCGCTGGCGCCAAACAAAAGACAAGGCGCCCCTACTGGATGCCCATAGTGTTCCTGGTGATGAAGAGTCTGCCTCCCGGACCTCGTCCTTCGCCTGACCTTTCAAAGAAACTCCTGCATTGTCATTGATCGACCTCATCCTCGGAGGATGATGAAAGAGTGCCTAAGGATCCTACAGGGGACGCTCAGCGAGAAGAGAAAGCCCGTGTAAGTAGATTGTCTTCATTTTGCCATTTCTCCTGATGCACATTTTGTGAACAATTGCTGGATCTCACCAAAGGGGAAGCGCCCCTAGGTGATGAGGACGTGCCCCTCCCTCCCTTCAATCAATGATGCTCTGAAAATGTACCTCGCCAAAGTGTTTGTAGGAAAGATTGCCCATCTTATGCTTCTAAGAAGAAGCTATGACAAAGTGGATTACAAGGATGCTAACTTGATGGATAAAGGACACTGGTTGTGTGGTGGCGTTTGCGATGGGTGGAGACGGCATGGGGAGGATATGACAAAGGAGGAAGGGAAAGGTGCAATATTAAATAAGGTTATTCATTATATCCTAATTTCTATATGAGTTTTAGGATCGATAATAACCTAGCATAAATTTTGCTTGATGCGGTGTAAACACATTTTGTTTCCCTAAGTGTATTAAAGACAAAAACATGGGCTATTATAAGCGGGAATTCTACCAAAAGGTGACCCGGAAAATAAAGTATACATACTCACCTTAGGTTTAAGTGAAAAGGAGATGTCCCTGACTCCTATATGTGAGGAAACTACCATCCACATGATAAAAATAGCAAGTCTCCCATGTGAGGAATTTCAGGACATATCAAACATATTTTCCGTAGGTGCCTTTGGTGCTAAGGGAATTTAATGTTTTAATTACATAAATACTGCTTAAATATTATTTTTTATTTTTTAATATAAATATTCCAGGTTCTATGTTGGCTGTCTATGAGGAGGAAGGCGGATGACCTAAGCTATTTTGAGATAGAAGAAGAAAAATGTTCAGAAAAATAGTAAGACAATAATTTTTGGGCTAAGATTTTAAGGTTATCTTAAATCGGCCCTAAGGCTATAGTATTAGGTTAAAGGTTTGGACTGTGTCCATTATACCTAAACATTTCATGTGTTTCCTATGTAACTCAATTCCCAATGACTTTGTTAATAAATCGTGACATTGTCTAAAGTTTGAACATAACTAATATTTATGGTTTGATCTTCTAACTTTTCCCTTATGTAGTGATACTCAACAGCTATATGTTTAGTTCTAGAGTGAAAACAGGTTTTCAAGTGCAATGGCACCACCTATCACTAAACAAAGATGTAGGCTTGAGTTGAGGATGATGAAGTTCACTCAAAACTAACACCGGACCACCTATGTCTTTCAAGATTCGCACTGGTAGGTGTTAAACCTTTGCAAGGCAAGGGGTTCTATATAGAGCTCCCTTAGACATTTGGATCAACTTTGACTATTAGGATGACCAAGGCGACAATGCCAAAGCATGGTTTGGGTAGGTGTCACGAGTTTGAAATGACAACATTAGCGAGGAATGGGTGGCTCCCACTTGTCGACAATCTATAGAGACCATCATCTAAAGTGCATGTGCGATCGTGTAGTTTCTATCGCTATGTAAGAAGAGAACTATGTGCATAAAGGATCACCTAGAGTGTGTTCTTGGCAAAGACTCGTGGCGTAGATTCTTGCATTGAAGGAACATGGAGGACTTGATGAAGATGAAGAACCCTCGAATCACACTTGAATACAATCGAACCAAACCCGCTATGGGTAGGTTGTGATCATCTCCGTGAGGATGATTGATGTCCTGTGGGTGAGTAGTAAGCGTAATCTCGGCCTCGCCGTCCTCTTCCTCTACCCCTTGTGAAGACATCACCGCTTTGGCTCGGAGTGATGGTGACGCGTTTGTTGCCTCCTCCTGTAGCAATGCTCCAATAAGTTCGGAGACACTGATGTCTGGCTCTTCATTTGGATCTTCATCTGCAGCTTTTCTGACATTACGAATCACTGCATTTTGAGTTGTAATGAAGGGCCTATAAGAAGGTGGCAATGAAGATAAGAGAATGACGTAAGCCTCCATCTCTGAGATAGGTACGCCAGTTGAAGATTCCAAATGAGATCGTGCCAATCGAAAAGCATTAACATGATGTTCGATGGTGTCAGACTCCTTCATTGAGAGGTTGCGGAAGTTACGTGAAGCTGCAACAATACTCATTACATCTCGAGATGAATATAATTGAGCAAGGTGAGTCCACATATCCTTGGAGGTCTTTGCGTGGACATGTCTCACCATATGTTGAGAAAGTCCACGACCAATAAATCTTGTGCCTTCGTCACAGCGTCCCGGAAGGTTGAAGTTCACGTTCAAATCGGGCGTGTGGCCTTGGAATTGATCCATCGGATGCCCCAAAGGTCTCTTTGCCGCAAAGCTCCTCGCATTCTCAATGACCCGGATGTCATAATCCCTTCCATTGAATCTATCTTTCTCTTTGAAATCACCATAATGATAATGCAATGAAGTGTTAGCATTATCATTACCCAATGGGGAATTAGGAGTTTGTTCTTCATCATTGATCACTCCAGCCATTGTAGGTGATTTAGAGGACTAGGCCTCATGTCTGACCTCATCTTCTCTATTGCATGCGAAACTCTTCTCTTGCATCATAATCTGATTCGGATGATGATAGCATGCTCTCGAATCTCTGCGCATTATCAACCTTAGAGAGAATAGACAATTTTGTCCTTAATTCAGATAATTCTCCCTTAAGATCAAAGATTGGATTCTAAGAGTTGCTAATTGATGATCAATTTCTTGAAATCTAAGAGTTTCTATGCTATTTTTGTCTTGCAGACTAGAAGATAAAGGAGTACTAATACCAGCATTCAAGTTTGGGATATGTTGGAGAGCTAATTCTAATGCCTTGACGTGAATTGGGCTAAAAACTTCTAGCAAATCACGTCTAGCTAGCTTGATAAACTTCCCTTGATCTGGTTTAGAAATTAAAATAGATGCAATGAAGTTTGCTATACAAGAGGAGGTTTCTATCTCTCCCTCTATAGCTTGTTGTCTTCTATTGCTTCTATGTGTTGGACTCCTAATTTGTTCTTGTTGTCTTGTAGGACTATCTCTCTTCTTAACTCTATGCCTCCTCCTTCTAAGGGAACACAAATCCATTGAGGAAGGACAAAGAATTAGAGCATAAAAGCATTGTTAGAAGAGAAATGTTAGCATAAAAAGAATGCATGCAAAGATAGCAATTTTAGGATAAGCACAATCTATCTAGTCAAACGCTAGATTAGAAAGTGTCTCCTAGATAAGCTACTTAGATGCATGAGGATACACAAGCAAACAAAGAGCAAGTGTGCTCTGATACCATGATGAGAATCATACACAAGCTGAAGCAATATGTGTTGCATTAATTCATAATAGAAAGTACATGACTTTATGTAGGCAAGGTTGTTGTAACCGTTAAGTGGTTGTAACAACTAACCAATTAAATAACTACTAGAAGAAACTACTTAGTGGCCTAAGGACTAAATTAATTATTAAGTCCTAGGTGCCCTAGTGAAGAGTGCCCTAATAGTAAGCTATTTTATCATATCCTTCCGCTTGTGTGGCGTGCAGAATGTCTCGCCATTCCAGACTCAGTCGGTTAATAGCGAAAGCGAGGTCCGGATGTGGGAACTTGCTTTGTGCAAAGCTTCGGATGACACTTCCTGCACTGAAATCATTTGTGCTAGAATTTTACAACCTATTGTCAGAGCTTGATCGAGGTTGAAGGTCAAATCAGCCATGCGGCGAACTCGATGCGATGCCGGTATTGAGCGAAAGCAAGCCGTGTTATGTGCACAATTTGTACAGCATGATTCTAGCCAGAACTCGGTAAGCACCATGGCGCCACCAGTCGGTAGAAGCACCCTAGCGCGGTGCTTCTACTAGCCTTCATGGGTAGCTCGGTAGAAGCACCCTAGCGCGGTGCTTCTACTAGTCTTCATGGGTAGTGTATATGACTATATAATGTAGAAATAAGAGTGTTGTGTCATGATTAGGGTTTAGGGTTTAGTGGATAATGTCATTAGTGATTAATCATTATTAATTATCCAGCTGATACCCGTTCATTAGGGTTGTGTCCCTAGGTTGAATAGACATGCCTTTTCAGTTATAAGTTAAAGTTGTCTTTTCAACATATATAGTATGACTTTTCTTGATTGAAATATATATGTAATTTACTCACTATTTTCAATAATCTGTATAAATTATCATATAATCGCCATGTCTATCCATGACAATCTTTATTTCTGTTTATGTTTATCCTTGTCTATATTGCTATGATTATTTGCAAGGTTCAGTTCTCAATTATTTACAACAAAAATATATATTTAATTTTAAATATCTAGAATGACAACAAAGGAGCCTTTTATAGTCCACTTGGACATAATTTCCTTAACAACTCATGGTGCATACCTCAACGTGCTCAACAAAAAAGAACCCTGGAACATGGAGGAACGCCAATCACGCTTGTGTTTGAGTCAGTATCTGAATACTAAGACATGAGTCAAGTCTCCGGGTACTAAGACATGAGTCACATCTTTGAGTACGAAAACAATACTAATAGAAGAAGAAGAAGAAGGACTCTTCTAATGAGGGCCGAATGCAATATATAAACGCCAGTGTGTGGAGCATGAGTGGCACAAGAAGATGCCAGTAGGTCAGACTCCATACCCGATCATCGGTACATGTACTTGATGAGCAACAACTGAGGCCCCAGCAGCACAGCATTTGACGGCGAGCATAGACGCATGGGAACAAGTTAGAACTCATCCTGGAAGTCAGCCGTCACTGTGTCAACCTTCAGGCTCTCAACATGGAGTTGATTCTTAGGACTTGTAGAAGTCAGCAGAGCAATGCATGTCTGCAACTACCGGTGGTGAGGAACTGCCGACCTGGCACCTCCTGATGTTGCAAATCACTGCATGATGCATTCTTTGACAGATGCTATATGCTTGGTTTGGTTGCAGCGGAGGCATCTGGGCAGGCACGATGGCGGGAGAAGTCGCTGGCTAACTCTCCGCAGTGATGCCGGTTCATGTCAGATAAGGTAAATTGGGCACGCAATGCTCATGGTTTGCTTGTAAGGAGGTAACCACGTGAAGAGGAACATCTGAGTAAGGAGTAAGGCCGTTGAGGTCCTGGACCTTCTGGTGCAGCCAGGGTGGTATGTGCCCGCATCTTTCTTCTATCAGGTCATCAAGAGGTGCATTGCACACAAAGATCTGGGTGCTGGCAGGGGTGTGCATACCCTGATTGTCAGAAGTGGGTATTTGGGCAGCAGATTCTTGGCCAATCACGTCATACGAATGTATGCTGCCTATGGGAGGTTGGAGGATGCGTTGCAGGTTTTGAATGGATTGGCTGCTCCCAATGCTTATTCGTGGTCCTCCAGAGTTGAGGCACATGTTGACAATGGACAGGCCAGGCAGGCAATCGAGATCTATTTGAGGATGGGACAGTCATCCCTATGTTGGCAGATAATCATCTGTTTGTGGCAGCACTTAAGGCTTGTGCCAGTGCAGAAGATCTGACATCAGGCAGACAGGTCCATTCCGATGTCCTGAGTAGTGTGCTTGAGCCTGATGTGTTTGTTGGGAGCTGCCTGGTGGAAATGTATGCAAGATGTGGGAGGTTGGATGATGCTCGCACAATCTTTGACAAGTTGGACTCGAGAAACGTGGTCACATGGAATACGCTGCTTGGAGGGTATGCTCAGGGTGGGCGTGGGCAACTTTGAAGCCCTTGCGCTCTATGCAAGTATGCAAGAGGAGGAATCCATCTGCCTGACCATGTCACGGTTTTGTGCCTCCTCAAAGCATGTGCTAGCAGTGGAACACTACACCAGGGAAGGCAGCTTCATTCACAAATACAGGAAGCAGGTGTCGGATCTGAGGTGATGGTGGGGAGCTGCCTCATATGTATGCAAGATGTGGAAGCTTGGATGATGCCCGGACTGCCTTTGACAACATGACCAGAAGAAATGTGGTGACCTGGAACGTGATGCTCGCAAGATATGCTGATGGTGGGCTAGGTGAAGAAGCCCTGTCTCTTTATGCAACTATGCAACAGGAGGGCGTTACTTCAGCAGATCACGTAACTTTTGTAAAAGCATGTAAAAGCATCGAGGCATTGGAGCAGGGAAGGCAGCTACATGACCAGGTTCAGGAGATGGGGCTGCAAGTTGACGTGGTCATTTCGAGCTGCCTGGTGGACATGAATGCAAAGTGTGGGAGCTGAGAGGATGCCCGCAGGGTGTGCCTGCCATTGCTTCTGGGAAGCTAGGTGCATCCACGACTTGCTCCAAAGACAGCTCACCTTGGGAGCATCACGTGGCAGAGGAATATACCTGTTCTACAAAGAGCATCGCTTGACGGGGTCAAGAGGAACGTGCCTCATGTTCTGAAGATCTGGAGCCCAGCAGACAGTGTACGGATTGGGGCTGGACATCTCGCTTCCTTTCACGGAAGGGCCATCTTCATGGACGAAAGAGAGAGAGTGCAGCGCTCCTGAGGCTGAAAGCCACTCACAAGGCATCCGACAAAGCACAGAAAAATGTCGTCCGAAACCACTGGTGTCAGGAATGCCTTGTCGTGCAAAGTCTACAGTGTAGACAGGTTGGGAACAAGTAGCTAAAGAGGCGCCTTTGCAGGCGTGCAGAAGTTGCTCCACTGCATGCTTCTCCGCGCCGCTGGCCAGCACTGGCCCAGCAGGAGTGGATTCGAATCTCCCAATCACACTTGCACGCTTCTTGTTGCAACTTGCAAGTGCCCACATTGATCCATATAAGAGAATCGGGATGAGCAGGATGTGGAGTGGGACGCCGTTTGCTCTGCTTGCCTTTTCTTGCAAGTCCTCCTGAGAAGGTGGGACGTTGTTGTGGAGGTTGGGCTATGGCGGATCCACCTCTTCCTGCCGGCGCCGCGCTGGTGGACCTGCTCGAGAGCCTCGAGTCCCGCTCGCCGCAGCTGCGTGCGTTGCTTGCAGAGCTGGAGTCCGACTCGCCAAAGCGGCAGGAACTGCCATCTTTTGATTCGTGGGGAAGCTACTTCAATTGCGACTGCCAGGACGGGGAATGTCACCACCGCGAGGAGTGGCACTGGGCGGTGCGCTTGCGTCTGCTCACCGCTATCGGCAGATGCCGTACGCTCAGGAAGATTCAACTGAATCCTCTGTGGAAGAGGGTCACAGCGTGAGGCGGGACGAGGCGTTGGCGCTCTTTTCAGGCTTGCAACACAACCTTGTGCTGGAGGAGCTGAATCTGTTTGGCTACAAGGGGTTTGGGACGGCAGCAGCGTGCCTCCAGGCACTGAGTGCCGTCATCGACAGAACTCATCGCTCACTGGACTTCCTCGGTCTGCAATCTGTGGGATTGAGTGCAGAAGGACTGGGTGCCATCGCTGCAGCCCTTGGACGCAATGTCAGCTCTTCAGTGCTGTCCAGATTGTCTCTGTGTGGGAACGACATCAGGAATGCTGTCGGGCGCAACACTTGGCCGACATCCTTACCAAGTCGCCCAAGCTGCGCAATCTCTGGATGAGCAACATAGGCATGGACGAGGAAGGAGCCGTGGTGATTGCACAGGCCCTGGCGCATACCACTACACTGGCTGGGCTTAGAATCGGAGATCCTGCGCCCCGGAATCCAAACCGGCCCGCGCCCATGTTCCTCGTTCCATTGCTCCAAGCTTTGGTGTGGCACACCCTGGCGGATCCTCCAGCTGCTGTTTCTGGCAATCACTCCATCACACGGCTTGTCCTTGAGTGTCCGGGAGGCCAGGAGGCTGTGGAGCCAGGGCTGGGAGAAGCCCTGGCTCAGGTGCTTGCACCAACCGGGCTGAAAGACCTCAGACTATCCAGCTTCTTCGTCACACGCGGATTGGGAGCTCTGCGGGAAAACAGCAGCATCACCAAACTCCTGGTGTTTCACTCGCGGCAGTCGGAGGATGATGACATGGATCCCATCCTGACCACCATCCTGGATGAGTGCAAGACTGTTGAGGAGGTGCAGATCCGGTTTGACAAGCCCTTTGGTCCGTCCAGCTTCACCAAGGCGTTTTCCAAGGGTTGCTGCAGAAAACCGCAGCATCAACAGGCTGGTGTTGGATGGCTGGGATGGCTGGACGACGAGATGTTTGAAGACCTGATTCAATCCCTGTCTACCAACACCAACACCCACCTCAGGCTGGATCACATCTCCATCAAGGGCACCTCATGGGAAAAGCAAGGCAGGGGCGAACGTCTGGAGAAAGCGTTGGGAGCTGCGCGAGTGCAGCCGCAGCTGCGTGCGTTGCTCGCAGACTTGGAGTCCGAGTCGCCAGTGCTGCAAGAACTCCCATCTGTGGATTTGTGGGAAGCTATTTCGATTGCCTTTGCCAGGAGGCCTACAGGAGTGTCAACACCGGGGCAGTGGCAGTGGTACGTACGCCTGCGCCTGCTCACAGCTATCGGCAAATGCCGGTCGCTGAGGAAGATTCATCTGAATCCTCCGGGAGGAGGGCACTTACAGCGTGAGGAGGTAGAGGCGCTGGCTCTGCTATCAGGCTTGCAACACAACCTTGTGCTGGAGGAGCTGAATCTGTATGGCTACAAGGGGTTTGGGACGGCACCCTGCCTGCAGGCATTGACTGGCGTCATGGAGAGATGCTATTTCTCATTGGACTTGCTGGTCTGCAACATCTGGGATTGAGTGCAGAAGGACTGGGTGTCATCGCTGCAGCCCTTGGACGCAACCGCAGCTCAGTGCTGTCCAGATTGTCTCTTTGTGGGAACGACATCGGGAATGCTGTCGGGGCGCAACACTTGGCCGACATCCTTACCAACTCGCCCAAGCTCCGCAATCTATGGATGAGCAACATAGGCATGGACGAGGAAGGAGCCGTGGTGATTGCACAGGCCCTGGCGCATACCACTACACTGGCTGGGCTTAGAATCGGAGATCCTGCGCCCCGGAATCCAAACCAGCCCGCGCCCATGTTCCTCGTTCCATTGCTCCAAGCTTTGGTGTGGCACACCCTGGCGGATCCTCCAGCTGCTGTTTCTGGCAATCACTCCATCACACGGCTTGTCCTCGAGTGTCCGGGAGGCCAGGAGGCTGTGGAGCCAGGGCTGGGAGAAGCCCTGGCTCAGGTGCTTCGCACCAACCGGGCTCTGAAAGACCTCACACTATCCAGCTTCTTCGTCACACGCGGATTGGGAGCTCTGCGGGAAAACAGCAGCATCACCAAACTCCTGGTGTTCCACTCGCGGCAGTCGGAGGATGATGACATGGATCCCAACCTGACCGCCATCCTGGATGAGTGCAAGACTGTTGAGGAGGTGCAGATCCGGTTTGACAAGCCCTTTGGTCCGTCCAGCTTCACCAAGGCGTTTTTCAAGGGTTGCTGCAGAAAACCGCAGCATCAACAGGCTGGTGTTGGATGGCTGGGATGGGCTGGACGACGAGATGTTTGAAGACCTGATTCAATCCCTGTCCACCAACACCAACACCCACCTCAGGCTGGATCACATCTCCATCAAGGGCACCTCATGGGAAAAGCAAGGCAGGGGCGAACGTCTGGAGAAAGCGTTGGGAGCTGCGCGAGTGCAGCCGCAGCTGCGTGCGTTGCTCGCAGACTTGGAGTCCGAGTCGCCAGTGCTGCAAGAACTCCCATCTGTGGATTTGTGGGAAGCTATTTCGATTGCCTTTGCCAGGAGGCCTACAGGGAGTGTCAACACCGGGGCAGTGGCAGTGGTACGTACGCCTGCGCCTGCTCACAGCTATCGGCAAATGCCGGTCGCTGAGGAAGATTCATCTGAATCCTCCGGGAGGATGGGCACTTACAGCGTGAGGGAGGTAGAGGCGCTGGCGCTGCTATCTGGCTTGCAACACAACCTTGTGCTGGAGGAGCTGAATTTGGCTACGTGGGCTTTGGGACGGCACCCTGCCTGCAGGCATTGACTGGCGTCATGGAGATGCTATTTCTCATTGGACTTGCTGGGTCTGCAATATCTGGGATTGAGTGCAGAAGGACTGGGTGTCATCGCTGCAGCCCTTGGACGCAACCGCAGCTCAGTGCTGTCCAGATTGTCTCTTTGTGGGAACGACATCGGAATGCTGTCGGGCGCAACATTTGGCCGACATCCTGAGGAATTCGATCGCCCTCCGCAATCTCTGGATGAGCAATATTGGCATGGATGAGGAAGGAGCCGTGCTGATTGCAGAGGCCCTGGCGAATACCACCACCTGATCCGTCTCAGAATCGGAGACCCTGCGCCCCGGAATCCGGGCAGCCGGCGCCCATGTTCATTGGTCCAATTCTCGAAGCTTTGGTGTGGCACACGCCGGATTCGGAGAATCAGGAGGATTGTCATCCTCTGCTTCTAGAGCCACTTCCAATCGCTCCATCAGGCTGCTTGTTCTTGAGTGCCCAGGAGGCCAGGAGGCTGTGGAGCCGGGGCTGGGAGAAGCCCTGGCTCGGGTGCTGCGCACCAACCGTGCTCTCACTGACCTCAGACTATCCAGCTTCTTCGTCAGACGCGGATTGAAAGCGCTACCTGAAAACAGCAGCATCACCCAACTCCAAGTAAGTCACACGCGGGATTCGCAGGATGATGACATGGATCCTATGCTGATCACGATCCTTCAGGAGAGCAAGACTATCCAGGAGCTGCAGCTTCAGTTTGACAAGCCCTTTGGTCCATCCAGCTTCTCCAAGGCGTTTTTCCAAGGGTTGGGGGATACTCGTAGCATCAAGACGCTTGTGTTGGATGACTGCCGAGGATTGGATGACGACATGTTCCGGAACTTGATGCGGTCTCTGCGACGCAACTGCAACAACGTCCTGGAGAATATTTCCATCCAGAAAACAACCTGGGAAAGCGAAGGCAAAGGAATACAGATCCAGAATCTGCTCTCAAGGAACGTGCACAGAAGAAGCGCTGCTCCGCAGGGTAGGTGCCCCAAGCCAGTAGCTTGCTACCCTTGTCCTGATTTGTATCTACTGTCAGAACCCACGAACCCAGATGTATACTGACCCCTTCTCACTTGTGCAGGTTCGGAAGGAGTGCCACCACCGGTCACGGCAACTGTGGCAACCTCTGATGCCGCAGCAGGTAATGAAACTACATGAATCCATGGATTTGATCCAACCACTTCCAAGCTGTTGTTGTTGTTGCAACTAGTTTGAATGCCTGTACCGAATGCACCACTTGATGCTGCTGCTGGCAGGCAGTCTGATGATTGACTGATTGGCTGTTTTGTTTTCACCACAATTTCCAGTTGCTGTTCCTGAGGAGCTCAGTGCCCTGCTTGCCGAGCTCGACTCACCTTCGCCCACACTCAGTAGTCTTCCTCGTGTGAAAGCGTTTGGGCACCTGTTCAAGAGGGACGTGGAACATCCACAGGTGGAACTTGAACTGCGCATGCGCCTTGTGAAGGCTATCGGAAAATGCCCCACACTCAGATTCATAGATCTCGACCCTCTTGGGCGTCGAAAGTACAGGGTGACGGTGGCAGAGGCGATGGCGCTGCTACAAGGCCTGAGCTCGAATGCAATAGTGGAACGGCTGGACTTGAGTGGCTTCCTTGGTTTTGGAACAGGTGAAGTCTGCGCTGCAATCGCCGCTATCTTGCAATCCAGCCGCACCTTGCAATCTCTGAATATGGGATACACTGGCATGACTGTCGAAGGACTGGCATTGCCCTATGCTGCGACATAATCGCAGCACTGTGCTTCGCACCTTGTATCTTTCTGGAAACACGACTGTGGGAGAAGGTGTTGGAGCTCAACACCTGGCTGATATCCTGACCAGCACTCCCGCTCTTCGCAACCTGGGGATGTGGGATACAGGGATGGATGAGGCGGGAGCATTGATGATAGGGGATGCTCTGGCTCAGAACACCACACTTGACTGGCTGAACATAGGATTCAATCAAGCGTGGAGGCCAAAGCAGGCAGGGATGATGGCCACGCTGTTAGCTCGAGCATTCACCCTGGCATGCTGGACGCAGACCAGGAGGCTGAAGGTGTTGCTCCCAAGCTTCCTTCTGTTAACGAGTCTGTCACACATCTCCAGCTGGAAGTATGGGGAGCAGGACAGCAGCCTGTCATCGCTGAGTTGGGAGAAGCTGTGGCCCGCATGCTGCGGTCGAACATGACTTTAAGGCATCTCGATGTATGTAGCTGCTTTATAAGCCAGGGATTGGAGGGGCTGTGTGACAACAGCAGCGTTATCCGTGTGACAGTCCGACATGGTAGCTCTAGTGCTAAGGAGGACTACTGCAAGCTGATGCCAATCCTGCAGAGGTGCCAGACAGTGGAAAGTTTAGAATTATATCAGGACAGTTTGGGACCTTTGGGATCATCCGACCTCCCGAAGACGTTTTTCAAATCGTTGCAGGACAATCGTTACCTCAACAGGTTGGTGTTGGATGACTGGAAAGGGTTGGACGACAATATGTTCCAAGACTTGTTGCGGGCTCTGCAAGTGAACACCAATTTGAAAAGGATATCGTTCGAGAACACTGTGTGGAAAAGTCAGGGAAAAGGAGCTGCAGTGGATGAACTACTACGCCAAAACAGGGAATACCGGAAAGCTCTGGCAGGGGCTCCAACAATGCCAGTGAAATCATGTCGCCTCATACTTTGTGGATTTCCATATGCAGGTGAGCCACATGCTGAACCCAAAGTTTGTACATCCCCAAATGGCGTAGTTTGTGTCAGACTTCACTGCAGTTGTTTCTGTCTTCTCTACAGCTGTTTTCTTGTCTTAACGTTGTTTTCGTCTCCGGAGTGTAATCGGTGGTAAATGTTGCTGTTTCAGGGAAAACCACGATACGGAATACGTTGATGAGCATGCAAACACACGAAAACGATCTTGAGATCGAGGGTGAAACGATTTTGAAGCACATACCTCGAACCCTTGGGTTTGAGGTTGAGGTGATAAAAGATGGTCCAGCCTTGAGAATTACCGTTTGGGATCTTGCAGGGCACCGGGAGTTTCATGCTCTTCACGATTTTGTCTTTCCTGCTGTGAATAACTCTTCTCTCTTCTTGTTTGTCTATAACCCGTTCAAATTTGGTGGTAATTATTCAAGTGCGGAAATGAAGGATAGAAAGGATTTTCGAGATGAATTTATATATTGGCTTAAATTTATTGCTTCCAACTCGCGGTTAGCTCAACAGGTGAAACCTTATGTGCATGTGGTGGTAACATTTGGTGACAAGCTTGAAGGTAGGATGTCTTCGTTGCACGGAGGAAGTGTTGGTGATGAAGAAAAGTTCATGGCTGTTGTGGAAACATCCAATGAACCCACTTTCATCAATGGACAGAGTTGGAAAGATGTGTATGCACTCGCAGCCTTATAGAGGAAAAGCTACGCCAGCTTGTCAATAAAATTGGCCCCAATTCCCAATATTTGTGAGCAGACCCGTATACATGTGCAAAGATGGGCTGAGGATCAACAAGGTATGCCAATCATTTCTGTTGAGAAGTTTAGTGAGTTGTTTCATAGCACATGTAAGGCGGCAATAGGGCATCCACTCATCTCGAGGATTACAAATTTCTTAGAGACTTCATGGACAAAGAGGATAGCTGGAAAGTAGTAGCATCATATCTCAAGGATTCGGGAGATCATATATTTCCAAATGTCACGACTTATGGTCATCAACCTCCGATGGTTAGGAATGGGCGTTTTGGTCAGCTGATTAGTATATTTGGTGAACGGACAATAGGCAAGATTGGCTTCAAGTTCAAAATGGGTTCATCAGCAAATATGGGTTGAGTAGCCTTCTAAAATGTCTTTGAACAAGGTAGGGCTTGATGAAACCATTGTGAGCGAGGAACAATTCATCCAATTGATGCTTGAGTTACACCTTTGCACGAAAGTAGAGATGAGGAAGGAGAAGTGCGTTATTTTGTTCCAATATGTATGTATAAAGAAGATGGATCGAGTTGACCAGTTAGTATGGCCTTCACGGTGGTAATCTTCATGATTATATCTTTATGGGTTTGCGTCTACAATGTGATGATCAAGATTGTACATTCCTCACACCAGGATTTTTCCCTAGGTTACAGGTTTGTAACTTTTCTCAAGCTCACTATCTTTTGTTTTATGTCCTTGAAACTTCTTCTTTTGTTTATTATTATTATTACTGTTAACTAGTCTCATTGTTCCTATATATTGTAGGTACTTTTATACACATATTGTTTGACAAAAGGCTGGGTTGATGAGGAAAGACCAATTGATTCAGAATAAAATTGGAGCCTAATGTCCTTTTAATATCTGCAGAGGCATTGGATATCTTTGTGGAATTTAATGCCAAATCGGTTGCTACATAGATATATTGGCCCGATCTACTCAAGGCTATTTAGAGTCCATGTCATTTTGAAGGAACATATTGTATCTCGATTCGGGCATTTTGTGCTTCGTATGAGGGTTGTGCAGGTTACATTGGTTGAAGGTGTTCTTGACATGAATGTGTGGCATCCCTCACTCTATGCGACATAGGAGACACGAGTGTATCCAGATAAGCTAGTCAAAGCGGTGGCTGCTGCAAAGGACCGATGCTATGCTCACTACGCATCTTGGAGAGCTATCTTGATGCGGCAGCTCTCACTCATTTTAAAGGCCAACATAGAGTATGCAACCGTGGTGGATGGTCATGTCATTTTGGGACAAAAGAGGACCTTGCAGCCGAGAGTTCCAAGGTTGAAGCTCTCAATCCTGTGAATAGTCTGTTTTTTGCTAGGTGTCCTCATTCTGCACATGTAGTTTTCAGTAGCATTACACAAGTAGGCCTTTCTTGCAAACTCGAGGTGCATATTGCAGGATCAAAATCCACCAGCAGAGAAGCTGCTGAAACTTCTACATCCAAGTAGTGCAAGTGCGAAAGAAGAACTATTGTTGGGAGTACTTATCCTAACCATGGTGTGGAAGGAGGAAAGCAGAGGTTTGGCAATGATTGTGAGTATGGAAGGACTGGAGGAGCAGGCGGAGGGCGACTTGAAGCTCTTTTTGAGACTTTGGCGTTTGATACTGATATATTAGTGGATGGTTCTGAGAATGTGAAAGCACGATTGAGGAGCGTTGCCAAACTCCCTACCCTAGCTAAGGACGATTGCTTTCTATGTTGCATCAATGCTCATGGGGGGATTGAAGAAGATGGCAGACAGTACATTCTCACAAGCGGAGCACGGCGGGAGAAGCTATATGTTGATGATGACATCTTGAAGCCCATCTCGAATCCACGTGGTTGAGACAAGCCCAAGGTGTTTTGATCAATGCTTGTCGAGGCCGTAGCCTTATCACAAGCGAGAAGCTAAGGACTCTAAGTTGAGAGTAGCCAAATGTGAGCAAGAGAGCCGGAGAAGTCCGACTCCTGCACTCTGTGAAGGATTGTCTCATCTTCTTCTCGACCCGGTCATGGACAACAATCCTTTAGAGATGTTGAGAAAGGCACAAACTTTATCACAGCTTTGATGAAAGCCATCATTCGGGGTCTCGAAGAAGGGATGATGTGTCTGACATTTTAACATCGATGATTGCCGAGGTCACGGAGATAGAAGTCAAGCTCCCAAGTGAAGCGAAGGCGCCCGAGAAGAGATCCCAATGTCGAGTTGTATTCCACACTCACAAGAAAGCTTTGCTGGTCTTTACCATAAGTTCACTCACTTGGCCAACGGGAGTTCGGTATGGCCATGGTCCTTCATCCGTAACTGTAATAGAGTCATCGTTCCCAACAAGACACTATTGGTGCAGCTCTAATGTGGCCTTCTCTTTTGTCCTTTTCTGTTCATTTCTTGTTCAGTGGCTCGCATACAATTTGGAGGAGAAACGACTCCTTCTGTGGATGAACCTGTAGGCAAGAGCTTATGGACTTTAGGGAGGAAAGAACAAGGGAGTTGTGGAGCTGTAGTTGTACTCTTTGGTTTCAAGAAGCAAGTCCGGATGTAAGCGTTCCTCGATCGAATGACTTCTAGTCCTTTTGCATACTAGATGTGTGTCCATCTTCCTGAGCGGCCCAGGCGTTTGAGGCTTGCCTTTCTTTCACGATGAGAAAACACAAAGCGCGGACAGTACCTCACAGTAGCTGGTGCCAAACCCTCACCTCCAGTGTTAGAGCTACGATATTTTCGCTGTTGAAATGTGGATTAGGTTACTTTTCATGAATCACCGACAGCACAAACATGTATGTAAGTTTGTGTTGTCCTTCCGGTTGTACCAGTGACCAATCCATGTAATCTCTCTGACTGCAAGGAAAAGTGCGCTATATTCTGCCTCTGTTGAGGAGAGGCTGATCGTCGAAAGCTTTTTGCTTTGCCAACTAGTAGCTGATCCACATAAAAGTGTGCGATGTCGCTATCGACTTCCTCATCAACATCGCCAACTCCTTAAAACAGTGAGGTTGAAATTACTTGCCTTGGTATATGTTAGACATAAATGTCTAGTGCCTTTCAATTAGCGTAGGATTCGCTTAACGGTTGACCCAATGGCGCTTCTGTGGTTGACAGAAACGTGAAACAATGCCTGTAGCTTGTGAAATATCAGGCCTTGTCCAGCCAGCGAGGTAAAGTAAACTGCCCACAACTTCTCGATAAGGGACAACGCCATTTTGCCTTGTCTAAATTACATCAAGTCCTCGAGTGATAGCTTCTCACCCGGACCATCGGGTGGCTACTCAATTAATACCTTGCAGGTTGAATTTAGATAAAATCGGCCAGATGAAATGCTCTTGATGTAATGTGATCCTGCTGTAAGGTCGAAGAAGAACTGAATGCCCAATGCGAACGAAGAGGGCCTACATCATCATATCCCACTCTTCAAGAGCCGCTGACTTTCGTGAAGGATTGTCTCATCTTCTTCTCGACCATCATGGACAACAATCCTTTAGAGATGTTGAGAAAGGCACAAACTTTATCACAGCTTTGATGAAAGCCATCATTCGGGGTCTCGAAGAAGGGATGATGTACATTTTAACATCGATGATTGCCGAGGTCACGGAGATAGAAGTCAAGCTCCCAAGTGAAGAAGGAAGGCGCCCGAGAAGAGATCCCAATGTCGAGTTGTACTCCACACTCACAAAAAGCTTTGCTGGTCTTTACCATAAGTTCACTCACTTGGCCAACGGAGTTGTGGCCATGTTCCTTCATCCGTAATCGTAATAGAATCATCGTTCCCAACAAGACATTGTTGGTGCAGCTTCTAATGCGGCCTTCTCATTTGTCCTTTTCTCATTTCTTGTTCGGTGGCTCGCATACAATTTGGAGAAAACAACTCCTTCGTGGATGAACTCAGGTGAGAGCTCATGGACTTTAGGGAGGAAAGAACAAGGGAGTTGTGGAGCTGTAGTTGTACTCTTTGGTTTCAAGAAGCAAGTCCGGATGTAAGCGTTCCTCGGATCAAATGACTTCTAGTCCTTTTGCATACTAGATGTGTGTCCATCTTCCTGAGCGGCCCAGGCGTTTGAGGCTTGCCTTTCTTTCACGATGAGAAAACACAAAGCGGATAAGACTTCACGAGTGGTGCCAAACCCTCACCTCCAGTGTTAGAGCTACGATATTTTCGCTGTTGAAATGTGGATTAGGTTACTTTTCATGAATCACCGACAAAGACAAACATGTATGTAAGTTTGTGTTGTCCTTCCGGTTGTACCAAAGGACCAATCCATGTAATCTCTCCGCAAGGAAAAGTGCGCTATATTCTCGCCTCATGAGGAGAGGTCGATCGTCAAAGCTTTTTGCTTTGCCAACTAGTAGTCGATCCACATAAAAGTGTGCGATGTCGCTATCGACTTCCTCATCAACATCGCCAAATCTTAAAAAGTGAGGTTGAAATTACTTGCCTTGGTATATGTTAGACATAAATGTCTAGTGCCTTTCAATTAGCGTAGGATTCGCTTAACTGACCCAATGGCGCTTCTGTGGTTGGACAGAAACGTGAAACAATGCCCGTAGCTTGTGAAATATCAGCCTTGTCCAATGAGAGGTAAAGTAAGCGCCCACAACTTCGATAAGGGACAACGCCATTTTGCCTTGTCTAAATTACATCAAGTCCTCGAGTGATAGCTTCTCACCGGCTGCAACTGGGGTGGCTACTCAATTAATACCTTGCAGGTTGAATTTAGATAAAATCTGACGAATGAAATGCTCTTGATGTAATGTGACAGATCCTGCTGTAAGGTCGAAGAAGAACTGAATGCCCAATGCGAAACGAAGAGGGCCTACATCTGTCATATCCCACTCTTCGAAGAGCTGCTGCTTGACTTCTGTAAGGATTTCGTTGTCGCTTGCAAAAATGAAATTATCATCAATGTAAAGGGCAATAATGCATAGCTGGTTGTTCTTGCACAGATATAAATCGCTATCGGCGGAGAAGCTATATGTTGATGATGACATCTTGAAGCCCATCTCGAATCCGTGGTTGAGACAAGCCCAAGGTGTTTTGATCAATGCTTGTCGAGGCCGTAGCCTTATCACAAGCGAGAAGCTAAGGACTCTAAGTTGAGAGTAGCCAAATGTGAGCAAGAGAGCCGGAGAAGTCCGACTCACATTCGTGAAGGATTGTCTCATCTTCTTCTCGACGGTCATGGACAACAATCCTTTAGAGATGTTGAGAAAGGCACAAACTTTATCAGCTTTGATGAAAGCCATCATTCGGGGTCTCGAAGAAGGGATGATGTGTACAGCATTTTAACATCAGTGATTGCCGAGGTCACGGAGATAGAAGTCAAGCTCCCGAGTGAAGCAGGAAGGCGCTCTGAGAAGAGATCCCAATGTCCCGAGTTGTATTCCACACTCACAAGAAAGCTTTGCTGGTCTTTACCATAAGTTCACTCACTTGGCCAACGGGAGTTCGGTATGGCCATGGTCCTTCATCCGTAATAGAATCATCGTTCCCAACAAGACATTGTTGGTGCAGCTTCTAATGCGGCCTTCTCATTTGTCCTTTTCTCATTTCTTGTTGTGGCTCGCATACAATTTGGAGGAGAAAACAACTCCTTCGTGGATGAACACAGAGAGCTCATGGACTTTAGGGAGGAAAGAACAAGGGAGTTGTGGAGCTGGTGTACTCTTTGGTTTCAAGAAGCAAGTCCGGATGTAAGCGTTCCTCGATCGAATGACTTCTAGTCCTTTTGCATATTAGATGTGTGTCCATCTTCCCGAGCGCCCGTTTGAGGCTTGCCTTTCTTTCACGATGAGAAAACACAAAGCGCGGACAGTACCTCACAGTAGCTGGTGCCAAACCCTCACCTCCAGTGTTAGAGCTATGACATTTTATTGAAATGTGGATTAGGTTACTTTTCATGAATCACCGACAGCACAAACATGTATGTAAGTTTGTGTTGTCCTTCCGGTTGTACCAGTGACCAATCCATGTAATCTCTCTGACTGCAAGGAAAAGTGCGCTATATTCTCGCCTCATGAGGAGGCGATCGTCAGCTTTTTGCTTTGCCAACTAGTAGCTGATCCACATAAAAGTGTGCAGTATGCTGCTATCGACTTCCTGCTGTCAACATCGCCAGCCCAGTCAGCGTCTTAAAAACAGGTGAGGTTGAAATTACTTGCCTTGGTATATGTTAGACATAAATGTCTAGTGCCTTTCAATTAGCGTAGGATTCGTTTAACAGTGACCCAATGGCGTTTTCCAGGGTTGGACAGGAAACGTGAAACAATGCCTGTAGCTTGTGAAATATCAGGCCTTGTCCAGCCAGCGAGGTAAAGTAAACTGCCCACAACTTCTCGATAAGGGACAACTGCCATTTTTGCCTTGTCTAAATCTGTTACTGGGCAGTCCTCGAGTGATAGCTTCTCACCGGCTGCAACTGGGGTGGCTACTCAATTAATACCTTGCAGGTTGAATTTAGATAAAATCGGCCAGATGAAATGCTCTTGATGTAATGTGACGGATCCTGCTGTAAGGTCGAAGAAGAATGCCCAATGCGAACGAAGAGGGCCTACATCATCATATCCCACTCTTTCAACATGACCTGTAAGGATTTCGTTGTCGCTTGCAAAAATGAAATTATCATCAATGTAAAGGGCAATAATGCATAGCTGGTTGTTCTTGCACAGGATATAAATACTGCTATCGGCAGTAAGGGGCTCAAAACCTAAAACACGAAGCTTTGCATCTGCTCTTCCATTCCAGATGCGTGCAGACTGTTTCAGTCCATACAGCGACTTTATAAGCTCACATACCAGGTCAGGATCTAATACATAACCCTGTGGCTGCTGCATGTAGATTGTTTATTCTAGAGGCCCATTTAGAAATGCTGCTTTTACGTCCATCTGATGGACGATGAGTTTATGCTGAACAGCGAAACATAACAGAATTCTCATTGATGTCAGCTTGACTACGGGGCTAAATGTCTCGTTATAATCGGGGCCTTGAACTTGGGTGTAGCCCCGTGCTACAAGGCGGGCCTTATATCTAGCAACAGACCCATCAGGATGAAGCTTAAGTTTAAATACCCATTTTGAGGTAATAGCTTTCGATCCTGCAGCAATTTGACTAGCTTCCATGTGGTTATCTATCAAAGATTGGTACTCACTATCAATGGCTTGATCTACCGTTTGGGGTGAACTAAGAGCTTCCGAAATGTCATAGGCGATCAAGAGGTCTGTAATGGTAAGAGCAATGTCGAGCCATCTCGCTAGACTACCTCGCACATTATGCAAGCATTTGGTGTTGCACGAGAAACAAATGAATCACCTGGTGTGTAGGGAGGTTCCAACCAGGCTTCTCTTGGACGATGTGTCCGTGCAGACCTACGTAAAGGTAACTGATCATGTAAAGGCTCTTGTTGTGGCTCATCAGCAACATGGACAGGTGCTGGTAAATCAGGATCTAACATGTCATCAGCGAGATTGGGTGGACCAGGGTCATCATGATGCTGGAAAAGAGGCTGATCATCATCAGGTGGTATGTCAATGTCGCTCATCAAAGTCGTGCTGGTAAGGGTGCTACATAATTCAAAGGTTGAGGTTGACTTAAAGGTTCATCATCAAAATCTGAGTGGTGGTATATGTTGTCTTCAAAATCTAAGCATATACAAAGTTGGTCGATGAAAATTGCAGGAGGTGTGTGTCCATAGATGGAACTGCGGTATGGGGTCGTCATGGCTAGTGCTAGTATGTGCATGTGAGTCTAGGATGAAAGCTTCATTAAAACTTACACTGCGAGCAATACATGTATTGATATGTAAGGGAACTATGTATAGTTCCCTTGTAAGGGGATTAAAAAGCTTATAGCCTTTGACTGTGTCGGAATAGCCGACGAACACATGTTTGGTTGCCTTGTTGTCCATCTTATAGTGCTTATCAGCAGGAATATAGGCATATGCCATGACCAAAAACTCAAGGTGACCAATACGTGGCTTGTGTCCGCACCATCTTTCAAAAGGAATTGTGTCGTCTGAGGTTTAAGGGGCAGCGGTTGGCGACATAGTTGAGAATCAGCGCCGCCGAACCCCCCGGTAAGTCTTGCTATTGTAAGAGTTGCTCTTGAACGCTCCTGTAATGTGCGGTTATACCTTTACGCATATGGATTCGAGGAGGATGGTAGGGCATCAACTCATGAATGATGCCCTTCCGCTGCGTAATTCGATAAATTCATGACCGAGGTACTCTTTGGCGTTGTCGGTCGTAGGCGTTTGATGGTGGAGCCTATCCGAGTTTACGCCATGGCTACATATTCACGAAATTTGTCAAGACTTGATGTCTATTGTGAAGGAAATAGAGCTTGCAAAAGTGGCTCTATTCATCTAAGAATGAAGGAAATAGAGCTTGCAAAAGTGGCTCTATTCATCTAAGAATGACAAGAAATACACTGCTCCTCAAAGGATTGTGTAGACATGGGTCCACAAACATCCGAGTGTATGACTTCCAGTAAAGAGGTGGCTCTTGTAGGTGAGGGGTCATTGTAAGGCTTTTGAGTAAGTTTCCCAATTTGACTTTACAAAGAGTGTTGCATCAGTTTGAAAGTAAGCCCGTCTTTGTACAAGGCTTTATTTTTCACTACCCTATCTACATATGCTAGACTAGGGTGACCTAATCTGATGCCATAAGAAAGAGGGACTTATCTTGGTTTAGCATCCGCTACATAGGCTTCTTTGTGTGTTTGTTGAACATGCTTGGTGGTAATGTGTAGATGATATAGGTCATGGTAAGGAAACCATTAGCTAGGACGAGTGGAACCGGGAGACTACATATGAAGTCAGTAAATGTACTGCAGTGCGATCAGGTTAGTTTGTGTATTGAAAGCATTTCAGGCTTTGTACAAGGCTTTATTTTTCACTACCCTATCTACATATGCTAGACTAGGGTGACCTAATCTGATGCCATAAGAAAGAGGGACTTCTGGTTTAGCATCCGCTACATAGGCTTGTGTGTTTGTTGAACATGCTTGGTGGTAATGTGTAGATGATATAGGTCATGGTAAGGAAACCATTAGCTAGGACCGGAGGTGTGGAACCGGGAGACTACATATGAAGTCAGTAAATGTACCGCAGTGCTGCGATCAGGTTAGTTTGTGTATTGAAAGCAAGTTTTTAGTCATACTAGGAACATGGAGTACCCTCTGTGAATGTTGTGTCCATGATTGAGTGCAACTTGATTTGCCCTTGGATGGACAAATCATCATCTCCTAATAGCACAAATTGGCTGGTTGTAGAAGAGGTATAATTGCTGAACATCTCACGAGTGGCAGATGTGGTTGGTGGCACCGAGTCCGTGTACCACATGTTAATGTCGGCTGTAAGAGATAGGCAAACGCCAATATTGTTGGAGATTTGTTGTTATTGTTGGGTCGACAACCATGTTGTTTTCTAATGGTCGCGTAGTGGCATTTGCTTGTTTCTTAGGCATTCATTCTCGAAATGCCACGGAATTGACACCAGCGTTTTCACTGTGGTGAAGAATTGTTATTGTTGGGTCCGACAACCATGTTGCTTCTGCAGTCGCCGTGGTCACTGCTTGTTTCTTCCGGCATTCATTCTCGAAATGCCACGGAATTGACACCAATTGCGTGGGCCTTTCACCGCCTGTGGAAGAAATGTATTTAGTTGTGCGAATATGGATGTCGAGGACCAAAACTTTGTCCCTTCCACGTCCTCTTCCTCTTCCGCGAGAGGTGTATAGAACATCTTTGTTGATTGGAGGAAGAAGGTCTTACAGATCCAACTCTGGATTTCTCTTCCAATGAGCTCCAACAACTTGTGACAAGGTGATACTTGGAAATGCGTTAGTGTGGTACAAAGGATTGTGTAGACATGGGTCCACAAACATCCGAGTGTATGACTTCGATGAGGTGGCTCTTGTAGGTGAGGGGTCATTGTAAGGCTTTTGAGTAAGTTTCCCAATTTGACTTTACAAAGAGTGTTGCATCAGTTTGAAAGTAAGCCCGTCTTTGTACAAGGCTTTATTTTTCACTACCCTATCTACATATGCTAGACTAGGGTGACCTAATCTGATGCCATAAGAAAGAGGGACTTATCGGGTTTAGCATCCG
Source organism: Anthoceros angustus (assembly GCA_010909165.1). Taxonomy (NCBI): domain Eukaryota; kingdom Viridiplantae; phylum Streptophyta; class Anthocerotopsida; order Anthocerotales; family Anthocerotaceae; genus Anthoceros; species Anthoceros angustus. Next base: position 767,771 of record VJWM01000011.1, read on the forward strand.
CTACATAGGCTTGTGTGTGTTTGTTGAACATGCTTGGTGGTAATGTGTAGATGATATAGGTCATGGTAAGGAAACCATTAGCTAGGACCGGTTTGTAACCGGGAGACTACATATGAAGTGGGGTAAATGTACTGCAGTGCGATCAGGTTAGTTTGTGTATTGAAAGCAAGTTTTTAGTCATACTAGGAACATGGAGTACCCTCTGTGAATGTTGTGTCCATGATTGAGTCACTTTACTTTGTCCTTGGATGGACAAATCATCATCTCCTAATAGCACAAATTGGCTGGTTGTAGAAGAGGTATAATTGCTGAACATCTCACGAGTGGATGTGGTTGGTGGCACCGAGTCCGGTACCACATGTTAATGTCGGCTGTAAGAGATAGGCAAACGCCAATATTGTTGAGATTTGTTGTTATTGTTGGGTCGACAACCATGTTGCTTCTGCTGCAGTCGTGTGGCTCGCACCTTGTTTCTTCCATTCATTCTCGAAATGCCACGGAATTGACACCAATTGCGTGGGCCTTTCACTCGCCGTGGAAGAAATGTATTTAGTTGTGCGAATATGGATGTCGAGGACCAAAACTTTGTCCCTTCCACGTCCTCTTCCTCTTCCGCGAGAGGTGTATAGAACATCTTTGTTGATTGGAGGAAGAAGGTCTTACAGATCCAACTCGGCTGGATTTCTCTTCCAACAGAGCTCCAACAACTTGTGACAAGGTGATACTTGGAAGTAACGTTGCTTGTGAGCTGACAAAAGTTCGATAACTTGCAGGCAATGAAGTTAGTAGGACAATAGACGCTTTCAACTCTGTTAGCGTTTCTCCAGCAGCTGCTAATCTTGCTCTTAAGGTTCGAAACCTATGTATATGGTGTTCCACGGTCTTATTGTCTTTCATGCGAAGTGAGTAGAAAACACGTGGCTTGATAAGAGACATAGAATCTTTTGTAGCAAACATGTCTTGGAATACCTTCCAAACATTGTGTGTGTTGCTTGCCCTTGAGTATGTTGCATCAGTTTGAAAGTAAGCCCGTCTTTGTACAAGGCTTTATTTTTCACTACCCTATCTACATATGCTAGACTAGGGTGACCTAATCTGATGCCATAAGAAAGAGGGACTTCTTTGGTTTAGCATCCGCTACATATAGGCTTGTGTGTTTGTTGAACATGCTTGGTGGTAATGTGTAGATGATATAGGTCATGGTAAGGAAACCATTAGCTAGGACCTAATGTGGTCGGGAGACTACATATGAAGTCAGTAAATGTACTGCAGTGCGATCAGGTTAGTTTGTGTATTGAAAGCAAGTTTTTAGTCATACTAGGAACATGGAGTACCCTCTGTCGAATGTTGTGTCCATGATTGAGTGCAACTTGATTTCGTCCCTTGATGGACAATCACATCATCTCCTAATAGCACAAATTGGCTGGTTGTAGAAGAGGTATAATTGCTGAACATCTCACGAGTGGCAGATGTGGTTGGTGGCACCGAGTCCGGTACCACATGTTAATGTCGGCTGTAAGAGATAGGCAAACGCCAATATTGTTGGAGATTTGTTGTTATTGTTGGGTCGACAACCATGTTGCTTCTGCAGTCGCCGTGGTCACTGCTTGTTTCTTAGGCATTCATTCTCGAAATGCCACGGAATTGACACCAATTGCGTGGGCCTTTCACTCGCCGTGGAAGAAATGTATTTAGTTGTGCGAATATGGATGTCGAGGACCAAAACTTTGTGTGTGGTTGTTGCTTCTGCAGTCGCCGTGGCTCGCTCGCTTGTTTCTTAGGCATTCATTCTCGAAATGCCACGGAATTGACACCAATTGCGTGGGCCTTTCACTCGCCGTGGAAGAAATGTATTTAGTTGTGCGAATATGGATGTCGAGGACCAAAACTTTGTCCCTTCCACGTCCTCTTCCTCTTCCGCGAGAGGTGTATAGAACATCTTTTGTTGATTGGAGGAAGAAGGTCTTACAGATCCAACTCGGCTGGATTTCTCTTCCAATGAGCTCCAACAACTTGTGACAAGGTGATACTTGGAAATGCGTTAGTGTGGTACAAAGGATTGTGTAGACATGGGTCCACAAACATCCGAGTGTATGACTTCCAGTAAAGAGGTGGCTCTTGTAGGTGAGGGGTCATTGTAAGGCTTTTGAGTAAGTTTCCCAATTTGACTTTACAAAGAGTGTTGCATCAGTTTGAAAGTAAGCCCGTCTTTGTACAAGGCTTTATTTTTCACTACCCTATCTACATATGCTAGACTAGGGTGACCTAATCTGATGCCATAAGAAAGAGGGACTTATCTTGGTTTAGCATCCGCTACATAGGCTTCTTTGTGTGTTTGTTGAACATGCTTGGTGGTAATGTGTAGATGATATAGGTCATGGTAAGGAAACCATTAGCTAGGACGAGTGGAACCGGGAGACTACATATGAAGTCAGTAAATGTACCGCAGTCGATCACGGTTAGTTTGTGTATTGAAAGCAAGTTTTTAGTCATACTAGGAACATGGAGTACCCTCTGTCGAATGTTGTGTCCATGATTGAGTGCAACTTGATTTCGCGTCCTTGATGGGGATCATCATCTCCTAATAGCACAAATTGGCTGGTTGTAGAAGAGGTATAATTGCTGAACATCTCACGAGTGGCAGATGTGGTTGGTGGCACCGAGTCCGTACCACATGTTAATGTCGGCTGTAAGAGATAGGCAAACGCCAATATTGTTGGAGATTTGTTGTTATTGTTGGGTCTGACAACCATGTTGCTTTACGCCGGTCGTAGTGGCATTTGCTTGTTTCTTAGGCATTCATTCTCGAAATGCCACGGAATTGACACCAATTGCGTGGGCCTTTCACCGTGGAAGAAATGTATTTAGTTGTGCGTAATATGGATGTCGAGGACCAAAACTTTGTCCCTTCCACGTCCTCTTCCTCTTCCGCGAGAGGTGTATAGAACATGCTGATTGGAGGAAGAAGGTCTTACAGATCCAACTCGGCTGGATTTCTTCTTCCAATGTAGCTCCAACAACTTGTGACAAGGTGATACTTGGAAATGCGTTGCTTGTGGTGACAAAGTTCGATAACTTGCGGGCAATGAAGTTAGTAGGACAATAGACGCTTTCAACTCTGTTAGCGTTTCTCCAGCAGCTGCTAATCTTGCTCTTAAGGTTCGAAACCTATGTATATGGTGTTCCACGGTCTTATTGTCTTTCATGCGAAGTGAGTAGAAAACACGTGTGCAGTTGATAAGAGACATAGAATCTTTTGTAGCAAACATGTCTTGGAATACCTTCCAAACATTGTGTGTTTGTTGAACATGCTTGGTGGTAATGTGTAGATGATATAGGTCATGGTAAGGAAACCATTAGCTAGGACCATGAGGGGTCGTGGAACCGGGAGACTACATATGAAGTCAGTAAATGTACCGCAGTCGATCACGGTTAGTTTGTGTATTGAAAGCAAGTTTTTAGTCATACTAGGAACATGGAGTACCCTCTGTGAATGTTGTGTCCATGATTGAGTGCAACTTGATTTCGCCTGCCCTTGATGGATCACATCATCTCCTAATAGCACAAATTGGCTGGTTGTAGAAGAGGTATAATTGCTGAACATCTCACGAGTGGATGTGGTTGGTGGCACCGAGTCCGTACCACATGTTAATGTCGGCCTGTAAGAGATAGGCAAACGCCAATATTGTTGGAGATTTGTTGTTATTGTTGGGTCCGACAACCATGTTTGTGTCGCAGGGTTTCGCTTGTTTCTTCCGGCATTCATTCTCGAAATGCCACGGAATTGACACCAATTGCGTGGGCCTTTCACTCGCCGTGGAAGAAATGTATTTAGTTGTGCGTAATATGGATGTCGAGGACCAAAACTTTGTCCCTTCCACGTCCTCTTCCTCTTCCGCGAGAGGTGTATAGAACATGCTTGATTGGAGGAAGAAGGTCTTACAGATCCAACTCTGGATTTCTCTTCCAACAGAGCTCCAACAACTTGTGACAAGGTGATACTTGGAAATGCGTTGCTTGTGGTGACAAAAGTTCGATAACTTGCGTGCAATGAAGTTAGTAGGACAATAGACGCTTTCAACTCATTGGCGTTTCTCCAAAGAAATGCTAATCTTGCTCTTAAGGTTCAAACCTATGTATATGGTGTTCCACGGTCTTATTGTCTTTCATGCGAAGTGAGTAGAAAATTGATAAGAGACATAGAATCTTTTGTAGCAAACATGTCTTGGAATACCTTCCAAACATTGTGTGTTGCTTGCCCTTGAGTATGTTGCATCATATTGCGATCTAGGAGAGAGTAATATATTTCTTGCCTTCTTATCCTTCTTGTGCCATGCTACAATGACATTAACGGCTGGTTGGCCTTATGCTTGCAAGATTTGCTGGAACACCGAGGGAGCCGTCCACGACATCCATGAGTTCATGCTCTTCAAAAATGCCAACCATGCGCATTTCCCGCAAAGTCGAGCCATTGAACCTATCTTTGTCCTTTATTTTTCACTACCCTATCTACATATGCTAGACTAGGGTGACCTAATCTGATGCCATAAGAAAGAGGGACTTCTGGTTTAGCATCCGCTACATAGGCTTCTTTGTGTGTTTGACTGAACATGCTTGGTGGTAATGTGTAGATGATATAGGTCATGGTAAGGGAAACCATTAGCTAGGACCAGCGAGGGCTGTGAAACTGGGGAGACTACATATGAAGCTGGGGTAAATGTACCTGCAGGCTGCGATCACGGGTTAGTTTGTGTATTGAAAGCAAGTTTTTAGTCATACTAGGAACATGGAGTACCCCTCTAAGCTGAATGTTGTGTCCATGATTGAGCTGCAACTTGATTTCGCCTGTCCCTTGGATGGACAGTCCGCTGTCATCTCCTAATAGCACAAATTGGCTGGTTGTAGAAGAGGTATAATTGCTGAACATCTCACGAGAGTGGCAGATGTGGTTGGTGGCACCGGAGTCCAGGTACCACATGTTAATGTCGGCTCTGGTAAGAGATAGGCAAACGCCAATATTGTTGAGATTTGTTGTTATTGTTGGGTCCGACAACCATGTTGCTTCTGCAGTCGCCGTGGCTCGCTCGCTTGTTTCTTCCCATTCATTCTCGAAATGCCACGGAATTGACACCAATTGCGTGGGCCTTTCACTCGCCGTGGAAGAAATGTATTTAGTTGTGCAGAATATGGATGTCGAGGACCAAAACTTTGTCCCCTTCCACGTCCTCTTCCTCTTCCGCGAGAGGTGTATAGAACATGCTGTTGATTGGAGGAAGAAGGTCTTACAGATCCAACTCGGCTGGATTTCTCTTCCAACAGAGCTCCAACAACTTGTGACAAGGTGATACTTGGAAGTAACGTTGCTTGTGAGCTGACAAAAGTTCGATAACTTGCAGGCAATGAAGTTAGTAGGACAATAGACGCTTTCAACTCATTAGCGTTTCTCCAAAGAAATTGCTAATCTTGCTCTTAAGGTTGAACCTATGTATATGGTGTTCCACGGTCTTATTGTCTTTCATGCGAAGTGAGTAGAAAACACGTGCAGTTGATAAGAGACATAGAATCTTTTGTAGCAAACATGTCTTGGAATACCTTCCAAACATTGTGTGTGGTTGCTTGCCCTTGAGTATGTTGCATCATATTGCGATCTAGGGCAGAGAGTAATATATTTCTTGCCTTCTTATCCTTCTTGTGCCATGCTACAATGACATTAACGGCTGGTTGGCCTTGTACAGTTGCAAGATTTGCTGCTGGAACACCGAGGGAGCCGTCCACGACATCCATGAGTTCATGCTCTTCAAAAATGCCAACCATGCGCATTTCCCAGACTGCAAAGTCTGAGCCATTGAACCTATCTTTGTCCTTTATTTCAATTTTAGTGGTGGTCATGATGTGATGACCAGTGCTAATGTGCTTGTGGTGTGTGCTGATTCTGCAGGTTCTACCTACAGGGGTACCATCTTACAGGATGGTAGAAGAGCTCTTAAAAAGTGAGGCTATTCACCAAGTGCACTCTCTGAGTTCGGGAGAGGATTGTATGAACTCAAATTTGCTAGTTTTGGTAATGGGGAGTATGCCATAAGAAAGAGGGACTTATCGGGTTTAGCATCCGCTACATAGGCTTGTGTGTGTTTGTTGAACATGCTTGGTGGTAATGTGTAGATGATATAGGTCATGGTAAGGAAACCATTAGCTAGGACCGGTTTGTAACCGGGAGACTACATATGAAGTGGGGTAAATGTACTGCAGTGCGATCAGGTTAGTTTGTGTATTGAAAGCAAGTTTTTAGTCATACTAGGAACATGGAGTACCCTCTGTGAATGTTGTGTCCATGATTGAGTCACTTTACTTTGTCCTTGGATGGACAAATCATCATCTCCTAATAGCACAAATTGGCTGGTTGTAGAAGAGGTATAATTGCTGAACATCTCACGAGTGGATGTGGTTGGTGGCACCGAGTCCGGTACCACATGTTAATGTCGGCTGTAAGAGATAGGCAAACGCCAATATTGTTGAGATTTGTTGTTATTGTTGGGTCGACAACCATGTTGCTTCTGCTGCAGTCGCCGTGGCTCGCACCTTGTTTCTTCCATTCATTCTCGAAATGCCACGGAATTGACACCAATTGCGTGGGCCTTTCACTCGCCGTGGAAGAAATGTATTTAGTTGTGCGAATATGGATGTCGAGGACCAAAACTTTGTCCCTTCCACGTCCTCTTCCTCTTCCGCGAGAGGTGTATAGAACATCTTTTGTTGATTGGAGGAAGAAGGTCTTACAGATCCAACTCTGGATTTCTCTTCCAATGAGCTCCAACAACTTGTGACAAGGTGATACTTGGAAATGCGTTGCTTGTGGTGACAAAAGTTCGATAACTTGCGGGCAATGAAGTTAGTAGGACAATGGGCGCTTTCAACTCATTGGCGTTTCTCCGGCTAATCTTGCTCTTAAGGTTCGAAACCTATGTATATGGTGTTCCACGGTCTTATTGTCTTTCATGCGAAGTGAGTAGAAAACACGTGTGCAGTTGATAAGAGACATAGAATCTTTTGTAGCAAACATGTCTTGGAATACCTTCCAAACATTGTGTGTGGTTGCTTGCCCTTGAGTATGTTGCATCATATTGCGATCTAGGGCAGAGAGTAATATATTTCTTGCCTTCTTATCCTTCTTGTGCCATGCTACAATGACATTAACGGCTGGTTGGCCTTATGCGATTTGCAAGATTTGTCTTGGAAGAGCCGACATCCATGAGTTCATGCTCTTCAAAAATGCCAACCATGCGCATTTCCCAGTTGCAAAAGTCGAGCCATTGAACCTATCTTTGTCCTTTATTTCAATTTTAGTGGTGGTCATGATGTGATGACCCGGTGCTAATGTGCTTGTGGTGTGTCTTTGATTCTGCAGGTTCTACCTACGGTACCATCTTACAGGATGGTAGAAGAGCTCTTAAAAAGTGAGGCTATTCACCAAGTGCACTCTCTCTCTGAGTTCGGGGATTGTATGAACTCAAATTTGCTAGTTTTGGTAATGGGGAGTATGCCATATCAGAATTTTTGGATGAAGATGGCATATCGCAAATGAAGGAAACAACTAGGTCTTCGCTGAAAATTCAAAGTGGATTTAGCGATTTGTGTGTGTGCTGAGGCTAGGGCACAAATTGTGTGGCTAGTTGATGGAATTTTTTCTCTAATTGACCTATTTGTTTCTTCAACAAGATATTTTCTATTTTGGCTTTGCTTTGTTGTTCGTGTACTTCTTCACCTAAGACCTGGATTTTATATTGAATATGTGCAAGCTACTTTGTGACAGAGTAGAGATCTTGTCTTTGCTTTGGCTTTGATTGATAATTGTGCTGTGGTGGGATGTGCCCAGGACAGAAATGTGGAGGCGCTGGCCGACAAGGTGCAAATCGATTATGGATATTGCAATTTCCAGCAAAACTTGAAGATGGCTATTGGTGGCTACATTTGCAATATCTGCTATTGAAATTCCTTGTCATGGCTTCCTAAACAATTTGTACTAGAGCATGACCGTAAGCCAAGGCCAAGGGTGCAAGGAGCGCAAGATGTTATATTTCATATCAAGAAAAAGGTGTTAAATACAGAAAATGTTTTGTAACCATTTTAGTGTGCAAACCCTAATTCGAACTTAAACCAATAACAGTTCATAGCTGGATGGGTAGCTAGTTAGGGCTGCTACGGGATATATAATAATATATCTTAATAAGGGCCAAGGAGGCACCGGGGACATAGAGTCCCACCCTCCGGACATACAAAGTTTTAGTCTGTATGGCGAACCCCAAGAGACCGCCAAAGGCCCGCTTAAAGGGTGCAACCTACCGAGTAGGCCTGCACTTGCCAAATTCTTGTCCACTGATTGTTCATATGTAGGCACAAATCTCCAACACTCCACCTAGGAATTTTAAATAGCATTTTTCTGCCTACACGCGCACTGAGCCGAGCTATTTGACCATCGCCGTTTCTCTATTTTGAATGCTCTACGGTGAAGAATGCTTGCTTAATTGCCACAAGAACAAACATAATGATGATCAGAAACTCAAGACGCTCACTCATGGTGAGGGATGTCATACTAAAGAATGTGCGACGCACTTCTAAGTAGCACTCAACACGTAAGCTTAAGTGGCATTGCTTATCCCGACATCCCCTCATACCACGGAGCTTGTGTTACACCCAGTAATATAGCCTTGCCCTGCCTCGTTGGCAAGCAGATTTCTGACCGCAATTCCTTCCACACCAAGGTCTCGTCTCACAGCTCCTGAAACCAGCTTGCGGCATGTATCCCAAACCCGTGACACACCAAGAGCAGGAATCGGGAAATTCAAACCCTGCTAATAGCTGCATATCCACCTTCAACGGGATACAGCACTACACAACCTCCTCCAACCCCCACCGCAGAAGCCTCCAAATCCCGTACAGATCAGAGGTCATGAGAATGGAGGAGAGTGCCAGTCATAGGATATAGGTACCTAGGTATAGATATACGATGTTTTAAAAATCATCTCTAACTGTGCAAGTCTTCTTCCAACTTAAGATTATCTTAAATAGTATTGATAACAAGACTAACTTAAAATATCTTAAAATAATTATAATCAAGTATAAAATTAAAAGAAGTTAGTTAAGTAATTTAAAGCACCTTAAAGCAACCACGAAGAAGAATTCTAGCCACCCTTGCAACAACGTTTGGACCTAATGGGCCTAAGCTCCTTATGGAGTTTACAATACGAACCACCCATGAAACACTAAGTCCAAAGTAGTTGTTACCACATCAACAACACAGTGCAAACCAATACAAAAGCGAACGCGATGGATAGTCGAAGTCTTCAGCGAGGGAAGCGAAGGTCTCATCCTCCACAAAATCTTGCATGTGGTCATGAGAGCCAGCGGCTTGGTGGACCATGAGATGCCATTCGCCACTGTGTTGTGGACCTCCGACCGAATGATGTAGGTGGGATCTTGACATTGTGCGGAGATGATGCGTACCAGCTCCTCCTTGGCCTTGCCTTGTGCACAGAGTGTGTCCAGATCGCCGATCAGGCGGAATCCTCGCTTCTCCTTCAGCAGGACAGTGAACACCGCTAGCCTGTGCTGGATGGGGAACACCGGCACAGCTCCGAATGTTCTCCACAGCATTTTCGCCAATGGTTTCCCCTTGCAGGGATCACAAACCATTGCGCCTTGCCCGAGGTCTGAAGTTGAGAGTAGCCAAATTGTGAGCAAGAGGCACAAACTATAGCACAGCTTTGAGGGAAACCATCGTTCAGGTTTTCCCAGAAGGGATGATTGTGTACAGCATTTTAACATTGGTGATTGGGTTACGGAGATAGAAGTCCAGGTCCCAAGCGAAGCAGGAGGGCGCCGCGCCCTGAGAAGAAATTTCAAGTGTCCCGAGTTGTACTCCACACTCATAAGAAAGCTTTGCTGGTCTTCACCATGGTTCACTTACCATCCTTCAATCAGCGGTGTGCAGGTATCGTCTCGGGAAGACACTATCGGTGCAGCAAACAGTAGTCTGCTTATGGTACTGTCTGCTCATTTGTCCTTTTCTGCTCATTTCTGTTCAGGCTGGCATGCAATTGGCAGGAGAAACGTCTCACAGCCTCCTTGTGTGGATGGATGAACAGGTCGTGGCTCATGGACGTCAGGAAGGAAAGAAGGAGCGAGTTGTAGGGCTGTAGCTGTAGCTTTTGATTTCAAGAAACAAGGGCAGAGCTCTGGTCGAATGATTTTTGGGCCGTTTGCATACGAGATGTGTGTTCCATGGCATCTTGATCCTGACCAGCCCTGGCAGGCTGGGACAGGATGTCCCTCATTATTAAATCGCTTCGGAGGCTTGACTTTCCTTGACAATGACAACAGACAAAGCGGGCAGTAGCTTACACAGCAGCTAGTGCCAGTGCTAGCGTCTTAATAATCGGCATGAAATTTCAGCTGTTGAAATGTGAATGAGATTTACTTTTCACTCATCACCGCCAGCACAAACATGTGTCTGTAGGTTAGTGTTGTCCTTCAGAATGGTTGCCTGTCGTTGCAGGACTTTGAATGGCGGTTACGCGTTAACAGCAGCAAATGACGAGGTCCAGGCTGTGGAGCTTGCTCCTGCAGGTGAAGCCTTTCCTGGATGACACTCTCGTGCACCTGGATTTACCTGTGCCGGAATTCTGCAACCTGTTATCAGCGCTTGAGAGGTTGAAAGCCTAGCTGGATCACCTTAGACTCAAGTCAGACTGTGAATAGTTTCAGGTTGCGGCGCCGTTGGTAGGCGCTGAGATGCTGAAGCACCGAGGGTGGGGCAGCACGTTTGCTAGCAGGGATCGCTGTGAAAGCTGGTAAGAAGCAGAGCGAGTTAGGTTGTATCATCAGGAAGGATGGATGGGTTAACGTTGGATCAGTGAGATGGATTCGCGTTCCAAAGCATGGATTCTTCTGTGGCTGCCTTGCTGCTTCAGCGTCATGTATGGTCTTCATTGCCTGGGTGGGTTGTTGTGGATTGCTGTAGTTCAATGTGAGTTTTACTGTTTACTTTGTTCGTGGCTTTTCCCAGGGGTATAGGGTGACAGGATTATACATGTGGTATTAGGATCCGTTGATGAACAAGGAAGCCCGACGTGCTCATCTGAGTAAGATTATAAGGATGCTAAAGTAGTCTGCGATCAACGATCAATTTGGTGCGTTGATGGCTCACATGATTGAGGGGTTGATCGTTTATTTTCTTTGCCTCCTACTGTATTGATCACGGGTTTTGTGCATCAGTTATGCTATTTCATGCTGATTACCACCAGCAGTACCGGTGTTATGTGTGTGGGCCTTTGACAAACGATTATGCCCTGGGGCTGGCAGCGAATCCTGATCTCCATTGCAGTACGTTCTTTATGGTGAAAATTTGCATTGAAGGTGGTTGATTCTGGTGAGTCTCGTTCGTGAGCAGCAATTTCATTCTTTCCCGGAGACACCCACTTGTTTCCGCACGCTGTCTGTCCGCAAAGGCTACCACTGACATGTTTATGTGGAAATTTGAGCTGAGAAGCTTGCCACTGGCCATTGTGCAGGTGTGCGTATCGATCAACAAGGCAAGGTGCGTCTGTTTTGAGGTGTGGATGGTGATTAAGGATCAGTCCTACTTTTGGCTTCTGTTCAGAACTGCTCAGCTCATGCCATGTCCTGTGAGGACAGGACAATCCCTAATAGCTACCCATGAAACTTGGGTTTGAGAGGATGTTGTGTCTTGAAACCTGCTAAACGTTGACAACCATAAAATGAAGAAACTAACTGCCTTTCAGCATGTCTTGTTCCCTGTAGGCACATTGTGAAATCGGAAGTTCGCCAGATCGCAGCCACCGCAGGATTGCCAATAGCAAGCAAACGAAGAAGCCGAGAGAGTCCTGCCGCAACAGGGATTTCGTGCAATCTTTTCGATCAACAGCACATTAGGATGACACCTGCCCCATGCATCTCAGTCTCGGATAGTGATGTAGTAGGCACACATGCCGGCAACGCGGGTTACAGGTCTGAGCTACGTGCAAGAATATCTAGAGCAGCAAAACCATGGGTTGTGGTGGGTCTAGACATTGAGGAGCAACAAGGTGCATGTTGCCCAAATCGGTCGAAGAACGTGGAACTAACTGCCTAGTAGATAATGCGGAAGTAGGGTGTGACAGATCTCCAAACCAGGCAAAGAAAAGCGAAAGCAACGGAAAGTCTTAGCTAGTCATCAGCGATAGAAGGAACCAGTTATCCTCCACAAACTCGTGCATGTGGTCATCCATGTGGGGTGGCATGGGCCTCCTCCTGCTGCCCGGCGCTCGGCTCTGGAGCAGCATCCCCAGGCCCGTCCGGTTGCATCCTGCTGGGTATATAGTTCCTGAGCAAGCCATGCTCGTACCGGCATTTCCAGCCTCTGAAGGCCACAGGCAGAGGACGCACTTGGAACCCGTGTTAGGCCCCAGATGGAAATCCTCTGGTGCGCACCGCCACTGCCTGACACGCGCACATCCAGCGGCACGGGTACAAGAGGGGGCAAGTTAGCCCCAACGTGCCCTCCTTTCGCGTCCAGCGCCTCCAGCTCCAGGTACGGAGCTGTGATAACCTCAGTCACAATCCAAAGATCCAGAGTCCTCTGGTGGGCAAAGTTTAAGTTGTTGCTGTCAGGTTGAAACATATTCACCGCTTGGGAGAAACGGGGTGTGGACGATACCGACTGATACGAAGGGACATAGATCTTCCAGGAATGCACATCCGTCATTCCTACAGATGCCCCTGTCTGAAACGCCAGAATCTTGGTGAACCATGAGATGTCATTCACCACTATCTTGCTGATTGAGCCATATTCCTCCGACCGGCTGATGTAGTTGGGATCTTGGGCGGAGATGATGCGTACCAGCTCGTTCTTGCCCTCGCCTCCTGCACAGAGTTCGCCCAGATTGCCGATCACGCGGAACCCTCGCTTGTCCTTCATCAGGACACTGAACACCGCCAGCTTGGGCTGGATGGGCAACACCGGCACAGCTCCGAATGTTTTCCACAGCATTTTCACCAATGGGTCCCTCCTGTAGGGATCACAAGCCATCGCGTCTTGCCCGAGGTCACCCAATCCCACCCGATCCAACCCAGCTGCAGCTGCTGCTGCTGCTGCTCTTTCTGCTTCGCCGGGCAGCTACCCAATTCCTGATGTGACAGGATTAGCGTCACTTGCAGCCTAGTGATGGCAACTACAACAGACCCAAGAACCGCATTCCTTCCATCTGGATACAGGCTTTGCACGAAGGGCCGGGGGAGGAAGAGCTCATCTGCACAAACTTGACACACACCTGACTATTGCGGGTGCCGAACCGGGATTCCTGCCCCCACCGCCCACGAGCCTTCACTCTTCACGCGCTCTGACTGGGTCTCCAGAATGCCTTTTTTCCAAAGCTCAGAGTTCCACTATGTATTCACGCGCTCTGACTGGTCTCCGGAATGCCTTTCCGTCGAAGCTCAGGGTTCTACTGTGTACACGTTCACGTGATCGGACTGGGTCTCCGGAATGCCTTTTCTTCGGAGCTCAGGGTTCCACTATGTAGCGTGTTGATTTGTCTGGGGACATGTCTGATTTGATTACCAAAACACATCGTATTGGATTGAACGCGTCCGATTGATATGTACGTCGCAAATCGCATTTTGTATTCACCTTCGAGGGGACGTGGCGGGCCGAGCAGCCACGGGATGCAAGGGAGGAGAGTATGGAAGAGAGAGTGGTAGGGCAGGAGAGCATGGAAGCAACCAGGGCAGAGCTCGTGGACGGACGTGGCTCCATGGAGTAATAAGGCTGGAGCAGCTTTTTTCCGAATTCATGCAGGAAGGCGCATATGGACTGCGTCCGATTGATATGTACGTCACAAATCGCATTTTGTATTCACTTTCGAGGGCACGTGGCGGGCCGAGCAGCCACGGGATGCAAGGGAAGCAACCATGGAAGCAACCAGGGCAGAGCTTGTGGACGGACGTGGGCCCCATGGAGCAAGGCTGGAGCAGCTCTTTTCCGAATTCATGCAGGAAGACGCATATGGACTGCTCACCGCAGACTTGTCTGATCATCAGCAGCTGGCTATTGTGCTATTGTGAGGTTCGTGTGGCTCAAGTCAAGTAGCAGGCTAGATAGGCATATGTTCATAGCAACTCTTCAGGCTTGTGCAATGGCAGTGGACTTGAAGTCTGAGCAGCAGCTGCATGCTGGTCTGCTGGGTAGTGGTATTGAGCCTAATGTGTTTGGCATTGTGCAGTTGCTTGGTGGACATGCATGCAAATTGTGGCGGCTTGAGAGATGCTCGAAGGGTGGCTGACGTGTGGTGTTGTGGAATTCCATGATATAGCAGGATATCCCCAGCAGGCCATGGGGCAGGAAGCTCTTCCTGTTGGAGTTGCTGATAGTTTCTGCGATGTGTGCAGCTTGGAAGACGTCAAGACAGTGTTTGACGGGCTTGGTCCAAAAGATGCGGTGACATAGAATGCCATGATAGCAGGGTATTCCCAGCAGGGAATGGGAGAGGAAATCCTTCATGCTTACAGGGTCATGCAGGATGAAGACATTGTGAAACCCGATTCTTTGAAATTTGTGTGCCTCCTGGTGGCATTTGGAAATGTGGGCAACCTGGGTTGGATACCGGGAGAAGGCTTCATGCTCAAATAAGAAAGGTGTGTTGGTAGCCAACAGCCTGGTAAGCGTGTAAATGAGAGCCTGAAAATGGCAGCCTGGTGGTCGCTCCTCACACACACTTTCTTTCAGCGCTTTTCCACACACCCTTTGTCTCGTCCTGACAACGGGACAGAGGGACAGAGATCGACATGCATATTTTTTTCAGTCAGCTTCACAGGTATGTACATAGAGATGTTAATCATCCAGGGGAGTTGCATTTCCACACCACGAGGAGTCTCACTGAGCCGAAATGAATGCCTCGCATGAAGACCTGCATCTAAGCTATCACAGATCCTCATCGTCCAGGATGGTGGTGACCCATTCATCCTCCACCACGAGAAGTATCATATCGGGATCATTCAAGGGGGTAGCCGCTCATGCATGCTGTAATGGTCTCTCAGGTGCTCCATTGACAGCCTACTGCTGCTGCTGATCAGTATCCTGACATTCTGCAACGGATCATCAAGGCAGCCTGGTGGGCAGTTCACGACTGCAGCTTCAGCGTGGTGGGCGGTTCACAACTGCCTCCTTGAGCTGGGTGGGCGGTTCACGCCGTGCCCTGGGACCGGGCCACGGTGAGGCCGATGCAGGCGTCGATGAAGTCGTCCTCGACGTAGTCCTCGGAGAAGATCTGGAGGCGGTCCGCGATGCCCCGCTTGTAGGCCTGCTGGATGAAGAGGCGGCTGTAGGGCTTCATTCGCTTGGTGACGGGGGTGACGCAGAGGGTTGGGTTGCAGGGCTGGGCCGTGACCGTGTTTTCCACCTGGTAGAAGAATCTGCGGACCTCACAGGGCTCGTGCCGGGCCAGAAAGTAGAGGTTGGACTCGAACTTGGTGGCGGGGAGGTCGGTGTCGATCCAGTTGTCCTTGAGGTAGCCCGAGCTCCAGAGCGGGGTGCCCGGGGAAGGAGCCGGGGCCTTCTGCGGCTTCCACACACATATCACTCTCTTGGGCAGCAGCTCCTGCAACACGCGGTCGAAGATGGCCTCGTCCTGCGGGACCAGGTAATCCCCCAGCTGCTCGATCAGGTACTTGTCGAAGTCTGGAGGGTCGTCGTGGCCGAACTCCGTTCCGATCCCCAGGATGATCACCTCCTCCCTTGTCTCCGAGAGGAACTGCTTCACGCCGGAGAGGACCTTGTCCACGCTGTAGGACTTGCGAATCCCGTGGCAGACTCGGCGGTTTTCCTCCACCCGGATGTCCAGCACCCGCACTCCCTTCGCCAGCTGCTCGTAGATGGACAGGGCTTGGCACTCGAGGTTGCCCATGCCATTGGTGGCCGATTCGTGCGTACCTGGCCACACTATGCTCCTCATCTTCACTTTGTCCTTCTCCAAGCTGGACATCCACTCCTTCTTGTTCGCCTGCTTGTAGTCGCATCCAGGAAAAGCACATCCGTTCTCTGTGAGCAGGCCCTTCAGCTTTCTCCTCTCCTCGTTCACCACTTTGTGCTTCTCCATCTGCCTGGACACCTGAGCTCCCAGCTGATAGCACCAATGGTACATGGTTGAGAAGCCGTTTGTTGCAAGCGATTCGGGATGTACATACAAGACATACAGTATCGCTCTCCCCTGACAGTTGCGGAGTTCTTCCCTCTCCCCTCCTCTCGCACATGTATCCTGTCTCCAATGCCTTCACCAGCTACAGCGCAGTCCCAATTTCGCATCGCATTCGCCCCACACCTCTGCAAATTGCCGGGCGGACCCACCCCATCCCATTGTAGCGCACGAACGGGGCAACGCATTGCCAAACCATTTATCGATCCCGGCTTTGAGCCGACCGGTGCATCCGCAGTCTTGCAGACTTTTCATGTTGACACAAATAGTGGGCACCTCTTCATTCATAGTGGGCAGCTCTTAATCCAGGCTGCCTGTCTTTAGAGATGAAGTGCACTTGGCACATGAGTGCCAACCAATGCCGATGAGCACATGGTGGCGGCAACCATGTGCGTTATCAGCCAGTATAAATGCGGGTTAAGGAATGCCAGAAGTGTGCAGTGTGTTGAGCTCAGATCCTCTGTGCCCGGCTCTCTACTACCCGCTGCTTGGTGCTTGTGGTGTTTGGCATTCTTACATTTCAGACAAACCTGTCAGAAGATGCCAAGGAAATCCTTTGCATCTTCCGAGTGTAAAGGATCTCAAGTCCTTGAAGCCGCTCAAAGAGCAGAGTCGAGACCGGGTGCACTGCATACATTGAGGAGAGTGGTTTGCTTCTTCTACTTGAACCCTGTTCTCAAGCTGCTGAGGTATCTTGATGTGCTATATGTGATAGGTAGGAGAAACTGGGTCACAGTCTGGACAGCTTTTGGCTTCAACTTCTGGTACCATCGTCACAAGACAATGATCCACTCTTTCTGGGGCGCACCCTTAGCATTTACAAAAGGATTCAACTCTGCACTAGTTGCAACGCAACAAAGTGCATGATTGAATCCAAACTGCGCTCCCAAATTTCCCCAGCAGCAACAAGTGGCGGGACGACTTTGGGAGTCGCTGCCGACTTGTGCATACTTATGTAGTGCAGTGTCGAAGGCATAAATCTAGAGCAGCACAGCACCGTCTTCAGCTGTTAGTGTCCCCAAAACCCTTGGAGCTGAAACCTTGAGCAGGACTGCATCGTCTTCGGCTGTTAGTGCCCCCGAGACCCTTGGAGCAACGGCAGCGGGCAGATCTGTGAGCGGGCAGATGTGGTTTTCTGGGGCAGCGTCGCCTCAGAGGACACACGGCGAGCCAGCAATTGTGAATTGTTTACAGCAGGGTATCAGCTAGCATGGAGGAGCGGGGACTGCCGGATGCATGTTGCTGATGGTCGTTGCTGCATCACCATTGCCGAGCTTGTCCTGTACCCACGAGAAAAAAATGAAGAGAGATTCTCCAACAAGTTTCTTTGCGTGGCCGCCGGTACCCGCTCTCAGAACAGAGCCAGAATTTGGTGGTTCTCCCACAAAACTGGCAGGGCTGAACATAGAAGCCCTAACCCGTTTGGTTGTTCCCATCTTCCCATCTTGTGCGCAGTCACTCCGTCGCTGCACCAACGTTGTGAGCGCGACGATACACGCCAAAGCATAGGAGAAGAATTTTATTTAAGTCCAGTGAGGACGGATTTCCGTCATGGGACTTGGTACTTACCAACTTGTACCACGGTGTGCCTAAGCTACTTGCACCAAGGGCATCCACTCCCTTTAATACCCCATCTAAGTATCGATCTAAGCACATGACTTAATAATGACGTTCTTATAAATGTGTGTCCATTTGGCCTAAGCCATTTGGACATTTGAGCATATCATGCAAGTAAATTCGAGTGGGACTACCTCTCCTATGTTTAGAGCGTTCTTACTGAGCTATCTTACGAATAATAGTCAATCCATTGTCCTTCAAAGGGTACTTACCGAACTATTTTACCAACAGCAGCAACTACTGGAGATGCATCAACCCTAAAACCTACCTATTCTATTATTCTCTCCCCTTAAACTAGTTGTACTCTTGTAACATTATCCCCTCTTCAATCTAGTCATACACCTGATGTAAAACTCTCGTTACACAAGACAAGTGACAAGAGAGGAACTTTTAAGCGGCATTAAAAAACCTTAATAACAGCAAACACCTATCACGAAAAAACTTGCCACAAGGAAAAAGTCATGCTTTAGAGTCTTTCATAACATGAGAAAGTCTAGTTCCGGCTTAAGACATATTGTTCTAGAAATCTTTTGTAGCTGTGGAAGTAGAAAACTATTCAAACACAGGAATTACACGTAAATATTGCACAAACTCCTTGAACTTTGTTGAGGGAAGAACTTTGGTGAAACCGTCCGTCTTCATAGAATTTGCAAACCTATATTCCATGGAAATCAACTACGCTTTCTTCTATCATCTCGCGAATATGATGGTGTTGAACATATCATGCTTCATATGCTGATGAAACTCAGGATTATGCGCAACCTTGAGACTACTCTGATTATCCGTATACAGATTTGTAGATTGTTTGAGAATAACCAAGTTCCTTTAAAAGTAGTTGCAATCAAATGATGCTGCCATGTATTCTACCTCCGTAGAAGAGAGAGCAATAGTAGGTTGTGACATAGAACTCAAACTAACAGGAGAATGCATCATCGACTAGTTCAGTAATATGTAAGCTATTCAGGGCTGGTTTCCATGGGCAAGTTTTCATCAACTTCAACTTCTCACATTACTATATGTATACATTACGACAAAAACAAAGCGGGTTTGGGGGAAGTTTCAACAAACTCCCACGATGATCGGAGACAAGCGGGTCTAGCGAGTTTTACAACAGGCCGATGCAAAACCCAGTGTCACGTTACGGTTTCCCGGTCTCCCAAGCGGGCTTATAATGCGGGCAATTGCAAGGACACGGGTCTTTGGAAAAGGCGGGAGGCAAGTGTGCACTTGATCGGGAAGGCCGCTTGGGCAAGAAGGAAAGCAAGTGCAGTGAAGCAATGGTGATGGTGAAGGCTTGGGACACCATCTCAAAGATGCAGACTTGCCATTAAGTGCGCGCCGAGTTCTTTGCTCCCCAATTTTTCCATAAGTTCGCATTGCCTTTGGCTTTGATCTCGCCTTTCACTTATCCGGCCGGGCTGTCACTTCACAAATTGATATACCCACAGTCATGAGCGGGGCCCGTCCACACATCGATTTAAGGCACCAAGGAAAGTGTGGACATTGCGGGAGCTTCACATTTTGCGGGCTAAGAAGATTGATCATGAATCCAGTGATGGGAGGCAGGAAAAGAGCGGAAGCTTGAGCGGTGGGAGGAAGTGGCACGCTACTACATGAGCGGTGTGGTGTGTCTGCTGGTCGGGGCCAAAAGTAAGTGGGACAATCTTGCAGGATTGGAAAAAATCAATGACCATTGCGGCATCCGTTAAGTGGACAAGATACATCTTGGCGGATGAGTGTGGAAGAGAAGAAGGCTCACAAATTGCCCCTAGCTTTGAGCATAGCTTGTTTACAGCAATTGAATTGTGGTTTCTTGATTCACAAGCCGGACTTTGCGCACTTGGGTGACACCGGCACCATGCCACGGTACTACCTTTGCTTGCTCCTCCTATCTACATTGATGAAAATTCGGATGAAGCTCATGACTTGCGGCTTCTAATGTGTGCGATTTTTGCGACACACCTAATTCTTCAAGAGAGGCCTCACCTAGTCGCCCCTCCGAACCTAGTGAGGAGTCTCCATCACCAGTCTTTGAACACGGGCATGGAGTCCAAGATGCAGTTGATACTTTAAAGGGTAGCCGGAAAAAAAGGAAGGTGCTCACTTCTAAACGAGGTGAAGAATTGTTCGTAGCTATGACTAGCAATTTTGTGGAACAATTAAGAGACACGAAGCCAACAAAGACAAGCGACACAAAGCTCACATGGATTTCCAAGAGAGTGCACAGACATTATGGAGCACTGGCGTGCTCTTGTGCGATCCAGAACGGATAGGTGAAGGTTTTGTGCATGCATTCATGAAGATAGGTGATGCCTTGAACAAGATAGGAGATAAAATGTCTTAGAATCAACCACTTGTGTCTTGCAATTCACGGCTGGACCACAAGAAAGTAGCTATGTTGTTACGAAGTTGGTCACCATCTGCATCTATATTGTGACAAGGGATAGTTCGGTAGCCAGCATCATGTGTCTGCTGGTCATCATTTTCTGTCATAGCCATCTCTCCACGGTCAATCAGCACGTTATGTAGGTAGCAGCAGCACATCAAGAGTGCCCACAATGTGTCAATGTCAGTCTTCCAAATGGTTCTCCCCAACATTCTCCACGTGCCTTTAAGCTTACCGAATGCTCGTTCTACCACCATGCGAGTAGAAGAATGCTTAAAATTGAAGTAGTCTTTCTTCACAGAAATATTTCTCCCGGAAATGGTGTAAGGAGCCACGGCAGTGAGGGGTATCCCGTCTCCCACAATGTACTCCCTGAAACTGAAGTTGCTCACATCAATGTGCTCACCATTCAGGATATCTCCTGCCATAGCTTTTCGATAGAGGCCTGAATTACTCAAGATCCTTGCATCATTTACAGAACCCGGGAACCCAGCAAACACATCTATAAAACGCATCTTCATGTCAACTACCCCCTGGATGCAGACACTGTAATCATGATTACGATCGAAGTAATCAGTTGCCATTTCCCGGGACATGAGCTCCATTTTGATGTGTGTTACGTCAATTGCGCCACAGTAGTTGACTAATCCTTGATGCCTTTCAAATTCTGCCTTGCAGGTAGCTAGAGCTTCTCCTTGTGGCCAAGCAATGTGGTGTCTCCCTCTTCTGATCATGGCTCTTATGAATCGCCACACAATTTTCGAAGCTGTAGATTCAGCTACACCAAAGAGTTCCCCAATGGACTTCAGAGTATCCCCTGTGGCAAGTCTTCTGATTGCTAGAGCCACTTGGATGTCAACCAATAGTTGCCTGTTTGGAATCTGTCGTAGAGCTAATGGTGTCTTCCTAGTCAAATCCACAGCCACCAAGCTACATACATACTCAAATGTGGCAGGTGTCAATCTAAAAAACTCTCTGAAACGCTCAGCATCACCTGTCCATGTTGCTTCCTTAAAAAGGGACCACCAAGCCAAACTCCTATCCTTGATATATTGGTCACTAGGAGTACGTCGCTTGCGTGAAAAAACTGAAATGTGAGTAGAAGCAAGAAGGAACATCATGGAAGAAATTGTGGTATGTGCACCTTCTTTAGCATTCAGTTGCCCTGCTTGCCTGCATGAAGGAAGCCCTTTAGGTTGACGGTGAAGATAATTTATTGCAGCAGGCAATGCAATTGCTGAAGCAAGACCTGAACACACAACGAGATTTTTATTCGAATCAATGTCCTGAGTGGCCGTGCGCTGAGCTGCATCACGGGCTTCCATCGGCAGGCACTCAAAGTGAAGAATAAGCAATCACACTCAAGTGACTTGCATGAGTGCAGAGCTTGGGACGAAAGCCGGACTCGCATGAGTGCTGAGTAGCCGGTCGCTTGCGAGTGATGAGTAGCCGGTGAAGGTCCTTTTTTTACGGAAGGAATGCACATAGCGAAGGCATGGAAAGTGGCAATATCGTTCCGGTCCAACTGCAAGTTGAAAAAGCCGCCGTAAATATCGGCCCTCATGGAAACCGGCCCTCAATGTCCCTAGTTATGACATTGTAGGCAATATGGATGACTTTAGATACGAAACTTAGTTGCTCGTTCTTTACTGTAATCCTCGGAGTCTCCCTTTCATGTTGTTTAGGAGATGGGCGAACCCCATTTCTCGAAAACTATTCTATTATGTAGGTACACCTAGGTACATATATCGGCCGACGAGGGGAGAAATTGGGACAAATGGAAGAGCAAGATAGCAAAACGTAATGTACGAGGTCCCACACGCACGCAGGGGAGTCAAAGACAGATCGACGTCGTCCGAGACTTGGTCTCCGGCGTCTCTACAGTTTGGCACACGAGGCCTGGGTAGGCGTTTCCTCGTCTTTTACACCCCTCGCTCTCCCAGTACTGCCTCGTCTTGATTGTGGGTACCTCTGACAGTGACAGTCGCACTGTCGTGGTCTTGAGCAGCGAGCTCCATGTTCCGGGGCCACCAAATTCTCTAGGACCCTGCCTCGAATGTGGGCGGCTGCGGAGGGAGCGAGCCTGGAGGTCGGGTTTCTGACACCTTGCCTTCGCCGGGGATTTTGCCATCCGACTCGGACAGCCCAACAATTAGTGCCGGTCGGAAGCAGCTGGCCGAGCCCCGGCCCGCCCCGCCTGCCCAGCCTAGCGCCGATTGTTGGGCGGCCATGGCTATGGAGGGCGTGCCGGTGAAGCTGCCAGTGTGATGTGAGAGCGCCCCGGGAGAAGATGTTGTGGGCAATCTTGGAAGCATGTGTGCCGTGGCTGCTTCTGGAGCTGCCGTCTTCCCCTTTGCTAGAACTCCAAACCGGGTGGAATCTGGGTGTCTGGAGGATTCCTGCCCGGGTTTACACAGGCACTTGACAGGTGCATGGCTTGTTGGGTGTCGGTGTTTGACAAGGCTCTTGGGGTGCCGGAAATGGCAACTTCGTGGCGGGAGTGGGGCTGAACATCGTTTCTTCCTCTGTGAATTGGATTGCAGGCAATGGCATCGGCACACCTTCTGGATGCCGTTACGGTAGTGGACCCCGGCAACGGGGTGTACGATGTGTGTGGTAAACTCTGGACAGGTGCGTCTCTTTGTGACTTGCAGTCTGTTTGGGAAGGAAGCTCTGTGGTCGTGCACGGGTGGCATTGGTAGCAGCAGGTTGTCAGGTTCGGGCTCTCACGGTGGGGACGTGGTGGTGGGGATCTGCAGTGGGAGCTCGGTACCAGCTGTGTGAATATGTTGGAGGAGGGTCGTATGGTGAAGTCTGCCGGGCGACAGATATGGAGCTTGGGGTCTCTGTTGCCATCAAGGTTGCTTTGTGGGAGTGCAATGAAGTGATGTTGATATATAGAGGGAGGCTTTGTGCTAGTCCAGTGAGATAGTTTGCTTTTGATTCCGAGCTTCAAGTGTTCACCCTGGAAGCCTGCCCTGTGAACAGAAAGTGGCCGACATCTTGTGTAGTCCGGTGCTGGCAAAGCGGATACTGCGGGAAGTTTGCATCATGCGGCGGCTCTCTCACCCATACATCATTTCGTGTAAGTTCAGTGGTTATCTGTTGAAGCATGTAATTTGCATTTATGTCATGGTGGTCTTCTGTGCTCTAAGCTGCCATGCTGTGATGGGCAGTGACAGATGTGTTCACTCAGCCTTCTCTTGAAACAGAGAGAGGTTTGGACCTCTACATAGCAACAGAATTCGCCAATCGGTGTGTACCGTGTGGGCTGTGTCTCTCTCCATTATATCTTCTTTCTTATGTTATGGGATTGATATTTCTATGTGGGTGTTGCTGCAGGGGTGACATGTACCATCTCCGAGAACAACTGTCATCAGAGGAAGTGAAACGTTTGATGTGGCAATTGCTTGTTGGAGTTGAGTTCATGCACTCAGTTCACGTCTGGCACAGGTAGCTTCATAAGTTCTCATGCTAGGATATTTGAAATTCTATGTACTCCGGCAGAGTCTAATCTGGTGTTTATCTTGAGGATGCACCATTGCAGGGATATCAAATCTGAAAACGTCCTCCTGAGCTTCAATAATTCAATGATGCAAGTCAAGCTTTGTGATTTTGGGTTGTCTCGCTCAGCCATGGAGGTACGTAGGGCATGGAAATGACTGATAAAAATTTGGTAACAGTGATGGTGCAACTTGGTTGTACTTCAGCCCGGTTGGTGAGACCGTGCAGCTGACGTACTTTGTGTACAGTCTGGCGGTTTATTGGTTGTGGGACCCGGTGTTTGCAGACGTTTCAGACAGAGTTAAGATACTCTCTGGGAACTACTCCTGCAGAGCAGAGTAAACGAAGACTAGTCCGGCAATACACGAAAACGGTATTTGTGACTTTGTTATAACTCCTTTGTAATGTTGTTGTCCAACTTGAGCCTGCAACCGTAACTCTTGTGTGGCTGAACAGGTCGTTACTCCTAGCTACCGTGCCCCAGAAGTTGTCATGTCTCAAGGACAGTACTCCTCTCCCATCGATATGTAAGTCCGCCTACAGAATTCAAACGCCCTGTTAATGGAGACTTCTCGTTTGCACTATGCATAGGTTCTAGGGTGAGTGGCACTGCTTGTGGTAAAACGTTGTGTGTTGCCTGCAAAGTTATCTGCTCGTTTGCAGCCACTTGTAAGGGACGGGGTTGTCTGTCCAGTAGGGTGTTACACCATCATTGTTTTGTTTCTTGCAGATGGTCGCTTGGCTGTATCTTTTGGGTGAGTTTTATTTTTCTCTTCTTGAGTTCTTAGTTCGCAAGCATTTGTGCCTACATCAGAAGGGTAGAGTCGTCACTCACTGTCCAGATCCATCTTGCTTGTTGTCAAACTTTAGTGTATCGCATGTGCAGGAGCTTCTTATGAGACAGTTGACTCCTCAACGAACTGGCCCGCCATCACGTCCTCTTTTTGGAGTACGGTAAGGTTTCTTCGGACAATTGTGTGCTGTGTATGTATGACACAGTTGAACGGAAGATTTTGCACCTAGGGTGTCCCCGTCTCTCCTTTGCTGTACTCCTGCTGACTTCTAGTGCATTAAGGACTTTTCCGGATGTTGCAGTGGTGAGCCTGCCACTCCAGAACGTGGAGAAAACTATGCTGAAGATGGTCATTCGACACTTGCAGAACAGGTTGATATGTCCAGCTGATGTTTATCAGATCCAGTTGGTGGGGTTGCATGTAGATTTTAAATTTCAATGTTTTTAGGGGTCGTGCATGAGCCATATTTGATGTGCAGCTGGACGTTATATTCAACGTCATTGGTACTCCATGCTGGAAGGATATTGAAAGCGTTCCCAGTGAATCATGGCGAAACTACCTAAAGCGCTTGCCAGGCAGAGTATGTCTCTATGTAGCAGGCCTCTTCCACACGGCGGTCCATGTTGTGGTGTTTTAAACCAGGTTACATAATTTGATGTCCCTGTATTTCCAGGCAGGCAACTTAGGGGCACAGCTGGGTAGCTGTGATCCGGAAGGGCTTGATCTCTTGTCACGAATGCTGGCTTTTGATCCTTCTCGTCGATGTACTGCAGAGGAAGCCCTCTCCCACACCTATGTGAGCCTCTGTCTACTTAGGCTTTCTCTAATTCAAGTTTGCCTCTGAGACTTGGATGCATTTTTGTCAAAGCTGTTCTGGATGGCCACTTGGATTGTTTTGGTGCTAGTACTCTGTTTCAGCCCAGTGACTGGCTTGCATGATTCGTTCGCAGTTCAAAAGCTATAAAAAGCATGTTGGACTCCCGCAAGTCTCTGTGAACGGTGCTCCAACTGTCCTACCGGATGAGCCCTTTTGGACTATACGTGATCCAGCCACAGCTCTCGGTGTCCTTGAGGTATACCTTGAATTCCAGGATTAGCCCCGCCAACCAGGGGGCTGCAAAGGCTTGCTGTCACTGATCCCATCCATTTTTGTGCAGAGAGAATTGGAGCAGTCGGTGCATGAGAAAGATGGTGGGCAGTTGAAATTGCTTCAGCTGCTGCGAGGAGAGGTTGAGGATCAGCAGTTGCAACACCGGTTGATGGTTCTTCAGGCAGAGATTGTTGCCCGGAATATCCCAGTTTACCGCCAAGCCCAAGATGCAGCTGCTGCTTATCAAGTTGTCCAAGCTCCTATCACCATGCAGCTATTCCCACCTGCCACTGCTGGAAGGCCAATGATGATGGGAAACACAATGGCTGATCCAGGGGTGGTGCTTGTTGGTACTCAACAAGCCATGGAATGGCAATCCCAAATGTTACAGAGAGAGTCGGAGATTAATTTGTCTCAGATGTCTAGAAGAGACACGGGAGGGCAATCAAAGAAGCAAAGGAAGAGCAACAACAATCAAGGACAATCCAGCGTCAACTTATCGACTCGTCACACCCGCGCAACAGCTGCAGCAGCATCCGCTGCCGCCGCCGCCGCTGCTGCCGCTGGTGTGCAGACCGTGGATGTGAACATGACTCTGGTGCCTGCTCCACAGCAGAGTTCTAGCAAGGTAACAGGCCAGAGGAGGGGAAACAACCGGGTTGCTTATGAAGGGAATTCTGCATTACCAAGGAGGTCACCACGCCTCAGAGATCTGCACTCTGGTGAGCTGCCCCACCGCAAAAGAGTCTGTCTCAAAACTGGTGCGGGATAGGTAAAGTAACCTCGTTCTGCATTCCATCCGTGTGTAATATATTGTAGCCATGCCTGCCTTGGTGGTCCTTTCCTATGGTATCCAGAAAAATGGCATATGGGTGATCCACTGATTCCTTTGTTGTGAGGTCATCATTCTTTTGTGCATACAGTCCGATGTCAAGTCTCCCTCGGTTGTAGAATATGCAAGTATATCCTGATCTAATATCCCACCCCTTCTGAGCCTGTCCTTGTGCTCTAGATGAAACAAGCTTGTGAATGAGCCATACGCCCCAACAGGGAGGAAGTGAGTCTTAAGAGGGTATTGGGAATATCCTAAGCTGTTTCAACAATCAGATCAGACAACTACTGCTTTCTCCCCCTAATTCCGGTCCTGAGAGATATCAAGGCCATCATGTTTCCAAGACCTACATTGTATGAGATACCTCCTGTAATAGTATTGACTGCACAACTTGTTGCAATGTCCGAAAGCTGTTGAAGTTGTCATGATTCGGCTTGATGTGTGTAATGCCAGTACCTACATAGCATGCCCAACTGCTTTGTCTGTAACTGGAATGCTGTGATCTCGTGTATACTGCGTGATGAGAGTGCATGAGATGGCATAGATGTCGTCCAGCCAAACCTATTCGCGAAACGGAAAAACTGTCTTCTGTTGCAGACTCGTGACTCTATCTCCCTCTCCACAAGTAAGAAGTATGATGTAGCATCTGCAGCTCGAGACTGATCCGTAACCATATGCACAATCCGTAATGCTAAAATCGAGCACCCTATGCTGTGTCCAAATTAGTGTGGTCAAAGCCCTGGTCCTGGCGGTAAGCTAGTCGTGGAGCTCCTTTCCACCTGGCTATGTCTGGCCAATGTCTGCAGCCTGTGCATTAACTGTTGCTTGCGTCTGGTTTGCTTGTCTCGTGGGCAGGTGCCAGGAGGAGTCAGGAGGCGGGATCGCCGCAGTATGCCACGCTGTGGCATCTCCTGAACGGGCAAGGCTTGAGAAGTTGATATCTCGACCTACCTACATGGTATAAGCCATAAAGCCACACGGCAAAGGAGAGGGCAACAGATGTGAGGGCCTCTGGCTCCGGCTCCGGCTCCGCTCCCAAGTGCTACCAGCAGGCTGCACAATCGCGCATTTTGAGGATAACTGTAACAAGTATGACGCGGTATCACGGCAACCGAGATCGCCCATCACAAGGAAATGCACGGATTATCTCCTGCCGCACCTGCTCAATCGCTGTCTGGCATGTGCAGTCTGCACACTTGTCCAACTCCTCTTTCTACAGGCGTTATGGTCGCTAGGATTTGTCCGTGCTCCAGATTTCTGACTAGGGCGTCGTGTTTGTACTGAGCGGTTCACGCTCTAGCAGCAGTTGCGATTTGAGCCTGCTCCTAGGAGGAAGATTGTTTAGCAGAAATATATAATTTGACCCAACGGCTCTCCAGTGCTGGATGTTACACTTTGCGTGTTAGTTACACTTGTCGGAATCAAAACATCACCTACATACATCCCCTCGGCCAGGTCTAGGGTTGTTCCCCATCGCCCCGGTGTCGATGGGACTTCCATCTCTGCATCTTTATAAAGTCTCACATTCCATCCTACATACATATAATGCCTGCCTGCAGTTTGAGAGTGGTCTTGTCTGGAGTGAAGCATCAGCAAACAATGCAACCACACGATCTCCGAGGGAAGGCAGCTCTAGCTTGAACAACCAGGTTTCGAAATTGAGAAACACCTAAGATACGATCTCCGAGGGAACGCAGAACCAGACTGAAGAACTAATTGGAGATTGAGAAACACCTAATAAAATAAGCTATCTCAGCTGCTTAAGGAAAGAAAAATGATCCAGAGATGTTTTGCACATGCTTGTACGCCTCGAAGTGCGATGGATAAGTTGTTGTCGGAAGAAAACAACACTTGAGGCTCCCATTGCACGTTGAAGTGCGATGATAATAATGAAGACAGCAAAGTCCAATTATCTTAGCATGCTTACGTACTGCAAGAATGGGGCGTGATGACGGTGGGAATGGAAAAGCGAGGCGGGATGGATGGACGGAGGGCGGCCCCAGAGGCCGTTGGGGTGGCTACCAATGAGGGACAGTGCTTCAACGGAAAACCAGCTTCACTTGATGGCTCGTCTCTGTTCTCTGCCCTCTGCAGGCACTCTGCCCTCTGCCCTCTGCTCTCTGCTCTCTGCTCTGCTGTGCGACAGATACAAACAGACACGGCGAGGGCGGGCAGCAGTGTGATCAGAGAGAGAACTGTACATGCAATGTACAGCAGGGAAGCCTGGCATGCACTTGGCGCATCACGCTGAGAACAGTCGCATTTACTGGAAGGCGGTACAATTGCAGACGCTGTTGTGCGAGGCACTCGCCTCATTCATTCCAGCCTCTAATGCGCAGGCAGGCAGGCAGCCCAGGCCAGCTCAGGCTTCCGGTGCCTCCATTCAACGCATTCCCATTGCCAACCCGCCCCCTTGTAGTTCTCTTGTCTGCTCGCTCTCATCATCACAGTTTACTGTTTCCGCTCACTCACTCAGTCACCAGCTCTTCCTTCCTCCCTTCCTCCCTTCCTCCCTTCCTCCCTTCCTTCCTCCTTGCAGAGCTCGGCAAAGCGCGGTTCTGTTCACAAGAGGGACTGGACCATCACTGCAGGGCTCCTAGACTGACAGTCACGCTCCCCTGCCCATGGCAGCTGCACCAACCACTCGCTCTGCCTCGTCCCCTGTGCCTGTGCCTGTGCCTGTGCCTGCCTGAAGGACGCCCTTTCCGCCTCACTCGATTCATTTCGCTCCTACACTCCCCGCAGAGAACAGCAGCAGCGGGAGCTCGAGCATGAGATCATCTGGCATGGCAGGGAGGCGGCCCTCGCTGCTCCTCCTGCTGGCCCTAGGCCTGCTGCTGCCGAGCGTGGCGCTGGCCGCGGAATTGTTCCAGGAGCTCAGGCTGGTGGCAGACGCGAGAGGGAGGCACTTGGCGGTGGAGGAGGAGGAGGATCGGGAAGGCCTGGAGGGGACGCTGACGCTGAGTCTGACGCATCGAGATCACCCGGACTCCCCCTTCAGCTCCGGCAGCGGCAGCGATGCGCTGCGGGAGCGGCTGGAGCGGGACCGGAGGCGGGTGGAGGGGATCATGTCCCGCGTGGACAACATGGTGAGCTTGCAGGCAGGCGGCTACGGCGGTGATCGAGACCCGGCCGGGAAGAAGACCAAGAAGGAGAAGAAGAAGCACAAGAGGAAGCACGCGGTGGAGTACAGGAAGTCTTCCGCCGGGGGCAATGTCGGGTTCGAGGGCGCCGTGGTGTCAGGCTTGTCTGCCGGGAGCGGGGAGTACTTCGTCACGCTGGGCATCGGCACGCCGCAGGCCAAGACAGCCTTGGTGATGGACACAGGGAGCGACGTGCTCTGGCTCCAGTGCGCTCCTTGCCGGGTAAAATCAATCAATCCCCGCCTCTGCCATAGCCACTCTCCTTCTGCCATAGGTTTGGTGCAGCAATTGGTGCGGTGAGAGTGTAGGTCCTGAAATTATCCGATCTGGCTGCTGCTGCTGCTCCACAGGATTGCTACAACCAGAACGGGGCCATCTTCCAGCCGAAGCAATCCGGGTCGTACCGCACGCTCTCGTGCGGCTCCAAGCAGTGCCAGCTGGTGGACGAGCGCAGCTGCGCCAAGAACGTGTGCCTGTACGAGGTGAACTACGGGGACGGGAGCTTCACGGTCGGCGATTTCTCCACCGAGACGCTCACCCTGACGGCCAAGGGAGGCAAGGAGTTCCTGGTGAAGAACGTGGCATTCGGGTGCGGGCATGACAACGAGGGCCTCTTCGTGGGAGCCGCGGGCCTGCTCGGGCTGGGCCGGGGCGCGCTCTCCTTCCCGTCGCAGGTAGGCTGGATCGTGGGCAACGTCTTCTCCTACTGCCTGGTGGACCGGGAGAGCCTCGGCTCCAGCTCCCTCTCCTTCGGCCAGTCTGCCATCCCGCAAGGTGAGTCCCATCGTCCATCCGCCTTTCTCCTCTTCAGCCGGACTCCTCTTCGGCAACTGATCGAAGTTGCTTCGCTCGTCATCATCAACAAGCGCGGCCATGGCCGCCGCAATTCCTGCCCAGCCCAGGGCCTGCCTGATGTGGGATAATCCATGGTGCATTTGCAGGCGCGCTCTTCACGCCACTCCTCACCAACCCCAAGGTGAAGACGTTCTACTACGTGGGGCTGGTGGGAATCAGCGTGGGCAAGGTCCAGGTGCCCGTCCCCGCCGCCTCCTTCGCCCTCTCCGCTTCCGGGACGGGAGGCGTCATCATCGACTCGGGGACGTCCGTCACCCGGCTGCCGTCCGCCGCCTACACCGCCGTGCGCAACCAGTTCGTGAAGATGGCGGCCGCCGACCTGGGCCAGCCCTCCCTCTCCTTCTCCCTCTTCGACACCTGCTACGACCTCGGGCAGCGGCAGAGCGTGCAGGTCCCCGTGCTCAGCCTGCTCTTCCAGGGCGGCGTGGAGGTGCCGCTCCCCGCCCGGAACTACATGGTGCAGGTGGATGCCCAGGGCACCGTCTGCTTCGCCTTCGCCCCCACCACCGGCCCGCTCTCCATCATCGGCAACATCCAGCAGATGAGCATCCGAATAGTGCACGATGTGGCGGGATCCCGCCTCGGCTTCGCCCCATCCCAATGCTAGAATCGAGCTAGATGGACCACCTGCACGCAGGATGCAATGCAATGCAAAGTAAGGCAAGCATTGCAGGCAGGAAGGAAGAACGCAAGAAAGGATGAATTCAGCTAGCTTCACGTCCTGGTCTTCAATGCAATGCAAGAAAGGATGTATTCAGCTAGCTTTCGCGTCCTCGTATTCAACGCAACACATGTAACAGCAAGCTCGTCTAGCACTAGTTCACAAATCCGCATCTCGTCCTAATCTCGCCCGCGCTGCCCGTCTTCACCGCCACGCGCCCCAGCTTGATCATGGAGCGGCCGAAGTGATGGAAGAAGGAGTCGGCGTTGTGCGCGTACTCCTTCACGATCACTCGCGTGCGGTTGTCCAGGGCCAGGGCGGAGTCGGAGGAGAAGAGGCCCTTGTCCGCCAGCAGGTCCTGGTAGTAGAAGGGGTCCAAGACGTCGGGGGTGAGGGGGTCGTTGGGGACCCTGGTGGCCGGGTTGATGGGCTGGGGGCAGGCTCGGCGAAGCTGCGCGGCGTAGGCCGGGTCCAGGGCCGGGTCGATCCCGCTGAGGCTGCCGGGCCAGTTGTAGAAACGCCTCGCGATTTGGAAGCAGTGGGCTCTGCCGAAGGAGTGCGCGCCTGTGGCATCGCACTATGCTCGTCTCAGTATGGGTTAAATGGGATGGCAGCAAGAGGAAGCCGGTTCACGTGTGGACATGGGCTCACCTGAGAGCGTGACGAGGTCACGCACGTTGAGGTCGAAGGCCGCGAAGATGTCGATCAGGGGCTGGGCGCTGAGCTGAGATGAAGGCAAATGGGCGCTGGCCAGCGCTGCTGTGGAGATTCTTCCGTCTCTCCTCCCGAGCTCCACCGCCCAAGTCGGTCCTCCGCTCTGCAGGTGTGCCAATTTCCAGTTGCCGTCATGATCGTGAATTCAAGTGGCCGTGCGCACTGAGGCAGCTGCTCACGACTCGCGAGAATTCCATTGTTTGTGTTGCGTTGCATTGCATTAATGCTGTACAGGTGGAGGTCCTGGAGTCATGAGCTTGCAACAGGCTTGCAACAGGCTTGCAACATACATACCTGGACCACAGCATCTCGGGCAGCGACTGCCAGAATGTCCGCACACGACACCACTCCTGGGCAGCGGGATTCCAGGCCGACCTTGATCTCATCGATGATGTTGAGCTCCCTCAGTGTTTGGTTAGGGACTGCGGTCTTCTCCGAAGGGCCAGCGCTGGATGTGGACTCCAGCAACACGGAGCCATCGCAGCCCTGGCATCAAGACTGGTTGGTCACGACAGCCAAATCCTCACAGAATTGGACAGGAACGTTGGCACATATTTGACAAATTTGGATTCAACTTACCTCTACGAAGCAGTCATGAAAGAAGAGTCGGAGCAAAGATGCTGCGGATGTGGGGTCCTGCTGCAGATGCCTGGCCACGATGCTCTCCACGAGAGGCTCCAAGTTGGGGCAAGATCGAGAGTAGAAGTCCGGGGTCAGCTTCAGTGCACCTCCCTCTGATGCAGCAGTGAGCAGCACTGCCAGAAGCAGCACCCAGGACCGTAATTCTGCTGCCATTCTCCTCATCCCAGAATGTTCGCACAAGGAGCCCAGCTTGTCCAGTTTGTGGCAGATGCTTGCTCTCTGGCGTCCTCTGTGAACGAGACGTACCGATATATGTGTGTCGAGTAGGCTGCTCATCAGCCAGATTAACATTCAAGTCCATCTCATGCTTGGTGAATAACAACCCAACGGAGGGGCTCTAATAATCAGCTACGGTTGGCCAATCATTCTATTCTTTAGTGCCAGGAGCATCTTCGATCAACAGCAGCACAATCGAGGACCACCTGACATTCCGCAGGTTGCCGTGGGACGTCTGTCGCTTTTGTCCGTAACCATAGAGCTGCCAGAGCCATCTTTCTGCCATACTGCTGTCAGCAGTGCGCTCGACTGCAAAGGCCTCACCTTCTACAGACATACATGTATCCCGTATGCACATACGCAGGCCGCTCCCGGACAAAGGGATTCAGTAACAGGCTGGGCTCTGGCTGGGAGGACGGTGTGGACCTGACAGGAAACCACAGCAGTACACCAACATGTGAATTCCGTCCTTGCAAGCCACCGCCAAGCATGCTCGACAAAGCTGGCTAATCAGAACTTTTGGACGGCAAGCAGCATGAGTGACCACCAGCATGAGTGACTACCAGCATGAGTGACCACCAGCATGAGTGCTGACCAGCTTGAGTGACCACCAGCGGCCCCTTGCACTGCAACAGCACGGGACCAGAAAAGCTCTTACAACATTCGTGCGAAAACCTGCACAAGGATGTTGATTCAGCTACATACTTGTCCAATGTAGAGCAGCCTTTATGGAGTAGTACAGGAGGAAAATCTTACGACCACCTGCACCATCTAAATAGAGCTCTAGTGCATCACGCGACGTGAGCCTCTTGGCAAGCAGATACAGTCGAAAATGGGCTCCACGTTCTGTGAATCAGGCCAGCCTGACTGCAGCTGCTCGAAAAGGGATGGGATAAGAGATAAAGCCTCCTCCCAAAATACATCCCCGTCATACAAGACCAGAGCTTTACCTGCAGTAATGGCCTGGGCTGGATTCTCGAAGCGGATCTGCACAGGTAGGGTTTACTGCCTCTGACATGGACTGGTCCTTATCAACATCAACATCTCGAAGCAGATGCACCTTGCCTTGCTGATCGATATGCACACGTGCACAATGGCCAGTGGCAAGCTTAGTAGCCTTTGTGGAAACCACACAGACCCCAGACAGCCTGCTGAAACAAGCGGGTGTCTCCGGGAAAGAAAACAATTGCTGCTCATGATCAAGCCTGAACAGAATGAACCAACTTGACCATGCTGAGCCCGATAAAGTTGGAATGGGAAGGACAACAAGAAGCAACCTATCTGTTTGGGCAGAATAGGGTTCGAAGCATTCTTCAAAATTGCTGCCTTCTGCATGTTTGTGTCTCGTGCAGGCTTCAAAGACCGTCCACTCATAAGTCTTCAACCTGAAACATGAAGATAGTTCCTCGCTTGGGAATGACTGCAGCACGAACCGGAAATGAGCTAGCTCCTACAGAGTTGTATCCAAAAATATGCAGACTAAATAAGCTTAAATTTCGTACCTCGTAACTTGTCCTTCGACGTGACGATGCTAAAGGCAGTCTCTGTGTCCCGTATCATGATCCCTGAGTGCCAACGACACTCTTACTTTTTGATTCTACACCTGCGAATTTCACCACATCAGCTGCGGTAGACGAACGTTCCATGAAAATGGATTCAAGGCATGCAATAGTGCACCAGCTAAAGCACGGACCAGCAAGAATGGCTCCACGTAAGTCTGCTGACAGAGTCATCTACATGGATCCTCTGCACTTCCGGTGACCTAGCATTAGCCACTGAGCTTAAGCTGACAAACGTGCACAACCAGCGGGTGACAATGTTACCTGCATGCTACAAGAAGGGCAGTCACATACTCTTCCCACATTTCCTGCAAGGTCTTGTACAGACTGCACGTGCCTGACGAGGGTGAATCGTTTGTTGTTAAAAAGTCGTCATTTCTAACCCTAATTCGCTGCCTCTTCGACTGGAAGAGATGCGCTTACTGCGACAATATTGCGCTTAGTTGCAATACTGTTGTTGAGGGATGTTGAATGAGCTCAGAGACTTTAGGCTCGTGTCGTGACGACATAGAAGAAGAAGAATTTTATTTAAGTTCACTAAGGACGGATTTTCGTCATTGGACTTGGTACTTAACAACTTGTACCATTGTGTGCCTAAGCTACCTTGCACCAAGGGCATCCATTCTCTTTAGGCACTCCATCTAAGTACCGATCTAAGCTCATCTCTTTAGGCACTCCATCTAAGTACCGATCTAAGCTCAGGATGATTAATCACGGCGTTCTTATAAATGTGTGATGACGGACTTGGTACTTAACAACTTGTACCATGGTATGCCTAAGCTACTTGCACCAAGGGCATCCATTCCCTTTAGGCACCCCATCTAAGTACCGATCTAAGCTCAGATCTAAACTCAGGATGCTTAATCACGCCGTTCTTATAAATGTGTGTCTATTTGGCCTAAGCCATTTGGACACACACGCACAACCGCTTTGCCCGGCTCTTTGTTACTCTTGATAGAGCCCCCTCGAGTTGTTGCAGGTGTTGTGTTATGGGAATGTCAAGCATCCCTGTTTAGAGAACGCATGTCAAGTGTTGCACCTATATCTTCCCCGACCTGGTATGTATTGTCCTTTAGAGAATCTCGTACAACCTCATCCACCGCTTGTCTTATTCACCTTTTTCCAGCCATTCAAAGCTGTGCAACCTCTAATTTGTTCAATTAGCGATGCAAATTCGTAAGCAAGGAAGGATTTGGTTAGATGATTTGCTCCTCTTTCTGGGTCTATGCTGATTTCCTCGATCAAAAGTAACCTGCTACGGATCACAACATCTTTTCGTTCCCCTAATCAGAGGATCTAATTTAAATAGAGGCGAGAAGCTGAATTCCTTCGTTTGAGCTCTCATCACTTCCTCGAAGGTTTTGAAGGAAGCTAATCGACCAGCAACAACAGCAGCAGTCCATGAAGCATTTGCAATCAAGAGATCGATTTCGGAAGAAAGATTGACAGTTTAAAAAAAATTGTGCTGTCCGTACAAGTCCAGAGCTGCCTAGATTTACAGCCAGCTCTAGACTGGAACATCTGCCAACTGACTTGAACACTTGTTCGGGTTAATAACCACAGTCTGGTAGACAGGGAAGATAATGCCAAACTGTTCCAACGTCTCATCATCATCGATTCTGGTCTCTTCGCGCTCCACCATTTCGTCGTACCGCTGCCACCAATCCATAGAATCCCATCCGTCGATTGCTCCATTCATATCCTGCTCCTCAGTGCGTCGGACGTGATCCGCATAGAGCGAGACGGCTTCAATCCGTGCGCTATGCTCGTCGACATGTGCGGAGATAGTGGAGAAGTCGGAGTGTCGGGGGTCGAAGCATTCCCCGATCTTGAGCCGAGTCTTTCCCACCACAAACAAGGGGAAGGGAGGTTCTAGCTCCCACGCTCCTGAAGGCAGACATAACTGCTCCACTTCGTACGTGGTGCCATAGGGATTCTCCTGGAAATTGCTCCTCATGGACTGCATATGCGCAACCATGGTTTTGTACTGGTCCGCCATGTTTGGAAACCGTTTCCACTTCTCCGCCACGGTCCGCAGATCCTCATAATATAAAGGTTTCGCACCCCATGCGTTGGCAAATCTGTCGAAATTGGCCAGGGCAGCTCCCCCTGCGGCATATCGCGAAGTGTACGCGCTCACCAGTCTCTTTCTGTCGATGATGTAGCCGCCATTCTCGTAATCGGAAGGATACCAATCCCACTCCACCACCAGGAAGATGGGCCTGGGCAGCGTCGGCTTCTCCATCGCGAACGAGAATCAAAATGAACAAGGTCTGATAATACGACAACTCGGCAAGCCGTATTTAAATGGTTAACACTGAACAACTCAACTTGGCCGTGCGCTGATTTCAAACTTATGCTATTTATGCTTGTACTGTTTCAAAATAAATGCTTCGCGTGGAAGGTTCTCTACTTCTTCGCCTTCTCGCTTCAATTTCAATTGGCGTAAATTTTACTAATATTCTAATAATTAGAATCCATATTAGCATGCTACGTTGTTTAGACCGTCGTTGGTGTTCCAAGTGCCTAGTCCTTAAGTTTTCTTCATGGTACTCAAAAAAAGTCCTTAGATCTTTGGCCTTCCAAGTACCTAATCCTTAAGTTTTCTTCATGGTACTAAAAAAAGTCCTTAGATCTTGGCATGGATCTTACCTTGAAGAGTTTTGTATGGGAGACTATCCTTGAAAGGGAAAGGTGATGATACCTTCATTTCATATATATTTATATTATTTTAATATTTATTTAATTATATTAAATTACATTATACTATTCACGTGTATGGCAGTTCACACAAATGGGAACTTGGCATGCCTCTAGAACCGGGCGGAGTCCGACACATAGGGCTTTTATTTATACATAATGGTTAGGTTGGTGTGTTTATGAGCTTGAGTCATGTTGTCCACGTTGGTTTTTAGTTCTTCTTCCTTCAATGGCTTATAAGAGGCTGCCAAGCCTTTGGTGCTTTTTGCATTAGTTTTTCTAGAGACTAGCGTTTTAGGAGGTTTTTATTACACGCAATAAAAATATTAAAACAAAAAACAACAAAAGTAGCCCGCCTTTGCACACGGATAACATTTGGTTGGTGGGTGTTACCAATGTAAAAGGCTCTATCCCCTGTATATGGACTACTTCTCCAAGTATTCACATAGGCCTTCTTGATGTCTTGATATGTGATGAGACCTAAGTTTGGAGAAGGGAGTTGGAAGTTCGTGAGCCATTTGAGGAATGTCGCCACTAGCCTTTCTTCCCTATAGCTGCTTGGTCCTATTGCTTCTTGATGGCTATGCTGAGTAACATGTGATGCCTCGCCCCTTTGGAGCTTTGAGAATGGCTTGCCTTTTCGGGGCAGTTGGATGACATAGCACTCTTAGAACCCCTCCGAGGCTCTAAGAGTGCCATGACATCAAGAAAATATACCAAGGAATTTGGATGCAATGCCACTCTTGAAGGCCCTTCGGGAATCTAAAAGTGGCATGACACTGAGGAGATGGCATTCGGACGTCATGCCACTCCTAAAGGCCCTCTAAGGCTCTAAGAGTGACATGACACCAAGAAGATAGGATTTGAATGCCATGCCACTCCTACAGCCCCTCTGGGGCTCTAAGAGTGGGATGACATCCCCACTAAGTCATCCAATCTAGCAGTCCTCTTTCATCAATCTGAGAGTGCCGTCGTCGGCACATGCCGTCGTCGGCACATGCCGTCGTCGGCACATGCCGTCGTCGGCACATGCCGTCGTCGGCACATGCCGTCGTCGGCACATGCCGTCGTCGTCTGTGCCGTTGTCTGCCCTTCTACAACGCATCGGTGTCAGAAGGCAAGCAAAAGAAACATGGCTCGCACTCCTATTGTCTGGTCCTCTTCTCATGATATTGCTACTAGGCACCCCGCTGGAGAATGGCTTGGTGATAGAAGCCATCGGTGTGAGAAGGCAAGCAAAAGAAACATGGCTTGCACTAGTTATTGTCTCGTCCTCTTCTCATGATATTGCTACTAGGCACCCCACTAGAGAATGGCTTAGTGATAAAGCATGAAGTGTTCATATAGATGTTGATGATTATAACGACGTCCCTTCGTGAAACAATATGAAATAGATTGAATGAGTTTTCAAACCTTGGAACACTTCACACAGACATAATTACATTAAGTAAAATATGATAATCATAGGTGAGAGATGTGAATGTAGTTATTCATCTTCATCCTCGATGCTACAGCTCATGTCTTAAAAGAGTATATTTGACAAAGCTAGATAGACTATATAAGGACCTATACTCTAAGACATCTTGTATCTTGAAAGATTGTAATTATCTATGCTAGTTTGCTTCAAGATGAAACAAAGCTTTTTCCATCCAAATTTTGCTACGAATATTGCTTTTTCCAAGCCATTCCAAGCTTGTCCTTTGAAAATTATTCCAAGCCATTCCAAGCTTGTCCTTTGAAAATTAGGGGTTTTGAAAATACTAGGGAAACGCAAAGGCTGGTGAGAGTTACGTGTCATATTTGCTCCAACTCGTCAAAAACTAAACCACCATAACTACAATTTAACTTTAACAATACCCGACCCACTAAAATCGATTCAACTAAGTATGTACCAATTTTCCTACTTATCTATCTATCATTAGTACTATTTTATTGAAATTATCTATTTGTCACCTAGTTATCCTCGATTAAAACCAAACTTGCGTTATCGGTGCCTTTTTGGAACGATTACGTTTCGTGTGGGCATCCGTCTTCATTTCCCTTGCTCGGAGTGGTATGCTGAGGAAGCCTCGTCGTCTCTGTGCCCGAGTTAGTCTGTTGCATATGCGCCGATGCCGTCTGGTCACTTGTAACACTTGGGTTATTGAATTTAGCCTGAAATGGAGTCTTAACCAATTAACATCCTTTTGAAAAGCTCTTACACATCATTCATACGAAAACCTGCACAAGGTTATTGATTCACCTACATACTTGGCCGATTTGGAGCAGTCTTCATAGCGCAGTGCAGGAGAAAAGTTTACGACCACTTGCGCCATCTACTAGGGATCTAGTGCATCAGGCGACGTGAGCCAGTCTGGAAGCAGATTCAGTGAAAAAAAGGGCTCAGACCGCCTCCTCCACGTTCTGTGAATCGGGGCAGACTGACTGCAGTTGCTCGAAAAGGGATGGGCCCGGATAAGAGATGAGGCCTCCGCCCAAACATATATCCCCGTCATACAAAACAAGAGCTTGACCTGGAGTGATGGCCTTGGCTGGACTCTCAAAACGAATCTGCACATGAAGAGAACAACCTGTCACCACAACCTGTCACAGCTCACTCAGCACATGCAAGAAAGCTCCTCTCACTCACGTGAGCCGTTTCACAGACCTGTAGCACCTGCGTGGACTTATTTTGATTTGCCATCTTGTGCAGTTGGAAGTAGTTGCTTCGCTGAAAATCTCTGTGTGAGGCTCCTGCCAAGCCCATCTCCCTCTTCACTGCCTCTGAGGACCGTGCAGTTGAAAAGGAAACAATGCAGCGTCCAACATCCTGATTGTATCTGGCCTTGTACAGGCACTCCATAGGCTTCCCAGCAGCCAAAACTTCTGGTGGTTCTCCAGCGATCCAAAATAATGAATCTGCAACCAATTGCACTTCAAAAGTGTTCAGCATCTAAGCAAAGGTCAATGCTCACATGCGTTCAGCAAACCCAAGGGAGGAGCAACCTGCAACAGCAGACTTGCAGAACAATGCTTCATGATTTTGCCCCTGGGCGACATACACCTTGTTGCTCCTCATATCTTTACCCACCACAAACCATGGTTCTGCTGCTCCAGATATTCTTGCCCGCTGCCCATACGTGTAAGCTGCTGTGCCGGCATGTGTGCCTACAACACTAGTATCAGACACTGAGATGAATGGGCCAGGTGTCATCTCGATGTACTGTGATATAAAATCAGGAAAATGTCTCTTGCCCACAAAACATATCCCACGGCTACTTCGTTTGCTCGCTATTGGCAATCCTGCACTTGCTGCAATCTCGCGAACTTCCGATTTCACAAATGTGCCTACTGGGAATAAGACATGCTCAAATGCAGTTCCGTTCTGCATTTTTTAGTTGCCCAACAGTCAGCAAAGTTTCAAACACAACGCCCCTCTCAGAACCCGAAGTCACGGGAGACTACAAGGGAGTGTGCTGTCCTCACATGACATGGCAGTAGCTGAGCAGTTGTGAATAGGCCACTCACCACAGAAGCCAAAAAGTAGGACTGGTCCTTGTCACCATCAACACCTCGAAGCAGATGCACCTTGCCTTGCTGATCGATATGAACACGTGCATAATGGCCAGTGGCAAGCTTTTCAGCTCCAATTTGTCGTGCATACTTTAGCAGGGCACCAAACTGCTAACAAGAGCCGTTTTCAACATGACCCAAGTCAGTAGCCTTCGTGGAAACCACACAGACCCCAGACAGCCTGCTGAAACAAGTGGGTATCTTCGGTAAAGAACGAGATTGCTGCTCATGAAGGACCCTTAACAGAATCAACCACCTTCAATACAAACTTTCACCTTGATGTGCTTATTGCAATGGAGGTCAGGATTGGGTGTCAGCCCGAGGGCATAGTCGTTTGTCAAAGGCTCAAACACATGACACCAGTACTGCTGGTGGTAATCAACATGAATTAGATTGATACCTGCTATACAAAACCCTTGATCAATACATCAAGGGGTTTCCCGTTCTACGCTAGGAGGCAAAGAAGGAGAGCAATCAACACGTCAATCATGTTGAGGCATCAACGCACCAAGTTGATCGCAGACTACTTTAGCATCCTTATAATCTTGCTCAGCTGTGCACGTCTGGCTTCCTTGTTCATCTTGCGGGTCCCAATTCCGCATGTAAAGTCCAGTCACCCTGTACCCCTGTACAAAGCCCGCAAGGGCACGACAAAGTTCAACCCTAAAACGCACATTGAACTACAGCACTCCACAACCAACCGAGCAATGAAGATCATACCTGCCGCTGAAGCAGCAAGGCAGCTACAGATGAATCCACTCCCCCGGACATACCCACAGCCACATGAGGCTTGGCATCCTTCACAACTCCAGCCACCGATGCCACAGAACCTAGACGGCGGTATGCACAGCCTAACCGGAATTCACCTACAACCTGCGTAATCAAGGGCAAAATCTCGGCTTTCAATCGTCGACCGACGGTCCTACCTCCCATCTTCGTTCCCCTAACAAGGCGTACCAAGCACGTGGCTCTCACTGATCCAAACCATCCATCCTTCCTGATGATACAACCTAACTTGCTCTGCTAGCTGCCAGCTTCCACAGCAATCCCTGCTAGCAAACATGCTGCTCCACCCTCGAGGCTTCAGCATCCCAGCACCTACAGACGTAGCCGGAACCCGAAACCATTCAATGACTGAGTTCAAGGTGATCGAGCTCGGCTTTCAACCTCTCGAGCTCTGACAAGAGGTTGTAAAACTCTGGCACAGATAATTCCAAGTACACGGGAGTGTCATCCAACACAAGTTTCAGCTGCACAAAGCAAGTCCCCACAGCCTGGACCTCGTCATTTGCTGCTGTCACGCCTAACCGCCATTCAAATTCCTGCAACGACGGCACCCATTCTGCTGCCATCTGCACAACCGGAAGGACCGCATCTGCACCAGGCTAGCAAGGCAAGGAGGAGAAACACTTCCCTTTTTCCTCATAAACTATCATGACAAATGCATTTCAATAAAACAAAATCCGAAAAACTGGAGGAGACTTTGGGGCTGCCTGCCGGTGGATTAGGTGAACAGTGAAGTTGTGAGGCGACCATGGCCTGTGGGTCGCACATCGTGGCGGGGACGTCTCAGCCCGCC
Organism: Anthoceros angustus; assembly: GCA_010909165.1. Taxonomy (NCBI): domain Eukaryota; kingdom Viridiplantae; phylum Streptophyta; class Anthocerotopsida; order Anthocerotales; family Anthocerotaceae; genus Anthoceros; species Anthoceros angustus. The sequence continues at coordinate 809,859 of VJWM01000011.1, forward strand.
GCCACAGTCACAGGCTGCTGTCCTCACCAGGTTTGCGAGGCTGACCTCGGAAATGTTGAATGCGGACTGTGGGAGTCGCAAAATTTGGAGTATCTTGCTCAATGTTTGTTGGGTCCTTGGAACGTTACACAGGTGCGAACATGGGGCTGCCAAGTAACGAGGCTGCAGCTCAGCAGATTGTGTTCTCTGCACTCCAATCTTCTCTGTGACTTGCAGCATCAACAAAAGTGAGTAACTAATCAGGCTTAGCTGCTTGCAAGGAGCTGGATTACCTGTAGTTTCAGACTGGGTTGTGAGCCATTCTCAGATGCTACTATGTTTCTGTGATTGGTTCAGAGCCCTGAGGACTGCAACAAGGTTGTCAGGTCCGGGCAGGTTCTCGCCTCGTGCTGCCTCGTCAGGCAACGGTGGTACGTCTATTCCCTGCAGCATTGCATTTTGTTTCAATGATAAGGATATCTACCTTGAAGTCTCAAAGTCTGCTCATGGGTAGATGGTTTCTGGCAGCGTTGAGTGTGGACGACAGTCCCGTCGAGCTGCGGTCTGCGGTGATTGTTGCAGAGCCACCTGAGGATCGGAAAATCAAAGTGAGGACTGTGTGATAGGATGTACTAGCTAGGATTCATTCCGACAAGATAAGATGTACATGATTTGAGGATTGACTGGTCCTGTGACGACTCAGCTGCGGGTTGATGTCCCTGGCCAAGATACCCAGAGGGCATTTGACGTTCTGTTGGCGGGGCTAGCCAAGAACTCTCCCCCTGTTCCTGGTTTCCGCAAGTCAAAAGGAGGTAACAGTCTACTACACGAGTCCTGTGATGTGAAGCTGGTTAAATTTTGCACAAGTTTTTGCCACACTCTCTGCTGCTGACATGCTGCCTCCATCGTGTGGTCATGGCCGACATGGGCATCTGCCTGTGGTTATGCAACGCAGGCAAGACTTCAGCGGTATGTTCTTCCTCGTCCAGGTGTCCAGTTAAATTCATCACAGCCAGCTACAGACTTCCTCGGCTGGAAACTCAGCAGAGGGTGGTTTTGTTTCTGTGCCCAGGTACCTAAGAATGTACTCCTCCAACTACTTGGTGCAAGCCGGGTGAGGAAGTTTGTAATCGAAGAAGTTGTGAGAAGTGCACTTACCAGCTACGTGAAGAAGGTTCGCAGCTATTTACTCGTTTAAATGCTGCAGACAGGACGGTACTGGCTGTGTGGAGGGACCGGACTCACTCCATGTCGCTCTGTTCCTATTGGTGACGCAGGAAAAGCTCTTGGTCAAGGATTCTCTCAAGACCTCGCAGAGCGCAGAGGAGTTGTATGACATGTTCGAACCTGGCAAGGATTTTGGCTTCGACGCCGAGATAGAGTTGGAAGAAACGAGCATTGAATTAGATGATACCATCAAGGGTGAAGACTCGAATGTCATCGACACAACCATAAACGAGCCAACGCGGAGCGAAGTGGAGACTGCTGTCCAAGTGTAGATGTTACGATTGCTACTCAACTTCTACCAAAAAATTGATGACATTTCAATTGTCATTTCCAAGTATAAATGCGTGACAACCTCTGATCGGATCAAGCATTTCGAATGGACCGAGAAATGCATCGATATGCCCGTGCTTCCCTGTTATTTGACATATCCTGATCTAAGCTAAACCGCCGCAGCCCGCCTACCAATTAGTTCTGCTGCAGACTGCAGCAAAGAATGTTGTATACTAGTACATGAATGGTGGGAAAGACATGGCAGAGACACCTTCGCCTTGGCAAGCCCGGCTTCCACTACAGCCTCTCAGACCTCACAGAACGGTCAAGACACGCGAGCCTGGGAAGACTGTTGCAGATTAACTCTCGAGCCATACCGTTCCATGACTTTCCTGGTGGCAAGGGCAGCAGCTTCGCTAGCACTCAGGCTCCCGGCAGCCATGATTGCCGCAAACTCGCGAGTTATTTCTTCCTGCACCTTAGCCCTAGCATCTCCTAGCGGATCCTCCACAGCTGCTTCCTTTCCTGAAGCCTTCACATCAACCACTTCCTTGCCCTTAACAGGGCTCACCGCCAGCTCCGCGGGCTTCGCCTGCGGGCTCTCCTTAGGCAGCGCCGGCGAGGTCACAACAGCAGCAGGCTGAGGCGAAACCCTCGGATTCGGATTAGGGCTTGCAGGAGGAGGCACAGGGCGTGCAGCGGCCGGCGACCCCGCCACCGAGACAGGCACCATCTGCGGCACCTGGGGCACGCCCCCGTTCCTCAACGTGGTCTCCAAGCTCTGGATCATCGGCATGATGAGCGCGCCGGTGGGACTGCTCATCACCTCCTGAGGCAGCCGCAGAATGTCCTCAGGGATTCCGGCTCCGACCAGAAACTGAGCCACCTCCTCGCTGAAGTTATTGCAATTGTGGTGCATCAAACTGTAGGTCTGCGCTGTGTAGCGCGGGCTCATGCCCTCCAGGAATTCCTCAAACAGCTCCTTCGGCACCTGCGTGTAGCCCAGCTCTACCACCCGCAGCGGCGTGCCGTAGGGGCTCTCGCCCACGCCGTTCCGCTGTATCCCTCCCCCGAAGTAGAACTCCTCGCCGTACACAACCACCCCGGTGTGCCAGATAGCCTCTATCGTCTTGCCTAGAAACGCCGCCGACAGCTGCCGGGCCAATCCTTGGCTCAGATCGTAGACATGAAGCCGCACCCTTTCTCCTTCCTCAGCCATGCTTTCCCCGACGCACTTCCAGCCGCCGCTGCAACAACGTCCGACGTCCGATCACCCAGACGCAGAGCGATCAAATACAAGCGACGCGCAGGCAAAGGCGATTCAAGAACAAGGAAGATGTCCAACGAGGGAGCCAGAGACCGGTGGCAGAATCTGGACGAAGAATCAGGGCGCGAGCTTTTAAGACGCCTGCGGTAGCCGGTTTCCGGTTGCCTTTTCCGGCTCTAGAAGCCTCCGGACTGTCCGTGAAGCCTTTAGCAATTTCTTCCAAAGGCTTGTAACCTCCTCGCATCTACCATAAAAATCGCACCTACCATAAAAAGAGGAGAAAAAAAAGTGCATTTATTGCGAGTCCTAGAGGGAGTCCTGTGCGCCCTCCACAGGGACGACTTAAGGCATACAATTGAAAAGAAGAAAGAAAACTCGAATCGTGTTATCTGATTTGAGCGTAGGCCAAGAAGTGCGTTGTACCAATTTTGTGCTGTCGTCAACGCCTTTTATCACACATGGACTTGGGACTCCCACATCTTTGAGGCATTCGTCTCGGCGTGGAGAAGGGGTTTCCTGCAGGCATCCTTGAGGTTAATCAAGGGCCTTATATCCTATGAAGTTAGGTTTGCCTTGCTACATGTCTCCTCGCTTTCCAAGGTTGGGCTGCATGGGCTTCAAGCGTCGCCCTTGGAGAAGCATTACCGGCAGGCACATTTGGCCCTTCTTCGAGATTCCTCTATTCCCAAGGCCATTCGGGCTCGGGCTCCCCAACCTTTGGCCTGCTCTCTCCCTGCTTGCAGCTGTGGAGCCCCCCTTGATGACTCGGGGATCCACCTGGCCCAATGTCCTGCCGGCAGACAGCGTCAGGGACGTCATGTTTTCAATGGCCAAGGAGAGCGGGTTGTTTCCTTATAGGGAGCGCCCATACGCCTTGCTCGACAGCGTTTCTCTCAGGGCTTTCCTTTTTCTGTCCTAGGGAGACTAAGTTTTTGTTGCCCATGTGGTTGTAACAGACCCCACACGGGACTCTGTCTACGAGCATGTGATCCTTAACCCTCCGGGTTGGGTGGCGGAGGGCTGTGTGACGACCAAGGTCCACAAGTACTCTCCTATGCAGGACAGCCACACCTTTATCCCCCTTGCCATCGAGACCCACGTGGCCATGGGTAAGGATTTCTCGAGGTTTGTCAAGGCTTGTGCCAAGGCGTACCACAATCGCAAGAATGGGGTTGGTCTTCCCCTTTCTTGTATTGTGGCTTTCTTCAGACAACGGGTGTCCATCGCCCTACAAAGTGCATTGGCGAACACGGTGTACAGGGCGGCGAGAAGCGCAAGGGAGGCGACTTCTTCGGCCCGGTGGTACGTAGGCCTTTTCTTATCCCTGAGCACGAAATTCTTTGAGCTGTGGGTAGGTCGCTCCATATCCATTATCAATGATCGTACCACCCCTCCCAATCGATTTGATCTTAAATTCAGTTGGATCTATTGAAAGTTGATAGTGACCCACATAAAGTTGCACAACTTATATGTAATATGTTGAGAACCTATCATTTTGCAATAAAGAAATACTAGTCAACTTATTTTTGGCAACAGGTAAAGCAACATCTCCCAATATTAGTTTTTCGATTTTTCCCAATTTAGCTCCACCGCTTGTAACCAAGCAATATCAAAATGGATGACTAGTAAGTGGACTCAATTGTGAAAAGAGAGATAAGTCGCCTTTCTGCAACATTTTGAGAAATGTCATTGCTTGGCTCCATCTAATTTCGTGAAGCTAGTCACCAGAAAGCAAGATGACATTTCTAATCTGTACAGATCGTTGGCTAACTTAGAATAGAAGATTTCACAGCTTACAAAAGCTAGCACTAGCAACACTATTAATCTGCCCCTAGGAAAGAAAGACAACCAAGTAACTTTAAGTGAGTCTTCATCTAGCATCTTGTGTGTTGAAGGCATACTGTCCAACTTTGTTGTGGTGCAGATACTAATTGATGAGGGCAACAAGCCCTATTGAGAAATATCTCCAGGGCAAATTCTGATTGATTAGGGTACCAAGCCCTTCTTGAATGTGGTCACCACCAAATAGAAATTATATACATAAAAATCAAGCATACCATACCTCTTATGAACATGCCAGCATCTAGAATTGTGAAGGCTTGGCAAAACTGTTGTCAATGATTGGTTATAGCACATTGTCTTTGAGGATGCCTTGCAATCACATAGCCCATACATCATATTCACTTCCAGAAAATCTATCAAGTCTTTTGAAGTTGATTTTTTATTGTATTTTTTATTGTTGTAAAAGCAGTAGCTCGGCCCAAATGGAGCATCAATAGCAGATATAACAACCTATGCTAAAATAGACAAAAGGGCACATAACGTGATCCTATATGGTTCAGATAAAAGAATTGTTCACCATCTTAAAAGGGCTCAAGATGTAGCCGCAGCTTGGAAGAATCTCAAGCAACTTTATGAGGCAGTTGACAGAATGAGTGTACTCAATGCAACAAGAGTATTTTACCAATTGAGGATAGGTGAAACACAATCTGTCGCTGAACATTTTGAAACATTTAGGACAGCACAGGATCGTTTAGCGTCTTGCGGGATGAAGTTGGATGAAAGCCAAGCAGCCATAGCAAGGCTACCAGATAGGTATTGCACCTTCAAGACCACACAAAATGGAGTTATTAAGCAGATACAACTTAATTGGCGTCCACAAGGGACAAAGACTAGTGCTGGCTTTACCAGCTCAAAATTAATAGGAGCCCTCATGGAGTAAGAGGCTTCTTATGGCCTGGCCAGTACATCTAATGTAGCAGCTCAAGGACAAACCCTCTTTGTAATATGAGGAAAGGGAAGAGGACGAGGGCGCTACCAACCTAGCATACGTCCCTCGCATGACATCAATAGTAGGTACTACAGCAAATGGATGTTACCACTACTTTTCTATTTTAGAGGAACTCATCTACATAGAACAATCAAAAGGGTTTATAGATCCTAAAGCTAGGGATTTTGAATATAGACTTTTAAAATGTATTTATGGACTCAAACAATCTCCTTTGAAGTGGTATGCGATATCAATGGTACTCCACTTGAGATTAGTTTTATTCGTTGTGATTTTCAAATATGTATTTCATGGATGGCAAGCTTGTTATACTTGCCTTATGTGTTGAACATCATAATTGCTACTAACAATTAGGACTTGCTATTGAAAGTAAAGAGCACTCTTAGCACCAAATACAAGATGAAGGATATTGCGACTTTCACCTATTGTCTTGGAGATTGTGCAGATTGCCTAGAGTAAGGAAGAAGGTACATTCAATATTTTCCAATCTAAGTATGTCAAGGATCTACTTAATTGTTTTAAGCTTGAGACAACCCGTCCTACAACCACTCTCCTTGCAGTTGGTCATACCCTATCTACTCCGGACAATCCTACTATTAATGAGGAACGAGAGAAGATGCTACATACTCCTCATAGAAAGGCAGTTGCATGCGAACTCTTTCTTAGTGACTAAACTCATCTTAATATTACTCATGTAGTTTCCATTATGTCACAGTTTCTCTCTAATCCAAGTTTGATTCATTGGGTTGTGGTAAAACGCATCTAGTGATATCTATTAGGGACTCTGCATGTAAGCCTTCAATATAAGAGATCAAGAATAGAAAGGCTTCTACTTGAGGGCTGGTCTAAAACTAACTTGGCAGCTGATCCAGTCACCAAGAAAAGCTTGTTAAGCTATTGTTTCACCATGTGTAGTGCTGCTGCTTCATGTACGTGTAAGAAGCAACAAAGTGTGTCATTGGTGTCATTGAGCTCAACTAAGAATGAGTATGAATCCTTGACACTTGCTGGTAATGAGGCAGTAGCTCTTAGGTCTTTGCTGGTTAAGACCACAATTCCGAAGAACTCTACTGGACAACTTGGACTACTTTAGCCCTTTACTGCGGGGCCACGCCTCCCTGGCCCTGTCCTGCTGGGCGGACCTCGCCTCTGTTTCGGCGGTACGGTGCTTCTCCTCCTCTACTCTAGCGAGAGACTCCGCCTTCCTCTTAGCAGCCTGAGTTGCCTCCGCCTGACCCTGGAGGTCCACCATTCATCTTCGGGTGGCCTCCACTTCTTGGGTCTTTTCTACTGTCCCGCAGAGCCCCTAGAGCATGCCGTCCATGACGGCCGCCTAAACTCGCCGTGTCTCCTCCACGGCTACCGCTGGCGAGACCCCCAAGAAGTCCGCCAAGGGCGTAGGCATCTCTCGGTCCGTTAAGGACCGCCATACCGCCGTCCAGAGTGAGTCCGGATTAGGGACTCCGGACCCAATCAGGACCCTCAGGTCCTGTCCGTCCTGAGTCGGCGCTTCCACCTCCTTGGCCCTTTTTGCTGCCAACTCTTTCTCCGCACGTCTTCGCTTGGGGTCCGGGGGAGGTGAGGGAGTCCGGGAACTGGCCCATTTCCCCCTCTGCGTAGGGGATAGGACTAGCTCGGGGTGGGGTTGCTACCAGTGACCCCCGGCGCCTTGGGCGCCATCGCGTTCCGCCCTCCTCACGGCCTCTTCCGCCTCCTGCCACTCCGTCGGCAAAGGTAAGGGCATCGGTGCTATCCTTGGGACGGTGGAATTGGGCGCCTGCTTCCTCTTCTTCGCTTCCCTTCTGATCCGTCGAGGCTCGGCGGCTTGGTCCGGAGCTGGTTGCGGGGCCGCTGGGGCGACGGCCACCAACTCCATCCCCGTCGTAGTAGCCCCTGAGGATGGCTGTTCTGGTGGGGGAACCAAGAGAAGGGAAGCGGGAATATCCTCCCATACTTCCCTTGGAGGGGAGGGGGTCCGCTCTAGGCGTATGGAGTCCGGAATTCCCTCCCAGTCTTCGTCCTCTTGGGTGCGTCTTGCCTTGGGTGGGCAGCTCTCCGGTTCCTGCGCTCTTTCCTCCCGCTCTGCCTCCGGTAGGGTCGCCAGCCCCTTCCGGAGCGCTCGCTCCTCCTCCCCTTCCTTTAGAAGATTGGGTGTCCCCACACATGGACAATGAATGGAGACAACGCCGAAGGGGGTGGCCTCTCGCTCCTCAGCTTCCTCGACTCCTGAGCAATACGGGCGAAGATGATCTGCCCCAACTCCGCCCTCTTGCCCCTCTGAAGGGCGTGTAGGAGGACCAGCAGATTGTCACCTAGGTGGTCTACCTTGGTGAGCATGTTCCAGTGGATGATAATCTTCGCCACTACCCTCACTCGCCGGTCCCGTAGGTCCGACATGAGCCATTCGTTGGAGGACCGCTGCGTCCCCGCCCTCAGGAGCGCCATCTTAGTAGCCTCCACCTTCCCCTTCACCTTTAGGGGCTCCGGCACTACGCCCCCTACCTCCTCTGTTGGGCAATCGTAGACCACCCTAAGGACCTCCACAGTCCACCTCCTCGGGTCCTCCCGCAAACTTTTAGAGCGGACAAACTTGGTGGCCGCCGCCAACATCTTTCGAGCGTATTCTCGGACCAACGCCACGCTATCAAAGGTCCATACTGCCTGGAAGATGTCCAGGTGCCAATCCTGCACCAATTCCTCCGCCTCGGCCAGCCAGGGGCCGAAATCTGGGTAGCGCCTTGTGATGATGTTCTTCTCTACCAGGTGCCAAGGCTCCCAGACCTCTGCCGCCTTCTTGGGTCCCATGCTTGTGCTTCGCTTGATCCGCTGCTGAGGTATGGCGGGCAAGGATACTCATGCAAAGTTCCGAGGTGATGAGCGCGCTGTTCGAAGGCAAAGACCTCTTGGCGCTACGCTTGGGCGTCGGATGAGAAGGCGCCCAAGAGCAGGATGTCTGAGCGCGAGCGACCACGAAAATTGCTGAGAAGACGGTCGAGAGAATGGCCTTCTCTCAGCGTCGGAGTGTCGGGAGTAACTGATGCGCGGGAAGACATCCTTTCGCTGCCAGTAACTGCCAAAGTCCTGCATCGTGTACTCTATCTTTACGCCGCCGCCTTCTTGGCGCATGTGCTTGGGTCATGGTTACCTGCCTATGACGACCGCTGACAACTCTGCGGTCCTGGTCCCCTACATGCCCGTCCTCCTCTCAGCACCGTACACATGGTCCTCTTGCCTATTATGCTCCATCCCTTTTTGCAGTTACCCTTCCCAGGACTTACCGTGTTTTACTCCGGAGTCTAGTCCGGAGTGACCTGCTCCGGGGTTTTGACCTGCTCTGGAGTTTTAGTCCGGAGTGGCCTACTCCGAAGCGTCCCGCATACCCGATCGAGTCGTCTTTCAGCCGTTCTCTTGTCCACCGCCATTCCCCCTATTCTACCTTATTTCCCCTTTTCCGCCTTATTTTCCACCCACATACTAACCAAAACCAAAAAAACTGTCTATTACCTTCCTAAGGGGGAGTCCACAGTTCTCTCCTTGTCCACACTACACCACACCTGGGACTTGTGTATATTCTTTCCTCACCATCCTTGCCTTGTAGCGCTCTATGCTTCCATCAGCCTTGCGCTTGATCTTGAATGTCCGCTTGGATCCTATGCTCTTTCTTCCATGAGGTAGAGGAGTGATTGCTCAAGTTTTGTTCTTGAGAGGGATTGTACTCATTGTCTACGGCTTTTTTCCACTCCTTCACCTTTGGTCCTTCCAATGCTTCCTCAGGCTCTGTGGTTCGCCGGCATTTGCCAACCATGACTCCTCATACACACATGCATTCATGGATTCCAAGATCTTCTATGAAAGTTTAACACGATAATTTTTGAAGGGGGGGATATACTGACCCCCTTCGGCCGAGACAGCACCCCCTTGTCACGAAGAACACCTTACCTAGAACAGCATATGTGCCTACTTTGATAATGCACACACCCTTTTCCGAGGTCATATCTTTGATAAAGATGCACTTTCAAGTCTACACCCGAGAACCGGAGCATGAGGGTGTGGGCCCGTTCGTTTAGTAGAATGCATAGAGGGCTGCCATTTTCATATGTTTATTACAACCGAAAACTTTTACTTTCAAGTGGTGGAACACAATGAAAACAATCACTAGCGGAGTCTCATTTAAGTGGTCGTGAGAACATTGCAACAAACAATCAAGGAGGAAGTGGTCATCGGCATCGACAATAGCCATTCAAGAGTGCGGCTGGCGACTCATCCATGCCTTGCGAAATCGAGTCAAGTACCACCGCCATATTCGAGGCGGTCCATATCCTCCGCCTCGGTTGTCGCTCTCCTCCATTGCTTGCTCGTCTTCAATAGTATCATTCTTGGGCCCGGTCCGGCGGTGTCGGCGCCACCACATCTAGGGTCTGACCCTCATCCAAAAGGTCGCCACCGTGGTCTTCAACCTTCGGCACTCAATGCAACCACTTGGGCTTTAAGGCAATGCCAACGTCCTTAAAATGAACAAAGTTAGTTGCCCATGCGCCCATGCAAGCATCCTTAAAATCAACAAAATTGAACTTGAGGAGGCACGAGGTTTGAACACAAACCTATTCATTACTACACTTATTTCCCAAACACTAGACCAACAGTCCATGGGTAGGTGTGCTAGGGAGGCGGCCGGCCCATGGGCATGGCGTGTTGGGGGCGGCGGCGCCATGGGCATGGCGTGTTGGGGGCGCGGCGGCCGGCGCCATGGGCGGTGTGCTAGGGAGGCGCGGCCGGCCGGCGCCATGGGCGGGTGCTAGGGGCGGCCGGCGCCATGGGCGGTGTGCTAGGGAGGCGGCCGGCGCCATGGGCGGGTGCTAGGGAGGCGGCCGGCGGCGCCATGGGCGGGCGTGTTGGGGCGCGGCGGCGGCGGCGCCATGGGTGGTGTGTGCTAGGGAGGCGGCGGCGGCGCCATGGGCGGTGTGCTAGGGGGAGGCCGGCCGGCGCCATGGCGAGCATCTTGGGGAGGCGCCGGCCGGCCGGCGCCCTCCTGCCTCATCCTGTGCATCTGGGTGAAGCTAGGGGGACAAGAAGGAACGGTATCCTATCACCGATGGAAGGTGTGGCCCATTTGCGGGAAGGGTTAAAAGATTTGCGTCCATAGGTGATTGAAGAGTATAAGTGGTGGGAAGCCTTGGACCGGAAGGAGATTGCTATCATTGTGGAGAATAACATTGGGCTAGTGCTACGTCCTTGGAAGTGGTTTTCACGTGCGAAGTGGATCATACTGACTGACCACTTCAAGTGCGGATGAAGCTTTGCTAGATGAGGCATTATTGAGGACCTCCACGTGATATGTATTTGGGGCATATCAAAATGCGGGAAGGCAAGCTGGAAATGGCGGATGAATGGGGACATAACGGAACCGAGAGGGATGTTTACGGCGGTGCCGTGCAATACGGACATGCATAACAGGCCATTCTGGATTGGGGAGGTCATTGACGTGAAGCTAAACGCACCACGACCTCACTTTCTTATCCACTAGTATCGGACCGAGCACATAGATGCGTATGAAGGGAGATATGTGCGGGAACACATAGTCCGCCAGAGTGGTAACCCATCCGTCCAATGCCGAGGAAAAAGGGAATAAGATCCATTACCTAAAAACATACAGGAGGTATTTGTAGATGAAGCAGTCATCTGTATTATGGGTTTGTGTTGAGCATGGAAACATCTGTCACGGTGGACAAAAAGCGATAAGGGATAAGCTCTGCGAGTTGCGTGGCTTCATACAACTGCGAGTGAAAGTGTCAAGATAGTGATGACAATGGAGGAGAAGTCGGACCAAGTGATGACGATGGATTGAACTCGGGATGAGTGAAACCGAAATCTCGTTTTCCGGGGTCCCGAGTTAATGTTGTAAGTCCGTTCTTGATGTTTACGTGTTAGGAAATACCACATCGTGGCTTTTGTGGTGTCATAACAAAACCACATTTCCATCCCAAAGCGAGTTCTGATCGTCCTGCTTGCGGGACGGCCTTCCTCACCGTTCCTACTTTGCATCATTCCCTAGGTTCGAGTTTGCGACCACCATTCGACACAAACATTCTTTGGATGGAAAGTAGTAACTTTCTTGGTGACACCTTTTTTTGAGCTGTTTTCGCAATGCCTTCAAAGCATTTTAGGGCCCATCAAAAACCCCCTTCAGAGATTATTTGCGGAAAACCCCCTTCGAGATTATTCACCCCCTTCAAAAATTATCGCGTTGTTTCCATTGTCTTGTTGATCTTTTTAAGATTGGTTGTGTCTCTCGAATACTTTGATCTTCCTCTTCTTCTTCAAATGCAACGATTCTTTGATCTTCATCATCTTCTTCAACTGCGATAATTCTTTGATTTTCATCTTCTTCTTCAAGTGTGATATTTCTTTGATCTTCATCTTCTTCCTCAATTTCGACATCGAGAATTTCCCTTTCTCCCCCCTTTATGTCACGTTGTTGAGAAGATTCTTTAGGTTGAGGAATAGGTTGCTCAAGAGTGTCATCATACTTAGAATCCTCGTCATGGTTTTCTACATACGCCGATAGATCCTTCATGATAATCACTAGGGTTGGAGCTCCCACTCCTTTGTTGGGTTCCACAACCTCATTAAATACAATATCCCTGCTAAAAATGATCTTCTTCCTTGTAAGATCGTATAGCCGATATCCATAACCTCATCAAAGTATCCAAGCATGGTGCACTTCATGCCTTTCGGATCCCACTTTATCCAGGTTTACTTTAGGACATAAGCGTAAACCGCAAAACCAAAAGCCTGGTGCCCCGTCGTGGGTTGTCCCCTTTCGCCTCGGGGTAGGTGGGATTTCCAATGTCGTTCTTTTTATAAAGTCTCCACATTTCTTTAGCACTTATATCATCTTACTCAAATGAGCCCGTCTCGCTTCTTGTTCAAACAACGGGTCCGAATACCCCTGTACCCCTAGAAAACCCAAGAAACATGCACAGCCTGACTTGAGTTCAAGGTGATCCAGCTAAAAGCTTTCAATCTCTTCAGCTCTGACAACAGGTTGTGAAATTCTGGCACTGGTCATTCCCGGTGCACGAGAGTGTCGTCCAGGAGAGGCTTCAGCTGCAGGAAGCAAGTTCCCACAGCCTGGCCATGGCCCTCGTCATCTGCTGCTCCTGCAACGACGGCAACCATTCTGCTGCCATCGGCACACCGGGAAGCACTAGAGGCAAGTTTCGGAAGCGATTTAAGAGAGGGACATCCTGTCCCAGGCTGGGCTGGTCAGGAAGATGGAACACACATCTCGTATGCATGCAAAAGATGTAGAAATCATTCGACCAGAGGAACGCTTGGATCTGGCCTTGCTTCTTGAAACCAAAAGCTACAGCTACAGCTACAGCCCTGCCACTCGCTCCTTCTTTCCTCCCTGACGTCCATGAGAAATCACCTGTTCATCCACACAAGAAGGCTGTGAGATGCTTCTCCTGGCAATTGCATGCGAGCCTGAACAGAAATGAGTAGAAAGGGACAAATGAGAGTTCCTCGCCTCAGTTTCTCCTCGTCCTTGGTGACCACCAAATCATCTGGGCTAGGTGCCTGGGTCTCCAAGCATGCTCTTGCAACTAGCCCACACCTTCTGAATCCGAAGCCAAGTCCAGGAGCTCCAAAATGGCGTCGGCAGACAGTTTCACCACTCGGCCCGGCACTCCACTGCCCCAAGACCCCGCTGGCGCTAGAAATTGCAACATTAATCCTCCCGGAATGCACCCTGAGGGCTCCGCTGCTGTCGAGTGGGAAGAATGCCATACTATTGCTGCTTTCACAGGCGACAGGACAGCTTCCCGCCATGATTTACCTCCTATTTCTGCTCGCTCAACTGCATTCAAGGTGCCAAATGGTGCAGCCCAGCAGTCTCTGATTGATCCTTCTTGTGCTTCTGCGCTCAGGTGGGTTCCACCGTGCCTGTCAGTCCCAACGGATTGGTGCAGACCGGTATGTGGCCGCCCCGGTGATTTTATAGGAAGGAACCAAATGTTGTCAGGAAAATTTCGGGCACTTTGGTCGGAACATACTGACAGGGAATTCCATGTCACCAGATCCTTTTTCTGACCAAGCGTCAGAAACCAGGTATGCTATCTTTCAAAAATTTGTACTCCGTTCTCACTTGTGGGTAACTTGTTTAGGCACAGGAGGCGAAGGAGTTCGTAGAGATGGTTTCAGGGAACTCCGCGCTGCTTGTAGTACAGCTGATTGGGGATAACATTCCCTACCTGCCTGTGCTGGACCTGTTCACCAACTTCAAGGCTCGCATGAAGAAATGTGAAAAGAGGTTGGACGAGTTCTTCACCAGAGTTCTACGGAGCATCTATAGGCAACATCCCAAGCAGAAGTACCCCGACTTTGTTGATGATCTCCTTGTGCTTCAAGCAAGAGATGGATCGGACCATCGAAGCACATTGCCTGGTTCTTCGTTTGTTACTCTCAAACCTCACACATTTCTCAGGACTTGGAGGAGAACTACTGCACATGGGTTTGGACTTTGGAGGTGATTTCAAGAATCATGAGGCGAGCAAGTTCACGTCGTGCAGGACATGGTAGCGGCAGGAACGTACAAGGCTTCCAACGCCCTGAAATGGGCGATGGCTGTACTAATCGGGCATCCACACATTGCTGCCAAACTGCAGGCTAGGCAGAGCTCGACAGTGTCGTGGGAAAGGAGAGGCTGGTGGAGGAAGCTGACCCCGGACAGGGTAGGAAGGTGTTTATTTCTATGATTTCTATGGTGTCAATCCCGGTCGGTGTGTTTCCTATCTAACGTTTCGGAATACCAAACAGGAAAGAATTTGTTCGTCCACGACCATTAGCTGGGAGATTCATGCTTGTGCCTTCTTCCAGACTTGGCCTCGGCTTGTTCGGATTCCTTGTTTCGCTGAAGACATTTTCGTTCAGAGGGCGAGGAGAGGAGCTTCTGGCAAATGCTTTTGCAGTCTGGGAAGACTACGAGGATTCTCATTCTTCGTACGATTTGAGGTGTACTTCTTCCCGCTAATCCATGTTTCACAGCGTTGGAAATGGGTATTGAGTCTAGAGAAGCTAGGGCACTACGTTCAGAGTTGCTGCTTGCTCGTTCGTTGTGAGCTTTGTCACGATCGGTGTGGTGTGTGGTAGGGTAGGCGGGCTTGGTGAGCAGTGGGTTGGACGCTGCTTCGACAAGCTGTTTAATCGTTGTGCTTGGGTAGCCTCAGGGATACTGAGGCGCTTGCATTATGACGAAGGATTCCGCACAAAGTCTGCGGGCCTTGACCTGTGCTCTGCACAATGAGCCTGCGTCAGCCCCGTCTGACAGGGAGATCCAACACATTCCCGTTGATATCGAGGATACCCCAGAAGCCTACCTGTATGTATTTGACATGCCTGGTATCGCCGGAGACGACGTCCAGGTACGAATTGTCAGAGCCATCCTCCACACTTGCATGCAAGGTAAGCACATCAGCTCGCTCCCGAGGTGGAATTGTGGAGGAGTGACTGGTCTGCTTTGGATTGGCCATGTCCAGGTGCAAGTGGAAACACGTGAACCTTCCATGAACTGGCTCAAGATCAAGGGTAAGAGGACGCGGGATGGGGAGTCTGAGGAAGACAAGGGCGAAGCCACGCGCTGGCGTTTTTTCCTCCAACTGGAGCGCAAAATGGGCAACTTCGAGGAGGAATTTCCCCTTCGACAGGATGCCAACTTGGATGAAATTGCTGCTTCCTCTAAGCATGGAGTGCTGACAGTCAAGGTGCCAAAAGTCAAGGTGAATGGTGCCAGAGGAGGACCTGGTGGCACCTCTGGATCGCCGGCTCAGATAGAAGACAGGCCTCCGAGCGTGAAGTGAATTCAATGTCAGACATTCATAGCTGCCCTTGCTGACCAGACCAGCAGTTTTGAAGGCAGCTAGCTAAGCTTGCGTTAGAATGGGAAACTTTATTTGCATGCAGATCCATGGCAACTTTCCTTGGCCTCAAATTTGTAGGACAGTTGCTCGAAGATACTTGTCTTCATGTCATTACAGCCAGTTCTACTTTTTTCATTCCAGCAACGCTGACCTTGCGTGCCATGCAAGGCATTGCATGCTTCAGAAAGGCAGGCTTGGTGGTGCAGCTTCAGGGAGGTTGGGCTGGAGCTGCGGAGGGCCCTGGCTGGTCCCTGGGTCCGGAGGAGGAGGGGGAGCGGGGTCCTTCTCCTTCTTATGCTTTTCCTCCGGCCCGCACTCCTGTTCCTGGACAAAGCTGCTGCCGATTCTGATTTCGTAGAACTTGGGCCTGTGAGCATGGGGGATAGGGCTCTTGGGAACCAGAACCGTCAAGACGCCGTCCTGGCAAGCCGCGGCGATGTGCGTGTTCTCCACGCCGGAGGGGAGCGTGAACTTGCGCACGAACTTGCCCACCCTTCTCTCCTTCTGCAGGTACCTGGACTCCGGCCTCTCGGGCACCTCGTCACGGGTGCGCTCTCCGCTCAGGATGAGCACACAGTCGTTCTCAATCCGTACCTGCAAGGCAAGGCCATGTCCCAATCCAGATCAGCTCAGGCTCAGCAAGTGCTCCCGTACTCCATCCCCACAACTGCTTTGGAATACAGTTGCACCAATTTGAAAGTTTCCGTGGAGGTAGACCTAGGATCTTACAGAGCAGTCATGAGGTTTGAGGCCAGGCACATCTGCGACGAAGATGTAGCAATCCGGAGTCTCCCTGACGTCCACGTCGGGCGGAATGACCGCCGGGCCAGTCATTGCTGCGGCGCTGAGGGCATTGGACGAGAGATGCGGATTCGCAACCTACAGTGACCCGGAGATTCTGATGCCGGCATTCCAATTCCCCCGCCCTGGGGCATGGACTCTCATGAATTTGCTCCTCTGCTTCCCGAAGTCGACAATCGCAATTTGCTCGCTCTTTTGCTCCTCGGGAACCAAGGGAGGAAGACAGCAACGGGAATGCGTCCGCCAGTTATGACATTCCGAACCCGTTGCTGTGAAAATCGACTTCACACGCCGTGAACTTACACTGGTTGTGGCTAGGATTAGCTTCTCTTGTTTAGGGTTTTCTTGTTCCAATTAGGGTTATTTTTCCACGAGCCCACTGCATGACAAATATGGGTCTATCACTCACAGCGCAAGCTCGTCGAGCTAAATGACCTACAAGTAATAAGCTACAAGCTCGTCAAGCGAAATGATCCACCGATGACGGTAACTTAGCTATGTACATACATCCATATATAACAGCGATAGCTATTGAACTGGCACCACTTTGCTAGCACCACTTTGCTTACACCACCCTCATGGTGTCTCACTTCTCCTCTCCTGAGACCTTGCTGAAAACAGCATCCTTGAGACTCCACCTATGGTCAGCCCTTGAAAGGGAACTAGTTCTTCTCAGGCATTTACTCCTCAGTGGCATACTCCTTGCGTTCTGTACCGTAAATCTTCCTCGTGAATAAATAGGAAGATGTTTGAGACTTCGGCAGCCACCAGTATCTCATGGAGGCCGGAAGCTTGTCCTTCCTTTGGCCCGCATCACCTTCTGCAAGAATGGGACCCCTCGCTGCAAGAAGAGAGCCATAAACCGCTTCATTCCTGGCCTTGATGACAGGCATGAGTCTGGCAGTTGATAACCGTGCCAGGACAGGGAATATGACAATTTCTTCCTGGAGCTGGGCACAAGCAGCAGCCAATATCCCAGACCTTCCGGCTCAGACCCTCCTTCTCAGGGGTGGCATCCTGGCCATTGCCCCCAGCTTCTCAGCGTGTGAGAAGGGCAGTACCACGGCACACCAACTCATCAGCATTGGCCCAGTACATCCTGTGCATGCGGGCAGCTGTGACCAGCGGGCCACAGCAGAGGGTGGCTGCTGAGGACCAGAACCAGTGTGGCGGGGCTGCAACATCCCACAGCCACGGTGGACTACCCCCCTCTTCCAGCTTGCAGCTGACACCCAGCGCCCCCAAAGGGATTACAAGGAAATCCATCCACTGCAGAAATCAAGCACAACTTAATACACAATGCACATATTATACAGTTTACATGCCGAGCCCGATAAAGTTGAAATGGAAGGGACAACAAGAAGAGAACCTGCGTACCCGGGCAGAATCGGGTTCCAAGCCTTCTTCACAACTCGATAGTTGCTACCTTCTGCACGTTTGTGTCGGGTGCAGGTTTCAAAGACCGTGCATTCATACTATTTCCGAAAAGAGTTACCCGTAAGTCTTCAACCTGAAACATGAAGATAGTTCCAGGCTTGGGAATGACTGCAGCACCAACCGGAAATGAATGAGCTCCTACAGAGTTGTGTCCAAAAATATGCAGAATGAACAAGCTTGAATTTCGTACCCCGTAACTTGTCCTCACACGTGATGATGCTGAAGGCAGTCTCTGTCTCTCGTATCATGATCCCTTGAGTGCCAACTATACTCTTACTTTTTGATTCTACAACTGCCAATTTCACCACATCAGCTGCCGTGCACGAACATTCCATGAAATGGATTCAAGGTATGAAACAGTGCAACTGCTAAAAGACGGACCAGCAAGAATGGCTCCATGTAAGTCTGCTGACATCAGCAGGGACTGAGTCATCTCCATCGACCCTCTGCACTTCCGGCGATTTAGCATAAACCACTGAGATTCAAAGGCTTAAGCTGTCAAATGTGCAAGAATCAGCTGGAGACTGTGTTACCTGCATTCTGCAAGAAGGGCAGTCACATACTCTTTCCACATTTCCTGCAAGGGCTTGTACAGACTGTACCTGCATAACGAGGGTAAATAATCCCTTTTGTTAACAAGCTGTGTCATGTGTAACCCTAACTCCTTTCCTGTTCGACTGGAAGAGATGCGCTTACTTGCAGTACTGTTCGGGGATGTTGAATGAGCCCAGACTTCGCTGCTTCCGTGACGGCATACGAACAAGTGACCGCTTTCCCCGGCTCTTTGTTGCTCTTAATAAGGCCCTCCCAGCTGCTCCACGTGTTGTGGGATTGTCAAGCATCACAACCTTGTCTTGAAGACGCATGTCAATTGTCGCACCTATATCTCCCCGGATCCTGCAATTGTCCTTCAGAAAATCTCGTAGGACCTCATCCACCACCTTCTCTGGATTCACGTATTTGGGCAGCTGGTGCAGAAAATTTCAACATGTCAGCCATTGCCATCAGACCACCATGGAGATGACTGAATCTTCCGCAGCTAAGGTAAGTAAAAGCAGCAAGAGAGGGGCCTCACCTGAAGATGCGCAGCAAGTGGGCCTTTCGTCACATCCTTACACAGCGGGGCATAGGTTGGATCTCCGGACGTCGAGTCTGCAACAATTGCACTCAACAGTTAGACAACAGTAGACTCACTAATTGCACGACAACAACACAAAAATTGTCTACACAGCACCTGTTTCACAAATGCCTCTGCCGAATGTCTTTCTCTTCACAGATTTGGGAGATTTATGGTAGGGAGACCCAGCGGGCGGGGTAGCTCGCCCCACCAAGGCTTTCAGCGTAGACGACTTCATTATGCAAATGTGTTCCGCTTGCTAGCTGCAAAGCTGGTTCTTACATATATAGACTCCTTCTAGATCAAAAGAGCGCCAACTCGATTAGATTAATCGGGATCGGGCAGTCTTTGTTGCGTTATATTACGTTATCACTATATTCCATATTAGGTCTGTTAGGTACCTAGTATGTATGTAGGAGGGCTCGGAAAGTAGGTAGTGACGAGAGTTGGGGACTAAGTAGGCTGGGCCGAGGTGTTTGGGTCATCTTTTGAAGCACAATGCCGGGGGCTGTGGACAAGGACGGAAAGGGTTGCAGAGATCCTGCAGCTCTGCAGCTTTTCAAGAGCATCGGGCTGGACGAGCGCACTGCGCAAAACGCGGTTGCAAATGCCAAAGTCACCACAAATCTGACGGAGGTTATCAACGAGGTTCGTCTCTGTTTGCAGCTCACCTGGTATCCGTTCGCTTGAATTTTCTGACGCGATGGATGCTGGTACAGGCTGGAGTAAGCGACGGATGTGACAAGTCTGTGGGGAATCTCTTGTATACGGTGTGGATTACCGGATTCTTGCTTTCTTCACAGCTTCTCCACCTTGAGATCTTGTGTTCACCTAGACTGAATTTGCCCCTCTGTCAATGTGGCAGGTCGCGACCAAGTATCCTGTTAATGCTTTGAAGCACCGAAGAACATTGCTGGAATATGTTACTGCGGGCAAGGTGGCCTTCTGTACCGGAATGTGGTTACTTTTAACCCTGGAGTTAGTTGGAGTTCGACTGAAGGGTAGTCTGGCCAAATGGTCCTGTCAATTTTCAGATAAAAAGCATTCCTCAGGTGGAAGGTGCCTTTGGATACCTGTCTACCATTGGTTCGGAGTCACTGGATATCAAAGAACTCGAGGACAAAAGCGGTGTTGGTGAGTAGGCTCGGGTTAGTTGGTGTAGTTGTTATGCTGTTCAGTTTTGCATACAATTTTGATCTGTTGCTGGCATCACGTTATTAACAGCTGAGTGAATCAGGGGTGGATGTATCTCCTCAACAGATTAAGTCGGCAGTGGAGGAAGTCCTTCAAGTCAATGTGGACCAAGTATTATCTGAACGCTATCGGATAAATGGTGTTCTTCTAACCGCACCCAGACATGTGGACAATGTATTAAGGAGACGTGCACGTACTTACGTAGCTATGTGCATTTCTCAGTTGGAACCCTTCTCGGTCAAGCTCGGCAGAAGCTGCCATGGGCAGACGGGAAGCTTTTGAAGGTTGGTACCATGTGATCCAATGCAGCTAGCTTATTTGGAGGTCTCTTAATTTCTTCTGTTGCTTCTTCTTGCGGGTGAGGATTCTATCTTGTGGGACTTTGACTGTGACATTCCATCTTCTATCCAGGCGGAAATGGACTCCCAGCTCAAAGGCATTCTTGGAGAGAAGACTGCTCAAGATGAGGAGAAGCCAGTCAAAAAGAAGAAAGAGAAGCCAAAAGCTGAGGTAGTTGGATTACAAGCACCTGAAGAGCTAGATCTTGTTCACCATTTTGTCTGATGATGGTTGAGTTGGAGACTCTTCTGTCTTATGTTTGCAACAGATAGGTGCAATCTGCCTCGTGTGTTTTTAGGTGACAGGTAAATGTTATTGATGCCATGGCATGCAGGAGCCCAGTCCAGCTGTGAAGGCGAGTCCAGCGCCTGAGCCAGAAGAGAGCAACCCATATGCCATTTTCCCCAAACCTGAGGAGAATTTCAAGGTAACGTTAGATGTACTTCATTCCTCTGCTGTCTCTTTTAGGGTCTGATTGCTATTCGTTAACAAAGGTAGGATGGAAGCTGATTGTTTTGCTATGGACAGGTCCACACCGAGATATTCTTTAGTGATGGAAGTATTTGGAGGCCTCACAATAGCAGGGAGAAGCTTGAAAAGCATTTGCAGGCAACAGGTGGACTGGTTTTCACCAGATTTCCTCCAGAGCCAAATGGCTATTTGCATATAGGACATGCCAAGGTATGCCCTTGCTGAGATGTTTTGTCTCTTGGCTCTACTCAAGCCCTGGAGTGAGTGTGGTTAGCTCTCCTAGCGTGCAGTGGACTGACGTAACGACTTCTTTCCGCACTGGTGGTTTAGGCCATGTTTGTAGACTTTGGTCTTGCTCAAGATGCTGGTGGACACTGTTATTTGAGGTCAGTGCGTGCCCAGCCCCCCTGCATGATTTGCTGGCAGAATGGTTGAGAACTTCCTGCCAGAAAATCATGTTAAGTGTAAGACAGACTACTCATTGAATGGAAATAGTTGTAGCTGCAGTAGAGTAACATTTTGATGTCTTGCTTATAAATAGGTACGATGATACAAATCCAGAAGCTGAGAAGCAGGAGTACATTGACCATATCCAGGAAATTGTTTCTTGGATGGGCTGGAAGCCCTACAAGGTAGGTGGCAGTTCAATGTTGCAAAGTTGTGTTTTTCTCATGGCATAGGAGTCATTTCGCATTTTGTGGTACTTGCAGATCACTTACAGTAGCGACTATTTTCAGCAGTTGTATGATCTAGCTGTGGCTCTTATTAGACGAGGGCACGCTTATGTTGACCACCAGGTCAGAATTCCTAGCTCATGCATGCGATTTGGTTGTGTATCTGTGATGTATCTTTGTCTGAACTAGAATTGTCAACCAACAAAGGTGATTGCAGACTGCTGATGGGATAAAAGAGTATCGGGAGAAGAAAATGGATAGCCCATGGAGAAACCGTCCCATTGCTGAAAGTCTAAAACTCTTTGAAGAAATGAAGCAAGGTAGGATAGATGAAGGAAAAGCAACCCTGCGTATGAAGCAGGATAACAAGAATGATAATTTCAACATGTATGATCTTATAGCTTATCGTATCAAGGTATGTGTGACGTTTTAATTGCAAGGAACTCGTTTGGTTTTTTGCTCGGTATGACTTTTTATTGCTATGTGAGCAATTTTGTCATTGTGTCCATGCAGTTTACTCCTCACCCACATGCTGGGAATGACTGGTGCATCTATCCAAGTTATGATTACACCCACTGCATTGTTGACTCTCTCGAGAACATTTCTCATTCGGTATGAACTCTGTTTGGTTACCATTTGTGCTTTATGATGTTTAAGTTTTCGGTTTGATAGTCTTGAGCCGAATTCCATATCTCATATGAACACTCAGCCGTCTGCAACTGTACAATTCTGTTGCCCCTATGCAGTTGTGTACATTGGAGTTTGAATCTCGCCGAGCCTCGTACTACTGGCTGTTAGAGGCACTGGATCTGTATCTTCCTTATGTTTGGGAGTATGCACGTTTAAACATCACACATACAGTACTATCAAAAAGAAAGGTGGGGTCTTCTTGTCAGCTCTCGTTGTAATTAGACGGACATGGTTTTGACTCTGTTTCACGGTTGGGAAATAACCATTTTCCCCTCTGTTTCCATGCTTAGCTCAATGCCTTAGTGACCCAAAAATGGGTCGATGGATGGGATGACCCCCGTCTCATGACTCTTTCGGGGTTGAGGAGACGAGGAGCTTCACCTGAGGCAATCAATGCGTTTTGCCATGGAGTGGGCATCACACGAAGGTAGGGAGGGGACATTATTCACCCACAAACGTATATATTCTATGGTGCTGTGTGTATCACTAACATGGAAGACAATTTTGCAGTGACAATGTAATTCGGATGGAGCTGCTAGAACATTACATGCGAGATGAACTGAATGTGAATGCACCAAGGGCTATGGTTGTACTTCGGCCTCTGAAGGTACAATTCTCTATCTCATTCACACTTTGATGTACAGTTGATTTGGTGTTCAGTGCGTCATGGTGGCAGCTATGATATCTCCGTCTGCCCATGCATGTAGGTTGTTGTCACAAATCTGCCACAAGATGATGTTCAAGTAGTCGAGGCAAAAAGCTGGCCCAATGCAGACGATGGGGATCCCTTGGGCACGTACAAGGTATACCTTGCACTGGTGGTTTCGCATTGAATTACAGGGTGGAGGAACAATTGTAAATTCGTGCTCCTTTTTTCTCCTGCTATGTACAGGTACCATTTTCCAGAGTGTTGTATATTGAGTCATCAGACTTCAGATTACAGGATTCCAAAGATTACTATGGTCTTGCTCCAGGAAAGAGTGTACTACTGAGGTAGCTTCTCCTCTTGCAAGATCTCACAGCTGGGCTTATGCTTTTATAGCACCCTGGCCCGATATGCTCCCCTTAGGAGACAGGACATTGACTAAAGTTGTACCTTGTCAATGATTCCGTTGTGCAGATATGCATATCCTATCCGATGTGTGGATGTGGTGTATGCTGAAGATAAAAGCATAGCAGAGGTGCATGTGGAGTATGACAGCACGAAGAGCAGCAAGCCAAAGGTGAGATTCTTGTCTGTCCGATGGAAGTAGTAAGCGTTGTGGTATGCCATGCGAGAGTCTTTGTCCTTCTATAGGCTGATGCTGATTATGTTTGTGCGGGAACGTGCAGGGAGTTATTCACTGGGTAGCTGAGCCATCTCCAGGTGTTGCACCTCTGCGGGTGGAAGTTCGATTGATAGATAAATTGTTCCAATCTGAGGTGGGTTACTATCCATCAAGTCTGTTCTTGCTGCATATGACACTCCTTTATGCTGCGTTGGATGTGACATCAATTGGTGATTTCGATTCTCAGAACCCAGGTGAGTTGGGTGACGACTGGCTGGCCGACCTCAACCCCAATTCGAGGGAGATCATTCCAGACGCGTTTGCCGTTCCTGCTCTAAGGAAGGCTGCCGTTGGAAGCAAGTTCCAATTCGAAAGACTTGGTGAGACTGGCCCTTTTCCCACCCTGTTATTTTCTGTTGGTCCTCAAACGGCCTCTGCTGACAGTATTTTTGCACTTTGTACAGGTTACTTCTGTGTGGATCCTGATTCAAGTGAAGAAAAGGTAGTCTTCAACAGGACCGTCACTCTTCGAGACTCGTACTCCAAAGTGACCAAAAAATAGACATTTTCATTCAGCTGAACAGCAGTGTGAGGTTCAGCAGGCCCACAAGATGCTTGGACCTCACAAGGAGTGCACGCTTTTGCAATTGTTTCTAACCTCGGCATTTGTCTCCAGTTTTTTTCCGTCTGCACCGGCCTCAGGTATAGCTGAGGTGAATTCTTGAAAAACTGTTCCAGGAGTCCCGGTCTTGAACAGCGATGTGAGTAGGCTTTTTCCAAAAACTAAAATTGGAGTTACCGCATGGACTTAACGGATAGTGGAGCTCTTCAGCAGGTATGCCAAATAGACCTCCCCTCAAAAGGGGTTAACACTTCTGCAACTTGCTCGAACCTCACCTTCATCTCCAGTCTTGACTCCAATTTCCCCCATTTTAGCAATAGCTCTGCTAAACTGCTTGAAAAACTCCGATTCGTCGTTTGAATACTCGTCGACGTTGAATTGCGTGTCATGGTCTGTGAAGAGGGCCTGATCCGATGTGAGGAGGCCCTCTCCACCAACTAAATCAGTGAAGTAGCTATTATCGAAGACTGTGGCGGAGGAATCAAGCTCCACCAAGACGTCACCATTGTTGCTTAGGGGGCATTGAAGCCTGAGCTGGTCGGCGAAGTCGGGGTCCATAGTGGGGTCAGTGCTGAAGTGTGAGCTGAAATTGTAGATCCTGTTGCTGAAGGCTTGGCAGTGCGCTCCTCCGACTGTATGAGCACCTGAATGAAACGAGATTCACGTAGTTTGAAGTGAAATCGTACACCAGAGACAACTTTGCCTCGGAGTCGTGCCATGGAGAAAGATACGTTACCTGATAAGACGACCATCTCCCTCTTGGAGAGGCCCTTTGCCTCGAAGATTGCAGTGAGCTCGGGGACTAGAGCAAACGGACCGGGAAGCTGTCCGCTTTTCGCTCCCGACGACAGGGAAATCGTGCCGTCTCTCCGCCCGCATCTCACCTCCCAGTGAGGACCCCCGGCCTGTACAAATTTTTTCATACATGCCGAGGTCGCGAGTCAGCAGAAGACAAGGCTCGCGGAAGTCAGTTTCGGGATGCAACATCGGAGAATGATCGAAAACAACTGCAAGGTTGATGAAACCGGTTACTACCAGGACAACAGCATCCCGGGTTGCCATGGCCAAGATGTCGGCACACGACACCACTCCTGGACACACAGCTTCAAGGCTTGCTTTAGCAGCGTCTATGACATCGAAGCCATGCAAAGAGCGGTTGATGGGTGCATCCTTCTCAGCCTCATTGCCGTCCGCCGAGTCTATGAGGATGGAGGCATCACAGCCCTGCACATTCAGCCATGCGAGCAAGTGAGCAAGCTGGCTAGCGCTAGCTAGAACACGTGCAAATTTAACCACCCATCAACACAGTCACCTCCACAAAGCAGTCGTGAAAAAACATACGCAACAGCCCTGCAGTGATGGTGGCATCACTCTCGTGTGCCTCTCTCACAGCTGCCCGCACCAGGATCTCTGCCAAGGGACAGCCATGCTTGTAAAAGGCTGTCTCCAGTCCGACCGACTGGTCAGACTCTGCGTCTGCGTCTGCGTCTGCGTCTGCCTCGGATCTCGGCCTGCGTGCCTCATCATGGGCATTTAACAGCCTGGTATACAGCGGCACAATGCAATTGCTCATCACCAGCAGCAGCAGCAGAAACGAGGATACTCCCATCCTGTCAGCTCACAGCCTACAGTGCCACAGGATTCCCCCGTCGCCTCACAATGTGCTGAGCAGCTCCAGCTCTCTCATCATACCACGCCCTTTTATCCTACGCCCATGATCCCGAACTTCCTACAACAATTCCTCACCGCTGGCAGACAAAGGACCATCTCAGGTGGCAAGTCAGCTGCAGAACCGCGGAATCGGATTGACTTACAAAACGTCGGTCCCGGTAGGTACTTGCTTGCGCACAGCCCTCGCCCAACAAACTGCGCTCACTCCTGGTCACAAGGCCTGCATGACTCTCTCACTCAAGGCACTGCAGTGCGCCTAGGCCCGCCTGAATGCCATTGCCAAGCAATGCCCACAACTGTCTTGCCACAATAATCACAAATCTGCAAATTCCAAGCATGCGCCATTTCAGCAGTCTTTGGTGAGTCCTCAAGGAGAAACAATGCGGAGCACGCTGAAAAAAATGTGTCGTGCAGGAATCGAGCAAGGTCGATGTCCCCAGGACCCCGTGATTCTCAGTGCGACTGCGAGGAAAGTGCCAGCCGGGAAGGTGGAGCACAAGCACACGAATGAGGCGCTCGTGCCTTCCCAAGCCCACCAGCATACATACATGTGGATGTACATAAAACCATGAAGGCATTCGTTAACTACTCCAAATCCAAATCCACAAGCTGGCTTCTGGGGCTTTGTGCTGGAATGTGGTTCTTTGGGACACTGAAGGTAGTTGGGGTTCGACTAATAAAATGCATTCTCAAAGTGGGAGGTGCTTTGGATACTTGTCTACCATTCATCCAGTGGCTTTGAATAGGGACCAAAGAACTCAGAACAAAAGCGGTGTTTGGTGAGTATACTTGGGTCAGGTCAGGTTTCCATGTAGCCCGGGCCGGCTACGTAAAGCCCGGGTCCCAGATCCGAGATCGGCTCGGGTATTTACTAGGAAGACATGAACCCAGCATCTATACCATGTTAACATATTTTATCGATAATTATCGGTCAGTCGCTCCTATGTACTTCTAAGTCCGAGGGCGGTACTCCATCTTGGCGATTTCTCAACCCTCGGTTATAAGTTATATGACACACATTAGAAGATCAAGAAGAAAAGTTTTCTTAATCCACTGGGGATGACTATCATGAACTTCAAAAAATATATGGAAAAGATGGTTAGGAGAGAGAATAGGGGAGGAGCAGCCCACCACACTTTAGCTCACAGGAACAAGGAGGTCATGAGGCTAAACTATGTCACAACTATGTGAGCCGTGGCCGACAAGAGTAGTCCACTGTTGGCAAAGAGAGGATATAGCAAGACAACAAACCCGAGAGTGGAGCCACTCCACCAGGCGACCTTGGAATTAGTCGAAGAGAATTCCTTTCAGGAAAGACAACTGTCGGTTGTTCGACGTGCCGACTTGGACAAACAAGAGGTCCTCCAGAGAATCGCTCAAGGCTAAGCAAGTGAACTCCTCAGCTTCCTTGATGGTCCACACAAGCTCGGCAGCCTCAAAGTTTGGAGGTCCTGCTTCCCACCTTGCCAACTGTCCATGAAGAGATGGAAGACCTCCACCTTGATACTCTCTTGCATCTTCCTAGAAAGCACAATGATCATATGAGAAGCATTCTATTGTTCTCGAATGGACACTGTGGGATCCAGGCTCCCCACTGTAGATGCATCTATAAAAGTTTTGGCTACCTCCATCGCTTCCACCTTGCGGTCTTAGAATAATTTGGCAATCCAACTCAGAACGCAAGCATAAATGGAGCATACCATGTATGCAAGAACAAGAAGAGACAAACTAGCAGCACCAGCATGAAACTACGTTTCTTGTCCTCTGTCCTTGCACAATCGTGACGTAATATTCCATAAAGCTAAGTAATCTACAACTAAAGGATTTCCAGTTAAGCTGCTCAGAAACTTCCACATAAGCTTGCCTTTCATGTGGTTTAGTAGATGAGTTCACCCATCTCTCCTTACCTTGATAAAACTTCTGAGTTGGTTTGGTGGTAGGGAAGAAGAAAAAGAAGAATTTTATTTAAGTCCACTAAAGACGGATTTCCGGCATGGGACTTGGTACTTAACAACTTGTACCATGGTGTGCCTAGGCTACTTGCACCAAGGCATCCACTCCCTTTAGGCACCCCATCTAAGTACCGATCAAAGCGCAGGATGCTTAATAACGACGTTCTTATAAATGTGTGTCCATTTGGCCCAAGACGCTTAAGCGTCTTGGGCCCTAAACCCTAAGCCCTAAGCCCAATTGGTTCGAGTTGTCGCGGAAACAGTTTGAAGTTTCAATTTCGAGTGCACGAGAGAGCTTTACTCATCTAGTTTAGAGTTAGTTTTAGTTTTTGCGTTTCCGTTTCCGGAGGTGTCCCGCCGGGACTGGCTGGCTTTGGTAATTGGGAAAATTGTCAGGCGATTGTGAGATCGTCGTTGTAGTAGATCTGGATGCAAGGGATGTGGTAGAGCAAACCCATCTCAAGGGAGTCGTACTCAGGCCTCTCGTCAGGAATGCCGTTGTCTTCCAAGTTCTTATCGTAATCTATGGTGACGAATCCCTCGTCCTTTCTGGTGCAATTGGCCTTCCATGTGTAGCTCTTAGCGTGGATGTTGAGATCCAGATACCGCTCCAGAATCTCTCTGATGGTCTCCTCGGAGGGCACCTCCAACAGAATTTCCTGCCCGATGAGCACGTTCTTGATGCGCACCAGCCGAGTCCTGGCCGACAGCTTCCCGATGATGTACTTGGGATCCCTCCACCAGTGCAGCGGGAAGCTCTCGTCCCAGTCGCTGCGGGGATCTGGCGGCGCGATGTGGATGAACCTGCCCATGGGCGTCCACCACCACTCGATGCACCGCACCGGATCGATGAACGTCACCAGGTCCCCTGTCGCCGCCTTGCGCTTCTTCCCGCCCACGGGATCGATGTAGTCGATGAGATCGTCCGGATCGTAGTCGAACCAGTCGCTGATGTCCCCTCCCGCCTCCATCAGCAGCCACTCCGACAGGATGGACGGGTTGGCTGGCAGCAGCGGCGTCACGTCCAGAACCGTCCCGTTGATGATGAGCCACAGGTCGCCTGCCGTGCAGTGGGCGCTCACCTCCGCGCGGGTGTACCACCCGCTGCTCCGCTTCGAACTCGTCGCGCACGCCATGGCCTCGCCGCTGCGGCAGCCTGCTCGGAAACCTGGTGGGCGCCCAACAGGGTCATGAAACCATACATAAATGCCTTCTTCTTCCCAACCCACCTTCTCTAAGGCCGAAGCGTGTTCGAGCGTTCTGCGTCCCCCCCGCTATGGAGCTCTGGTGGGTGCTACCGTTGCCGCTGCTGGTGCTTGTGCTTCTCGGCCGTTGGCTGCTGCGTGCTATCCTGCCTCAGGAGGTTCCCGAAATTCAAGTCGACTCGTCCGATGGTTGGTCCCGTGCCTGTTCCCCGGAAAATCTAGGTTTTGTGGGTTTTGGTTCCGGACAATCGTGAAGGAATGTCGTTTGCTGAGCTGCAAGGGCACGCATGCTGCCTCAGTTTTGTCCTGGCAAGTCCAGGGACTGGAAGAGCATCTTTGTGTTTCATACTCGGGGCCTGTGATGCTGAAAATGCAGACACTGTTGTGTGTCGCAATGACGTGGGAGATTTGGCCTGTTTGTGTGCAGTGATACTGAATCCAGGAGTGTCCACTGAGGAGAAGGCTACGACTGTAAGTGTCTGTTGTGCTCTTGTGGATGTGTCAAAAACATTTCGACGGAAGGGGCTGATTGTTGGAGTGTGACAGGGCCAAATGGAAGGGTTGAGCCCTGATACTGTACGGTGCTATGAGCCTGCAACGTTGAAGTTTCTTGGACTCGTACCTGCCCTGAAGGGTGATGATGTGAGTACTGATGAATTTGTTTCGTCTGTTCCTAAAGCCTCGGTTGTCTTTCTGGCTTCGGCTGAAAATGGCATTTCTGCAGGTGAAGAGCCACATCTGTCAAGCCCGGGATGCACAGAAGGTGTGGGCTAACAGCTCATTTGAACAGCGGCGCCAGTTTCTACGGATCCTACTTAAATACATCCTTGAGCACCAGGAGCTTATTTGCCAGTACGTCAACAATCTCCTTCCTCTGCGGTTCTGCCTGTCTTCAAATGACACAGTTTGTTCGTCATTCATGGTGTGTGGTGGTGGAGCTGTATGTTTGACGATGATTTCGAATTGAGGACTTGAATTGTCTCAGCGTGCACGACTCCCAAGCTTCTAAGAAGCCTTCCTACATTTTTCTGCACAGAGTATCAGCTAGAGATTCTGGAAAGACAATGGTGGATGCGGCATTAGGAGAGATCATCACCACTTGTGCGAAAATAGACTGGCTTATCAAGGAGGGTGAGCGATGGCTCAAGCCTGAATACAGGTGATCTTGGGAACGAAGGCATGTTGGATTACTCTGCCCACTGCATGCCATTTTGGGATTTTGCACACAAATTTAGGGCCTGAAGGTGGTGCTTGTCCTTACATCAGAACATGCTTCACTGCTTCAGATCCTCTGGGATGCTGATGCGACATAAGTCAGCAAGAGTTGAGTTCCAGCCTCTTGGGGTGATTGGAGCAATTGTTCCATGGAATTACCCTTTCCATAACATCTTCAATCCAATGTTAGCAGCCGTTTTTGCAGGAAATGGCATTGTCATCAAGGTGCAAACCCTTGTCTCTTTGAAAGTTTGCTAGGCATATTATTGCTGGTTTTTCTACAGCAAGAGGAGCATCCAAACCTTGACATCGCTGCTCTGCAAATGATGCTGTAGCGTGACGAAGGGTGTACCTGTTTGCTCTCCAGGTTTCCGAGCATGCAAGTTGGTCAGGAGCCTTTTATTTGCGAATAATTCAGGCTGCACTTTCAGCTGCTGGTGCACCTACAGAACTGGTCCACGTAATAGCTGGGTCGGTAATCCTCGTCCTGACTTGACATTGCGTTCTTATAATCTGCCCAAAACTGTAGCTGGCAAGTGTTTTTTGCTAGCTGAGGTCTACAATTCTGTGTGGCAACACAGGTACGGGGAGACTGGAGAAGCTTTGGTCTCATCTGTGGACAAAGTGATTTTTGTGGGATCTACTGCAGTGGGGAAGAAGGTGTGCTTCTGGTGCTTCATATCTTTACTTGGTTAAGATTGCTACCTGCTAACAGTCCACTTGAAGTGTGTCTAAAGCTTCATGTACACAAATCTCCTGCGGTTTTGATACTCAGGTTTCCTTTCCCTGTGCCACTCTTTTTGCAGGTGATGGAAAATGCTGCCAAGTCACTAACTCCAGTTGTCCTTGAGTTGGGAGGCAAAGATGCATTCATTGTGTGCGAGGATGCTGATCTTTCACAGGTAACTGGAGAGCAGTTTGAATTTGCTGCACAAGTCATTGTTCTTCCTCCAGCTGATACAATGTGCTTTGTTGAACAGGCGTTGCAGATTGCAACAAGGGCAACTCTACAATCAAGTGGCCAAAATTGTGCAGGTGCTGAGCGCTTCTATGTACACAGAGACATTTACTCAACGTTTGTGCAGGAGATTAGCAAGATTGTGAAGTCAATCCGGGTGGTAAGGGTTGGTTTTCTGCTAGACCATACAGACAACATCGCTGGAGTAGCGTATGAATGTGTATGGCGTTTGTTTCAGGGCCCACCTTTTGCCAAACAAGTGGACATGGGAGCGATTTGCATGCCAGGGCATGCAGACAGAATAGAGAGCTTAGTGCAAGAGGCCATCGAAAAAGGAGCGAAGATTGTTGCCCGTGGTCAGCTGATTACAACAGGATCTCCAGGTGATAGTCCTGTTGGCCAGTTCTATGTCCCAACCGTATTAGTCAACGTGAACCACACAATGCGGATCATGCAAGAAGAGGTGCATCCTTCTGCTTTCTTGAAGTCCTTGCTCTCGAAGTTTCGACGCATTGTGAGTAAAGACTCTCAAAGTCTGAATCCAATTCCCTTCGGTGGTCTATCTACAGATATTTGGGCCAATCATCTGTATCATGCCCTTCGACTCTGACAACCAAGTGATTGAGCTTGCAAACGACAGCAACTTTGGACTTGGATGCTCTGTCTTTTCAGCCGACAGAAAACGAGCCAAGAGAATAGCTTCAAGAATCTCCTGCGGAATGGTTGCCATCAATGACTTCATGGCGACATATATGTGCCAGGTAGATCTCGTCATCCCTCGCCTGTTGCACATGCAACGCCCTAACTCAATCCCGGTTCTCGCAGGCCCTTCCATTTGGAGGAGTCAAGGACAGTGGATTTGATAGACTTGCCGGGGTTGAGGGTCTCCGTGGATGTTGTCTAGTGAAATCCATCGCTGAAGATCGGATTCCTTACGTAAAGACCATGATTCCCAAACCCCTTCAGGTACTTACCTCCATTCCTCACAGATGGGTCTCCTGTCCAGGCGTCGAGAAATGAACACTGACTGACCTCAGGATGTTGGTCTCCGCGTGCAGTACCCGGTGGCAGACAATGCATTCGAGTTCCAGGAGGCTTTGATCAGGCTTTTGTACGGCCTTACAATCCAGGCCAAGTTCAAGGGTTTGTTGGAGGTCATTAGGACACTCGTTAGGCCGGGTCCTTCAGCAGATGGACGAAAGAAAGTAGCATAGGTGTGAGCTCGACCCATGGTCTTGCGGATGCAGAACTCTCAATTTCGTATCCCCATATTTGGCTTAACCAATCCTCGCAGATTTTTCTCTGTTGCACGCACGGGCATGTAGACCAGTGAGCGTGAGCCGTACCAGTATCCTCCAGTTCGATGCTTCTGGCTTTCCTGAGCATCAATTTGTACATTATCCACTAGGAACTGTCTTGCTGGTGTAAAGAAGGAAAAAGAATACTTTCAGGATCTTCTGGGAGTTGTTTGAAGGGTTGACGATTGTTCCGTAAGAAAAGACATTCCGCGCCATTGACATCCGTGGAAGACAATGGCGTGACTGTCGGAGATTTGGGTCGAGGCTATTAAACACCTTTGTATATCCTCGATGTTCTTCTGAAGCTGGGCTGAAGCTCCAAGTCTCCTCGAGCTCAGTCATGGCCGGTTCGGAGGTGGCTGAGAGCAGGGGATTGCTGTGGAGACTGGGCTCGCTTCTCTCCAAGCTGCTGCTGCTTCTGTTCGTCGTCTACACTGTGCTCTGCATTCTTCTGGTTCCTGCAATACAGTTAGGCTTGCCTACTCCTCAGCAAATTGATGGGTCGCCGAACGAAGTCCTAGCCAATTTCTACGGTTGCGAACTGGCCGAATCTGCCCCAGGTCCGTTGCTTTCTCGCTGAAGCTGACAGAGAGTATCCCATCCATTGGTTCGATCCAGCATTGGATGCGTACGTCGTCTGATACTGTCAGCGCAATGCAGAGAGCTGTGTGGCAACAAATGGACGGTTTTTCTTCGGGCTGGCTTCCTCTGCAGGTCAGGTGGAAGATAAGCTGAACGATTCATGGCTGGAGCTCGCTAAGGGGAACTCCGGGAAGGTGTGTAAGCTGGATTGCCTGCCGCATGTTTATTTTTTTCCCGATAGATTTGGCTGAACCTGCCATTGGGCAGTCTAGGTGCGAGCATGGAAGGGCATGGCATTTGCAGAGGAGCGTTTACGGTTTTGGAGCGAGCCTGATGTGGATCTGCAGTTGGCTGGAGAGTCTGGTGCAACAGTTTTCCGGCTCAGCGTTGACTGGGGCCGCATTGTGACTGCCGAGCCTGTCAATGGCACGGACAATGTAGGTTGCCTTCCTGTCTCCTCCATCTGCAGTTGTCGGACATGTGTTAGAAATTGCTAACAAACTGTGGTACTGGTTGTGGAAGGTGGATTGGGAAGCAGTGGAGCATTACAGGCATATCCTTAGGCGGGTTCATGCGCACGGTATGCGTGTCATGTTAACTCTCTTCCATTTCGCTCTTCCCAAGTGGGTCATCTCCCTCGGTGGCTGGACTGACCCTCGAACAGCCACCTTCTTCGCATCATTTACCAAGTCAGGTTTCGGAACCACAAGTAAAAGTCTTATCAATCTCATTCCATGCTCACAGCTTTGAGCTCTTGTTGCGCTGCCGATCCTGCTTTGCCAGTGCCGCTTTCATGACTCCACTTGTGTTCAGGCTGGCAAAAACGCATTTCGGGGAGTATGTGGACTACTGGGTTACGTTCAATGAACCCAATATATTCGTGATCTTCACGCACTGCACGGGATCGTTTCCTCCTGGTGCCCAACTTTCTCTCATCTCACCTGCACTTTGCGTGGCTCCGTTTGGAGCGTATGGCAAGGCAATGGCTACAATCAATAAGGCACACAGAGAGGCGTATGGGATCTTACATGAAGGGTGATGCTCGATAAGCTGGCTTAGCAGATGACTGACCTTCTCGGAAGCTGGTTCGATATGACTGTTCTCCCTGGAAGCTTTGACAGCAGGTGTTGCTCTACTTTGCAGAAACACATCAGCTCCCGTGGGAGTGGCACACTTTGCAGCAGTGGTTAGGCCCTACGGAATACTGGAAACGCCAGCAGCCGTTGTACTGAGATATGTTCTTGGCTACAACTGGATTGATCAGATTCAGGACAGCCTGGACTTCTGTGGCATCAACTATTATGGACGGGTTAGTTTCCTGTTCCCTGCGCTACTCTGTAGAGCACCGGTGGCTGCTAAATCTTTGGTGCCCTTGTCCACTGTCTCCTGAAATAGGAAGTTCTATCACTGGCTGGGTTGATGATTGACGAGGATGAGGAGTACAGTGAGGCTGGGCGCGGCCTTTATCCAGGTGGTCTTTTTGAGGTTCTCACCTCATTCCATCAGCGTTACAGACAACGTCGTCCCGGTCTCAGGTTTGTTGTCACAGAGAATGGGATAGGGGACTCTCGGGACCTCCTCCGCAGACCCTTCATCATAGAGCACCTGCTTGCCGTTTCTGCCGCCAGAGAACAGGTTGGTTGATTTTCTGGTGACGTGTGCAGCTGAGGTGCATCCCCTGGTTTTGTTCCTGATGTGTCTCATGCTGGCTGTAGGGGGTTCCAGTGGACGGCTATATCTACTGGACAATTTCTGACAACTGGGAATGGATTGATGGATACTGCCCCAAATTTGGCTTGGTTTCTGTAAACCGTGCAAACAACTTGAGCAGGAGTCCAAGACCTTCGTATTATTTATACCAGCGAGTATGCTCTTACATTCCTTCCTCCATTCGCACGGATTCTCGTTGACGTGACCCCCAGAAGCAAAGTCCAGTTGATCGCTGTTTTGGGTGAAGTTGTCCAGGACGGGAGTCATCACTCAGCAACAACGGCGGGAGGAATGGGAGACGCTACAAAACGCCAGACGAAGGGGTGGATTGCGGCCCTTCTGCCGATTTTATGACTCGTTGAATATCGCAGGAGTTGGTAAGCTTTTCTCACTGCATGGTTTGCAAGGGTGTGCCGCAGGGCTGTGCCAACAGTTAACTTGGATCTCCTTCAACGTTGGTTTTGCAGAGAGCCGAGACTCACCGATCCTGCGCCCATTCGCTGAAAAGGACTGGCGTTTTGGCATGCACCTGTCGCGAGGTTACCGTGAATATTGCTGGAGGTCAGTCAGACTGGTGTCATCCCTTGTCACAAGAAGTGTGACAAGGATCACTGCTGGTGCTTCCAAGGTGCCAACGGAACGTACTGAGCTCTGAACTTGTACCAAAGAAATTGCAACAATTGCATGCATAGTCCCCACCAAATTGGCCACCGATGTGCACCATTTCCTGGAAACTGCCCTCCATTTTGTGGATGGCAGGCAGTGAAAATAAAACTTTCTTCCTCTTTCTTCTTTCTTCTTCTTTCTTCTTCTTTCTTCTTCTTTCTTCTTCTTTCTTCTTCTTTCTTCTTCTTTCTTCTTCTTTCTTCTTCTTTCGCTGAGAAAATTCCTTCCACTTCTCAACGTTGCTGCTCCCTGGCATTCGCACACTGCACAGAAATCGATGGGAACGCCTCTAACCGACTTCCCACGACAATCTACGTGCATGGCATGGCAGCGGCAGCCGGGAATCTGGGGCTCTTTGTCTTCGCGTGCTCTGTCCCTGCTGTCGTGTTGACAAGCCAATTGGACAAGAGTCCTCAGCTGCTGCCACTTCCATCGTCATGCTGCAACAGCTCAAACAAAAAACCGCAGCAAACTGAAACCGGCAGCAGCGTGCTTGCATTGATCCGCCTGCTTTCTTTGCGTAAATGGCCATTTTCACAGCTTACAAAGCAACCAGATGAGGCCCAGATGATGATACAGAGAATGATAACTTAGAGCACATTCCCACATACAGTGATCCCAGATAGAGGGCAGGATCCAACGCATATTGGCCTCGGGGAGCGCATCGATCATGTCGTCCAGCCATTTTTTTCCGGACGATCTTGGACCTGCAGAGCTCGTGACTGAAGGACAGGTTTCTGTACACAAAAATTTGGAATTTATAGCAGAGAGTAGTATGCTTTCCAAGCAATTCAGCGCAATCGGCGTGATTCGGCTTTCCTAGTAATTCGGCGTAATTAGGGATTAGGTGTAATGCTACTTTCCCAATAATACGGCTTCATTTTTGGCATCTGGAGTGCCTGGATGCGGGGTCGTCTAGAAAAGTGGAAAGTGTGAGGATGCAGGCTCGCTATTCCTGATGTGGTAGTACTCGGGTTCTTGTGGCAACCGGTGCACAGGAATACCCATCAAGTCTGTTAGAGTATTCTGGATGCAGCTACCCAACGAGGAACAGTAACCATCCGAAACCACAGCAGCGGGTGATGACATTCTTGGACGAAATCGTTGCAACGAACATGTAGGATCCCTTGTAAGTTACCTAGTCTGCCATTGTGGGACCACCAGATAAAGAATACCAGTGCCTACCGCACCGCATTGAACGTATCTCAACCGAAGAATGGGAAGGGACAAACCCCAGTCCACGACCTGCTTCTCACT
This sequence comes from Anthoceros angustus, assembly GCA_010909165.1. Taxonomy (NCBI): domain Eukaryota; kingdom Viridiplantae; phylum Streptophyta; class Anthocerotopsida; order Anthocerotales; family Anthocerotaceae; genus Anthoceros; species Anthoceros angustus. The sequence continues at coordinate 846,437 of VJWM01000011.1, forward strand.
CACCATCTGCACCATGATGTCGGCACAAATAGCAACCACTACAAGTATGATGAAACTGGCCATCGTCGACGAGAAGCAGCGTGCTTGCATTGATGTACCTGCTTTCGTTGCAGTAAATCGCCACTTTCACTTCCACTCCAGAGCAGGCATTGTCATGTCGACGCATTGTACTTCTGAGAAGAGTATATCAAACTTCACCCGTGCCCGCTCCTCAACAGTCTCACCTCAAAATGGAGAGAGACGCAGCTGAAGTGGCTTTATTCACCTACTGGCCGCTGTGGACAGCCTCCCACGAGTACAGGAACTCCACCATCTCCTCACCACCCCATTCTGCAGACAGACATACAGAGGAGTTCAAAATCCACATCTCTCTCCTTACAAGGTGCAAGGAGCTACAATTTCAGAAAGCATATACAAGGAATAACAGCACAAACACACACCCATTGCATAGTCCATGACTGTTCCCTTGTCATTGCTTTCAGCTCGGATGTCGGCACCATGATCCAGCAGAATTTTGGCGATAGGAACGTGGCCTCTCAGGCAAGCCAGCTGCACAAACGTCCACCACAAGCAGGCACCGTTAGCAGCAACAATTGCAATACAACATACTCGCCATACTCAACATCTGCCAGCATGCAAGCACATAAAGGCAGTTGTAGGAATCGCACCTGCAGAGCTGTGTTGCCACTCTCATTGCGAATCTCCGTGGAGGCGCCTGCCTTGAGCAAAGCCTCCACAACGTCAGCGTGCCCGTAGAAGGAGGCCAACTGGAGAGCCGTCCATCCTGCCTTGCTCTCGCTGGGCAAGTTCACCTGCACATCCTTGGAACCTAGCAACGACTGCACCAGCGTCAGGTCCCCTCCCTTGGCCGCGTCCTTGAGCTGCTCGTTGCGCTGGGTGGAGTCTGTGAGCGAGGCGGAGCAGGGCCTGGCCGCATTCAGGCCTGCTGTCCTGCTGCTGCTTCTCTTCACGCCCGGCTGCATGCACGTGCCAGCTCCATTTGCCAGGGTTAGGCCAGCCAGCTCCTGCGAGAGCCTGAGGCTAAGCCTGGGCAAGCCAAGGCTCTCACGGCCTGCCTGCCAATTGCTCTTCGAGTTCCAACACAATGTGGCAGACGAGGACACGCAATTCAACTGTGCAGATGCCATGTCTGTCTGTTGCCGGAATAATCTGACGACAATCCGCGCCCCTCCCGCCCCACAAAGATCTCGCCTCCTGCCCTCGCGGCTTCCTCACACTCACATTCATCCTTAAGCACGCAAGTTTATCCCTCGGCAAAAACGAAGCCAGGCCGCCAACACAACTGTCATTCTCGCGGCACAACGCTGTGGGACTCAGTTGCGTCTGGTGGTTTAGCTTAGCCCTTTGCACGGGGCAAGGCACTGTAGAGATGTTTGGGTCCGGCCTTCCTGGTGCTGGGCAGGGCTTGCTGGGGAGCATCGAAGATGCTGTTGTTGTGGTGCATTGGAATGATAGTATCTCCTCCGACAGTGTGAAGCAGGGGGCTTGGTGTGTGCAACCTCATATCCCTGATGTTGGTGATGGTGATGCTGCATGGCGGATCAGGAAGGACTGGCAGCGTTTCTGAGGATCATGCTGTGGGCTCTTCAGGCAAACCAGAGAGAACAGAGAGTACAGATGGTTGCGTTCGGAGAGAGAGCCAAGACAGCAGTCATGGAAGCACGGGCTTGCCTAGGGATGTGATTGAAACCCTTATGCATGCGCATCTTTCCAGAAACTTATGGATCACCTGGATCGATGTGCAATCTCTCTCTCCTTACAGCAGACAAGGCTTTCAGGCAGCACAGGCGGTAGGGAAGTGGAAGTTGGTACAAACAAAGTGTACTAACTCAAGAAGATGTATTCAACAGACGATCATTCCGGTGGCTGTGAGTATGGAATGCTCCTTTTGTTTTTGAGATCCCCTGTGTGACCCCGGCTCACATGTGGACTGACATGTGCTCAAGTCAGTAATACATTATCTTTGCAAAACTTCTCCTCATTCTAGAGCTGCAATACAACACAGGTGCCACTCCATTCAGAAGTCCATACCAGTCGATGAGTAACAATTCCTGTTTGAAGAACACCGACCATGTTCTGTATGTATGGGAATGAATCTGTTCCTCATGTCCCTTCTTCCCATTCTGCAAAGGTGACAGGACACCGAGCGGTTTCTGATGCAATGCGTGATCGCCACGAATCTGACTTGCTCAGGTGTGCAAGGAGACTGGAATTCTGTCATCTACTTTTGTGGTTGAAACCTGTACAAGACCAATTTGTGGTGTGAAATTGTGAAACATTTCCAGATGCACAAGCACATGTTCGTGTGCAGGTGAAGGATGACCTCGCGCTCGAAACTCCCCATCTGTTACCATGTTTACCTTACACAATTCCAAGTTCCCGAACCAAGCCATTCTGGTATTGGCTCCTGCTCGTCATCCAAATACCACGCCTTGTCAGCACTACCACCCTCTTGGCCAGCTCCAGCAGCACCTGGCCTCCATCGCAACGTGTTCCTCGTAATGTGTAGAAATCCCTCTCCTTTGTCACCAAACTGAGAATCGGGAAGCGTGCCTGAAGCAGCCTTTGGAATCGGAGCTCCTCGACAGCATCTCAAACAGCATCTTCCACTCAAGGCCGGCAAATGCAGCAAAAAGAGGCCCAGTGGGCAGCAGGAAAAGGCCCTGCGGGCGGCAGAGACTAGGTTAACATTGCTGCAGCGCATTCACAGTCCCCCGAGCTCCAGACTTGACACCAACTTGCAGGATGGACTACATGCATCCAGACACAGGATTTGGGTATGTGCACGCGCACGTCTCTTAAACGCGCCCGTCTCTAGAACAGCAGCACCCATGCGATGCTCCGAACAATGCCACCAATGCTTGTCCCGCGTGTTCCCAGGGGCCATGAAACTTTGATATCTTTGCAAACCGCCCGCCAGAGCTCGCTGATCGAGGCTCCCTCCAGCTGTTGAAGGGATGGCCTCATAAATGAGCCTGCTTATGTATCAGCTTGCAAGCAGAGTGATGAGCCTGCAGCTTCAACAAAATTACATCATGATGATGAACTGCTCATCGAGCGGGACACGGTCACCATATTCCATCGTCTTGCTGCTGCTCTTGCTGGCTGGCCTCAGCCAGGTCTCTTTTAGCAGTTCCCCTGGACAGGTGAGATCATTTTTTCGCTTTCAAGGCTTGGCTTCCGCACTCGTTGGGGCTTCACGTCTCACAAAATCTGCTGGCTGTCGGCACTGGCAGTGGAAGAATCACGGGGGCGTACCGAAAAACCAGCGGCATGTCCATCCCATCAATCCCTCCAACCAGGTGAGATCATGCAATCCGCTTCCGAGGTTTTTTTGCTTCCACATTTCTGTGACTTCACCTCACACATGTACCAATGCAACAACGCTGGCTGGTGGCTGCTGGCTGCTGGCAGTGGCCGAACCACGGAGGCGGACTGAAAAACCAGCGGCATGCGTGCCCCGACTCCAAAATCAGCACCGCAAACGCCAAGAATCTGAAGCGGAAATGGGCTTTCGTAGCCGGCGGGTCCATCACAGCCACACCCGCCATCTACGACGGCACCCTTTACTTCCCCAGCTGGAACGGGATGCTGTACGCGGTTCGCGAGAGGGACGGCTCCCTCCTGTGGTCCAAGAATGTAACGCTCCTGGGCGGAGTGTTCGACCCGGTCATCTCGCAGCTCTTCTTCGGCCTGAACTGGACTGTGGCCAGGGCCACTCCAGTGGTAAGCGGGGACGTCCTCCTGGTGGGCACATACGGCCCGGCCTACATCCTGGGCATCAATCGGCACACCGGGAGCCTCCTCTGGTCCACGCAGCTCGACTCCGCCGTCGCAGCCATCGTCACCCAGTCAGGAGTCGCCTACAAAGGGTGCAGGAGATTCCTTCTCCTTGTGACGAAATTCCAATCCCCCAGTGCCCAACAACATGCAGACTGATCCACGTTGTGGGTGCTGATGCAATGCAGATTCTACTACGTGGGAGTGTCGTCCCAGCAGGAAGACACGCCCCCCGAGCTCTGCTGCACCTTCATCGGGAAGCTCCTGAAGCTCAACGTCGCGACGGGGGCGGTGGTGTGGAGGACCCTCATGCTGCCCGACAACGGGGGGAAGAAGGGGCTGTACAGCGGGGCGTCCATCTGGGGCAGCAGCCCGGCCATCGACGATGCGCGGGGCCTGGTGTACATCGCCACGGGGAACGTGTACTCCGTGCCCCCCGACATCGAGGCCTGCGCGGGGCAGCAGGAGCTGTCCCCCCAGCTCCCGGACCCCTGCCTGCGCCCGGAGAACCACGGCAACTCGGTGCTGGCGCTGCGGCTGGACGACGGCACCGTCCACTGGGCCAGATCGTTGGGTCCCTACGACGCCTGGACCATCTCCTGCTTCCTCCACCCCCGAACTGCCCGCCGGCCCGGCGCTGGACTACGACTTCGGGAGGCGCCCATGCTCGTCACGGCCGCCGACAGGCTCGCGCATGGCCCGCGCACCTTCCGCGACACTGTGGTGGCGGCGCAGAAGAGCGGGACGGTCTGGGGTTGGATCCTGAATCCGGGGCCATTCTGTGGAGCACGGTGGCGGGGCCAGGGGTCGCTGGGGGCTTCGTGGGGTCGGCCACGGACGGGGAGCGGGTCTACACCAACATCGTGAACAACGACGGCAGGAATTTCACGCTGCTGCCGTCCAGCGTTGTGACGAAAGGGGGAGGGTGGGTGGCCATGGACGCGCTCACCGGGAAGGTGATCTGGTCCACACCTACCCCCAACGGGAGCCCGGCCTTCGGGCCTGTCACCGTCGTGAATGGCGTTCTGCTGGTCACGTCCGGGAGCCCGGATGTGTACGCCTTGGACGCTGCGACGGGGGATTTTCTGTGGCATTCCCCCGTCCATGGCAGGACCGTGTCCGGCGGCTTCTCCGTCTCCGGCGACTGCGCCTACGTGGGAGAAGGCCGGTTTGCCGTCTTCGACGGGACGCGCTTCGTCGCTGACATCACCTCCGGCACCACCCTTTCCGCCTTCTGCGTCTAAAACATCTCTTCCACCAAGGCGAGGTTCCATCCCTCACTTGCATGTGAAATCGCAGTTAGGGTTGGTCCATCGTCTCATAACCGCCAGTGTTCTCAGGAGGCTTTGCTTCCAATGCAACCTCTTCGAAGAGCCTCGAATTTGCGGGGGGCGGGGAGTGGAAATCAAAGGGCCGGGACAGCCATGGAACACTACCGCCCCAGTGTATGCTACAGCCTCAGCCGCACACAGCCTTCGTTCATATTAACTGGGAGGCAGCATGAGCATGAGCAGATGGCACCTTCTTGCATCTGGGGCGAGAAGCCCATCAAGTTTACAAGAGCATTACCACGCGCCCAACTCCTCCGTCCTCGGTGTCGTCCTCCTTTGACATGGATCCAGGTCCAGGTGAGAGTTTCTACAAGTTGGGCATGGACTGCCAGGTAAATGTGATCACAGCATCTGTTGTAAATATGGACAGGGAGAATCGGTACGTGCTCCTGTCCGCCGGTAGGTATGTTCCCTTCGATTCTCTCATTCTCACAACCGGACTGCAAGATCAAACCAAGTAAAAGGTCAAACAGGCTGGGGACTGCAAGCATGTTGTCCGAGCTGAAGACCTTGTCTGTCCTGGGACAGACGAGCTAGCTCCTAAGGCTAGGGCGAGCTTGTTGTGCGATATGGATCGTCTTTGGAGGTCTTCGATGTGATATATATGCGGCTTAGTAGAGGAATAGAAGGCAAAAACATCATTCTCATATGCCCCGATTCCAAAGCATTCTAGAACATGGACGATAGGACCGTGTACGCACTTGCGGGCGTAGAGGTAGCGCTGCCCGTAACAAGAACACTTAAATATTTTTTAAGTGTTTTGATATTTAAATATTAAAATAAAATAGAGTTTTCATATATATCTATTACCACGACATAATCGGGGTGGTAATAGCTAGGGGTTGGCTAGCTCTTGGCCCTTTATTGGGTTATGGGTTCGGGGTAGTTGGGTTTTCTTATCTCTTTTTTTACTAAAGTCTGCATTGTTCTTCCATATATATCTATTGAAATGTCAAAGAACGTGACGTGTTGAAACACAAGCTCGTGCCTTTTTTCCTATCCAGGCCAGACTCTATGTGAGGGCTGGGATTAATGGAGCGCATGCTACTAAGTAAACACGCCTCCGCACTTTTGAATGGACCTCATGCCCCCACCCTATCTAGACCAAACTGTATGTCCTTAAGGTATGGGATTAATGGAGCGTGTGCTACAAGTAACACGCCTCTGCACTTTTGAATGGACGTCATGCCCCCACTGAAATCCACGAAAGTAACTTGTACCAAATTCCACCAAATTTAAAATACTCCCACCTACAGTACCCCCACCAAAAACACCCCATAAAAGAGCACCCCTCTCCCACCAAAAAAAGCCCCCTCCACTCTCGCACCACTCCACTCCTCATAAAAATAGAATATGTTTTACACCCTCATCTACAACCCTGCAGCTAGGCCACCAAATTTAGAACTTTGCTTACACTTTATGATGTCATTTATACTTTACAACGTAATTTAAAACATACGAGCCACGTCATCTATCCCTTGTTACAAATGAACTCCAATCATAGTTTTTAGATTAATAATAATAATAATAAAGAGTTTTAAAGAAATAAAGATCAAATTTTAATTTACACATAATCTACAACATGGGAGCCACGTAATAGATCCCCTTTTACAAATGAACCCCAATCATAGTTTTTAAATTATTATTATTATTGTTATTATTATTAAAGAGTTTTGAAGAAAATAGTTTTTAGATTAATAATAATAATAATAATAATAATAATAAAGAGTTTTAAAGAAATAAAGATCAAATTTTAATTTACAAATAATCTACAACATGGGAGCCACGTAATAGATCCCCTTTTACAAATGAACCCCAATCATAGTTTTTAAATTATTATTATTGTTATTATTATTAAAGAGTTTTGAAGAAATACATATCAAATTTTGAGACAAATTTTTTACAACGTAATCTGCAAAAAGAGAGGCACGTCATCAATCCGAGGACAAATGCTTTGTTGCTTTATGCCTGTCCCAATTTATTTATGCCTTTTTTTCCATTTGGCCATATTATTGACACAAACATTGCAGAATTGCGCGAAGCACATATGTATGTACTCCTAGCATAGTTTTCTCACATATTCAAGAGTTGTGCGTCTTTCAGGTCATGGTTTAATGCATCATCCAACAGCAAGCTCCACATACATAGAGGGGAATAATAGTATGGCGAGGCAAGCATCTCTACTTGCTCGAGAAACCATGGCCTTTCACATAGGGCATGCATAAATATTGATACTTTAATATTTGAGGCTAACAATTGATATGCATGAACAACGATCAAAGTTCGGTAGGGCAGGTTTTTGTGAAGGCATGAAGCGTCTCCACTCTATATCCAATGCTATGCATGCCACTCGAAACTAGAACCTTGTGAGCTCAATGTTTGGACAAGTTCAGAATGAGTCGGCTTGAGGTTTGAGTTGGATTAACTTGGAATTTTGAGATTGTATTGGACATCACTTTTTGGGCTCTATTGAAAATGTAGTACACCGCATTGTACTACTGTCACTCTTATTTGTATCAGAAAGTTGCATAATTTCAAAAATGTTTGAACCGTAAAGCCCCAATCTCGTAGCAATAGTTGCAGCTGCAATGGTGGCAATTAGATGCTCTGAAAAACTTATCGTCTTCTCCTTTGTAGCTTTCATATCTTGAGACATTTATTCTATAACATCAACGGCAAGAGTGATATGTGGATCATAACTTAGGCCTGCAACCTTCTTGCCTTTCCTAGCTTGCTTTGAATGACTACCTTCAGACCCCTGCTCCGTTGTGAGAACATTGTCTTGTCCACAAACTGTGTAGCCTGATGTGAGTCAGCATGAGCCTCACATACCACATGGGCACTATGCTGCATGAATTGATCAACTGGGTCATACCATGCACAACATTCAGACCTAGCACTACATGAAACAGAAATTTGCTACCTTGGAAGTCTTGTAGTAATTGTAGATTGATTTTCATTTCCAACGACAAGCCTCTGCACAAACCATGGCCACCATATTCCACCTGGTTGAACCCACACAGTTACATACGTACTAGCAATGATGAGACACATTAGATGAAGATCACAACCAAGTACCTCTGGAAAACTACTTGGACTAGCTTTGGAAGTTTTGGATTTCTTCCTGGGTCTGGTAGAAGGTTTAATAGAAAGCACATAAGGGGCTTCTAGGTTCATTATACAGCCATTGCTGAACATGGATGTTGAATAGAAGTAGGTACGGAAGGACCTACAAGGATTGTAGAAGGCATTTGGCTCAGGCTGCACAAGATGCGTAGACAAAGGCATGGTCCGGTGTTTTTATCGTTATGAAATCACACATTATTAGCCGGAACGCCTTTGGAAGAGGATTTAATGGGGGTTTTAGTAACATTCTAGGGTCGGACATACATTTTGGTTGTTCACCGGGCTGTCCTTTGTCCCGCTTGTTGTGTACAAGCCCTGCGGCGTGCGGTCGGAATCCTCCTCCTGGGGCCCACGGGTTACCATTTTCCGGCCCATTCGAAAGGTCAACAACTTTGCTATTGCCAATTTCTTCGCCTTCTCCTCTCCTCGTGTAGGTTCTGTTCACAGGAGGAACACGTTGCTCAAACGTAAAAGGATATACATATTAGGCTTCTTTTCTGATGGGGCTGCGCTGATCAGTGGTGAGCTTGAGGGATCAGAGAGCTCCACCATCGCGTGTGCAACCGTGCATATCTTGCCTACAGCCTTTTCAGCCGGTGTGTAGGTTCTCACATGCCCCGTGGGAAGGCGAAGTGCCGGACTTGTGGAAGGCTACGTCACCATGCATGAAGCGATAACGCTCTAAATGATTCTTCCTACTCCACTCTGGTGCAGCAGCTACTGCCACCTCTCCGAGCTAGATAGGTCAGGTTGTTCCCCAGCCTCTATCCGAATCCATTTCCTTATCGTAGTTCGCACGTCACGCCCTTGCAGGTTCCCATCGAACATACAAACAAACCCTAGGCTGCGAGCCCCGGCTGGAGTCACTGCTCACTCAGCATGATCCGAGCTCTGTGCCTGTTAGCCGTAGTAGCCAAAACCACGTGCCCGGCATGAGCAGCCACGACGCCTAGCCTAGGGCTCGGTTTGCTCCATCCGATCCCAGACTCCGAGCCATAACAAGTCTATCTTCTCCTCCCTTCCCTTCCCTTCCCTTCAAGCCACGCCACACCACAAACTGCAACTCCAGTTGTCGCCTACTGCACTCACGATGCATCAGCAAAGCGCACGGCTCCCTGATAAAATCCACCCCGACACCGGATTCCAATCCGGTAACTTTATGGCAGCAAACTTGGCAGCCGCCCCAAAGCTGGCGAGCTGGCACGCTCTCGGCAGCGGCAGTGTCTGCAGAGCTTTCCCGCCCCTGCCGACCCTATCCGCAGCCCGGCTACCCTATCCGCTTTCACACGCCTTTCTGTTGATAAACGCGACCAACAGAAATAGCAAAACCCACCGATCCGTCCCGCCAATCACACGCCCTCATCGCGCTTCCGTGAGTTATCCCTTCCCCTCACGTTTTACAACTCGGGTAGCCCGCCCGCGGGTACGCAACCTGGTGGGTACATACATGATACGTTCGAGGAAAGGGCTGGTATTATATAGCACCGACCAGGGGCGGGGGCTCCTTATCCGTGGCCTGCACGTACACGGTACACGGGCCCAGCGCGGTTAGGTGGACGGATAGGGTGGTGCGGCTTCCCTGCCGCTCTTGCGCTCCTCTTTCTTTCCCGCTATCTGTCCCTGGCACACTCGGGGTCGAGGCGCGGCGAGCGCAGGCGAGGCCAGGCAAGGGCCAAGGCACGGCACGGCACAGCACAGCACAGCGCCCGCTGCGTCGTCGCCTCGTCGCCTGTCTGTCTCTTCACGCCACGCCGGCCCTGTAGCGCAAGCGGACCCGGCCTGCCCGCCCCTGTTGCTGGATGCGCGGCGAATCTTCTTCTCTTGCCCGTCTCGCACGCAGGGCAGGCCTGCGCGCTGCCGCACAGCAGCAGCAGTAGCAGCAGCGGCAGCAGCAGCGCGGGGGCCTGCAGCAGGAGTGGCATTGCACCGCACCGACCTGGGATTGCGGTGCGGCCTGGCGGGGATCGCGGCCTGGAGCTCGTGCGGAGGCTGCGGGCTCGGATCCCGAGGCACCGGGCTGGATCTTGGGAGCTGCCGGAAGCGCAATCTCGGCACGCTGCGGGCTGCCGGATCTGAAGAAGCCGGGGTTTGGCAGGAGGGAGCTTGGATCGCGGGCGGTTCGTAGTTGCTGCATTGCGAATTGTGGTGTAGGTGGTGAGGAGGGTTTCGGAGGGCAGGGGGATTCAGGGAATGAGGTGATTCCGGGGAGGAGGGCGGGGGATTGTGTGCGGGTGTGTGTGTTTGTGTGTCGCGGAGGGGGAGCCGGTTCCCAGGTTTTGGTCTGTTGGAGACGAGGTTTGTGCGGAGGTTGTTTGGACGTGGATTTCTGTCTTGTCCTTCCGAGCCCGTGTTTCTTGAAATATCCGGCGCTGCTGGTGTTAGGGCAAGAGCTTCGTGTTTCGAATGGTCTCCATCATGATTTCACATTGGCGTAGGGTTTAGTGGATGGAATTGCTTTGGACGACAGGGTTTTAGTGGATATTACTCTGGTATGAGAGGGTTGCGTGGTTAGTGAGAGTTAGTCGAGGTAGCGGAAGGCAAGGGCAGGGTAGCGGAAGGCGGGGCAGGGTAGCGGAATTCGAGAACCGTAATACTCCTGCGAGGGAAGGGAAGATGTTGGCCACACAGGAAGCCTTTTCGGCCTTCATGAAGCCGCAGTATGTGCAAACCTGTGTTGCTGTGATGGTTAACCTGGTGCCGTTCTGGCTGGCTCTATCGGTGGGCTTGATTGTCGGGTGGATTTGGCAGCCGAGATGGGTTAGCTTGTTCCTGTTGGGACTCAGGAACAGGCCGAGGTTGGTGTGGAGCACTCCACCGGGATTTGGAGCTCGGCGGTTCTGGCTTGCTGTCACGGCTTTGTCTGCCTATCCCTTCCTTCGGGGTGCTTGGCAAAAGTTCAGCAGGTGGATGTGGCCACGTGAAAAGGAGGTTGGGCAACCTAGGTACTGTTTCAGCCTGACTTTGATTGTGACAATGATGTATTGTATACTGTTGAAGTTGGTTGAGTGTGTTGTAGGCGCTGACCTTGAAAGTTCAGTTCATTTGCTGTACATTGTGAAGTGGAGTAGCTGATGAGCCGTCGACGCTTGCAGACCTACTGCAAGCATCAGGGCCGAAGTTCCAGTAACGAGTGAGGACCTGCAGAACTTCATCAAGTTGTTGGAGGGCAATGATGGTGGAGCCCCTTGGCAAATGATGATGGATCGGTCAACTAGTGGGATGGCATACCAAGCATGGCGGCGCGAGCCTCTGGTACTTTTGTAATCTGCTGTTATTTGTACAACATGGAGGGTTTGAGGCTGTTGAGACGAATCACTGTTGTCTTACCAGATTTCTGAACTGCTCGTCCTCCCTCTTGTAGGATAATGGGCCAACGGAGTACCGGAGCAGGACAGTTCTTGAAGATGTAACCCCTATGATGATGAGGGACTTCTTCTGGGATGATGAGTTTCGTTGTGAGTGGGATGACATGCTTATCTACTCTAAGACATGGGAACAATGTGAAGCCACGGGCTCAATGATAGTTCAGTGGGTTCGGAAGGTATGGAACTGTCTCTTTGAGTGGATGGATGATACGGGTAGGTCTCGAAGGACCGATTTTCAAGACATTGAACCTGTTGTGCATACTGTTTCATAGTATCCGTTCTTCTGCAAAGATCGGGAGTACATTGTCGGTCGTCGCATTTGGGAGTCGGAAGATGTTTATTTTTGCATTATGAAGGTATGGCTCTGAGATCAGCTCCTGGGTCCCTTGTTTCGTAAACTTGTCCCTTTCCTTATTGCTTTTCGACGAGTCATATGAACTGCACTAACCCGTTACCTGCATGTGCCCCCCAGGGTGTCCCCTATGAAGGTATCCCCAGGCGTAACAGTCCTAGGCGGGTGGACAAAATGTACTCAAGCTTTCGCATCAGAGCAGGTAACCAGTTGTTTTGCCTTGGAGCATCTGTGGTGAGACGAGGAAGTTGCATACTTGAGATCATTTAGCAAGGTGCTTGTGCTCAAAGCCGTTCCATCCTGAATGCAGTGGAGTCAAGAAGAGGAGACGGACAGCTTACAGCCTGTGAAGTCATGCTGTTTCACCATGAGGAAATGGGAATTCAGAGGGATCTGGCCAAGCTTGGCGTGCGACAGGGCATGTGGGGATGTGTTAAGAAAATGGAGCCCGGTATTCGCAAGTATCAAGCCTCTCGCAAGCTCGGAGAGCCCTTATCCGGCAGTGCCATGATGGCTCAGATCAACACAACGCTTTGCCTGACAGAGTTAAGGGAGCTAGGTCTGACGGTCGCGGACCGCCAGGAGATTGAGGTTGACGGTGCTGAGAGCGAGCAACCCTGTCAAGGAAACGCTTTAAAGTGGGCTATTCTGGGTGGCGCCGTCTTTCTTGCGTGCACCGTTGATAGGGGAGCTGTTGGGAAAGTGCTGGTGTTTGGTCTAGCGAGAAGGCTTGGCAGGATTGGTCGGAGGTTGTAGAGTACCTGACAGGTTGCTACGGCAGCCATGTTTGTACGTGTATTTTTAGGCTCAGCTTCATTGGCTCTGTTTTGGGTAAAACAGGGGTAGTTCAGGCCATTCGTCTAATTTGTCCACAGGCGGGCTCCAAAAGGTTGGATATGCGCCAGAATTGTGTTTCTCGACTCCAGCTAACTATTAACCCTGGACATTGATTTGCACCCATTTGCTCAACTACACTCGGGCAGATTGTCGCAGGGTGGTTTGTCAGGCTCTTGTCAAACCATGTAGGTACATATTTAGAGCCACTAACAACAATATGTGTTTCCGTGATACATTAATGTCATACAAAATCTGATCCAATCAGAAGCTCAGGAAAGACTCGAGATTTGTACTCCATGTCCCTAATGAAACAGTTGTTTCAAAATCTTGGTTTCCCTTCGATGAATTGAGTCTTCCTCAGATCCCTGTTTGTCTGAAACGTGTTTCTTATCCTCGTCGCCGAGACTTGGTGTCTCAAGACTTGCTCAGAGTTCGACCAAGAGGCTATGTTCGTACGTGAACTCGTGGAAGGCCACCCTGACGTATGTGTCCAAGGCATTTACTTTCCTGATTCCAACTGTGGCGCTGGGAAAAGGTGCGCTTGCTTTTGCATCCTGCCAGAGTGCACTGGGACTTGGCTCTATGCTTAAGATTGGGACGCTTGACATAGTAGTGCAGCTCTCCGCTCTCGACTCCATACACGTCCACCTGAATCACAAGCAGAGGCTTCACAAAGGCGGTGCAACTGCAGAAATGGGAGATTTGTGTTTGACTATACCTTGCCACAGAGATGAGCTGCCAGAGCAATCCCGAAGAATCCCGCAGACATCTTCCGCAGAGACTTGTCCCAAGGCACCGCAGGTTGGTCGTAGGCATCATGCTCTACAACAATCGAACTCAACTGCCAGTAAGCCATGGCATACAACAGCATTTCGCTGGTAGCATTGATGGGTCGACAATGAAACGCATTCCTACAACTTGGGGCCATGAGCTCAAACGTGTTCAGTTCTTGTGTGACGTGATCGACAGGAGGTGCAGCAGCAGCAGGAGTTTTGCATGTGCTATCCTTACTTGGCTGCCATCTCGATGTGCCCATTCTTCCTCTCTTTCGTGGTGTAGCGGAAGCAAAACTCAGCCGGATGTTCCCTGAATCCGCAGTAGATTACGTTCTGGATGCGGAGAGTAGTTCTGGAACCCACCCATTTCTCAAACCCTTGCGTCGGTGCATCGTTGAATCTGATCACCACCGAGTGCTCATCTATTTCCGTGCCCAACAAACGCCCGGAATCTTTGAGCACAGACGAGCTGCTGCCCACTACAGCGCATGTACTGAAATCCGTGATGTCCTGGATGTTGCTCCAAAGACTTCGTGCATTTCCTGCTGAGGAGCTGTTAACCTGCAGGATTCCTCCTGGCAAGGAGATGTTCCGCCGCTGTGCAAACAGCGGCAACCTGCGGCTGGTGATGGGCGTGATGCATCCGGCAGCCATGCCTGGAGTTGGAGTCCGGCACACACTGTCACCAGAATACAAAACCGGGCAAACACAAGCCTCCAGCACGCACAGCTTCTCGCCCGGGCAGTCTGCCGTCCCTCGACACCCGCGCTCCAAACCTGCTTCTGGAACCGAGCCCGGAGGCAGAAGAGGTGCCAGAGCCTGCTCGGCAGGTGATGCCTCTCCTTCACTCTGCACCTCCCCCTGGACAGGTGCTCTGGACCTGGTATGCAGATCGATGGCTTTCTGCATCACGCTGAAGTCCAAGCCACGAACACCCCCGATTCCACAGTCATTGCTCAGGCACCACACTGCTTCCTTCGCCCTGAACACCAGCATGCAAGCCACCGCAACAACCGTAGCAAGGAACACCTTCTTGGTGAAGCTGCTCCTCCACAACCCACCGCTCTTGGCTGCTGCATCCTGCCATTGCTGAGTACCAGGCACGCTGCTCTGCATCTTATCCCTCATCTTGGCACTCACCCACTGCACCCACAGCCATCGATTAGGACATCCTCTCCTTCCTCCTCAACCCACAACTTTGCATCACAATCCATTCATCTTTGCAGATCTTGCTCCCGCCAGAGCATCTGCTGCTTCTCAAGAGCCTGTAAGCCATGCTCACCTATCACCCCTAATGCTTCCCCGCCCCCAAGTTGGTGCACCAAACCATGCTCCGTCATCCCAGCTCATCTCTCATCATCTTTTAGCCCGTTAGCTGCTAAGACATCTCGTTACAAGAAGATGGATGGAGTGTGGGGTGCATTGCATCTGGAGCCTGATCCAGTCTGTTAACCAAACAGTGGGGCCCAAACCATCCAGCTCTCGAGTGTCCACACTTGGGTTGTTTACTCCACAGCTAGCCTAACAGGAGCTAGCAGCGCAGCAATGGCCGTCCTAGCATCTTCTTCTTCCAAGCTGTTTGTTACGTCGTCACGGTCACCTTCACCTGCCGTGCCCACCACTTCCTCCTGTGCCTGCTGCTGCTCCGCCGCCTTCCCTGCTGCCACCTGGACAAGAGCATCCTGCTCCAGGGCCCCACAATCGGCTTGGTGGGGGAGCCAGGTTGCGCCCTCGCATTCTCGAGCCTCCTCGTTTCAGCTCTCCTCCAGGCCAGCTGATCGGAGTCCGAAGGCGAAGAAGTTGCAGGCGGTGGCCATGGGCGGGGACAATCCCACCGTCGTGGTTGTCACAGGCGCTGGAGGCAGAACTGGTATGAGATGGAGGCAGCCGTGGCTGAAACCGATGCACTGCTTGCTGGGTGTTGCTGCAAATCAATGAATGCGGGTGGGCCGTGGGGTCTCTGCAGGGAAGCTGGTGTTCCAGAAGCTGCTGGAAAGGCCGGGGTTCGCTGTGCGTGGGCTGGTGAGGTCCGAGGAAAGCAAGGAGAACTTGGGAGGAGGCGACAGCGTTTTTGTGGGAGATGTAGGCAAGCCGGAGAGCTTGGTGCCGGTGTTTGAAGGCTCGGATGCTCTCGTCATCGTCACCAGCGCGGTGCCCAAGGTCAAGCCTGGATTTGATCCCAGCAAGGGCGGCAGACCCGAGTTCTATTTCGAAGAGGGAGGCACGCCGGAGGAGGTGGGATGGTACCTGAATCTGAGCTGCAGGCTGCAACCCAGCCCACGCCCGCCTGATGCATGCTGAAGTTAACCCATCCTGGATATCCTTGATTTCATCCTCATGCATGCATGTGTGTGTGTGTGATGTCAGGTGGACTGGGAGGGGCAGAAGGCACAGATTGATGCTGGTATGGCATGAATTTCTCGTCTTCTTGCCTCCATTGATTGCTTGCGTGCTGTGAAATGATGCTTAACATAGTCACTGTGGTGGTTCACAGCCAAAGCAGCTGGAGTGAAGCAAATCGTTGTGGTGGGTTCAATGGGAGGGACAAACCCGAACCATCCTTTGAACTCCCTTGGCAACGGCAAGATCTTGGTATGGAAACGTAAGGCTGAGCAGTACTTGGCAGATTCAGGAGTACCCTACACAATCATCCGGTGAGTTGCCAATGCAGCTTCCTGTCTCCTCCCTCGGCCCAAATTTGATCACCATGTGTACTAAACAGCCCATGAACCCTCTCCCTGAACCCGCAGGGCTGGAGGCCTTCTGGACCAGGAGGGAGGTAAGCGGGAGCTGCTGGCAGGCACGGATGACGGTCTCCTGGCCACAGACACCAAGTCCGTACCCCGAGCGGATGTGGCAGAAGTCTGCATTCAAGTAAATTCTGTAAACCAAGCCAGCAGTCAGCAGTCTGGAGTGGGGGTTCTGGAATGCATGGTTCTCACAGACGGCACCGTCTCTGTGCAGGCTCTGGTGACGGAGGAAGCCAAGAACAAGGCTCTGGACCTGGCATCCAAACCGGAGGGGGCAGGGTCGCCCACCACGGACTTCAAGGCCTTCTTCAGCCAGGCCACCGCCACCTTCTGAGATCACAAATCTTTTGTTCCATAACAATTTTGCTTTAGCTCCAGGACAGAACACAAATATTGTGCAGCTAGCTAATGGTTCCATCAACGCCACACAATTTTTCCTCCTCCGTGAATGTGATGCAGCTCCTTAGGATTCCTTGCCACGGCACGCACTTGTTCATCAACGCCAGAATCGACACGCACTTGTTCATGACCCCCTGAATCAGCCGCGTGTAACCTAGCGTGGCTGCATGTCATGGGTCCTGTGACATGCAAACCGAACATCATACCTGTCACTTGTTCAGCTTCGCTCCACCCAGTAGAAATCCCTGGGACCCAGTTTCTGTGTTGCGAAGCAAGGCTGATTTCCGATTCAAGGACCAAAACGCTCCTCTCCACCAGCCTTTGTGGAGAGCATCGCTGCATAAGGTAGTCGATTTTGCTGACGTGAGCGATAGAGCCCCTTCTTGCTGGTCCGCATCCCATGAGCTTAGTACGCAGTTTTCACCCAACGGGATGTTTGCTGGTGCTGAATTGTATACAGAGTACAAGTGCTGTTTACACGACACCATGTCGCAAGCGCACAAGGAGACGAAGAAGGGGTCGGAAGCAGGGCAACCTGTGGACCCGGAAGCTTCTCGGAAGGAGCTGCAGGAGAGGGCCAGTCAAGGCGAGACTGTGATCAAGGGGGGCACCGGAGGGAAGACTCTCGAGGCTCAGGAGAACCTTGCAAAGGGTAGAAGCAAAGGGGGTCAGTCTGAGGGCACGCCCACCGGGAAGTGACAGCCCACACCACCAACCTTGTTGGACATGTACAGGATGCCATGTTTGTTCACTCAGTTCTAGGAAGAGTGGTTTTGATGTAACAAATCACAGTGTTTGAAAATTTGAATCAGTTAACAGCTTCCTCCTGCCAATCTTGTGTTGCGCCACAGATTCAGCCTGCTGTGTAAGCAGGTGATGAAAGATCCCAAACTGAGACGCCGTCAATCTGACAATCCGATTTCAACAGCATCTCAGTTTGGGAACTTGGATCGCCTAATTCACAGTGTGAATCTGTACACTGCTGTCTTCCGTAGCACCGCATGCCCAGGGCCCTCGGTCGATTGATGCCAAGACGTTGGGCTAGCCTTGCGTAGTTCGAAGTCTCGTCGAGTCTTCACCGTTTTCACTCAGGGTCCATTTGGGCGGTGGATCATTTGGCATCTATGCCCGTCAACCCGTAGCCTGACCCCTGTTGCCGGCATCCTGTATCCTTGTTTAAACATAAAGCAAGGTTGGATCAGAGACATATCGAAAGGCAAAATTAAATTGCTGAAAACCAATAATTTACCGAAACGTGCACAGGACAGTAACCGTGCTTAAACATGTTGCACCCATTGCAGAAACCGTGCAAATGCGGTCATTGCGACGTGTGGTGAGTATCATTGCACGCCTCCTCCATTTGCAGCTGTACGCTGACCTTCAATAGCACGTCGCACAGTTGTGCATACTCGGCGTGCTGGCGGTCTCCTATTGCAAAGTAGTGGACTACTTGCTCGTGCTCAATCCAGCTCTGCCCAGGCTTCTTCCAGGCACCTTCTTTCTGTCTCAACATTTGCACCTCCTTCGCATGCTCCAGCAGTCCAGCATCAGCATAGATGTGGGCCATCATCACATATGCGGATGGATGTTGCGGCTTTAGCTGCACTGCGCACCCAAAGGCATGCTCTCCCATCTCCACATTGCCATGATTCCGACAGGCACCCAGCAGACACAACCACATGGCCAGGTCAGGCTGCATTTGCATTGTCGACAAGAGATGCTTGACCCTCGAGAAGCATCCGGCTCTCCCAAACAGGTCTACCATGCTCACATAATGCTCGATCTCTGGAGCAATGCAAAAATCTTTGCTCATTGATTCAAAGTACTCCACACCTTTGTCAACTAGTCCAGCATGGCTGCACGCGGAGAGCAGAGAAAGGAATGTGACCTCATCTGGAATGACATCCGCCAGCCTCATTTTCTCGTAACATTCAAAGGCTTCTTCAGCACAGCCATGCTGAGCATATCCACCAATCAA
This sequence comes from Anthoceros angustus, assembly GCA_010909165.1. Classification (NCBI taxonomy): domain Eukaryota; kingdom Viridiplantae; phylum Streptophyta; class Anthocerotopsida; order Anthocerotales; family Anthocerotaceae; genus Anthoceros; species Anthoceros angustus. The sequence continues at coordinate 865,152 of VJWM01000011.1, forward strand.
GGCTGTCCATGTAACCACATCTCTTTTTTGCATCCCATCAAAGATACTGCGGGCATCCTGTAGGCTTCCACATTTCGCATACATGTCCACCAGGCAGTTGCCGATGATGAGGTCACTTTCCCAGCCTCGGTCCTGAATCTCAGAATGAAGCTGCCTTCCCTGTTGTAAAGCTCCAACACTTGAGCATGCTTTCAACAGGCAGATGTATGTGATGTGATCGGGTGGAGTGAGGCCCTCCTGTAGCATTCTTTCATACAGAGAAAGGGCTTCTCGACCGAGGCCATGCTCAGCATATCCAGCAATCATCGCAGTCCACGTCACCACATCTTTTCTAGCCAGTCCATCAAACGCACTTCGAGCATCCTCTATGCTGCCACACTTTGCGAACATGTCCACCAGGCAATTGCCAATAACCACATCAGCTTCAAAACCTCGAACCTGAATTTCGCGCTGCAGTTGTTTACCCATCTGTACAGCCCTGACATGGGCACAGGCTTTCAAGAGGCAGGCAAACGTAATAGGGTCAGGGAGAACAACACCCTCCTGTTGCATAATAGCATAGATATTGAGGGATTCTTCACCAAGCCCATTCTGGACGTATCCTGCAAGCATCACATTCCATGTCACCACATCTCTTGCAGGCAAATTATCAAAAGTATTGCGAGCCTCCTCAACACTACCACATTTTGCATACATGTCTACCAGGCAGCTTCCAACACCTAAATCTGCTTCCAAACCTCGCTCCTGTATCTTGGAATGAAGCCTCCTGCCCTCTCTGAGAGCTCCAATGCTGGAACAAGCTTTCAACAGGCACACGAATGTTACATTGTTGGGTGCCGTGATAGCCTCCTGTTGCATTGTTGCGTACAGGGTAAGAGCCTCTTGACCAAGCCCATGCTGGGCATATCCTGCAATCATCGAAGTCCATGAGGCAACATCCCTTGTGGACAATCTATCAAATACCTGACGCGCATCCCCTAAGTTGCCACATTTGGCAAACATGTCCACCAGGGAGTTGCCAATAAATACGTCACCCTCGAGTCCTTGGTCCTGTATGTGTGCGTAAAGCTGCTTCCCCTGATGCAAAGCTCCCATACTGGCACATGCTCTCAGCAGGCAGATAAATGTAACATGATCAGCTGGCATAAGGCCATCCTCTTGTTGCATCCTTACGTAGAGATCAAGGGCTTCCTGACCCAAACCGTGCTGGGCATAACCTGTTATCAAAGCGTTCCATGATACAATATTTCTCACAGGCATGGAGTCAAATAATCTTCGAGCGTCCTCCAAGCTTCCACATTTTGCATAGCCCGCAATCATTGCAGTCCATGTGACGACATCTTTTGTTGGCAATGCATCAAACACGCCGCGAGCTTCCCCCAAGCTGCCACATTTGGCATACATATCCACCAGGGAGTTACCAACAAAGATATCAGGCTGAACTGCACTCCTCAAAACATCAGCATGTACCTGCTTGCCTGATGCCAAGTCTGCAGCGCTAGCACAGGCTTTCAGCACTGCCACAAATACATGGTTATCCGGCTTGACACTAGACTCTTGCATCCGTCGATAAAGCCTCATAACCTCCCCAGGCTGTCCATGTTCAGCGTGTGCCCAGATGATAGAAAACCACATGAAACCATTGGGTGCCTCTAATTTGTGAAACACCTGCAATGCTTCCTCCAACCTGCCATGACAAGCATACATGCGGATGATGTGGTTTGCCACGAACGTGTTACAGTCGTACCCGCTCCTTGACGCGAGAAGATGAGCACGCCTCCCAGCGACCGCATCCTTTTGTCCCATGCACCGTTTAAGCAGACAGTAAAGGTGAGCAGCAGAAACATAAGCTCCCTTCTCCACGAAAAGGTCCAAGGCGTCGATGGCCTCATTGAGTTCTCCATTCGCTGCCTTCCTGGTCGGAGCCAAACAACAGAAAAGCCTCCTTATGCTGTGCAGGCCCGCTCGCATAGCGGACGAAGAAGCTGCGATGGAGTGCAGATGCCCAGGCCCTGGCAGGTGCCCAGCATTTTCCCTCACCCAAGCAGATTTTTGGACGTACAAGGTGCACTTATAGGTCGAATAGTACCCTAGGTTGTACCGTAGGTGGCTGGAACAGTGGAAAGCTTGCACAATTGTGCACATACGTGAGGTCAATGGTATGTACAAGGCAGCTCATGAGAAGGTTCATCACTGTGTTCCCTCAGCACGTTGCAACCTCCACCTGGGTCAACACCTGTTTGAACCTGTGTACAACTTGGGGCCCTCGGGCTGTGTGGCCAGAATGTAGTACCAACGGTCCAGTACGTGCTGGAAACACAATTGGCACTCGCAACTCGATTTGTTTGGCCCCTCTCCCCTTGGACCTTGGACCGGTTCTGTAGTGAATCGAGTTGTACCCACCAATCTCTTGTTGACAGCACTACCCCATCCAAGATCCTGGACACCGTCCCTTCTGAGTCGGAGCGGAGGGCGCGGGATGGAGGCACGTAGGTAGACCAGGGCTGTTGAAGTAGGTGGAGTGGTTGATGCACAGCTGTCCTCCTTGGGTGCGAGATCGCTTCAACTTTGTAGAAGATCTTCCTTCTGGTTCTGACTTGGGTTGAGTGCAGACTTCCTTTCATCGTCTTCAGCTGCTCCGAAACCTGATGAAGATCCTGCCTGGAGTTCTGGTGGATTGGGACCTTGGTTGGGTGGCATACTTAGCCTAGATGCCCAAATTGGAACTGTAGCTGTCTATCCACAGACAGAAGCATCTGGACACGACAGTGAAAGGCATGAGAAGAAGTAATAAGGCAGCCGTCTGAACAATTGGCGGGATTGCAGGCTGTGGGCATGGCCGAATGGAGGAAGCGGAGGGTAAGAATCAAGACATTTCTAGGACTTCTGAAGGACCAGTTGGAAAAAGGATTAGCATTCGCAACCAGTACCTTTGCAGGCATGCATATAGCAGTGCTCATGGCAACCAGCCGTGAAGAGTGCCTCCCAGAGGAAAAGCATGTGCAAACCATCCTCTCAGCAGGGACAGGGTCGAGGGTACGAGTGGCCTTCTGCGTGAGGGCCCTGGTGAAGAGGTTGCAGAAGACAAGGAAATGGGCTGTGGCATTGAAGTGTCTCGTGGTCATCCATCGCACACTCCATGAAGGAGGGTTCCTGTTCCAAGATCATCTCGCTGCACTTGCTAACGGAGGCCGTGACTTCCTCAACTTGTCCAATTTTAAGGACGACTCTGGACCTTTGGCTTGGGCACTCTCTTCCTGGGTGAGAAGGTATGCACATTTTCTAGACGAACGTCTGATCTGCTGCAAGGTGGTGGGCTCGTTTCTGGACAACAAAAGTCGACATGTAGGGGAAAGGGTGCCTTACTTGGCAACGGAGGAGCTGTTGGAGGATGTCTCTGCTCTACAGTCACTCTTGAAGCAAGCTTTTGAATGTGAGGTGGATAGAATTGCGGCAGAAAATGAACTCATTTTGGAGGCTCTGAGACTAGTGGTTCGAGATAGCTACCTTGTACAGGAGGAACTCAGCTTTCGGCTAAAAGAAATGATGGCAAGATTAGATGTCTTACGGCTTGCTGAGGCCCTGCAGCTCCTCCACGTCTGCAGGAAAGCTTCTGAGCAGACAGAGAGGCTGGTCGAATTCTGTGAACTATGTGAGGCTTCTGGCATATCAGAGGCTTGCACGATCCCCGAGAGGATTGAGTTTTCAGACCTGGATCTCCGGAAGGTGAATCAGGCTATCAAAGCAGCGTCGACACAGCCTTCGATGATATCCTTGCTGCGAGCTGAAACTCTAAGTAGACACACAGGTGCGACAGGCCGCTTTTCATTCAGCAGTGCTCCAGAGGCAGTTGTTCAGGGCTTGAGAAGATCCCGCTCAAGTTCAGAAAAGGGGTCGGGCGGCTTTCGAGCTCAGTCATCCCCTCCTTCACAGATCAATGGGGTGTCAACGAGGGGAGTTGGAGACAATCATGCAATTCAAGGCAAGTCGGGTGGGTTAGCATCTTCAAGAGGAGACTTGCAGCCTGGAGCAGTGGTACCTCTTGAGGGTCTACTACCCATGATGCCTCCCCTGAATAGCTATCAAGGTTATGCTGTCCAGCCGTCTCTTGAGGTCCCCCATCGTTCTTCGCAGGGTAATGGAGTGGGTGTGAGTGATGTTAGAAACTCCAATTTTCCTGTGTTGCATAGGTCACCATCACCATTGGCAGGAAAAACATCTGTTTCTGAAGGAACAGAATGGGAGAGCACACTCTTGGAATCTTTGAAGACCTTGGAGTTTGACAACAGGTCCTTCCCATCTCTTAAGCTGTAGTCAAGGGGGTATTAGCTTTGCAGGTACATCAAATCTAAGCTCCACTACAGCACCCCACATCCAACAGGATTCTACAAGTACCACTGAGAGCTTGGAATTTCAGTCCTCTGTACCAGCTCCTCAATCCCAGGCAGGGCTAGCTCGACGGAAACATCGTTTGAGTCTGCAACACGACCTGGTTGAGGGGCAACGTCAGCAACAGCCAATAGCAGGACCTCTTTTTGCACCTCAACCACTGTATCCTGACTATTTCGGATCCGTCCTTGTAGACGGCAATGGGCTGGCTGCTCCTTTGCCTAGATGACATGCCATTTGACGCGGACAGTCTACTAAAGACATCTCGCGTTGTAGTCAAGCGCCATTTATTTTCTTCTGCTCAGTTCAGGACTCCTACCGAGGCTCCACAGGGCAGATTAGACTAGGGCTTGAACTCTATCTAAGCTTGTCCTGATGCAAGCGAAGATCAGGGCTTGGATCTAGGGGAACGAAAATAGTCCTGAAGAGAATCTGCAGGGATACTGCCGGGGGCAGGTTGTATAAACCATATATAGAGATGCATTGTAACATTCCCTGTTCATATGACCGCTGCCAAGGAAAGGAGGAACAACTTTTCGGTAAGGAGCTGCAGGCTGCTGCTGTTGCCAACGAAGGCTTCGGAGTGTGCAGTGGCACCCGGCAATTCTATCAGGTTGCAGTCATCGCTAGAATAAACTCTTCATACTTCAGGCAACCATCATGGTCCAAGTCGAGCTCAGAAAATGCCTGGCTCGCTATGTCTCTCCTGAAAAGCGGAGCATGCTTCTTCAGAGTTGACAGGAACTCCTCCTGTGTGATAGACCCCTGACCTGGCAAGCCATGGCGAGATCAAGCACACAGCACGACAAGACGATGTTGCTTCCACCACACCACCAGCCATATCAATACACAGCTTGCCTTTGCGGGTCACGAGGGCCTCAAATGCGCTACGGAAGTATTCCTGAGGTTTCACAAACTGCACTCTGTCCACCATAAGCCTCACAAACATGGCCAGATCCACCTTCTGGTCGAAGGAAGCTGCAAGAATGGCATGCACTTCGGCCTGCACCGTCTCCGACAAATCATGAGCACATTCTCCTGTGTTCAATGAAATCCGCACTTTGAGAGCTAGCAAACCGCAGCTGTGGCACCTTGGATGGTTTGCGTCCGAAAAGCGAGAGCATAGCGCACTTGAGCTGGTGCTTGGACAGGCAGCCGCGCTTCTCCGTGTCCCAGGTCTCGAAGGCGCTTCTGATGTCGCTCTTACGCACATGCGGACAAACACGCTTGTCTCCCACCATCTTGTCAGCGCTTGTCAGCGCCGGTGCCGGTGCCGGTGCTGGCCAGATGCTCGCAGGCGGCAGCTTTCCAAAGCGTGCCGCCCCTTAACGGCGGTGTGCGAATGCTAGTTAGGCGCCGGGCAGAGCCAAGAAACGGAGCAGGCGGTTAAGAGCCGTTAAGCCTTCAGCTGCAACGGACAGACACGCCACCGGAGCCTCGCCTCCTCCGCCGGCAGTTATCTCCCCCTGCGCCTCGTCTTCCCTCCTCCCCTCGCCTTTTCCCTGCGCCACCTTCTCCGTTGCTTCACCCTTGTACATATCCTCCTCTCCCCCCGCCACTGCTTTCCCGCATCGATCGCCTTCTTTGTACATTCTGTTTTTGAGGGGCCTGTCGGAGCCAGTTGCTCCGGAGCGCGTTTGTTTTTGCGTTTCTTTGCTTGTTGTTGGAGCTTTTTGTACATACTAGATAGCGGCTCCCGAGGACTTTGCTCCTCACACTTTTTATGCATGTTTCTTCACACTCGTTTGCTTTGCTTGAACGTGTACATACATTTGACGACGCGTTTCAAAATTACATGTAGGATCGGTGTAACATAACGTTGTTACCTTTCTTTGTGTAAAGGGTTTCTATGCATGATCGTCCTGAGGCCTGTGTTGTTTGCTTCCGAGTGACGATCCGGATTGTGTATAAGGATTTTGAGATTCAGGAGTATTGTTTAGGTTCTGAGCAAGCGGTCTCTGTCTGTTTTTAGGACACTTCATCTTGACCTTGCGCAGAAGTCAGTTTTGCAAAGGAGAACGTAGGAGAAATGCAGAGTGTAACATTTGTCAAAAGAGATTCACGCTTGTAACATATGTTAGGCGGAACATTTTTTTGAGCACTTGAACTTGGTCTGTTGTTTTTTGTTTGGCTAGATCGACGTTCTTCCAGTCTTTGAGACCTAACATGGCATTTGCAGGAAGCATCTTTGTTGCTTTGATCCTTCGTGACTCGGCTAAGCGGTCACCACGATACCATTGGTTTAGGCATTTCGCACACAACTGGGATTTAGTAGTATAGGACAACTCACAATAGAGCCTGCTAGTCTGTATGGCTGCAGATGGACATAGGATAGCTTAATGTAGGACTGATTTGTAATGTCAGCACTTGGGAAATATTGTTGCAAATGGAGATTGGAACGGGCATGAAACCTGGATAGGTTCCTATCGAAGCTCGGTTCCAGTCTGTTGGATTCATGAGGAATGCTTAGTGTAGCAACGTTGTTGTTGTTTCTTCAGGCCTTGTCTGCATATTTCATTCAGGTCAGCCAAGATTGTAGAATAGATCTCCATTTGCTGCTGTAGTCTGTAGAGCGTTTGAGTTAGCTACGTCAGTTTAGAGTAGAAATTAGTGTGAAAATTAAGAAGGCATGGATTCTCGGCAACAGCTGCAAAGCTCATCTCCGTCGACAGGATGGATTCCGGCGTTGAAGTTCATGTGGCGATACTTGAGGGCCACGCCTTGGCTGTGTGACGGGCTTGTTCTAGGCGCCACCGTTGCTGCCATCTCTTCCACATCCGCGCTTGCCTTTTCTTCAGCTTTGATGAGGTATCCACATCGATCCCTCCTGTCATTTGTTAGTAATACACCTGTTGCTGTGGCCTAGAGGAAATTGCAGAGAATGCCATGAAACTTGTTGCAGTGTCGGATTGCAGTCCGTTGAACGAGAGAAAGCAGTCCTGTCATGCATGTAGACATTAGAGTCGGTGGAGAACTGAAGAGCTGTGTGAAAGGCTCCCCGCCTGATGTGATGTGAACGTAACTTGTGTTGTTGAAGGTTTCCGAAACTGAGCGGTGGCACGTCGACATCAAGCGCGACTGCATTGCGGCAGGCGGTGTTTGACACAGCCTGCCATGAATGCAATGCGTTGCGGCTCTTCTCGCTAACCCCCAGACCCTCGTCCAGCAACTCAGCAGTGTTAGGTGGCCACGTCTCCACTCTGCTGGGATTTTCCACCGACACTCTCATCACCGAGACCTTCATGTCGTTCCTCATTTCCTTCATCATAGTCACGTTCTCCGTTTTTCTGGTGAGGGAAATGAGATGAGAAGCTTCAGCCGGACTAGCATGCTTCTATGGCCAAGAGAGTCTGCGACAAAAGCTGATGATACACCCAGGGACAGCATCTCCAGGAATTCGGAACAAGATTGTAATCGTGAGTAGAATGACATCCCTTTTCCTCAGTTAAATGATTTGTTTGTGCTCAGCTCGTTTAATGCTTTGTCCTAATCATGCCAAGCTACTTTTGCTTGGTTCGCGATCGATGGCATCAGAAAGGAGGCTTTGCATACAGGCAGGCAGCCAAGATGGAGAAGGACGGCGTGACAGAATCAGAAGCAGAGGCAGAAGCGTGCAACATATGTACACAGCATGTGCCTTTGTGCTCCATCGGGTGAGATGAATGGAAACACTTTTGCTGGCAGTGCAGCACTGTGGTGAAGGACTCTGTTGTGTAAGGGTGTGGATCACTGACACCTTGGCAGTTGCATCTGCAGGACGGAAAATAGATAACATTTAGGTTTTCGTGGAAGGAGTGAAGGCAAGGCAAGGCAAGAAGGCCAGCTTACAAGAGGCCCCACCTGTCGCTGGCCTGGCTGGAGCAATTGATTTGTGGAGAGAAATTGTTTTCATGAATAGAGTAGCTAGCAGTTTTACTGCAACTGCGCAACGAATGGTGAGGCCAAATACAAAGTGATGGTCCGCAGGCCGGCAGGGTGGCAGGGACAGGAGGGGTCAACATGCTTGCTTGTCAATGTCACAAGCTCCGCGGGGATTTGGTTCCAGGCTTGGGGACTGCAGTGCACCGGCCAGCACATGGCCCCGTGGGGTGGGGACCCACGCCTTTGGGGCCGCCTGTGATCCTCCAGAACTTTCGACGCACTACACTTCGCACTGCACAAACATGTCTCGCAACTCGGCCAGGGGCGTTGCTTGTAGGTTGCGGCACCTGGGCTTCCAAGCCCCTCACGGACCTCCAAGCTCCTGTCCAGTCCGGTCGAGTGCAGTGTCCATTGCGAGTCACAAAAGGCCTGGCCCACCCATTCGGGCTGGCTCCAGGACTGGTGCCCAGGAACCCTGAACCTGTGAACTCCTTGTGCTTGTCGCTGTACACCACATGACATGACTGGACATGCATTGAAGGGAATCATTTTAGCTCCAGTCCGCAATTCGTGCGTCTAATGTGTACTGTCTAATATGATAGATTTTAAATTGTTAGTTTAGTATAGGAAAGATGGCTAGTCTAACAGAGGAAAGATGGTTTTAATGACTTGTTAGGTAGTGTATATATCTACCTTATCTATAGATGTGGTATCCATAAGCTACTAAAACTTAAAGGTCAAACTTAAACAAGAGAATCAATCCGACGAGTCTGGGTTAGTCTTAAACTAAAACTCAAACAGAAAAATCAATCAACGATTCTTAAGCTAAAACTCAAACAAGAAAATCAATCATTAAGTCTAAAGCTAAAACTCAAACAAGAAAATTAATCATTAAGTCTAAAGCTAAAACTCAAACAAGAAAATCAATCATTAAGTCTAAAGCTAAAACTCAAACAAGAGAATCAATCAACGAGTCTGGACTACTCTAAAGCTAAAAATCTAACGAGAATCTAAAGCTGAAACTCAAACAAGAGAATCAATCAACGAGTCTAGACTAGTCTAAAGCTAAAAATCTAACGAGAATCTAAAGCTGAAACTCAAACAAGAGAATCAACTAACTCAAATAAGAGAATCAATCAACAAGTCTAAACTCTCGTCTAAAGCTAAAACTCTAACAAGAGAATCAAGTAGACTAGCTCAAACTCTAATAAGAGAAGCAATCAACGAGCCTGGACTAATCTAAAGCTAAAATTCTAACAAGAGAATAGATCAATGAGTTTGAACTAGTCTAAAGCTAAAACTCTAATAGGACAATCAATCAAGCTTAAACTCTAACAAAGGAATGAATCAACGACTTTGGACTACTCTAAAGCTAAAACTCTAACAAGAGAACAAATCAATGAACCTGGACTAGTCTAAAGCTGAAACACTAACAAGAGAATCAATCAAACTCTAACAAGAGAATCTAAAGCAGGTTTCGAATGCATAGGCACACTCTGCGAAGAAAACTTTACTTATCGAATACTAGGTTGGAGGAATTTCTTTTTTTAACTAACAAATAGAAGAAGTTGCAGAGTTAATAGATTCCATTTTATCGGATGCTAGTAAAAGAGTTACATGGGATGTGAAGGTGGTGATGCGGTTGCTTTGTGAAATAAAAATATCTAATTGTCTATTACGTACAAATTCAAAATCCTAGTTTTTTTCAGGAGCTCGGTCCTCTTTGCCCCATCATGGCCTCCCGATTCTTAATTTGGGACTCGTGCATTTTGGAGGCGTTCGTCTCGGGGGTTGAGGAGGGGGTATTTCTCTAACATGCGTCCTTAAGAGCGGCCAGGGTCTCTATCCTCTCAGGCTAGGGCCGCCATGCCTCTTTTCTCCTCCCTCCCCGAGGTTGGGATGTGGGGCTTCAAGAATCACTTCTGGAGAAGCATTATGGGCAGGCGCAGTTGGACCTTCTTCGGGATTCCTCCATTCCCAGGCCCACCCGTGCTTCGACTTCGCTCTTGTTCGGGGAAGAGAGCAAGTTCCTGGCTTCTGGCTCGTCCCGGTATCCAAGCGTTCCGCATCGCACTAGCAACCTTTTCTACCGCGATGCGTTTTCGCCTGGGTCAGGTCCAACCTTTGGCCCATTCTCTCTCTGCTTGCGGCTATGGGGTTTCCCTTGATGACCCTGGAACCCATCTGGCTTGCACTATCCCGCTGGCGGGCAGCGCATTGCTACACATGACGCCATCCGGGACATCATGTTTTCGGTGGCCAAGGAGGGCGGCTTTTTTCCATATAGGCAGCATCCCTACACCTTGCTCAATGGTGTGTCTCTCAAGGCTGACCTTTTCTTAACTCGGAGGGACCAGGTTTTTGTCGCCGATGTGGTTGTAACAGAGCCCACCCAGGATAGTGTCTGTGAGCACGTTATCCTCAACCCCCTGAGTTGGGTGGCGGAAGGCTACGCGATGACCAAGGTCCACAAGTACTCTCCTATGCAGAACAGCCACACTTTTATCCCCCTCGCCATCAAGACTCACGGGACCATGGGTCGGGACTTCTCGAAGTTCTTCAAGGCCTGTGCTAAGGCTTACCACGATCGCAGGAACGGGGTTGGTCTCCCCCTTTCTTGTATTGTGTCTTTCTTCAGGCAACGGGTGTCCATCGCTCTACATAGAGCGTTGGCGAACGCGGAGTACAGGACAGTGAGTAGCACAGGGGAGGCGGCTCTCTTCGGCGGCGGTGGTAGGTGGGCCCTTTCTTATTCCCCATCACGAGATTCTTAGAGCGGTAGGTAGTTTTGAGAAAAGCGATAATGGGAGTTCGTCCCCCTTGGCCTAGTGCCCTTAGTTGGGTTCACCCCTTTTTTCTCATTGTAGATGGTATTTTTGCATCTCTTTTCTTTCTACATAAAGTCTCCTCGAGTCTCACAAGAAAACACTTGCAAAAAGATATATAGATAGATTTCCTAGACTACATCGCATAAATGCAAGCTGCCTGACCTAACCAGGTCATTTCAAGCAAAGTTGCTGTTTAGAGATATATTTTAAAGTCCAGAATCCCATGGAAGGATTTTCAGAAGTTCAGACCATAGGTCTCCTAATTCATAAGCAGTCCCCGTGTGTGAGAGATCCAGCATATGCCCAGCCCTCCTTAGTATCAGTATGTCACATTTGTAGCGTGCACACATATGATTGTGTAAAGGCATGCAGTGTGTCTGGCGATTTCCCCCGTCAGCCAGTTGGTAAATAGTTAGACAACCTACATCGAATCAGCCAGAAAGTAAACCAGTCTGTCTACAAGCACTCCTGCATTTTTCAGCATGCTAGCAACCAGGATCTACAGGCAAATAGGAACATCAGCTGTTCATGAGAAAGAAAAATCATGCATGTCACCATTCATTTCGTCGTGGTATACCAAAGTAGCATAACAGACCAGTTCACCATATGTGGCCCATGGCTGGTATGTCACCCTGGCAAGTTATCAAAAACCTTAACCGCAAGCATCCTTGTAGCAAGGAAGTGTGTGCATCCATTGCCTGTCTCGTTCTCTCTCCAAACTGCTGACCAGTCTCAATATCACAAACCCACGTGCATCCTTGCAGCAAGCAAACAGTGTGCATCATTGCTTGCATTGTTTTCTCTAGGCCGTTCATCAGTCTCAATCATCAAACACCCATGGATTTTTAATGTTGTAGCATTAAATTCAAGACGCTTTGCATTTGCTACAGCCTAAACAACTTGAAAGACGTTGGCCCTTCAATCTTCGGAGAGATATTTATGATGCGGGAGAAGTTATGTGGAGATGGCATTCGGATTCTTAAAAACAAGTTAACACTTTGGTGATTCCACATATATGTTTTAGTAGCAAAATTTCTTCCTATTTTGAGAGAGAGGTTAATTCATAATCGAAATGCTCCATGGAACACGCGTACAATTTTAAGAGCGGCTGGCTTTTCCTTCTTAGACTTTAATTGAAGCGGTACAGCATAAGCATCTCCTTCTTTGTAAAGCCTTGACCATGCTTCCTTTGTGAGAGGGCCTGGTGGCTGTTGGAAATGTGAAAGTTTTCACTGTGTTGTGATGTTTTTCTTTGAGTTTCTAACCACAATTGGTCAGCTTTTTAAAGTGTTTTTTGGTTAATTTTTCTTAAGAGTCTTTCCAAAACTCACAAGTCTCTTTGAGGTCTTTCAAAAATTTCTAACCTCGTATGAACATCATTTTCTCGACTTCTTCATATTAGTTTAGGTTGTAGACCTCAAAAATAGCTCCCCAAACATAATTATGTACTTGGGCACTCAAAATGAGGCTTGAAGATACAAGGGAGACTTCTATTTTGAAATTTTATCGAGGTAAAAAATTGATGGAAAAAGCCCATCTTGCAGAGGACGATCGAAGGGACCTTGAGGGTCAAGATGAAAAGGAGCAACTAAGCTTCCTGACATAAGTCACCGATTGCAGCTACGATGTCGTATGTGTGAAAAGTTAGTTAAAGAGCAATTGAGACTCGCTATCTAAAGAAAGCTGTGAAGTAAGAAAGGGACAGCCCCGCACCGTGCAGGCATGATAAGCCTTGACGCAAGCATGATAAGCCTTGACGCAAGACTTGATAAATGTATGAAAGTCCTTAAGTAATGCCCAATACGTTCAAAGGCGAGTGGAATGAATTGTTGGCCCGCTTGCATCCTGCTATACTTCTTGACTAGTGGAATGAATTGGTGGCTCTCTTGCATCCCGTTATACTTCTTGACTTTGAGAGTCGGCACTCTGGCAGCAGCCCAACATAGACGGGTAGTGATAACTTGAGCAGCCCAACATGGACGGTTAGTGATAACTCGAGCAGCTCAACATGGACGGTTAGTGATGACTCGAGCAGAGATGGTGTCGCGTGCCACACCCGCCACCGAAAGCTACCCGACATCTGTTACACACTTCTATTTGACATTGAGATGAAAAGTATGGGTGACCAATCCATACGGAGTTAATGTGTAGCATGATCTGGGTGTGGTTTTGGATTGTGTGGTATGTCATGATGTGACTTGAAGAGTCCTTGAACATATGATATGGTTTTGGATTGGGTGGTACATATGTCATGACGAGACTTGAAGAGTCCTTGAATATGTGCTGTGGTTTTGGACTGTGTACTATGTCATGTCATGATGGACTTGAAGAGTACTTGAATATGCGATGTGACTTAAATGACCGGTCTTTGTGTCGGAACGTTAACATGATAAAGTCATTTTGACGTACATGTAACGAGATGATGTTCCTTCATATATGTACAACCATACGTACCTATTTTGAATCTTTGAGTTGTCGGGACCCATACGTTCCTTTCTGAATGGACAACCATATGTGCCTGTTTTAAATCTATCCGTTGTCGGGAACCATATGAACATAATCCATGATAGATGTACAACCAAATACATACAGTACATATATATAACTTCGTACATGTTTTGAATTTATGGTTGTCGGGACTCATACGAACATAGTACAAAACAAAACAATAGAACATTTATTTACGTATCATTGATATTGTACGCCATCTAACGGTTACATATTGGGAGTGATCGTGCATTGTACATGTGGAAGATTAACTCAAAAAGTGAAAGGTCAACTCACGCAAACCTTCGCCCACAAAAAGTGGGACTTGTGCATTCCACAAACCGCAGATGACTATAGCTATGATACTTTGGGACAATCAATAACTTGAATAAGAGCCCGAGTGACTATAACTATAACAGTTTGGGGCAATCAATAACTTAAATAAGTTCCCACATGACTGTAACCACGACAGCTTGGGGCAATCTATAACTTGAATAATAAACGGACATGCCCCCACTCATTTGCCATGGCTTTTCTCCTCATCTCTAGAGACCAGGAGAAACAGAATCATCGTTTCCATTGCGGACTTTGCACATGAATAATCCCCTAAACAGAAAGAGAGAAATACGTTACCCATTTATGTCTTGTAGTGTATTAAAACCTAATTAAGTATTCTGAGAATGGCTGGGTCCAGCAGTGTAGGAGAGGCGGACATGGTGCATGTAAAAGTATGCGTGTACATAAGTACGTAAGGTGGCAGAGCCGGTTGCGGGTTGCCGACAGGTCGCTTTACAAGACCCCTGAAGACGGGTGGTGAGTGGGGGAGGGGGGGCTCCGGGCCCCGGGCCCCGGGGTCCGGGGCCCGCTCGGCGTGCTGTGCCGTCGACGTCGTCCAGTGGCATTTATGGGTGGCACTGTTGGGGATAAGACCCGAGGCCACTGCAAACTCTGGCACTCGCCATCATCACTGTACCTCCACCTCTGCTTTGCTGTGTCTTTGTGTGCGAAACGCAACGCCGGACACGGACACGGACACGGACACGGACAAAGACACGGGCTCGCCTTGTCTGCCTAACCGCCACCCTCGCATATGCATATATGTATGCCTATGTATATGTATATGCATATGCTTATGCTTTGCTGTGTATGGGACACCCCCTGTTTTCGCTTCCGCTCAACTTCACTACCCGAGCCCGGGCTCTCCCCGGTCGGGACTCGGAAGGGAAGGAAAGGAAGTCGGAACAGAACAGAGCGCTCCTTCTATCCAGCTCCAGCTCCCGCGAGCTCTGCGCTACTTCGCTCCGCTCTAGGGCTACCTGATTGCTGGCCTCCTGCTCGACGTTGGGCATTGGCCCACATTTACCCTTGGATCCAGGCAACCACGTGATGCCGTGTGTCAGTCACGTATGGCCCACCCGATTCCTCCTTCGCTTTACTTCCAGAAGGGAAGGGAAGAGAAGAGAAGGCAAGCAAGCAATGCCTCTTCTTTGCACGAGCTCCCAGAGCATCATGCCACACACATGCTACCGCTTCTACTTCCACTTCCGCCAGACCAGGACCTCCGCAGTAAATCAGGCGCAGGCTCCCAGATAGGAGAACCCGGTTGTCGTGTACTTCGCCCTGCTTTTGCGCTCTGCTCCGCCTTCACCTACCACCCCTCGCACGGGCCACCCTGCCACCCGGCCCGGCCCGGGATTCATTCAATTGGGCCACTGCAGGATCGCATCCCGGATGTGGACAAGCTGCCCGCTGCCCGCTGCCCGCTTCACTTACTGTGTATTAGTGTGCGCCAATTATCTTCATATCCTGCCTTCCATTCCTCATCATTATGCGTATGGCGAGATTCGAGCCCCACCCGGCTTGGACCGAGTCCGGGAGCTCTACCATGCGGCTGCCGCAATCTTACATAGTTTATACCCGACGTTAAACAAAGCATGCAGATCCGGTCTCTTAGCATCAAATCTATACAAGCATCTTCGCTGCGGCCGCCGCAAACAAAGCCGTCTCGGACGTATATACAACCCTCTAATCCCGGACTGATCTTCCAGTCTATTTTTTTAATAATAATAATTTACTTATAGTATTAGTCTCGGCTGGCGCTAGCTCCCTGGACCGACTTACTCTCTTTCCTCCATACCGGAAGCTTTCCGTTGCCGGTGGTACATGCCTTGGCCGCATCCGGCCATGCCAGGATTCGGTTCAAGTTTAGCATGGACATCATTTGGCCATCCATCCCTCTCAAATTTAGCATGGGCCATCATCTGCCCCATCACGGCATGACTTTGCCATCCATCCCTAACCCCTAAATCGAACCGAATTAGAAGGGAGGGAGCATTGAAATAGAATTTTGTAGGGTATTTGAGGGAGTTTTGATATAGAATTTTGTAGGAATTTTGAGGGAGTCTCTTCCACACAAATCTGTTTGCTCGTCGGCGGCACCATGGTGGCTAGAGCATGGTAGCATCGCTTTTATGCACATGGGCCCCATGTGCATAACCGCTTGAGGGGAGAGAGGATGTGGGTGGTGGGGTTCACTTTATCAAGGTAAGCCCGTATTAAACCCTGACGCGCTGTAGTGACCGGGGCTCCCTGGTGCCTGCTGCTGCTGCTGCTGCCTGCTGGCCTGGAGTTTGGTGCCTCGAATACTTGAGGAAGTATGTGGCCACGGTGTAGCACCGGCGTCCCAGCGCGCTACCCTCCTGCTCCCTTTCTCGCCTGCTTGCCTCGCCTTTCCTGTTCGCCGCAGTGAGCGCTCCGGCCACGCTTCTAGAAATTCGGCGCTTCCGCACCTTCTTCCTGCTGCGTCTTTGCTCCTCACTCTCCTGTGACCTGTCCTGCCCCGGTTGCAAGTGGCGTCGGTGAGCTGCGGAGCGGAATTGGAGCCTGCAAATTTTGCTCATTCCTTTGCGCGCTGCTGTCGGAGCGAGCTGCCAAGGCTGCGGCATTGCCTTGCAGCACCGAAGTTTGGAGCCTGTGAGGAGAGCGGGAACCTTGGCAAGGTTGCTAGAAAGAATCTCTCGATTGTGTCCGGCAATCTCTGCTGCTGCCGCTGCTGCTGCTGCTGTTGTTGCCCTTGGCGGTGGAATTGACTTGTTTGTTTTGGTTGTTAGGAATTGCTGCTGTCCTGTTTCATCTACTCCAGTGTCGCCTGAGTTTTTGCTTCTTAGATCTCGGGCATCTGCTGTCGAGGGGAATCCCGACTCCGCCCCGCTGTTCCGCTCTGCTTTGGAAACGCGCCGGCTTTTCATTGGGATGGCAGCGGCCCTTGCTGCCTTCCACGCCAGTATCAGAGGCTACAAGATGCGGAGCACTCTCGAATGCAAGCAGATGTTGAGGGAGTTCCTGCTCCGGCCACGAGTCTGGTGGTAGCCGTGACATCGACCTTCATCCTGCTGCGTACCTGCTGAGGCAGACTGTGGTATGTTTCTTCTTTCAACTCTGCGGCCCGACTTCCTTGCTTGGCTGTCTCTGGTTTGCCTTCATGAGCTACTTGTGTTCTGTCCTCCAGCCTCCGTGCCTGCAGGCACCTGTTAATTAAGTGCAGTCACCTCTCTTTCAGGACGTTCATCTCTCTTTGCCTGCTCCCTCTTGTGATGAGTTGAGCGTTGCGCTGAGAGAAACTTGTGTGAAGCTTTGAGATATGAGGCTGAGCACCTCAAGGTCTAGCCTGCACCAAGATTGTAAGTGTTAAGTCACCTTATATATGCCTGTGCAGTCCCTCTGTACGTAGGGATCACGTCCTCGCAAATCTGTCTGTTAGGCTCAGTTCAATGTCTTGCTGTTACAGTGCTCGTTTCTGTGACCAGAGGAGATGAGAGTGATCGCGCCAATGTAAAAGCTCAATTGAAAGCTTAGAGAGCGACGTCGCTTGCTGGCCCAAGCTCCCTCATCTTTCAAGGCAGGATTTGTTCCTCTTTCCACCACTGTCTGTCGTACGTACGTGAATCTGGTGTCGTGGGCAATGGCAGCTAGCTACCTTATTCTGGTCACTGTCGAATCACGGCCAGGATCTCCCGTTCTCATTTCTTATGTCCTTACTTTCTACTGTATTGTAAGCTCTGACCACTTTGCTAGGTCCTACTCAGGCAACACTTCGAAGCATTCGATTCAATTCCCCGTTCTCTGTCTTGCCTCTATTAGTCATTGAAGAGTGGTGTGCAAAATTTGTCATTTGCTCGGGCTGTTCAAGCGAAGTGGTCGCAGCCGTAGGCCAGAATCCTCATGTCTCATGCCGTCATTATAACTTGGCTGACGCTTTCCGAAGGACTTAGCCCC
Organism: Anthoceros angustus; assembly: GCA_010909165.1. NCBI lineage: Eukaryota > Viridiplantae > Streptophyta > Anthocerotopsida > Anthocerotales > Anthocerotaceae > Anthoceros > Anthoceros angustus. Next base: position 882,992 of record VJWM01000011.1, read on the forward strand.
TTGTATGTTCCACCATTTGTCTCCAGCTCTCCAGTTTTAACAGCGATCATGAATGCAGTGATTGGCTCACCTGCCTTTGGAAAGCTGTCTAGATCTGTATGGGAGCGGTTTGTTTGTCACCTGTCTAGAGAGTGATGCCGTGGCTATCTGCAGAGCTGTGGAAGACGTTGGCTCTCAGTTCAGCACAGAACCGGCACTCACTCCGAAGCTTGATCAAATGGCTGTGAAAACAAACTATGAGATCAGATCTCATTCCTTTCCAGGCAGGTCAAGCTCTGCCATTCCTCCTGCTGGCAGCAGGACTAGGAGCATGTCCGCCATCCCTGCTGTGGGACAGAACGCCTCCTACACTTCACTGCGGGATCTGATGCCCTCTGCGGCTCTCTATTCCTGCCACAACCGCAGGGAGCCTGGGCTACTGGATCTGAAGCAGCTCCGTTTGCGAGACCGTCTGGTCGAGCACGCAGTCAGAGCTTACCTTCATCCCCAGTGGCAGCCAAGGACTCGGCCACGTACTTCTCGGAGCTTCTGCAGCTTTCTGAAGATCATTACGGTGCCATTGCAGACAACTCACAACCTGCTTCAGGCGTTCTTCCACGAGGCAGGGGTATGGTTCCGCAGGATGTATGTCTCCATCTGACGATGACCCTGCATGCAATTCCGGCTGTCATCAAGTGCAGGGCGGCCGACTTTTAATTGCCAGCAAGGGAGTCAGGATCAACTGAAGAGTATTTGGAGCCGATGGTGGTTAAGTCGAGGCTGCATCGAACAATCCCAGTTCTGCTAGGTGGAGAGAGGGTTCCGGCAGCCTTATTCCACACGTTACCGATACGAGTTGCTCTGATACTAGAAATCTGGACTCTAGATACCTCAGGTCTTCAAAGACATTTTCCTGCTCCGTTACCGGGCCTTCTGGGGATCTGCATTTTGTAGTGAGGGACTTGGATGTAGCTTCCAAGCGGACACTGAACACTGCAGATTAGTCTCAAGATTTTGTCGTCCAAGTGGTCGTGACTGTCTGAGTATAGTCACCTCGTAAAGGGGACCAGTCTGTTGGCATGGGAACCTGGTGAAGTGCTCAAGGCCTGCGAACACCTGGCACAGCCTGCCCCTTAGTCACCCCCAGATGTCTGGCCTTCGACAATAAGTTATCCTCAAGGTAGAACCTAGCCAAATGGAGGTGCATTGCTTATAAGCGCCGTTCAGGTAGGAATATGAAGATTCCTCGATGGCCTCGTACCGTTCTCCGGAGTTCCGATTGTGTCCACCATCCTTCCATAGCTGCCAGGTGGAATAACTTGACCACAAATAGTTTTCATGTGTTTGAGAAATGAAGACCGCTTTGACCATTCGTACACCTGCTTCTCGAATGCGCTGCTGTGACCTACATCTCGCACTCACATGTTGCACAACTTGCAATGGCGAAATCATCGTCTCATTTCAACAAATTCGTAGTTCCAGCCACTAACCTATCCGCTCAATATACCTGTACAGCTCGGTCACATTGTTACGTTCTTTTCAGCACGACCACTCCGCTGTAAAAGGGATCGCCAATACTCTATCACATATATTTATCTTTCATATTGATAATTTTGAAGATTCTATACTCATTAACACAACACAAGCCATTAAAACACCGGCTTCAGCATAAACGTGTTCAATACTAAAAGGGATTCTTTTTTTGGATAAAAAACCTTAAAATATAAATTATTTTTATTTTTCTTCAAAGACCCAAATACTAAAATATTGGTAGAGAGATTATAGGATTTTTATTTTTATTTAATTATTTAGGATTTAATTATTATATATTTAATTACTAGAATAAGGATAGAAATTATTAAGTTTAGTCCAGTGTAATATGGATAGCAGTTATTAGTTCTAGGTCTATGAAGTTTTGGTAGGAGTACTTGGTTGATTTTCGATCTTGCACATAATAAGTACTAATCATAAGACTAATTATGTGCAAGATCGAAAATAAACCAAGGATATTCAGTCATTTTTCTCAAATGTTAACTATGCATAGTACCTAAGCAAATGTGCTGCATCCCGTGCTCGATTCCATGACCCCATTCTTTGACCTAGAAAAAAGCTAATGCAAGCATGAGCAGCCGAAAGTTTTTTTAAGGACATGAGAGGATAGAGAGAGGATTGTGAACTTGAGCACTCCCCAAATTATTTTCTAAAATTAATCGATATTTAAAACGTTAATCAATAAAATACTAAAAACCTGCTTATGTGGGGATGAAAAGGATATGGAATATGGAAACTATTCCTCAGGAGTCAAACGATTTAGGTATGTATTCCATACCTCTGTCTCCCCACTAGCAATGAGCCTTTATGAAGGGGCATAGGCTACCTAACTTAGAACGATAATATATTGGTAGTATTATTTTTCTATGCTTTAAACTTCTTGCTTTAAATTATTCCTCCTTAAATGAGATAATTAGGTTATTTTCTTTGAAAAATTAATAAAAGATAATAGACATCCAAGTTCCTTTTTATTCCTTGGGTCGTCAGGATCAAGCAGCTGTCGGGAGGCTTGCCTGATCGTGGGTAAATTTGCTTACGTTCAATTTCATTTTAGGGTTACCTCCGATCGAGCGACGAGGCCATCGGCCTGATCGGGTCGATGAAGTGGCGACATAACGGAATCACGCCCCGGCCAAAATTTATTTCACACAAACTTGACAATGTTAGGCATTCCATTAGCCATATCACCTCTTGGGAACAGATGTCACACACCGCTTGGCATCGAAGGCATGATCATCGCACCCTGCAGACAAAGACACAACAGAACGTCAATCCCCAGTTGTTGATTCTTAATTCCAATCTCTTCTCCTTGCTCCTTGCTCCTTGCTCCTTGCTCCTTGCTCCTTGCTCCTTGCTCCTTGCTCCTTGCTCCTTGCTCCTTGCTCCTTGCTCCTTGCTCCTTGCTCCTTGCTCCTTGCTCCTTGCTCCTTGTGCGATCCTGCCCTTCCATTCCAATAGCAGGCCGGTCAGGCCGTGGAGCCGTGCAGCCAGCGCGAGCGCACCCGGCTGGAGAAGATTGGATGTCGTTGCCGACGCAGATCTTGCCCGGACCCTGCTCCATCTCCTGCTCGCGTTGGCAAATTCCCCGCTTGCGTTTGCGGCCACGCCGCGTCCAGCTGCAGACCTGCTTGTCCCAACATTATATCAGAATGTGGATTAATATCGGTTTCTGGCAGAAGATCCGCATGTTCTATCTGATGCAGAGCTTGATCAAGAAGCTTAATTCTTGTCTCGACACAGCTGGACCATCCACGTGCAGGGGAAACTTCCCTAGTCGCGGTCGCTACGCCGAAGAGCTTGCTGCTAACTTGTTGGCTCGATTCGATGAGTGCCACTGCCATGACAATTTTGCCGCAAGGCTCCGCCCGTCTCCATCTGCTCGGAGGCCTCCACCAGCTCCGAGAAGGGGAAGGGGCTCCACCTTGCCGCTGTCTAGGAAGCGTGTGAGCTGTGGAAGCAGTATGCCGGTCCGTTGGAAACGACTATGAATCTGGTGGCAGGGGGGGCGGGGGGAGTGGAGCCGAGGGACCAGCGCTCCAGTGAGAGCCACAATTCCACCCTTCACTCCCTTGGCTGATTCGGACGCCAAGATCCGGAGCACTCTCGAATGCACGCAGATGTTGAGGGAGTTCCTGCTCCGGCCACGAATCTGGTGGTAGCCGCAACATCGATCTTCATCCAGCTGCGTACCTGCTTAAGAAGACTGTGGTAAGCTTCGTCTTTCAACTCTGCGGCCCGACTTCCTCGCTTGGCTGTCTCTGGTTTGCCTTCATGAGCTAGTTGAGTTCAGTGCTCCGGCCTCCGTGCCTGCACCTGGCTCTAATGTATACTAGTACAGTCACCTCTATCTCTTACAAGAATTAACTTCATCTCTGTTTGCCTGCTCCCTCTTGTGATGAGTTGAGCGTTGCGCTGAGAGAAGTGTGAAGCTTTGAGATATGAAAGCTCCCTCATCTCTCATGGCAGGATTTGGTCCTCTTTTCATCACTGTCTGTCGTGAATCTGGTGTTGTGTGCAGAGGCAAACAACAATGGCGTTCAGCATCTCTCATTCTCATTTCATATATCCAGCTTGAAGGCCCTTCTAGTGTAGATATTGTAAGCTCTGACCACTTTGCGTGGTCCTACTCAGGCAAGACTTCGAAGCACGTGGTCCAATTCCCCATTCCCTATCTTACCCCTAGATTTCATTCAAAATTTGTCATTTGCTCCAGCTGTTCAAGCTCAGTTGATCGCCATGGGGGTTTCCAGTTGGCGTGCCCACGGCGCTCCGCATGCTGGCTCGTATGGGAGGTGCATTCCTTAGTCACCAAGGTGGAGGTCTCGCACGGCGAACCGGGGCAGCTAGTGCTCCAGTAGCACCCTATCGGCCTGATGAGCAAGCCGCAATCGGGCCGCGACCGCATCACAGATTGTCACCTTCTCCTTGCTCCAACATCCGGGCACACGTCTCACTTCTTCAGGCTTCTACTACCCTATCCAACAAACGGATAGGAACCCCATGCCAGTCACGGGAGTTTAACCACCCCTGGCACTTCGCATCCAGCGAAAGGAGTTCGGGGACTGACCAAGTCGTTTCGACTTGTGCTTCCTCTACTACAGCTCAGCTGCAACACCGACATCCTCTGAAGTCCCGGAGTGCCTAGTAAACAAACAGGGCTGTTGTTTTTCTTGTAAGTATACAGACCTGATTAAAAAAAACCAACTACCCACATGATAATTAAGTCATAATAATTACAATGGCTGGAAATTTTGACGACTGACAGATTCCAAGTTCATCGTCCGTCATTGCCAGACCGATCAAGGAAAAACCACAAAAGCTGAAGGGCAACAGCATCCCAAGGTGCAAAATTTTGGTGATGTCACTCTTGCGAAGTTTGAGTTGTCTTCAAGTTTGCCGCTATGAACACTAATATCCTCAACATGCCTACCATCTGAAATACAAGGCGAGATGAAACGAGTGTGAAACAGTTGAAACAGTTGCGAGAGAAGGGTATCAAATGAAGCAATCAGGTGCTCCGTACCATCGGTTGCTGCAATTGCTGCAGATGGTAGTCCAGCTGTTCGCCATTTCTAGCACTACCAGCACAGCTCCAGCGCCCGTCAGGGTTGATATACGTAAGTGCAACTCTCCATAGAGAGTTCTGAGCTACCATGAGAAGCTCTCTCCATCTTCTTCACGACTGCTAGTTCCTGTTCCCGCTGGCGTTTGATCTCCATCTTCACTCTCCCCAACTTTTCCAACTTCCACTCCATGTTCATCCGCAGTCTCTGTGCTTCTTCTTTCTCTCTCATCCTGTCCACCAAGGTGCTGTTGTACTTATCAAGTTCAGCCTGCAAGGCCATGGCATATTTTCTCCTCTCAAAGGCATCTGAGGCAGGCGGAAATAGACTACATACTTCCCTCTCAGCATAAGGGACAGTCGCATACAGCAGTCCCACATCAGAGCTGCAGACAGTATGCACAGCACTGAGAGTGAGAACAGCTTGTATCAGTGGAAGCAACATACCCTGTGCAAGAGAACATACCTGCTACTGCGACCCAATTCCTGACGCCCATTGCTCCTGAATATTGCTTTATCCAGTGATACTGCTCCTTGAAGCTGCCTTCCAACTCTTTGCAAAGCCGATTTGAAGGCCAGTATGTTGTGTTTCGAATCAAAGACCATCAGATGCTTGTAGATATCAAAGAACAAGGACTCCCGCAAACCCACGTCTTTACCCTCGACTCTTACACGGAGTTGCTCCTCCCTCAAATGAATCAAGTTCACAGCATAGCCTAAAAACCCTGGTGGACATTGCCCAGTGTTCGGCATTTGAGGGAGATCTATGTTTAATAGCTGTTGAGGATGTCCTCTGAGCACCGTGTCCTGATTATCATGTCGTCTGTAGCAACTGTTTCATAACCACAAGGACAGTGTGTTGTTGTTCCGTCTTCTCCACAAGATTTCAAAGCCACTCAAGGGAATTTCAGGTCCTTTACCTTATATCGTCGAGAGCCAATGCTGTATACCTCCCTCGGAGTTCGAAACCCTTCATCCTTGCAGTGGCATGAAGTGACTGCTCACCGTTAAGCCCACTCATTTCCAGTGCATTCACACCTCGCTGGGTCTTGCACACGATCATTAGCATGCTTGATCCACTAAACTCCGCCAGTATCCTGCACAGAGAAAATTTTCAGGCTTCTGGCTGGCCAGACCATGGGAAACCTTCAAACCTACAAAGCATATCAGCATTTCCTACAGTGTCAAGCAGATTACATGTTCAGCGAGTCGTCCTCTACACGGCCAAGCGTTGCCACCACCCCAAGAACGTCAGTACCGGCTTCATAACCACCACGCGCGAAAAGATAGCCGCCCTCCATGCGTGCAACCAAGCAGGCTAACGAAGCAGCATAACCTCTCCTTTCCCTTCTCCTCTGCAGATCGACGAATATTTCTTTTTCAGATCGGTGGGTTTTCTGCCTCTCAGCTTCCAGGACGGCTGCATCATCCTGATGGCTTTCAGTAAGCCTCTCAAACTTGTGCTTCACCATCCTCATCGCAGCTGTGGGTGCACAAGAGCGATACATGCAAACCCATCAGGCTGCCAGGTTTTTGAAACTCGTCAGCTTAAGTCTTGCTGCGTGTCAGCTTAGTGTGGTACCTTGTGTTTCTGCCATGTACAGATCCCGCAACGTCTCCGCCTCATTAATAGCAGCTATCTCACGCATCGCCTTGTTGGATCCATCCTCAATTTCTAGGATTGTCTGTTACAACAGAGACGTTAGAGGATTCTCTCTTAGAAGACACATTACTCTGATTCCTTCAACAAAACACCGTCTCCTAAAAGAAAAAGCATTCCGAGTCCATCAACCAACCTTTCGATGATCCTCTGCTGTCTTGAGATGCTGTGCAATCCCCTGGGTACTGGTACGAATGATTTCAAACTTAGCCTCCAGTAATGGTGTGTGCTGTGGGTTCTCTTGCCTCGACGAAAAGGCTCGAAACTGACACCAAGTGCTTGGGAGATCAAGGTAGAGAAGTTCGCCGAAGGCTGCAAGCCCATTGTATACAGTGGCAGTTGAGATTTCTGCCCCTTCACTGTATTCTAGAGTCAGCTGCAGCCCCGAAAATCCTTCACAGAGATTGCCATGTTTGTCAAACACTTTCACTGTTAACCCCTGCTGGTGCCAACCTGCTGCTAAGCTTGCTGGAGGTCCATGAAGCACTTTAAGAGGAAGAAAAACTGGGGAAACCACTGCCCCGCTCCACACGGAAAATTTCACGCGATACTGTCCTACACCGATTGGAGCAGGAATCCTTGAAAAGCTCTCCACAGATGAGAGTCCTCCATTATATCGAGCAGGTGCTACCAGCTCTCCTAGCTGTTGCACATCGCTGCTGGTGACATCTCTGTCGTGAGGGATTATCCAAGCCACAACAACTCTCTCCTGCATAGCCATGCTATCCGCTGCCTCGACAAGTACCTCCATGTGCGGCAGGTACTGGACGTCTTTGCCATCCAGACTGACAACCAAAGGTTGAGTAGCTACATGTAACGCAACTGGATAATTTCCAGGAACTACATCTACTGTAAGACGAGCTGCTGCACATACCAAGTTGTCAGCTGGCTTGATCGAGACGCTGTAGGTCCCAGTATCAACAGTTACAGGGAAAGGCTCAAAACATGCTTTTCCACTTTCTAATGCAGCTGTTCCAGCGCCCCAACCTTTGCAATCTGTTGGAGACATTCTGAGAACCGATTTTTCACAGTGGCTGCACACGTTTCCAGCCTCATCTACCACATAGACATCCAGGGCAGGATGCATCTTCAACCTTGCAACCTTCACCTGTAACAGAGGCTCAGGCTCTACCTTTTTGTCAGGCCCCCCTCCCATAAAAGCTAAGAGCTTGTGAGGTGCACCAGCTCTTAAGCGGACCGTGCGCTTGATAAAATTTGCATTTCCACCCGACTTGATTGAAGGGTCTGTCAAGAAAACATCATAGACTCCAGCAGGGCCTGTAAGCCACAACTTAGCTGCATATCCTACATCGCTTGGTTCAATACCACGAATCCTGACCTTGCACAGTCCTATTGGGAGCACATTGCTTGCCGCAGTTGAACTCTTTACAATCTCTGCATGAGCTTCAAACTGCAAGATCCACACTATGGAGCACCGAATAAGGAACTCTCAAGGGTCCTGAATGGGAGATACGTATTAAGAAACAGAAGTCAAAGAAAACAAAACAAACTGGGCTAGTGCCACATGCCTTTTCAATTCTACTTATGGAGAGGGTGCCTGGTTGGCCGTTTGCTGCAACTGGGGTGAATTTCAGGACAAACGATTCTTGATTTCGGGCCTTGATTGCTTCTTCATGCTTCCTTTCATCTTCTGCTGTCAGCCGCACAGCAGTAGCCATCACCATCTCAATCTACAAACAGCTGTGTCAATAAGCTGATCACCTGAGCAGTCAGAAAAAAAAGACACAAAGATCACCATAACCATACCGTCAATGTAATAGTCATGATTGAACTCTGTGAATGCCTGATTTCGCCACACCAGTATCCAGGAACTGATGGTAAATGGAATGGTGGAAGGAGGCACTTCCCAGCCTTAATTGGAAACAAACTGCTCTGGTCCCAGTCAAATTGTAGGCAATGCAGGCCTCCATTAATTGAAGTATCTAAATTTCCCTCCTCATCTATGACCTCGATCACAAGGCCTTTTAGCTCTTGACCCAAGAAGCATTTCTTTGGAACCTAAACAAAATAGAAGAGACAAACTGTTTTACAGCTAGCGAAGGAAGAGGTTTACACATCTCCAACGCATCCCACAAATGAAATGCCACAGCGATTGCATATTGCATGAACTGAGAGAACAGAAAATGAGAGACTGCCTCAGAAGAAAATCGTAGCATCCTTGACACTATGCTGAAGGGAACTTCCAGCAACACAATTCCTGCTGCTGTCTTGATAACCACCGAGCCTACAATAACCACCACGATCTTGCAAAGTCTAAGAAGTTAGGCAGGGCAGGCACTAGACTAAGCCACGGCTGCATCAGAAATCTAAAACCTGAAGAGCCGTAGTCGCCGGTAACTTTCAGGAGGTCTCCAAGGTCCAATGAGCCATCATCTTCGAGCTGAAACTGTGAAGTTGGACACACACAGACAGGGAATAAGATGATCAGAACAGTAGTAAGAGCATTAGGTACGGTAACATCCCTAGATCCTCTAGTTCAGCAGATACCTTGCCTTCTCTACTTTGCTTATTCATGAACTCTAGTCCATCCAACTCCACAAGCATGCTCTGGCTGCTGTCAGCAGTGTTTCCAGCCATATCAAGGCCCTGGAACAGAAGCTCTGTAATCACATCACCTGGACTCCAAAGTGTATTCGAAATCTCTGTTTCGATAGTCTTCATCTCCATTGATACCAATCGTCCAGGAAGAACTAAGCACATACATCCGAATGAATGCCAAAAACTTATCTCAACTAGCAAGCCCAGACTCTCAATAAAAGGCTCTGGAGTATAGATAGGCAACCTTTGATAGGAAAAGGGCTAGAATTTTCTCCATTGGGAAGAGAGAATAGCAAAGCTGCTTCATATCTTGGCTTGATTGCTTCTTCATGCTTCCTTTCATCTTCTGCTGTCAGCCGCACAGCAGTAGCCATCACCATCTCAATCTACAAACAGCTGTGTCAATAAGCTGATCACCTGAGCAGTCAGAAAAAAGACACAAAGATCACCATAACCATACCGTCAATGTAATAGTCATGATTGAACTCTGTGAATGCCTGATTTCGCCACACCAGTATCCAGGAACTGATGGTAAATGGAATGGTGGAAGGAGGCACTTCCAGCCTTAATTGAAACAAACTGCTCTGGTCCCAGTCAAATTGTAGGCAATGCAGGCCTCCATTGAAGTATCTAAATTTCCCTCCTCATCTATGACCTCGATCACAAGGCCTTTTAGCTCTTGACCCAAGAAGCATTTCTTTGGAACCTAAACAAATAGAAGAGACAAACTGTTTTACAGCTAGCGAAGGAAGAGGTTTACACATCTCCAACGCATCCCACAAATGAAATGCCACAGCGATTGCATATTGCATGAACTGAGAGAACAGAAAATGAGAGACTGCCTCAGAAGAAAATCGTAGCATCCTTGACACTATGCTGAAGGGAACTTCCAGCAACACAATTCCTGCTGCTGTCTTGATAACCACCGAGCCTACAATAACCACCACGATCTTGCAAAGTCTAAGAAGTTAGGCAGGGCAGGCACTAGACTAAGCCACGGCTGCATCAGAAATCTAAAACCTGAAGAGCCGTGATGCCGGTAACTTTCAGGAGGTCTCCAAGGTCCAATGAGCCATCATCTTCGAGCTGAAACTGTGAAGTTGGACACACAGACAGGGAATAAGATGATCAGAACAGTAGTAAGAGCATTAGGTACGGTAACATCCCTAGATCCTCTAGTTCAGCAGATACCTTGCCTTCTCTACTTTGCTTATTCATGAACTCTAGTCCATCCAACTCCACAAGCATGCTCTGGCTGCTGTCAGCAGTGTTTCCAGCCATATCAAGGCCCTGGAACAGAAGCTCTGTAATCACATCACCTGGACTCCAAAGTGTATTCGAAATCTCTGTTTCGATAGTCTTCATCTCCATTGATACCAATCGTCCAGGAAGAACTAAGCACATACATCCGAATGAATGCCAAAAACTTATCTCAACTAGCAAGCCCAGACTCTCAATAAAAGGCTCTGGAGTATAGATAGGCAACCTTTGATAGGAAAAGGGCTAGAATTTTCTCCATTGGGAAGAGAGAATAGCAAAGCTGCTTCATATCTTGGCTTGATTGGGCTCAGATCCGCCGTGTTGAAGCAGAGGTGCTGCACTCACAAAAGCCACATCATGATGATGGTCAGACTAGAGATAATGCATCTTCATGACTTTGAAGAAGACAGCGTCATTAGGCAAGGGTTTTCAACAGTGAATGTCAGAGGGGAGAAAGACCCACCTTGATCATTAAGATCTGCTTGTCTGCTGTAGGAGCTAGTGCTTTCCAGACGGCCTGAATGTTGAGATCATCATCAAAACGTGTCAGAACCTTGATAGCCAGGTTCACATTAGCCTGATCTTCAAAAGACTGATAGTTGCCAAACCCATCAAGTTTCCGCAATCCAAAGCCTGGATCGGCCATCTCCTCCCCGAGTCTGTACAAAAAGCCTCAAATTGCTGTCACCCAGCATAGGGGAGCTAACCAAAACAGCAAATGCCAAATCATGTATGTACCTGAACTCTGGAGGCGATTCGGGAGGGAAAATTTCCCACTTCACTGTTGCATCAGCAGGTTTGACTTTCAGCTGGTGTTCCAGTGGCGCAACTTCTTTGTACTTCTCACTGACCTACGCAGGAGTGAATACCAAAGCCAATTTCACAACCCGCCAAACAAAAAGCAGTTGTACAAGTAAGACTACGATCCTAAGAACATGACAAGATTGGCACTCACAAGTGAGAACTGAAAGACGTAGTGGCCTTGTGTTTCGAGGACTTGGCCCAGTCTTGCATTCTTAGTGCTGAAAAGGTAGAGGCCTTTCACGCCTTGCAGTGTTTCCGCCTCAGCAATGACCTCATATACCTCCGGGTTACAATTTTTCCTTGATGGAAACGTTACAGTCATTTTTAACTGCAGGGCTTCGGTACAAATAGAAGCTTGCTTGCTGGATCCACTGACATGCTTTACTCGAACCACAGCCAAAAATTGAGATGGCAAAACATAGCCAGCATTGACCACTCTCTGTCCTACTGGAAATGCCTGCAGAATCAAACACACAAATCACAATCAAGCAATGGTTGCAAAAGCTTTTCTATCTACCTAGTGGTAGCATGCAAGTTCTTCAGATTCGTAATCATTCTACCTACCTGGTGGTGCAGGGACATGCAGGAGGATCTTGGATAAGTTTTGCATTTAGACATACCTCATTTATCCCTAGTGACCGACTCTCTTGCACATCCAGCAGCGCGAGTCGGCTCGGAGATTTGTTTCGAATATCCTCAATTCTTCTTTCCCACTGTTGCTCACTGACCCTTTGGCACTGATCACGAACTTCGTCAGTAACAATCAGGTCCTGTAAGAACCATTCGTTGAACTTGCTCGAAATCCCAAAATGTGTACTTTGTCAACAAACCTTGTCAGAATTGAGAACAGCGACGGGAAAGACTGTGGACTGTTTTAAGTCAAAAACCATATCCAGTATTCTGAGAGAGCATCCAAGAGTATCTGGAACATCCATTGGTCTGCCATTCAACCAGAGCAATTGATGAGACACGTGTACTGGACAGGGAAGGCAAAATATGAAGGGAAGAGAGAAATACCTGCAGACCATCCAAACATCACCTGCATCTCAGTTAAGTCAGTCAGATGCAGCTATGTCATGCGTCAAGCTATTTGATATTCCGAGAGCATAGAAAGGGGACTGAAATCACGGACTGGGATTGCTTGAGATCTTACAATCAACAATGTCATCTCTATTAGAGAACTCGTGGAAAAAGTACTCAATTGTTGCGTAGAGGTCACGTTTGATAGTACTAACTGAACCCTTCTGCAACTTTATCCTTGTTGGCACTTTCGTCAAATCCCACTCGTTCTTAGAATCCTTGATGTGCAGATGGAAACGCAATGCTGCAGTTTACATCAGATGTCAGAGAAAATATGACGACCATGTACTCATAAGAAATCTGCAAAACAAAAGAAAGGACCTCAGCCAGGGCAGCTCCAAATGTGATTCAAGGGGTAATTGACAGATTCTTACGTATACCTCTTGGAGGCAAACCATTCCTCGTGGGCAAATTGCTCAGCCCTTCGTGATTCATAACAATCGTTGGCCTATCATTCTCACCGAATGTGACCTCTTCATCAAACTTTTCATGCATGAGTTTCAGCCAGCCCATATACTCCTTGGCAAGCTTGTCAGGTGCAAGGAATTTGCCATCTCTTCTCAAATAAACCTTTACACCTTCACAAGAGCTCTAGTCAGCATATTCACCCACTCAACTTAAGTCATGCAACACCGGACTAGTGAATAGTAACAGACCACATGCCGTTGTTTTTGAAAGCTCCTGCTCAGAAGCACCTAGTTTTTGTGCAGCGACTGTGAACGGATGGTCTCTATCTAACTCTGTCTGCCAACTCCAAATCGGAAAATTACGGGTCAGTTCCTTTCTAGCCATGCGCAGCTGCATATACTTACAAAGAAACGCCCAACCAATAGCATCTACCACCTTTGATTGAGTTGGTTGGAAGCCAGCATCAGTATCTGAGAACAAACAAATGGATGTCAGGCTAAAACGTAATCCACAATGTCTACAGTATGTCTGCCTTACCACGAAAGGACATCACTGAAGACATCAGCAACAGTAATTAAAAATGACGCTATAACCACCTTACCTAAGAATGCTTTCACTCTCTGTGTCCACAAGGGTCGTACTGTAGCATGTTGTTTCGGCCGGAATTCCATGAAAGGAAGCAAACCCTGTAACAACAGCGATTCAGATAGCTCAGCCAATCCAAAAGCAATATAAGTGCTCCTAATAGCCATAGGACAGATTGACTGAACTTCAATGTACCCATCTCGTTTCTGGCAACAGCCTCCCGAGCCATCGTACTCCAACACGGGCCATCGTTTGGAATGTCTCCCCAGGCCTGATGCTCCTCACGTCCTCCAAAACAGCATCTAGAGCCTCCTTGCCCTGGCACCAGAGTACTGTGTCAAGTACTCTTATCACATTGACCCGCACAACCAGAAATTCTCGCGAATGAAAAAAAAAAGGCAGACCTTAGTGTTTGGAAAATAATGGCAACAAAGTCTTGCATTTGCTTCAGTCTCGCAGTTCACACCAAGAGCTTTTTCTGAAGAACTTTCTGCCAAGCATGCCAGGGTGCTTAGTCACCAAATGCAGCAATTGCCCGTTACAGCTAATCAATATCAGCAATCTGAGGGGAGCCAACCTTCAGGTACCATCTTGAAGTTCATATCTATAACAAATGGCTCTCCCGGGCAGGAGTGTTTGTTGGAAGCCGTAACTTCACCTCCTTCCACTTCTGTAAGATTTTGACCGTTAACCTGCAAGACGGATGCCTCAGGATCCCTGCTATAGATGAAAAGGAAAGGTTTACAACCAGCTGACCTGAAACGAAATCTAGCTTGCCCTACCTCAAAAGTCACTGGGCATGTAGTCCCTCTGCTTTGGTCGCACTGCAACTCCACATGAACAAAATTGATCAAGTATGGCCAGACAACACTACCGACCAAGCTAGATACACAAGGGTGCCGCCCTGCAGCAATGCAAGGCAAATCTTGACCGGACTTTGAAACCCAGCAGTTAACATGCCTGGATATATGGTGCATAGATGTCCTTCAGCGTTTGCTTCACATGGTTTTCCTTCCAGAGGTTGCCTTCCTTGTCCCCCCTTCTATCGAAAAAATCATACTGCTTTTGCAACCCAGTTATCTCTACCTGCAAAGAGTCAAAGATTTACCATCATCTCTCACCACAGGACATGGAGAATGGCTGATGCTAGAAAGAGCTGCCTGACTGCTGACCTTTGTAAAGCTACCACCGGGTGCTTTCTCATGTTCAGATTTAGACATCTTTCGAAGGTTCCCATTCACCTGGACCAGACCACAGGAGTGGGTCTATGAGCAAAATGTACGCCGACAAGCCACCTAATTCACTAGATTAAAGCACAGATTTCTCAAGAGCGCAACTTGTTTACCTCCCAAAACCTCTCCGCAGGCTCTTGCTTCAAGCGTCCCTTCAGCTTCTCGGGATCCAGCACCAGACTGCAAACCATCTTTGACTTGGAAGTCTTGGACCATACAGTCACCTTACTGTAGGTGAACGTGTTAAGATATCATCGGGAGCAAGTCCAGCTTCTACAAAGAATCTGCTCCTCATGTACTTGACTGACCTTCCAAGGTGCAGAGCCGAAGCGACAGCTCCAGCGCCGTACTTTCCCAAGTATGGCTGCGCAGTAGCAAGGACCACGTTTCAAACACTGGGAGCAGTCCGCAAACGCACGAACGTGAAGCAACTGACTACACCACCCTGAGAATACCAGCAAGAAGGGCGGCGGCAGGTTTCTGCTCCCCATGGCTTGGTGGTGCACCTCTCGATGGCTCGAGCTCCCCAGAGTGCCCCTGCGTGTGAAACACCCCACTGCCATAAGTTCCCTCCCTGCACTGCCCAGCCCAGCCCAGCCCAGCCCACATCAACCTGTGGGTACGTGAGTCGAGCACGACAGCTCACCACTTTACAATGCAATTCTCGCCATCCTCAGCAGTCATCCCCTTCCCGTTGTCAAAGATGGTGACCTTGTCCCGTTCTATGTCCACACTGTAACAGCAACGCCCACATTCACTCAAACAAGAAGTTTCTGGGCTACGATTCAATGCCTGCCACCCAAGCTCCAACGGCCCATGAACCTGATCAGCCTCTGTATTCCCGTGTTCGTCCAAACGGCTTGGAGTGCATTATCCTGCAAGAAAGAAATTCCAAAACCCAACAGTGAGACACCCACGAATTCCAAGCATTCCAACCCAGACAGCTCCCAGGCACGCACCACTTGGTCTGCCAGAGCTGTCTCCATCTTGTACCCCTGAGGTAGCCTCGTAAGCATAGCGGGCTCGGGAGTGACATTCCACAATTGCTGCACCCGTAGACCCACCACATCATCACACAGGCCACAAGGAACAAGAAAGTGACTAAACCACCTGATTGAAGAAAATCCACGCACCTTGTCGCCATAATTAGCATCGGGCTTCCCATCAGCGAGCAGCAACATCCGGCTGCTCTCAGAAGAGGCGCAAAAGGCAGCAAATTCCTCCTGGGTCCGAATCGCCTCAACACGAGCGTCGCTGGGATCGTCCAGCCACGCTGAACTCCAGTCAATTTCCCTTCCCCGCTCCGAGGGCTCCCCGCTGCAGGACTCGAACCGCAGCCGGTCCAGAACCTCCTGCAGCGACGCGGGCCTGTCCCTGGCCACCTGCACCTTCACGGACGTGTAGTTGGGCAGCAGCACGTTGAGCTGCAGCCCGGGCAGGGGTGCGGGTGCGGGCATCAACGCCAGCCTCGCCTTCTTCCTCCTCGCATCCGCCTCCTCGGAATTGCGACCCAGCTCCAGCTTCCTCCTCGACTCCGAGGCCTCTGGAGTGCTCAGCACCTGCGACAGGCTCATAGTCCCCGGGCTCCCACTGCTCCTCTCCTGCCTGCGGCTGCTGCTGCTGCCAGCAGCAGCAGCAGGCCGCCCCATCGTCTCCACCCCTCGACCCCGCTGCTCCACACGCCGCCTGGTGTAAGCCCCAGACTGGGACTGGGACTGGGACTGGGACTGCGACTGGCACCGCCCACCAAGAATGGGCGGAGGCTCCGCTTCCTTGCCGCTCCCATCCTCCATCGCCGGCTAAATTCCACAATTCAGAATTTACACTTCCACAATCGAGCAATCGAGCAATCGAGCACTCGAGCTCTGCGCTGCTTTGCCGTACTAGGCTGCGCGCACAGGAGCGGAGCGTAGTGCCAAATCCAGACTGCCCACAAAGAAAGACGAATAGTTCTACATGGAGCGTAGAGCACTGCAGCAGAGTGGAGCTCAAGTGTGACAAAACTTCCAGACCAGATTCCCTTTCCCACGACAGCTGAGAGAAAGATACACTTCACGCTCCGACAGCATGATAGAGAGAGAGGGGATGGTACTGTACATACATTCATGACTACGCCGGCCACCCAGCATGCGTTTGCCTGCCTGCCTGCCTCCTGCTCCACTAATTACGAGCAGCGTTATGTAGCGTAAAGTCAGTCATTAGGAGCGGGCCGTCATAAGCGCGGGAAATTGAAACGGCACAGTCACATGGTTGCATCATGCATAGCTATCGTATCGCATGTATGTATGTGTTGTACAACATGTCATGAGCTTGAGCTTCTCATGTGCTGCTGCACCATCTCCTGGGAGAAGGGGTAGAGGTGCGCTTCGCGGGTGCCCAGGAAGGTGCTCCAGATGAGGTGCACGCTCTCCAGCTTCGGGCACGCGCGCTGCAGGCTTGAAAGGTGCTCCAGGGACAGAGGCTGCCTTGATTCCAGTCGAAGCCGTTTCAGGGAAGGCAGGTTCCATGATTCGAACAGGCACAGCTGGAGGTCCGCGAACACGCCCAACGCTATGGCTGTTAGGGAGCCCAGGCCCTGCGCGCAAGAACACCAGAGCCCACATGACGTTGAGGTGCCTGACATGGGATGTGGAGTGATGGTATGTGGGAGGAGGGAGGGGGCCCTGGTGGATGGACCTTGAAGTATGAGGCGACTGCGGGAGGAAGGCCTGGGTCCGAAGGGGGCTCCAAGTCGCTGTGCAGGTCCATGGCCTGGGATGGAGGACGTTGTCAGATGAAGCGGCAGCCCGGACATCGAGTGAGATGTGCATGGAGGGAAGGACCCTGGACTGTGCTTCTCACCTCCAGATTGGGGCAGGCTGCGGATAATGCTTCAAGAGTTGCCCCGGACAGTTCACATCGGTTGATTGCTAAGGCTTGGAGTGGTGGAGGGCCAGCTTGGATCAACGCCATCACTTCCTGCACATGTTGCACCACACACGTCGGCTGGCTCCGTTCCAGAAGGACAGAAACAGAGAGGACACTGCGTTCACTTGGTGTCTGACCTTGTCACCACACCTGGCGTGCTCGTGCCAAATGATTTCCGACTTCATCGACTGTCCAAAGGATCTGCGGAAAAGCTTGACAACTTCTTTGGTCAGCACATTTTTGGGGTATCAAGGTAAAGAAAGCTGGTGATGGCCATGACTTACGGCATTCGCAGTTCTATCGAAAGAGTGTTTAGCTTAGGGAGTGCTCCAAGCTCAGCCAAAATTCTCCGGTACACAGGTCTGAAGGTCACATGCTGGAGCCATTCAATAAGGCACAAGACACATGAGAAGAGGAAGGAACTCCGAACACGATAAAGTGACCAGTATTTGTTCGGCACTGAAATCCACATACCTGCAACACAAGGGTCACGGAGGCCAGGTCAGGGCAGAGCTCATGGATGTCTGTGAACGCTTTGTCAGAGAGCTGCCCACAGCCGCAGTGTGTCACGAGAGGCCCAGTCCTTTCGGACTGAATGTCTCCATTCTGGAGGAATCCAATGGTAC
The DNA here is from genome assembly GCA_010909165.1 of Anthoceros angustus. Lineage (NCBI taxonomy): Eukaryota > Viridiplantae > Streptophyta > Anthocerotopsida > Anthocerotales > Anthocerotaceae > Anthoceros > Anthoceros angustus. The sequence continues at coordinate 901,205 of VJWM01000011.1, forward strand.
GATTTGACTGCCGGCCTCCACAAACATGTTGCAGCCGCACTGTGTGCAGGCGTGGGCAGCTCTTCAGAATAAGCCTGTCATCAGAAATTTTTTCGAGCCATCAAAGAGTCGACCACCCTGGGCGAGCCTGCAACAATACCAAGCTAACCATCTATCACCAGCAACAGCGACAGGGATTTGGTAGACCTCGTGGTATCAAGGAGGACAGGAAGCATCTTCATGGTGATGACAAAAACAAGGATGCCAGGAAATGACTCACTGCACTGTTTGATCGCTCAGGCGTGAGGAGCTCACATCCACATCTCCCAAATACCTGTTGCGACAGACATTATCAGCCTCTCCATAACGTACGAAGAGGAAGCACACACTTGAACAACCAACACTGGCAGCTTCACCTCACCTTCCCATAACCATCTTTTCAGCAACAATCTCCAGAAAGTTGTTCCTGTGTACCAAAGACTGCATGGGAGACGGCGTGCGAGGAGAGCAACCAGCGTCATCCCACTGGGCCGGCAAAACGTCCACCTTCAAAGGCTTTAAAAGGGAACTCTGCAGGCTTCTTGGAGTTTTGAACTTGGCCAGAGGTGAGTGTGCTGCAGGGTTTATCCACTGCTTTGGAAGGGGCGTCTTCGGGTTCCTGGGAGGCACTGAAGTTTCGAAACCCTCCTTCCTCGGAACATCATCATCCAAAGCCCAGGACCGGAGCAGCGAGGAATCCAGAGCCACATCTCGCCATGTTCTGCACTTCGGAACCATGGTCAGCTTCCAGCTGCGTGCCGGAGCACTGGCCTGCTGAAGAAACGCACCACAAAATATCTTGACTTGCCGAGGCAGACAAACATACTTGCAGACAGCGGCCGCTGCCACCAGGTCCCTTGGGGCTGTCAGACGCTGGATGATGAACGCCACAACGTCGCGGACACAAACCGCTGTTTCCATTCCTCACCACCGGATGCCTGATCCGAAGATGTGCTCCGGGCGCCTTCAACACCCTATCCCGCCGATTCTCCTGACGCTAATCAACCCCACCGCGCGCGCACACATGCCTGCACCTTCCGCCCCAGCCACCATCAAAACGTCGAAACGAAGAAACATTGCGGTCACCATCCCGACCACACTCCGTGCGGACTTGAGATGAATAACGGCTCCCTCAACGGAAAGCATATTTGAACTGCATCGGTGGATTGACCAATTCACCAAAGCCAGAAGTTGGCAACGAGACAGCGTACATGACAACGCTCCCGGGAATCGATCCCTCGTTGTCTGGCGTACAACCGACGCCAGAGGCCAGCGAGGCCACCCTAACATTCCCACAATTACAATGTTTGACACATGTACATACCTACCTACGTACATACATCCCTTGCTGGATACAGATATTAACTTAAATACTTAGAAAAAACAAAAACCTTCACCTACTTTACTTAAATTTGGTAGTGGCACGCCTCTCTCATGGGAGTATGCTAAAGAAAAGAAGAACAATTTTATTTAAATCCACTAAGGACGGATTTTTGTCATGTGACTGGTACTTAACAACTTGTACCATGGTGTGCCTAAGCTACTTGCCCCAAGGACATTCACTCCCTTCAGGCACCCCATTTAAGTATCGATTTACTTAACAACTTGTACCATGGTGTGCCTGAGCTACTTGCACCAAGGGCATCCACTCCCTTCAAGCACCCCATCTAAGTACCGATCTAAGCACAGGATGTTTAATCACTTCTACCATGGTGTGCCTAAGCTACTTGCACCAAGGGCATCCACTCCCTTCAGGCACCCCAGCTAAGTACCAATCTAAGCACAAGATGCTTAATCACGACGTTCTTATAAATGTGTGTCCATTTGGCCTAAGCCATTTGGAGGACAATAATAGACAAAGAAGAAGAATCTCTAGTCCAATAAGAACGGCTTTTCCATTACAGGACCTAGTACCCGACAAACTTGCACCATGCTATGTCTAAGCTACTTGCACAATGACATCCTTCCCTGCTAATCACCTGGTACCCAACAACTTGCATCGAGGTGTGTCAAAAGCTTCTTGTGCGACTGAATGCGTAATAGGGACCCAACAACTTGCATCGAGGTGTGTCAAAAGCTTCTTGTGCGACTGAATGCGTAATAGGGACGTTCTTATAAACGTGTGTTTATATGGTCTAAGCCTTTTGAACAAAGCGCTCTTGGGTAAGTCTACTTTACTTTACTTTACTTTAAACTTCGGTTATCACTATGGGCTATCTATATGTTTGCACAGTATGAATGCTCTCTTTCACATATTGAAATTTAAGGATTAAAGTTACCAGCATCGGTTTAAACGTCCCCTTATAATATTATAGTTATTAAGGGAAGTCTGTGAGCAAGAAAAAAGAATTATGAAAATTCTCTCTCAAGTGGACTATAATAGATGACTTCTTCTTCTCTTCTTGGTACATACGTACCCTAACGAACCCTTACTAACCTAAGTGCTAGCAATAGCAAATGGTGGTGGACTTGAAAGCTGATACGTTGTTGGCTAGGGACCAAAAGAGAGGCGTCGGATCATAAAAGAGAATATGTTCACCTAATGCCATATTCAAAATGGTATTCAAAATACCAAATTAAAATTTTTTTAACCTAATGCCATAGAATGTTTATCGCCATCAATATACGAGAATTCGACTTGATCTTCGAAGTGAGCCATGGTCTTAGAAATTATCTGCTTAGGACCTAAAAGAATGGGCTAAACCCCATAGAAAGATATGTATGTACTGAAACTTGAAAACGAACGATGCAGAAACAGGTTCCGTGGACGCAGATCGTTGGACAATCAATCAATGATGCAGAGCTGGGTTCCATGGACGCTGATCTTCGGAGGTACCCGTTAGAATCCGAAAAGTCCGTCGATACTTGCCGTAGGTATGTTCGAAGAGTGTAGGTATGTAAAAAAATTTCAACTCGGGAAGCAGGGCAACAGCTGAGGTCCCCAGCAGCACAGTATCAACCTTCAGGCTCTCAACATGGAGTTGATTGTGAGGACTTGTAGAAGTCAACAGAGCAATACATGTCTGCAACTACCGGTGGTGAGGAACTGCCGACCTGGCACCTCCTGATGTTGCAAATCACTGCATGATGCATTCTTTGACAGATGCTTATGCTTGGTTTGGTTGCAACGGAGGCATCTGAGCAGACACGATGGCGGGAGAAGTCGCTGGCTAACTAGTGATGATGCCGGTTCAGGTCAAAAAAAGGTAAATTGGGCACTTGTGGTGACGATGCTCATGTGTTTGCACTGTTTGGGGCTGGTGTTTTGATCACGCCACAATGCAGGCAGCCCCCAAGTTCCTGTAATGGGTACAAAGCACAGCAAGGGAGGTAAACCACGTGAAGAGGAACATCTGAGTAAGGCCGTTGAGGTCCTGGACCTGGTGCAGCCAGGGTGGTATATGTCCGCATCTATCTTCCATCAGGTCATCAAAAGGTGCATCGCACGCAAAGATCTGGTGCTGGCAGGGGTGTGCATACCCTGATTGTCAGAAGTGGGTATGTGGGCAGCAGATTCTTGGCTAATCACGCCATCCGCATGTATGCTGACTATGGGAGGTCGGAGGATGCGTTGCAGGTTTTTAATGGATTGGCTGCTCCCAATGCTTATTCGTGGTCCTCCATAATTGAGGCACAGGTTGACAATGGACAGGCTAGGCAGGCAATCGAGATGTATTTGAGGATGCGACAGTCATCCCCTCTGTTGGCAGACAATCATCTGTTTGTGGCAGCACTTAAGGTTTGTGCCCGTGCAGAAGATCTGACATCAGGCAGACAGGTCCATTCCGATGTCCTGAGTAGTGTGCTTGAGCCTGATGTGTTTGTTGGGAGCTGCCTGGTGGAAATGTATGCAAGATGTGGGAGGTTGGATGATGCTCGTACAATCTTTGATAAGTTGGACTCGAGAAATGTGGTCACATGGAATACGCTGCTTGGAGGGTATGCTGAGGGTGGGCGTGGGCAAGAAGCCCTTGCGCTCTATGCAAGTATGGCAAAGGAGGGAATCACTCTGCCTGACCATGTCACGTTTTTGTGCCTCCTCAAAGCATGTGGGTGGTAGCAGTGGAACACTACACCAGGGAATGCGGCTTCATTCACAAATACAGGAAGCAGGTGTAGGGCATTGGAGCAGGGAAGGCAGCTACATGACCAGTTTCAGGAGATGGGGCTGCAACTTGACGTGGTCATTTCGAGCTGCCTGGTGGACATATATGCAAACTGTGGGAGCTTAGAGGATGCCCGCAGGGTGTTTGACGAGTCAGCCACAAGAGATGTCGTGACTTGGACTGCCATGCTCACTGCGTACGAGGAGCATGGTCTAAGCCAAGAAGCGCTGTCTCTGTACGTGGTTGTGGGCAGCTGCCTGGTGGACATGTATGCGAAATGTGGGTGCTTGGATGATGCTCGGAGCGTGTTCGACACTCTGGATACCGGAGCCATCCTGACATGGAATGTGATGTCACCTCGTTCTTTGTGGGCAGGCTTTCAAACACTCTGCAGGCTCAGTCCAAGCTCCCGCATTTTGCATGCATGTTCACCAGCAGCTGCCCACAACCACATCCGCTTCCAAACATCTCTCTCGAACCTGAGCATGGAGCTGGTGCCCCGTGTGCAATGCTCCCATGCGAGCATTTGTGGGCTGCAGACGCACTACCAGATCGAAGACTTGTTCTCCGCGAGAGATACATTACTGTGCTTCCCAGCAGAGACATCAACATGGAAAGGAAAGAGTAGGCTGCATCGGCATACTTGACAAGAGCTCTTCTACCACTGTGAAGCGTCCGGCACGTACCAGGAGATCTATCATACAGGCATAGTGCTCAGCTCTGGGAGCTATCGCGTGATATCTGTCCACAAGTTTGAAGTACTGCAGTCCTTCACACACCAGGCCAGCATGACTGCAGGCAGTGAGAATTGAAAGGAATGTGAAAGAATTGAAAGGAATGTGGAATCGCCTGGACGCCTGCCATCACCATTTTGTCGTAGCACATGAGAGCTTCCTGACCCATCCCGTGCTGACCATACGCTGCAAGAAGAAGACGGGCGAATGCAACATGATCAGCGGGCGTGATTCCACGGTGATGCATGACGGCATAGAGATCAAGGGCCTCCTGCCCCAGCCCGTGCAAGACATATCCTGCGCAGCATACATGTTGATGTCATAGATGTACGCCGATGCGGGCCTTCCAGAGGACGCCCATAGGGTGGACAAGCGCAGGAAGACGGAAAGTGCTGCGTGGAAAGAGCCAGGCTGGAGCGGGATAGCGCATCCCGAGAAAGTGCGCACCTTCTGGCGGGCGGCGTCCAGAACTCACAGCATAGTCAAGTGTATGACATGTTAGCCGAGGTAACCTGTAAGCTTAAGGAGGCAGCACAGGCAAAGCAGAGCGTGTGCTCGGTATCCTCATCTCTGTCCGAGGGTCCCTCATGATGCGTCCCTCTGCCTTCTACCACGTGCAGGTCTTGAGAAATGGATGGTGAGCAGTGTTCGAGGGTCCCTCATGATGCGTCCCTCTGCCCTCTACTACGTGCAGGTCTTGGGAAATGGATGGTGAGCATTGCTTCTGGGAAGCTACGTGCATCCACGCAAAGACAGCTCACCTTGAGAGCATCAGGTGGCACAGGAATATACCTGTTCTGTTGCACATAGCAGTCTTGGTGAGATGAAGAGCATTGCTTGACGTGGTGAAAAACGAGCCCAGCAAACAGTGTACGGATTCGGGCTGGACATCTCGCCTCCTCGAAACTATGGAATTCAGACACAGCTTGTCAGGAGTCGGTCTCATCCGATTCCTTTCATGAAAGGGCCATCTTCATGGACGAAAGAGAGAGAGTGCAGCGCTCCTGTAGTCCAAAATGTAGTCCGAAACCACTGGTGTCAGGCATGCCTCGTCGTGCAAAGTCTACAGTGGAGGCAGCTGCTTTATAACAAGTAGCTAGAGAGGCGCCTTTGCAGGCGTGCAGAAGTCGGGGGCGTGCAGCGCACGCCTCTCCGCGCCGCTGGCCAGCACTGGCCCAGCAGGAGTGGATTCGACTCTCTCTGGAGTGGGACGCCGTTGGTTCTGATTGCCTTCTTTTGCAAGTCCTCCAGACAGGGTGAGACGTTGTTGTGAAGGTTGGGCTATGGCGGATCCATCTCTTCCTGCCGGCGCCGCGCCGGTGGACCTGCTCCAGAGCCTCGAGTCCCGCTCGCCGCACCTGCGTGCTTTGCTTGCAGACCTGGAGTCCCACTCGCGAAAGCCGTCGGAACTGCCGTCTGTCGATTCGTGGGGAAGCTACTTCAATTGCGACTGCGAGGACGGGGAATGTCACCACCGCGAGGAATGGCACTGGGAGGTGCGCTTGCGTCTGCTCACAGCTATGGGCAGATGCCGGTCGCTCAGGACAATTCAACTGAATCCTCTGCGGAAGAGGGGTCACAGCGTGAGGCAGAACGAGGCGGTGGCGCTCTTATCAGGCTTGCAACACAACTTTGGGCTGAGGGAGCTGGATCTGTATGGCTACAAGGGTTTTGGGACGGCAGAAGCCTGCCTGACGGCACTGATTGCCGTCATCGACAGAACTTTTTCCTCACTGGAATCCCTCGGTCTGCAATATGTGGGATTGAGTGTAGAAGGCCTGGGTGCCATCGCTGCAGCCCTTGGACGCAATGCCAGCTCATCAGTGCTGTCCAGCTTGTCTCTGTGTGGGAACGACATTGGGAATGCTGTCGGGGCGCAACACTTGGCCGACATCCTTACCAACTCGCCCAAGCTCCGCACACTCTCGATGAGCAACATAGGGATGGACGAGGAAGGAGCCGTGGTGATTGCACAGGCCCTGGCGCATACCACACTGGCTGGGCTTAGAATCGGAGATCCTGCGCCCCGGAATCCAAACCAGCGCGCGCCCATGTTCCTCGTTCCACTGCTCCATGCTTTGGTGTGGCACACCGTGGCGGATCCTCCAGCTGCTGTTTCTGGCAATCACTCCATCACACGGCTTGACCTTGGGTGTCCGGGAGGCCAGGAGGCTGTGGAGCCGGGGCTGGGAGAAGCCCTGGCTCGGGTGCTTCGCACCAACCGGGCTCTGAAAGACCTCAAACTATCCAGCTTCTTCGTCACACGCGGATTGGGAGCTCTGCGGAAAACAGCAGCATCACCAAACTCCGGGTGATTCACTCGCCGCAGTCGGAGGATGATGACATGGATCCCATGCTGACCACCATCCTGGATGAGTGCAAGATTGTTGAGCAGGTGCAGATCCAGTTTGACAAGCCCTTTGGTCCGTCCAGCTTCACCAAGGCGTTTTTCCAAGGGTTCCTGCAGAAAAACCGCAGCATCAAGAGGCTGGTGTTGGATGGCTGGGATGGGCTGGACGAGGAGATGTTTGAAGACCTGATTCAATCCCTGTCCACCAACACCAACAGCTATCTCAGGCTGGATCACATCTCCATCAAGGGCACCTCATGGGAAAAGCAAGGCAGGGGCGAACGTCTGCAGAAGCGTTGAGATGCATTGCGAGTGCAGCCGGAGCTGGGTGCGTTGCTTGCAGACCTGGAGTCCCACTCGCCAGTGCTGCAGAAGCGTTGGGAGCTGCGTGCGTTGCTCGCAGACTTGGAGGACCCTGTTGAAGCTACTTCAATTGCGACTGCGAGGACGGGGAATGTCACCACCGCGAGGAATGGCACTGGGAGGTGCGCTTGCGTCTGCTCACAGCTATGGGCAGATGCCGGTCGCTGAGGAAGATTCGACTGAATCCTCCGGGAGATGGGTCACAGCGTGAGGCAGGACGAGGCGCTGGCGCTCTTATCAGGCTTGCAACACAACCTTGTGCTGGAGGAGCTGAATCTGTATGGCTACAAGGGTTTTGGGACGCCAGCAGCCTGCCTGCAGTTGAGTGCCATCATGGACAGAACTCATCCTCACTGGACTTGCTCGGTCTGCAACATCTGGGATTGAGTGCAGAAGGACTGGGTGCCATCGCTGCAGCCCTTGGACGCAATGCCAGCTCATCAGTGCTGTCCAGATTGTCTCTGTGGGAACGACATTGGGAATGCTGTCGGGGCGCAACACTTGGCCGACATCCTTACCAACTCGCCCAAGCTCCGCATACTCTGGATGAGCAACATAGGGATGGACGAGGAAGGAGCCGTGGTGATTGCACAGGCCCTGGCGCATACCACCACACTGGCTGGGCTCAGAATCGGAGATCCTGCGCCCCGGAATCCAAACCAGCCGCGCCCATGTTCCTCGTTCCACTTGCTCCAAGCTTTGGTGTGGCACACCCTGGCGGATCCTCCAGCTGCTGTTTCTGGCAATCACTCCATCACACGGCTTGTCCTTGGGTGTCCGGGAGGCCAGGAGGCTGTGGAGCCGGGTCTGGGAGAAGCCCTGGCTCAGGTGCTTCGCACCAACCGGGCTCTGAAAGACCTCAAACTATCCAGCTTCTTCGTCACACGCGGATTGGGAGCTCTGCGGGAAAACAGCAGCATCACCGAACTCTGGGTGATTCACTCGCCCCAGTCGGAGGATGATGACATGGATCCCATCCTGACCACCATCCTGGATGAGAGCGAGACTGTTGTGAGGGTGTGGATCCGATTTGACAAGCCCTTTGGTCCGTCCAGCTTCACCAAGGCGTTTTTCCAAGGGTTCCTGCAGAAAAACCGAAGCATCGAGAGGCTGGTGTTGAATGGCTGGGATGGGCTGGACGAGGAGATGTTTGAAGACCTGATTCAATCCCTGTCCACCAACACCAACACCCACCTCAGGCTGGATCACATCTCCATCAAGGGCACCTCATGGGAAAAGCAAGGCAGGGGCGAACGTCTGAGAAAGCGTTGAGAGATGCATTGCGAGTGCAGCCGGAGCTGCGTGCGTTGCTCGCAGACTTGGAGTCCCACTCGCCAGTGCTGCACTATCTGTGGATTTGTGGGAAGCTACTTCAATTGCGACTGCCAGGACAGGGAATGTCACCACCGCGAGGAATGGCACTGGGAGGTGCGCTTGCGTCTGCTCACAGCTATCGGCAGATGCCGGTCGCTGAGGAAGATTCATCTGAATCCTCCGGAAGAGGGTCACAGCGTGAGGAGGACGAGGCGCTGGCGCTCTTATCAGGCTTGCAACACAACCTTGTGCTGGAGGAGCTGAATCTGTTTGGCTACAAGGGGTTTGGGACGGCAGCCTGCCTGCAGGCACTGATTGCCGTCATCGACAGAACTCATCGCTCACTGGACTTCCTCGGTCTGCAATCTGTGGGATTGAGTGCAGAAGGACTGGGTGCCATCGCTGCAGCCCTTGGACGCAATGTCAGCTCTTCAGTGCTGTCCAGATTGTCTCTGTGTGGGAACGACATCGGAATGCTGTCGGGGCGCAACACTTGGCCGACATCCTTACCAAGTCGCCCAAGCTCCGCAATCTGGATGAGCAACATAGGCATGGACGAGGAAGGAGCCGTGGTGATTGCACAGGCCCTGGCGCATACCACTACACTGGCTGGGCTTAGAATCGGAGATCCTGCCCCGGAATCCAAACCAGCCCGCGCCCATGTTCCTCGTTCCATTGCTCCAAGCTTTGGTGTGGCACACCTGGCGGATCCTCCAGCTGCTGTTTCTGGCAATCACTCCATCACACGGCTTGTCCTTGAGTGTCCGGGAGGCCAGGAGGCTGTGGAGCCGGGCTGGGAGAAGCCCTGGCTCAGGTGCTTCGCACCAACCGGGCTCTGAAAGACCTCAGACTATCCAGCTTCTTCGTCACACGCGGATTGGGAGCTCTGCGAAAACAGCAGCATCACCAAACTCCTGGTGTTTCACTCGCGGCAGTCGGAGGATGATGACATGGATCCCATCCTGACCACCATCCTGGATGAGTGCAAGACTGTTGAGGAGGTGCAGATCCGGTTTGACAAGCCCTTTGGTCCGTCCAGCTTCACCAAGGCGTTTTTCAAGGGTTGCTGCAGAAAACCGCAGCATCAACAGGCTGGTGTTGGATGGCTGGGATGGGCTGGACGACGAGATGTTTGAAGACCTGATTCAATCCCTGTCCACCAACACCAACACCCACCTCAGGCTGGATCACATCTCCATCAAGGGCACCTCATGGGAAAAGCAAGGCAGGGGCGAACGTCTGGAGAAAGCGTTGGGAGCTGCGCGAGTGCAGCCGCAGCTGCGTGCGTTGCTCGCAGACTTGGAGTCCGAGTCGCCAGTGCTGCAAGAACTCCCATCTGTGGATTTGTGGGAAGCTATTTCGATTGCCTTTGCCAGGAGGCCTACAGGGAGTGTCAACACCGGGGCAGTGGCAGTGGTACGTACGCCTGCGCCTGCTCACAGCTATCGGCAAATGCCGGTCGCTGAGGAAGATTCATCTGAATCCTCCGGGAGGAGGGGCACAGCGTGAGGGAGGTAGAGGCGCTGGCGCTCTGCTATCAGGCTTGCAACACAACCTTGTGCTGGAGGAGCTGAATCTGTATGGCTACAAGGGGTTTGGGACGGCAGCCTGCCTGCAGGCACTGAGTGCCGTCATCGACAGAACTATCTCACTGGACTTGCTCGGTCTGCAATCTGTGGGATTGAGTGCAGAAGGACTGGGTGCCATCGCTGCAGCCCTTGGACGCAATGCCAGCTCAGTGCTGTCCAGATTGTCTCTGTGTGGGAACGACATCGGAATGCTGTCGGGCGCAACACTTGGCCGACATCCTTACCAACTCGCCCAAGCTCCGCAATCTGGATGAGCAACATAGGCATGGACGAGGAAGGAGCCGTGGTGATTGCACAGGCCCTGGCGCATACCACTACACTGGCTGGGCTTAGAATCGGAGATCCTGCGCCCCGGAATCCAAACCAGCCCGCGCCCATGTTCCTCGTTCCATTGCTCCAAGCTTTGGTGTGGCACACCCTGGCGGATCCTCCAGCTGCTGTTTCTGGCAATCACTCCATCACACGGCTTGTCCTTGAGTGTCCGGGAGGCCAGGAGGCTGTGGAGCCAGGGCTGGGAGAAGCCCTGGCTCAGGTGCTTCGCACCAACCGGGCTCTGAAAGACCTCACACTATCCAGCTTCTTCGTCACACGCGGATTGGGAGCTCTGCGGGAAAACAGCAGCATCACCAAACTCCTGGTGTTCCACTCGCGGCAGTCGGAGGATGATGACATGGATCCCATGCTGACCACCATCCTGGATGAGTGCAAGACTGTTGAGGAGGTGCAGATCCGGTTTGACAAGCCCTTTGGTCCGTCCAGCTTCACCAAGGCGTTTTTCAAGGGTTGCTGCAGAAAACCGCAGCATCAACAGGCTGGTGTTGGATGGCTGGGATGGGCTGGACGACGAGATGTTTGAAGACCTGATTCAATCCCTGTCCACCAACACCAACACCCACCTCAGGCTGGATCACATCTCCATCAAGGGCACCTCATGGGAAAAGCAAGGCAGGGGCGAACGTCTGGAGAGAGCGTTGTTAGCTGCGCGGCTGCAGCCGGAGCTGGCTGCCTTGCTTGCAGACTGGGAGTTGGGTGCGTTGCTCGCAGACTTGGAGTCCGAGTCGCCAGTGCTGCAAGAACTCCCATCTGTGGATTTGTGGGAAGCTATTTCGATTGCCTTTGCCAGGAGGCCTACAGGAGTGTCAACACCGGGGCAGTGGCAGTGGTACGTACGCCTGCGCCTGCTCACAGCTATCGGCAAATGCCGGTCGCTGAGGAAGATTCATCTGAATCCTCCGGGAGGATGGGCACTTACAGCGTGAGGGAGGTAGAGGCGCTGGTGCTGCTATCAGGCTTGCAACACAACTCTGTGCTGGAGGAGCTGGGGCTGTTTGGCTACGTGGGCTTTGGGACGGCACGCTGCCTGCAGGCACTGACTGGCGTCGTGGAGAGAGCTTATGTCTCATTGGACTTGCTGGATCTGCGATATCTGGGATTGAGTGCAGAAGGACTGGGTGTCATCGCTGCAGCCCTTGGACGCAACGGCAGCTCAGTGCTGTCCAGATTGCGTCTTTGTGGGAACGACATCAGGAATGCTGTCGGGCGCAACATTTGGCCGACATCCTGAGGAATTCGATCGCCCTCCGCAATCTCTGGATGAGCAATATTGGCATGGATGAGGAAGGAGCCGTGCTGATTGCAGAGGCCCTGGCGAATACCACCACCCTGATCCGAGCTTAGAATCGGAGATCCTGTGTTCATTGGTCCAATTCTCGAAGCTTTGGTGTGGCACACCTGGTGGATCCTCCAGCTGCTGTTTCTGGCAATCACTCCATCACAGGCTTGTTCTTGAGTGCCCAGGAGGCCAGCAGGCCGTGGAGCCAGGACTGGGAGAAGCCCTGGCTCAGGTGCTGCGCACCAACCGTGCTCTCACTGACCTCAGACTTGCCAGCTTCTTCGTCACACGCGGATTGGAAGCGCTACCTGAAAACAGCAGCATCACCCAACTCCAAGTAAGTCACACGCGGAATTCGGAGGATGATGACATGGATCCTATGCTGATCACGATTCTTCAGGAGTGCAAGAATGTCCAGCAGCTGCAGCTTCAGTTTATAAGCCCTTTGGTCCATCCAACTTCTCCAAGGCGTTTTTCCAAGGGTTGCGGGATAATCGTAGCATCAAGACGCTTGTGTTGGATGACTGCGAAGGATTGGATGACTACATGTTCCAGAACTTGATGCGGTCTCTGGGACGCAACTGCAACAACGTCCTGGAGAACATTTCCATCAAGAAAACAACCTGGGAAAGCGAAGGCAAAGGAATATACATCCAGAATGCTCTCTCAAGGAACATGCGCAGAAGAAGCGCTGCTCCGCATGGTAGGTGCCCCAAGCCAGTAGCTAGCTACCCTTGTCCTGATTTGTATCTACAGTCAGAACCCACAAACTCAGATGTATACTGACCCCTTCTCACTTGTGCAGGTTCGGAAGAAGTGCCACCACCGGTCACGGCAACTGTGGCAACCTCTGATGCCGCAGCAGGTAATGAAACTACATGAATCCATGGATTTGATCCAACCACTTCCAAGCTGTTGTTGTTGTTGCAACTAGTTTGAATGCCTGTACCGAATGCACCACTTGATGCTGCTGCTGGCAGGCAGTCTGATGATTGACTGATTGGCTGTCTTTGTTTTCACCACAATTTCCAGTTGCTGTTCCTGAGGAGCTCAGTACCCTGCTTGCCGACCTCGACTCACCTTCGCCACACTCAGTAGTCTTCCTCGTGTGAAGCGTTTGGGCACTTGTTCAAGAGGGACGTGGAACATCCAAAGGTGGAACTTGAACTGCGCATGCGCCTTATGAAGGCTATCGGAAATGCCCCACACTCAGATTCATAGATCTCGACCCTCTTGGGCGTCGAAATTACAGGGTGACGGTGGCAGAGGCGATGGCGCTGCTGGAAGGCCTGAGCTCGAATGCAATAGTGGAACGGCTGGACTTGAGTGGCTTCCTTGGTTTTGGAACAGGTGAAGTCTGCGCTGCAATCGCCGCTATCTTGCAATCCAGCCGCACCTTGCAATTTCTGAATATGGGATACACTGGCATGACTGTCGAAGGACTGGCTTGCATGCGAAATAATAGCAGCACTGTGCTTCGCACCTTGAACCTTTCTGGAAACACGACTGTTGGAGAAGGTGTAGGAGCTCAACACCTGGCTAATATCCTGACCAGCACTCCCGCGCTTCGCCACCTGGGGATGTGGGATATAGGGATGGATGAGGCGGGAGCATTGATGATAGGGGATGCTCTGGCACAGAACACCACACTTGACAGGCTGGACATAGGATTTAATCAAGCGTCAAGGCCAAACCAGGCAGGGATGATGGCCACGCTGTTAGTTCGAGCATTCCTCCCTACCAAATTTCTTTCTGGTAACAAGTCTGTCACACATCTCGGGCTGAAAGTATGGGAAGCAGGACAGCCTGTCATCCCTGAATTGCGAGAAGCTGTGGCCGCACGCTTCATGGGAACCATACTTGGAGGCATCTCGATGTATGTACCTGCTTTATAAGGCAGGGATTGGAGGGCTGTGTGACAACAGCAGCGTTATCCGTGTGACAGTCCGACATGGTAGCTCTAGTGCTGAGGAACAAGGGATGTGCAATCCTGCAGACAGTGGAAAAGTTTACAATTAGCTCAGAACAGTTTGGGACCTTTGGGATCATCCGACCTCCCAAGACGTTTTCAAATCGTTGCAGGACAATCGTTACCTCAACAGGTTGGTGTTGGATGGCTGGAAAGGGTTGGACGACAATATGTTCCAAGACCTGTTGCGGGCTCTGCAAGTGAACACCAATTTGAAGAGTATATCGTTCGAGAACACTGTGTGGAAAAGTCAGGAAAAGGAGCTGCAGTGGATGAACTACTACGCCAAAACAGGGAATACCGGAAAGCTCTGGCAGGGGCTCCAACAATGCCAGTGAAATCATGTCGCCTCGTACTTTGTGGATTTCCATATGCAGGTGAGCACATGCTGAACCCAAAGTTTGTACATCCCAAATGGCGTAGTTTGTCAGACTTCACTGCAGTTGTTTCTGTCTTCTCACATCTGTTTTCTTGTCTTTATTGCCGTTGTTTTCGTCTCCGAGTGTAATCGGTGGTAAATGTTGCTGTTTCAGGAAAACCACGATACGGAATACGTTGATGAGTATGCAAACACACGAAAACGATGTTGAGATGGAGGGTGAAACGATTTCGAAGCACATACCTCGAACCCTTGGGTTTGAGGTTGAGGTGATAAAAGATGGTCCAGCCTTGAGAATTACCGTTTGGGATCTTGCAGGGCACCAGGAGTTTCATGCTCTTCACGATTTCGTCTTTCCTGCTGTGAATAACTCTTCTCTCTTCTTGTTTGTCTATAACCCGTTCAAATTTGGTGGTAATTATTCAAGTGCGGAAATGAAGGATAGAAAGGATTTTCGAGATGAATTTATTTATTGGCTTAAATTTATTGCTTCCAACTCGCGGTTAGCTCAACAGGTGAAACCTTATGTTCATGTGGTGGTAACATTTGGTGACAAGCTTGAAGGTAGGATGTCTTCTTGAAATCTGAGGAAGTGTTGGTGATGAAGAAAAGTTCATGGCTGTTGTGGAAACATCCAATGAACCCACTTTCATCAATGGACAAAGTTGGAAAGATGTGTGTATACGCAGCCTTATAGAGGAAAAGCTACAACAACGTATTAGCATTGGCCCCAATTCCCAATATTTGTGAGCAGACCCGTACATGTACAAAGATGGGCTGAGGATCAACAAGGTATGCCAATCATTTCTGAGAAGTTTAGTGAGTTGTTTTAGCACATGTAAGGTGGCAGCATCCACTCATCTCGGAGGATTATGAAGATTTCTTAGAGACTTCATGGACAAAAGAGGATAGCTGGAAAGTAGTAGCATCATATCTCAAGGATTCAGGGGAGATCATATATTTTCAGATGTCGGAACTGATGGTCATCAATCTCCAATGGCTAGGAATGGGAGTTTTGGTCAGCTGATTAGTATATTTGGTGAACGGACAATAGCAGATTGGCTTCAAGTTCAAAATGGGTTTATCAGCAAATATGGGTTGAGTAGCCTTCTAAAATGTCTTTGAACAAGGTAGGGCTTGATGAAACCATTGTGAGCGAGGAAAAATTCATCCAACTGATGTGTGAGTTGCACCTTTGCATGAAAGTGGAGATGAGGAAGGAGAAGTGCGTTATTTTGTTCCAATATGTATGTATAAAGAAGAAGATTTATTAGGAGTTGATCAGCTTAGTATGGCCTTCACACGGTGGTAATCTTCATGATTATATCTTTATGGGTTTGCGTCTACAATGTGATGATCAAGATTGTACATTCCTCACACCAGGATTTTTCCCTAGGTTACAGGTTGTAACTTTTCTCAAGTTGAATATCTTTTGTTTTATGTCCTGAAACTTCTTCTTTGTTTTATTATTATTAACTAGTCTCATTGTTCCTATATATTGTAGGTACTTTTATACACATATTGTTTGAAAATGAAGTGGGTTGATGAGGATAGACGAGGTGATTCAGGAATAAAACTACAGCCTAATGTCCTTTTAATATCTGCAGAGGCAATGGATATCTTTGTGGAATTTAATGCCAAAGTGGGTTGTTACATAGATATATTGGCCCGATCTACTCAAGGCTATTTAGAGTCCATGTCATTTTGAAGGAACATATTGTATCTCGATTCGGGCATTTTGTGCTTCGCATGAGGGTTGTGCAGGGGTCACACTAGTTGAAGGTGTTCTTCGACATGAATGTGTAGCGTCCCTCACTCTATGCAGATACAGGAGATACGAGTGTATCCTGACGAACGAGCTAGTTGAAAGGGTGGCTGCTGCAAAAGATCAACGTCGTGCACACTCCACGCAATCTTGGAAGCCTGTTAGCGACAGCAACACCCTGGGCGATCCAATCATTTTAAAGGCCAACCATGAGTATGCAACGGTGGTGGATGGCCATGTCATTTTGGGACGAAAAGAGGACCTTGCCAAAGCCGAAGCAGAGTTCCAAGGTTTGAAGCTCTCAATTCTGTGGATAGTTTGTGTTGCAGTAGGTGTCCTTCTTCTCTTCACAAGTAGTTTCTAAGTAGCTTTGCACAAGTAGGCCGTTTCTTGCATACTCTAAGGCTATACCTGTTGCAGGATTGAAATCCAGTAGTAGTTGCTTTGGTGGAACTCCTACACAGCTATCCCCGCAAGTAGGGAAGCTTGTGCGAAAGAGCAACTTGTTGAGTAGCCTTCTAAAATGTCTTTGAACAAGGTAGGGCTTGATGAAACCAATGTGAGCGAGGAAAAATTCATCCAATTAATGTGTGAGTTGCACCTTTGCTATGAAAGTGGAGATGTGGACGGAAAAACTCAATATTTTGTTCCAATAAGTATGTATAAAGAAGAAGATTTATTAGGAGTTGATCAACAGTTAGTATGGCCTTCACAGAGTCTGGATCATGATTATATCTTTATGGGTTTGCGTTTACAATGTGATGATCAAGATTGTACATTCCTCACACCAGGATTTTTTCCTAGGTTACAGGTTCGTAACTTTTCTAAAGTTGAATATCTTTTGTTTTATGTCCCTGAAAACTTATTCTTTAGTTTTTATCATTATTAACTACTGACTAGTCTCATTGTTCCTATATATTGTAGGTTTTTTATACAAATATTGTTTGAAAATGAAGTGGGTTGATGAGGATAGACGAGGTGATTCAGGAATAAAACTACAGCCTAATGTCCTTTTAATATCTGCAGAGGCAATGGATATCTTTGTGGAATTTAATGCCAAAGTGGGTTGTTACATAGATATATTGGCCCGATCTACTCAAGGCTATTTAGAGTCATGTCATTTTGAAGGAACATATTGTATCTCGATTCGGGCATTTTGTGCTTCGTATGAGGGTTGTGCAGGTCACATTGGTTGAAGGTGTTCTTCGACATGAATGTGGCATCCCTCACTCTATGCGACATAGGAGACACGAGTGTATCGACATAAGCTAGTTGAAAGCGGTGGCTGCAAAGGATCCGTCTGCACACTCCACGCAATCTTGGAGCGCACTGGGCGATCACTATTTTAAAGGCCAACCGAGAGTATGCAACGGTGGTGGATGGCCGCGTCATTTTGGGACAAAAAGAGGACCTTGCCAAAGCCGAAGCAGAGTTCCAAGGTTTGAAGCTCTCAATTCTGTGGATAGTTTGTGTTGCACTAGGTGTCCTTCTTCTCTTCACAAGTAGTTTCTAAGTAGCTTTGCACAAGTAGGCCGTTTCTTGCATACTCTAAGGCTATACCTGTTGCAGGATTGAAATCCAGTAGTAGTTGCTTTGGTGGAACTCCTACACAGCTATCCCCGCAAGTAGGGAAGCTTGTGCGAAAGAGCAACTTGATTTGAGTAGTTATCCTAACTCTAGCAGTATGGAAGAAGGTAATCGAAGAGGTTTGGCAGTGGTTGTGAGTGCGGAAGAGGACAGACCGGGAGGATCTGTAGACAGAGGGCGACTTGATTTTCTTTTCAACACATTGGGCTTTCATACTGATTTTTAGTGGACAGTTCTGACAGTGTCAAAGCACACATGAGGAAAGTTGCCGATCTCTCTGCCCTTGAAAAGGACGATTGCTTTGTGTGTTGCATCAATGCTCATGGGGGGATTGAAGAAAATGGCAGAGACTACATTGAAATTGGAAAACCACCCCGGGAGAAGCTATATGTTTACGATGACATCGTGAAGCCCATTTGTGAATCCAAGTGGTTGAAAGACAAGCCTAAGGTGTTTCTGATCAATGCTTGTCGAGCCATCCAAAGTGGGAAAGCTAAGGACTCTGAAGTCGAGGGTAGCCAAATTGTGAGTGAGAGAGCCGGAGAAGATCTACGCCTGCTTTCTGAGAAGGATTGTCTCACCTTCTTCTCGACCAGTCATGGACAACAATCGTTCAGAGATGTCAACAATGGCTCAAACTTTATCATAGCTTTGATGGAAGCCATCATTCAGGGGTCGGAAAGAAAGGATGATATGTTCAGCATTTTAACATCAGTGATTGCCAAGGTCACGGAGATGCCATGTTGGCTCCGAAATCAAGAAGGGTCCTATGAGAAGATACCCCAGTGTCCGGTGTTTTCCTCCACACTCACGAGAAAGCTTTGGTGGTGGCCTCGGTGTGGCCATGTTCCTTCATAATAACCGGATTGTAATAGAATCATCGTTCCCAGCAAGACACTGTTGGTGCAGCGAATTGCTTCTAATATGGTCTTCTCATTTGTCCTTTTCTGTTCATTTCTTATTTAGGTTCGCACACAATTTGGATGATAAACGACTCCTTCTGTGGATGAACCTGTAGGTGAGAGCTCATGGACTGTAAGGAGGAAAGAATGAGGGAGTTGTGGAGCTGTAGTTTAAGAAAGCAAGTCCAGATTTAAGCGTTCCTCTTATCGAATGACTTCTAGTCCTTTTGCATACAAGATGTGTGTTCCATCTTCCTGAGCAGTCCATGCATGAACAGGATGTCCCTCACTTAAATCGCGTCTGAGGCTTGCCATCCTGTCCCTCACTTAAATCACGTCCGAGGCTTGCCTTTCTTTCACGAGGACAAAAGACAGAGCGCGGACAGTAGGTCATATGGTGCCAAACCATCGTCTCCGGTGTTAGGGCTATGGAATTTTCGCTGTTGAAATCTGGATTAGGTTACTTTTCATGCATCACCGACAACACGAACTTGTTTGTAAGGTAGTGCTGTCCTTCCGGTTGTGCTGACGTCATCCATCATCTGCATGTATGCTGCCTGCGGGAGGTTGGAGGATGCGTTGCAGGTTTTTAATGGATTGGCTGCTCCCAATTCTTATTCGTGGTCCTCCATAACGGAAGCAGATGTTGGCAATGTACAGGCCAGGCAGGCAATCGAGATCTATTTGAGGATGCGACAGTCATCCCCTATGCTGGCAGATAATCATCTGTTTGTGGCAACACTTAAGGCTTGAGCCAGTGCAGAAGATCTGACATCAAGGAGACAGGTCCATGTCGATGTCCTGAATAGTGTGCTTGAGCCTGATGTATTTGTCAGGAGCTGCCTGGAGGAAATGTATGCAAGATGTGGGAGGTTGGATGATGCTCGCACGATCTTTGACAAGTTGGACTGGAGAATGTGGTCACATGGAATACGCTGCTTGGAGGGTATGCAGGGTGGGCGTGGGCAAGAAGCCCTTGCGCTCTATGCAAGTATGCAAGAGGAGGGAATCACTCTACCTGACCCTGTCACGTTTTTGTGCCTCCTCAAAGCATGTGGTAGCAGTGGAACACAACACCAGGGAGTGCAGCTTCATTCACAAATACAGGAAGCAGGTCTCGGATCTGAGGTGATGGTGGGAAGCTGCCTCGTAGATATGTATGCAAGATGTGGAAGCTTGGATGATGCCCGGACTGCCTTTGACAACATGACCAGAAGAAATGTGGTGACCTGGAACGTGATGCTCGCAGCATATGCTGATCGTGGGCTAGGTGAAGAAGCCCTGTCTCTTTATGCAACAATGCAACAAGAGGACGTTACTTCAGCAGATGACATAACTTTTGTGTGCATTCTGAAAGCATGTAAAAGCATCGGGCCATTGGAGCAGGGAAGGCAGCTACATGACAAGTTTCAGGAGATGGGGCTGCAAGTTGACGTGGTCATTTCGAGCTGCCTGGTGGACATATATGCAAACTGTGGAAGCTTAGAGGATGCCCGCAGGGTGTTTGACGAGTCAGCCACAAGAGATGGCAGTGTATGGTCAGCACGGGATGGGTCAGGAAGCTCTCATGTGCTACGACAAAATGGTGGTGGTAGGCATCTGGTGTGGGAAGGTTTGCAGTACTTCAAATCCATGAACAGATATCACGGGATAGCTCCCAGAGCTGAGCACTATGTCTGTATGATAGATCTCCTGGGACGTGCTGGACGCTTCAAAGTGGTAGAAGAGCTCTTGTCAAGTATGCCGATGCAGCCTACTCTTTCCTTTCCATGTTGATGTCTCTGCTGGGCTTCCTGCAGGAAGCACAGTAATGTATCTCTCGCGGAGAACAAGTCTTCGATCTGGCGGTGCGTCTGCAGCCCACAAATGCCGCAGCATACATGTTGATGTCATAGATGTACGCTGATGCGGGCCTTCCAGAGGACGCCCATAGGGTGGACAAGCGCAGGAAGACGGAAAGTGCTGCGTGGAAAGAGCCAGGCTGGAGCTGGATAGCGCATCCCGAGAAAGTGTATGACATGTTAGCCGAGGTAACCTGTAAGCTTAAGGAGGCAGCACAGGCAAAGCAGAGCGTGTGCTCGGTATCCTCATCTCTGTCCGAGGGTCCCTCATGATGCGTCCCTCTGCCCTCTACTACGTGCAGGTCTTGGGAAATGGATGGTGAGCATTGCTTCTGGGAGGCTACGTGCATCCACGCAAAGACAGCTCACCTTGAGAGCATCAGGTGGCACAGGAATATACCTGTTCTGTTGCACATAGCAGTCTTGGTGAGATGAAAGAGCATTGCTTGACGTGGTGAAAAACGAGCCCAGCAAACAGTGTACGGATTCGGGCTGGACATCTCGCCTCCTTGAAACTATGGAATTCAGAGACAGCTTGTCAGGAGTCGGTCTCATCCGGTTCCTTTCATGGACGAAAGAGAGAGATTGCAGTGGCACTCCTGAGGCTGAAAGCCACTCACAAGGCAGCCGACGAAGCACAGAAAAATGTAGTCCGAAACCACTGATGTCAGGAATGCCTTGTCGTGCAAAGTCTACAGTGTACACAGGTGTGTAACAAGTGGCTAGAGAGGCGGCTTCGCAGGCGTGCAGAAGTTGCTCCACTGCACGCTTCTCCGCGCCGCTGGCCAGCACTGGGCCAGCAGGTGTGGATTCGAGTCTCTCTGGAGTGGGATGTTGTGGGTTCTGCTTGGCTTCTTTTGCAAGTCCTCCTGACAAGGTGGGACGTTGTTGTGAAGGTTGGGCTATGGCGGATCCATCTCTTCCTGCCGGCGCCGCGCCGGTGGACCTGTTGCAGAGCCTCGAGTCCCGCTCGCCGCAGCTGCGTGCTTTGCTTGCAGACCTGGAGTCCTCCTGCCGTCTGTCGATTCGTGGGAAGCTACTTCAATTGTGACTGCGAGGACGGGGAATGTCACCACCGCGAGGAATGGCACTGGGAGGTGCGCTTGCGTCTGCTCACAGCTATGGGCAGATGCGGGTCGGTCAGGAGGATTCGACTGAATCCTCTGCGGAAGAGGGTCACAGCGTGAGGCAGGACGAGGCGGTGGCGCTCTTATCAGGCTTGCAACACAACCTTGGGCTGAGGGAGCTGGATCTGTTTGGCTACAAGGGTTTTGGGACGGCAGCAGCCTGCCTGCAGTTGAGTGCCATCATGGACAGAACTCATCCCCCTCTACTACGTGCAGGTCTTGGGAAATGGATGGTGAGCATTGCTTCTGGGAGGCTACGTGCATCCACGCAAAGACAGCTCACCTTGAGAGCATCAGGTGGCACAGGAATATACCTGTTCTGTTGCACATAGCAGTCTTGGTGAGATGAAAGAGCATTGCTTGACGTGGTGAAAAACGAGCCCAGCAAACAGTGTACGGATTCGGGCTGGACATCTCGCCTCCTTGAAACTATGGAATTCAGAGACAGCTTGTCAGGAGTCGGTCTCATCCGGTTCCTTTCATGGACGAAAGAGAGATTGCAGTGGCACTCCTGAGGCTGAAAGCCACTCACAAGGCAGCCGACGAAGCACAGAAAAATGTAGTCCGAAACCACTGATGTCAGGAATGCCTTGTCGTGCAAAGTCTACAGTGTACACAGGTGTGTAACAAGTGGCTAGAGGCGGCTTCGCAGGCGTGCAGAAGTTGCTCCACTGCACGCTTCTCCGCGCCGCTGGCCAGCACTGGGCCAGCAGGTGTGGATTCGAGTCTCTGGAGTGGGATGTTGTGGGTTCTGCTTGGCTTCTTTTGCAAGTCCTCCTGACAAGGTGGGACGTTGTTGTGAAGGTTGGGCTATGGCGGATCCATCTCTTCCTGCCGGCGCCGCGCCGGTGGACCTGTTGCAGAGCCTCGAGTCCCGCTCGCCGCAGCTGCGTGCTTTGCTTGCAGACCTGGAGTCCTCCTGCCGTCTGTCGATTCGTGGGGAAGCTACTTCAATTGTGACTGCGAGGACGGGGAATGTCACCACCGCGAGGAATGGCACTGGGAGGTGCGCTTGCGTCTGCTCACAGCTATGGGCAGATGCGGGTCGGTCAGGAGGATTCGACTGAATCCTCTGCGGAAGAGGGGTCACAGCGTGAGGCAGGACGAGGCGGTGGCGCTCTTATCAGGCTTGCAACACAACCTTGGGCTGAGGGAGCTGGATCTGTTTGGCTACAAGGGTTTTGGGACGGCAGCAGCCTGCCTGCAGTTGAGTGCCATCATGGACAGAACTCATCCCCCACTCTACTCCCTCGGTCTGCAATATGTGGAATTGAGTGCAGAAGGCCTGGGTACCATCGCTGCAGCCCTTGGACGCAATGTCATCTTATCAGAGTCTGGAAGCCACAGTGGGCTGTCCGCATTGTCTCTGTGTGGGAAGGACATCGGGAATGTTGTCGGGGCGCAACACTTGGCCGACATCCTTACCAACTCGCCCAACCTCCGCAGACTCTCAATGAGCAACATAGGTATGGACGAGGAAGGAGCCGTGGTGATTGCACAGGCCCTGGCGCATACCACCACACTGGCCGAGCTCACAATCGGAGATCCTGCGCCCTGGAATCCAATGTGGCCACGTGGAGTACGCTGCTTGCAGATTAATGCTCAGGGCGGCCGTGGGCAAGAAGCCCTTGCCCTCCATGCTAGGATGCAAGAGGAGGGAATCCGTCTGCCTGGTCAGCCATGTCATGTTTGTGTGCCTCCTAAACGCATAGAGCCCTACACCAGGGGCGGCAGCTTCATTCACAAATTTATGAAGCAGGAGTGGGATGAAAGAGCGGATTCTCGACAAAGCAGGTGCTTGACTCCGATGTGAGATGAAAGAGCGGAAGATGCGTCACGTTTCTGAATCCAGTTCGCAGTGTTCAGTACGGATAGGATGGATAACACGAATTCCTGACCAGACATCTCCTTGCAAGAATGTATCCTTTCCTGGAAGGCCCAGTCATCCACGAGACATAGTTGGTAGTGGAGCTGTCCTCCCAAGTCCGAACCCCTTGCTCCACTCACAAGATGCTGCATGCCTCCGGTTGTCTGTTGACAGGAATCTTCTTGACTATACTGCGGGCTTGGTGGTGAGAGATTGAAAGAGCGGTGCTTGACAGACTCGGCAAAGAGATGAACTCTTCAAGTTCTGATCCCGGTTCAGAGTGTACTGTACGGATTGGGTGAACAATATGGAATTCGGACAACACCTGGCAGCGATTCATCCCTTGATGGAAGACCGGTTGCCACCAGAGACATCGTAGTGGAGCCCTCCTCCGAAGTTGAACCCCTTTCTCCACTCACGAGATTCTGCAGGCCTCGTACTGTATGTATGTAACCTGCACACGTAGTGAGATGTTGACTTGAATGAATTACGAGGACTGGTTGTGAAAGTGTATTTTTGAAGCTTTTGGCTGCAGATTTGAGGTGCTTAGGCAGGGAGGTACATGGGAGGGAAATTTGAATGGTCAGCCTGAGTCAAAGCCTACAGAACGACTCTCTGCTTCTTTCCCAGTAGAGGAGGCACTACATCAATTTCCATATTTGCTGCTGTCCCAGCCATAATTCTCATAGCAAATTTGTCGTTGAACGGTTCAAGTGTGGAAGCGTCTCTTCTCATAGCCCTGCACTAAGCATATCAGGCTTTAAACTCTGCCAAGCAGACGTCCAATACGAATTGCAAATGTTCATTACATATACCTACCAGAACAGATCGGCGGGGCCGATAAACATGTATTGCTTCATCCTTCATCCGGGTGTGCGCAGGGCCGCAGGCTGCATCCGATTTATTTGCGAAGCATCTCCAGGGCTGGTAGGCTGGTTGGAGCGCATCCAAATCTGGTTGGACCAGAGCCCGGTCCTCATTTCCTTTATCAGCGCCACCACATACTGCGACAATAAGCTCACCATTGTGGTGCTGCTGTGGAAATGCGCAGAGGAAACAAATGATGTTTGATGCCTTTGCTCTTCATTGAAATGTAACCAGCGTACCTAAGGCTCGCTATACACGTATGTACACCTAGTCTACTTCAAAGTGATAAAGTGATTGCTGCCGGCAGTTCAGCGTGTGCAAGCACTGATTGCTTTCTGAAGATCGCAGGCCCTGTAAGGAATGGAAGCCGGCTTTTGGGACGGATGGACAGGGTGGACAATATCGAAATCAGACAACACCTCGCAGGGGTTCGTCCTTCCCTGGAAGGCCCCGCCGTCCACAAGAGACATAGTAGGCCGGGGAGCCCTCCTCCGAAATCCCCAGCTTGGATAAGCTAGATGTGCAGGGAGTTGAGGTGAGCGTGGAAGGCCTGGCTCATATCTCCGCAGCCTTGCGAGACAACAACAGTGGCTCATTTCTCCGCAAGTTGTGCCTCGATCGCACCTACATAGAGAATGCTGCAGGGGCGGGGCACGTAGCCGGCATCCTCACCCACTCGCCTGTGCTGCGAACCTTGGGGTTGTCCGGGATAGGAATGGATGATGCGAGCGCCGCGGTGATTGCCAACGCTGTGGCCCGCAGCACCACACTAACAAGGCTCGCCATCGGGTATGACCGGCATGCGCAGGAGAACCTTGAGCAGGCAGCCAGGTTGATTCCTCTCTTGACAGCCTCCTCCAGCTCGGACGCGGAGCCCAGACTATTCAACCAATCCATCACCAATCTCTGGCTCTGGCTCTAGCTCGAGGTAACCGGGGTGCCAGGAGGAGGCAAGGATAGCGCTGCGGAGGCTGTGCTCGCGGAAGCCATGGCTGTAATGCTTTGCTCCAACACCACTTTGAAGGTTCTGAATATACATATCCAGCTTTCTTGTGACCCTCGGCTTGTCCGCACTGCCTCACATCAGCAGCATCCTTGGCACTTCAATTGCACCACCACCATTCCCTGGATGAGGAGGAGCTGGATCCTGCGCTGCTGCAAATCCTGCACAGGTGCGCGAACCTGGATATGCTGGGACTCCAGTTCATGAAACCCTACGGGAGCAAGTCCATCAAGGAGCTGTTCACGCACAACAACCCTAGCATCGAGGTGCTGGCGTTGGATGGTTGGGATGGCCTGGACGACCACATGTTGGAGGACCTAGTTCGATCTCTTTCCACCACCTCTCCGGCGTTGGCACTCTTATCGAGCTTGCAACACAACCCTGTGCTGCAGCAGCTGGGTTGGAGTGGCTACATGGGCTTTGCGACGACACCAGCTTGCGTGCAGGCACTGTCGGCCGCCATCCACAAATCTTCTCTCTCATTAGTGTACCTGCGTTTTCAGGGTGTGGGATTGTGTGCACAAGGGCTGGGTGACATCGTTCCACCCCTTGGACGCAACGGCACCGTAGTCCTGTGCAAATTTGCTCTAGATCCGAGTGGGAACGATCACGCCGGATCACAATCGTCCTCCGGATCCTGCATTCCATCGCTCAATCACACAGCTTTTTCTTGAGTGTCCGGGAGGCCAGCAGGCCGTGGAGCCGGGGTTGGGAGAAGCCCTGGCTCGCGTGCTTCGATCCAACCGTGCTCTGGATCAGCTCTCAATTGACAGATTCTTCGTCACGCGGATTGTGGGAACTGGCTTTGTGCAGCTGAAGCTTCTTCAGGATGACACTTACCTGTACCTGGAATCGTTTGTGCTGAATTTTACAACCTGTTGTCAGAGCTTGATCGAGGTTGAAGGCCGAGATCAATCACCTCGAAGGAAGAGCGAAACCCTGACACGATCCCAGCGTGCTCCGAGAGCGAGAGCAAGTTGCGGAACTGTGTAAAGCATGATTGTGGCCAATACCACAGAACTCGGTTAGCACCCTGGCGCCACCAGCCGGTAAGGGTAATGTGCTTGATGAAAGTTTTTGGTGCTGTCCGCTGACGCTTCTTGTCCTTCGTGTTCGACGATGGACGAGAAGCTAATTCCCAAAACTGGATTATGGTGGCTTTGACATGCGGCGAAAGAATGTCAGATCTTGGTTTCCTCCCGGCACCCAACCAAGTTTTCTCACTTGGAATATGCGCTTCCTGCCTTGTGCCCAGGGCTCGATGGATCTGCTTCCTACTCACATTGGTCAGGGCTCGATGGATCTGCTTCCTACTCACACCAATGTGCCGCGAAAGCGTTGAAACCAGGTGGTTGCCTTGGATATCCTCTACCAAGATGACGTTAAATAGGGTGTTCCTCGCTCGCAGATGGTCGCCAACTTGAACTGCCTTCATGCTTGTGCAAGCCTCACGCACATTGTTCAGCAACAATGCTCCCAACTGGTGCTCTTTTGCTTTCTTTGCAGCTGCTGGCTGGTACATCTTCAGCAATGGAACGCAGCTGAACATCTCCAGAATGTCTTTCCGGCACTGGCCTGTATATGAACTTGTAAGGTCAAGGAATTGGTGGGCTAAGTTGCGACCCACATCCTGCTTCCGACGCACAGAGCATTCTCGAATATCAAAATTTGCAGCAAGAGCCCGCTGACGCTCTCTATGCCTCTGCACTCTGACACTTGACGTCTTCACACCTGCATTTTGTGGCATGACTGGAGCGGCAGGTACACCTGCCCTCTGTTCATTTTGTGCTGCTTGAGGCTCCTCCACTGATCTCTGCTCCTGTGGCATTTGCAGATGGATTGCTACTCTCCTCCCTTGGGACTCCAGAGAACTTGCTTCAGTGCGAGCTGCTTCTGTTTGTAGGGCAAGTGCTTGCCGTTCTCGCTGACGCCGTTTATTCGCGGCCCAACGACTGGGATGATGGTGACCGAGCCATATGAACCTTCAAAACCACTGAAACCTCCACATACGGTAACAAGGTCAGGTCGCCCCAAATAAAGAGCAGCAAAAAGAACAGCCCTTTACCGGCACTCACAGATACAGTGTGGAAGTACCGGGCTCCCAACACTGCTAGCAGCACATGCAGCCCACGTCCGGCTGGAATCCTCCTGCGCTCTCAATTGACCTCACCACTGCAACGCCTGCACACAAAAAAGCAACCACACCATCATTTGACTACCAGTGCAGGCTGCAGCCTAGGAGTAGGACCAGCCCAGCGCCAGACTGGCAGAAGCATTAGCGGCAGCAATGGAAGGCACTATGCAAACCCTCACTCTGTGCTCTATCCTCGAGAGAAAAGAAGCCCTTGAATGCGGTGCCTATCTCATATGCCTCGAATGCCTATTTTGCTGGATGTTGGGCTCCTCACTTTCGTGGCATCACGAACCAAGTCCACTTCGTCAAGGCAGGCGGTGTGCCGCGAGAATTTGGATCATTGAATTAAACGGTGCTGACCCCGTTACCCATGTTAAAAGTCCAAAAAAACTGTTTTGAACTTGAGCGCGGGCAAGCCGGTTCCCCAAGTTCATAAAACCAGCGTGACAAATGGTTGCTTAGTGAAACAATGCCCGTCCCCAAAAGTTACCAAATTCATAACTTAATTTCTTAATATTTTAATGATTATTTTAAATCTAAAATTTAACCTTAGATGAAAATAATCTATTTCTGTAACCTGTAAAAAAATCATATAGTATGGACAAGAAATAAATTAGGTAAATTATTAACGTGATGTGATGACAAAATAACAACGTTTCAGCCGTTTCTCACTAATGTGTGCACCAAACTGTGCTTGCACCCGTATACACTACTAGAAAAAGGGGAGAGGGCGGGGCAATGTAACATAATTTTGTAACACTTTGCACACATAATGCTACATTAACAAAGGAGCACCTTTATTGCAATGCTTGCCAAAAAGTATCACAAAATTTTGTTTGGTGTCTGGCCCAAGCACGTAGGTGTTATAAAAGTGTTACACTTGAGCTCCGAGTGTTATAAGACTGTTATAACGCTGACATGGGTTGAGGGTCCGGGTGTTACATGCATGTTACATGTGGCCGAATGGGTTATGGTCTCATCACGTTGTCATCCCAATAATTTTGATTTAGCTTTTTCTTTAATGACAAGTTCAACATCACATGTCCCTTTTTAGCCACTAAGAGTTACCTTCAAGATATCACGCTTTTTCTTTAATGACAAGTTCAACATCACATGTCCCTTTTTAGCCACTAAGAGTTACCTTCAAGATATCACGCTTGGCCGCAATGATGGCCGTCGTGCAGGCAGTAGGTGTGTAGGGTAGCCCCAAAGACATGGGACTATGTTTTTGGGATTGCCCTTCACACCAGCTGCCCGCTCGACGGCCATCCACCGACATGGCTGCGGCAAAAATGATCGCAGCGTGGCCACTCTCCTTGGCGTGGGAAGCCGGAAAATGTGCCCGCCTCGCTTGCACATGGGTATCCATAACATGCTATACCTGTGTAGATTCATTATGTATACTATTTGCCAATATATACGGTATGCTGGAAAGTGTATGTACCCGCAATATTTGGTATGTATATATATATATTTACGCTGATAGGATACCTCAGATATTATACATGGCGTCCCTTTCGTGTATTTCATGTGATGTCTTCTGTCATCTACGGTGTTCGGGTAGCAATTTCGGCCATGTCTAACGTCTAAGTAGAATCCTCTTCAAAACGATAACTGGACAAACAATAGCAATGTGCTTTGGAGTCCGCTCAAAATGAGACCAGCACGCTTAGCAATTCATGCACGTTCAGTTCTGTGTGTACTGTTTTGATCAAAGTCGTACTACGCACAAAGCCTCATACAGGCCAAGACTGCAACAGCTCTATTGAAGCCTACCACCTTCATCTCAAGGTGAGACCTTCGCTCACGAAATAGCTTTTACGAGCTAGGCATGTGGACTAGTTTTTGCATGTGCTAGTGGATAAAGTAGATCTCCGCTTTTGGTACTAGCAGCAGTGTAAGCTGACACATGAGTTTGTTTGGAATAGCAAACTTGAATGCACGGTGGAGCAAGTGGTGGCTAAGGCTTTGGAAATCCCAGACATGTATGTGGCTCTAGATCTCCCAATTGCAACAGATAGAAATGCTTATATTCTTGCAACAGAATAATCAGAGATGCGTTTGTGTTGTTTCTAACATCGACAGCAGCTGGGCATCTTGTATATGACTTTGGGCAGCCCAAGGGCATACATGCAAGCACCAAGTGAAGTTGCTTATGTTACTTCAAACGCTTGTTCTGATGCTTTTACTCGTGCAAGAGCTGATGCATATATAGTAAGTCTCATGAGCAGATACAAGATAAAGGAACACTTTAACTTTTGCAGCAAGAGGTATGCCACAATCTGGCTGGTCAGGATACAATCATGAATAGAGTGGTGTTATTGAAGCGGGATGCCACAATCTGGTTGGTCAGGATACAATCATGAATAGAGTGGTGTTATTGAAGAAGTTGTTGAGAACACGAGTTTGGATGTTTCTGGTGAACAAGCTATAACTCAATTGACTCATAGTTTGGATAGGTTGCAATCCCTTGTTTGGACATGCTGCACTTTCCCTTGTTTGCGTATTGTGTGCGCTTTCCCTTATGTGTTTTCCCTTGTGTGCGGATTGATAAGTTGATGGAGCAGAAACCCTAAAGCCCCAAATGATAGCCGTTGAGTAGGACATTACCTTTGAGCACTATGAAAGGTAAAGAGGAACCAACTGCCGGAGAGTTGGTAGCCACGAAAGAAGAGCAGGCTGCCGGCCGCATGGCACCTCAGGGTATGCAGCTACACACGAAATATTGTGAGCAGGCGCTTTGATTTCCCGATGAGGTTTAGGCGATGGGGTACATAATAGGTCTGCACAAGGCAAACTAGCCGTAATCACTCTAACTTTTATTCGAGTACATAATGTGATTCATGAAATAAAAAAGAGAGCAGGAACCTCACAATGCAAAGTCACTCCACGAGTCTACACAACACTACCTGTGGCCGATTAAACTCTATTTTTCTATATTTTTTTAATTGATCAGGACCAGCCTTTTTATTCCACATATTGAGAGAATTGTATGCCACAAATACCTCTAGCAACAAAGAGATCACCATGTTACTGTGAGCAGGGCACCCGTTGGAGGAAAGCCCCTGACTTCATATCTCAAGCTCCTTATCGTATGAGAGCAGTATGGGATGCTTATCCTGTTTGGCTTCCGATTCAGCTCCTTTTCCTAGAGGGACTACATATTTATCCCTTTCATTTCATTTGTGGGCCGTAGAGATTGCTTATGACTTAAACCATCGTCTCATAAGCATCATAACTAGAGATGGCAGATCTTGAAGAGCAAGGCAAATAAAGAGCAAGGTGGGCAAATAAAGAGCAAGGATCCTTGATGATCGCTCTCGATATATCGGCTATCTCTGAGGTGGCAACATGACACTAGAAACAAAATCGAGAGCATAGCAAGGCCCATTCCATATGGGCCCTCCTATGGGACGGTTCTAGGACCTGAATTTAAAAAACTGGCATCTATGCCATACGGATTGGGACAACAATCCCAACGGCCTTGCCTAAAAACTCTTGAGGAAAGCTGCCCCAAACCTTTTCAAGAAACCCATCGACCCTTTTCAAGGGCTTATTCACCCCATGACGGTAGAATCGAGGCGTTCTACGAACCATTTGTTCCAGAGGCCTCGATTCTCACACCAGGTTGGGAGCTCTATGAATCATGGTTCAGGATGCTACCGTCCGACCCTGGCCAGAAATTCGGGGCCAATACGTATTTCAAGCTACTGTACATAGGTATGTATGTACATAATATGGTGTCGGTATAATGTACAAGTGTGCGTGTCAACAAACTTGACGCCACATGCTCTCCTTATTCGGTAAATTATTATTCCTTTTCGCTTTGGTGCTTTCTGGCCCAGGCGTTTCGAGAACATGTGGTTACAGATCCAGCGACAGCATCCCTGTGTGAGACGAAAACGAACTTCACACGCGGGGATCCTGGCAACCAGCGCCACAAACTGGCATCGAGCTAATGCATCTGCCACAGAGGCTGTTACCAAGGAGCGAGACACAGGATCTCTTTGCATGATCGATGCGTCGTTTGTGTCTCATTCCCATGCTCCACACCGAAGGCTTCCGGGGCTCGGTCCGTCTCCTTTGCAAAAACTCGGGAGCTTGATTTCTGAATGTAGGCAGCTGGCAGCGAGAGCAGTTTCTTTCAGGTGGAAGAACTGCTCCGGTGGCGGAGGAAGGTGCGGTACTGCTTTCTAACTCTCTCTGTGAGTAGCTTGTGCTCGAGTCCAAGCGGAATCCAATTTTTTCTTATCCGTGGAGAATTCGTGGCACAGCAGTCCAGGATGACGAGGGATTTTGTGGTCATGCATCCGGTGCTGTGGATGGAGGATCGGATTAAGGATCTGGCAGGCAATTTGCTGGACGAGCAGAGACGAAGAGACAATTTGGAGAGCATCCGAACGGTTGCCCTAAGGAAGCAGCGGACCGTAGAGCGGACGTTGCAGTTTTGGAGCCGAATGGTGGATATTTATGCTGGTTACAAGGTGAGAGACGTCCTCATTGACAAAGAGTATGTTTTGTATAATTACCACTTGTTGCTGCAACCTTATGCTGTGCTGCCGAACCTGTCGATTGTTTCGCAGTTTACGCAAGTTCGGTCGGCATTCGTGAAGGATAAGGCTGAATTGGACTGGATGTGGGACCAACAGCATGAGAAGGGTGCCGATCAGCTGTATTCCATGTGTGTGGAGATGAAGGGCTTTTTCCTCAAGGTCAGCCTGCTCTGGGGAACTGACTTGTACTGCAGTTTACTTTTGTAAGGCGTCTTGCTAACTCGTATGTTGAATGGACGACGACAGACAGCTCAAATTTTAGCCAAGCCTGACTTGGCTCCGATGCAATGGGTTAAAAAACTTGTTGTCCTTTGCGACCAAGCACCAGAGACGCCCTTTGAAGTCGTGCAAGCAGCTCTGGAAAGTCAATTTGGAAAGCCATTGGACACTGTGTTTGACAGGTTTGACAGAAAGCCTATCGGGTCTGCATCTGTGGCTCAGGTTTGCTGCCTCCTGTCACGACACAACTAGGGGTTTTCAAGAGCTGTTGCAATGGGGTGCTGCTATCTTTGCCTTCAGGCTGTTAAATGATGTCCAGCTCACGAGGTTGAACTCCTGCAGGTTCACAGAGCACGTCTGAAGGGTGCCTCGGGTGACGTTGCTGTGAAGGTACGTTGGAATACAACACCGGTGTGTTGACAGGGGTGTGTAAAAGAGGAGGAGGTCAGCATCTGTTTTGTGGACTATGCAGGTACAACATCCAGGGGCTGAGGAGCTCATGATGACAGACATTAGGAATCAAAAAGCATTTGCAGGATTTCTCCAACGATTCGACGTCAAGTTTGATCTTGTCACAGTTGTAGAAGAAATAGAAGATCAGGTATACTGGTCTTCATAGAGCCTACGTAGGTCTTAAGGATGTTGTCGATGTGTACCATGATTCTGTTCTTTGCTATTGACTGTTCAGGCCTGAAACACTCCGCAGGAAGAATTAATGTATCCTCATATTCTGACCTTGTTTCAGGTAGCGCATGAATTTGATTTTAGGAAGGAAGCACGTTCAATGGATAGAATTGCCCAAGCTCTGTCAGTTACTGGAAAGTCACCGGTTGCTGTGCCTCGTTCTGTTCCAGGGATGGTTTCCAGGTGAATAAGAGTTGCTTTTTGCCCTTCTAGACTGGCGTGTTGCTTTAGTTTAGTAGGTCTGCTTGCTACTGAACGGGTCAAAGTGACTGTGATCGCTTGATTGATGACTCTCTTGTTGTCATGCAGGCGAGTGTTGGTTATGGACTTTTTGGAGGGAACGTCAATCATAAAGTTAGGAGATGAAATGGCTAAGCGAGGAATCAATCCCAACGGGAGGATTGCAACCATGGCCAAAAAGTAAGTGGTCGGGTTGCAGCAAGTAGTTTGGACAAGTGTGTGGGGGTTGATCTGTGAAGCTGCTGTTCGACGAGTCATGGATTCATGCGGCTCATTGTTGCAGAAATATTATAAAGGATTTAACGACAGCTTATGGTCAGATGATTTTAAGGGACGGGTTTTTCCAGGCGGATCCGCATCCAGGAAATATTCTTGTCAATGGCCAAGGGAAGGTATGTGGTCGTCACACACTCTCTGCTTGGAGCTGCTAGTGCAGATACGTGCAAGCTGAGAAGCAGAACTGGTGTGAGGGTCATTTCCTCCTTCAAAGGACCTTTACAAGCTGATGAGATTTTTGTTGAAAGGTTGCACTGCTGGGCTACGGAAGCTGATAAAATGTTTGTTGAAAGGTTGCATTGCTGGACTACGGACAGACGAAGCAGTTGACGCAACGGCAGCGACTTGGATTTGCTAAGGTCGTGTTGGGGCTGGCAACCTCCAATGTCCCTCAACTGGGTTCATCGTTCAAGTATGCTTGTCTACTTTGACTGTGTTCATCCCACGTACTCCGCGACGGTATGTGCTACTAATCAGTGAGCGTTGTGGATGGCAGGGAGCTGGGAATAAAAACCGACAAGTCTGCAAGCGAAGACCCACAGTCGTTCAAGACTTTGGCTACGCTCATATTCGACACTCAACTGCCTCCAGGAATGACCGTTGCAAGCCCTTTCGGCGACGACACGATATTGAAGGCCATCTCTGTGGATGTGAGCTGCACTCACTAAGACTCTTTTTACGGTTGTGACGCAATTTGGATTCACCGCTTTGTCCTTCTGTGCAGAACTTTCCGAAGGACATGTTCTTTATATTGAGGACTGTGCACTTGTTGAGGGGATTGAGCATGGCCATGGGCGTTCCGTACTCGTCGTCCCAGATGTGGAAATCTTTGGCCGAAGAAGTTTTGACCTCTGCAGGCGAATTGCCAAATCCTTCTCTCTCCGCCAAGTCTCCAAGTAAGGCCCAGTCTTCCAGCAATCTGCAGTCGCATTTGAATTGTTGTCTCAACAGCAAGTTTCGTTTTCTGCGTCTGGTGCAGATCATCTGTTGAGGTCTGGGAAGCCAAAGGACGGAACTCCTAGGAAATTTATGCGGGACAAGAGGAGAACATACCGCAGAGAGTCTGAATCATCCTAGCCTGGGGGGTATTCTTTGCATTTGGAAGTCGCTGGGTGGAGAAGCAAGAACCGCTCTGCCACATGCTCCAAGGCGTCACACAATCTCTCTCTCTCTCTGTACATGGTGCCGTCATTGTAACAATATCCCCCCTCCCGAGATTCTTTCATTCCGGAATAATTTGTGTCGCCGAAGCGATTCCCTTTAAGTAAGTGCTCCCTTCTCTAAGTGCGGTTGCCTTCAGATGCACTGAACGTGTCAAAGTACAAAGTCTGGGATGGACGTCACTTGTGAACATCTTCAGCAAGTGAGCCATGGACAAAGGTGTGGAAGAAGACGTCCCCGTGGAAGGGGGCACGACATTGGCAGCCGCAGAAAACAAGTCAGTGAAAGAGGGGTTGGAGAAGCAGGAGTCTTCCGCCGAACAGCTCGCAAAGGTCAGCCTGTCTGAGGGCAAAGCTACAGCAGCCTTCAAAGAAGACGTGCGGCGAAAGGAAGTTGCTTTAGAGCAGTATCGGAAAATTCAAGAGCAAAGCTTTCCAGACATTCCAATCATAACTGGCCAGCAACTGCTCAAGCTGGTCACCACTGTGAGAACGTCCAGGAGAAACACTTGTGTTTGCGCTAGCTAGGCTAGACATGCTAGATAGCAGATGCTTGATCACTTCATTTCGTTCGCAGAATTCCATTGGACCCGAGAAGGGAGCGGTGTTGGTGGATTGCCGATCGGATGCTGAACGCAAGGTTCATGAAGGCTTGGATACCTGCACATGTTGCATTGTCTAACGCCACCAGGGCTGAGCACTTGGATTGAATGCAGGTCTCCATCATTCCGGGCGCACTGGCGAAAGCAGAGGTAGAAGAAAACTTCCATCAGTTTGTAGATAAGGAGGTCATCGGCTACTGGTACTCCTCACACAAGCTCCTCCTATTTTGAACCTGTAGCAGGTTTTTCCTCACCAGATGCTGGTTTTGTACAACTCAGTGCGATTGGAAGGCGGTCCGGCAATTTCCTCAACAACCTGTGGCAGAGGCACCCCGAGCTGAAGGTTCTGAACCTGGCAGGAAGCCTGGTGGACTGGGTGCACCTGGGAGGGCCCCTTGTGGATGGTGTAACTGGGGCCCCAACAACCCGGCTTGACCTCGGTGGCAACAGTTGGCTCCCCTACCTTCCTACTACCCGAGACGTCCACTTAGTGACCGAATCAACTTGAAGCTACATGTTAGATACTTCAGATGTTTGCCTACGTTTATCACAGCTGCGGCAAACATGTTAGATAAGAACATCTTTCATGATCAAAAGCGTGGCCAGACATTCACAACCACCAGCCGAGGCATTGTCTCACATAAAGTCATACGGAACTAGTCCACTGATGCGACAGCCTGAAAACTAGTGTCATTGTGTGGACCAGACGTAGCCGAACTGTGGCATTTTAGCGCTTGGAGGAAAACTGTACGCTACTGGCACTTCTGGCCAAGAGATTATTGCGAAGCTGGAGCTGCAGTCACGAACAAACAAACAGTCCCACAGCCATTTTGTCCACAGCTCTTGCATCCATCTATCCCGAGGGAACTGCAAGCTCCCTAGAAGCACCTCAATTGTCCAAAACAGGCTCATACTTTACAGCTGCAAGTTCAATCAAAACAGATAACACTCTCAGGCACACGGCAAGCGGAAGTGACTTCCATGCAAACGTGTCTTCAAAACACTGAAAAGGGGGAGCCCTGTGAGAAACCTGGACCTTGCAAGGTCTATACGAATCGACTCGCTTACGGACAGCACAGCCTGCATGGATGAGGTTAAGATTCTTAGCCAGGAATGCCAGACAACACAGGGAAACAAGAAAACATGGATAACAATTGAAATACATCTGCAAGGTCAGAACTTGCACAAATTGCTGTTTGCTATATCTGCCTTTTATAGTCCTTGCTGGAACTGCCTCCATCGGATGTTGCACGTGAACTGCTGTCCAGAAGGATAAAATAAATTAGCACTTTATAGAAGAAAACACCTGTCAATCTGTTTTCAGCAGCAAGAATATAAATGAATATAGCTGTGCTTCCTTGGTGAAAGCCTGGCACGCATCACGGGTTCTCCAACAAGAAGCCCGACTTGTCCTCTAGACAGCCCAAGCTGAATTCGTTACAAAACGTTATGCCCAAGCTGAATTTGTTACAATACGACTGCCTCGCCCGGCAAGCTGTGAGGTCGCTTGCAAAAAGGTAAGGCTGAACGTCCTACAACAAAAAAGACGCTACATGGCAGGCATATCTCACCGATCTGTGAGGTCGCTTGCAAGCCATGAGGCTGAAGGTCTTACAACAAAAATCCCGCTACATGGCATGCATATCTCATCCATCTGTGAGGTCGCTGGCAAAAAATAAGGCTGAACGTCTTACAACAAAAACCCGCTACATGGCAGGCATATCTCACCCATCTCTGAGGTCGCTGGCAAAAAATAAGGCTGAATGTCTTACAACAAAACCCACTACATGGCAGGCATATCTCACCCATCTGTGAGGTCGCTGGCAACAAATAAGGCTGAATGTCTTACAACAAAAACCCGCTACATGGCAGGCATATCTCACCCATCTTTGATTCTTTTCAGAAAACTCTCAGCCATCCTTCGAATGACTCTATTCAATTTGTAGCCAACAAATACTCCAATTGTAAAACTTGCAACTGCAACCTTGGAGCAGGTTACCGCTGACACGGGAGTATTCCGGTTGATGTTGAGCATATTCATCCTGCCAAAGGAAAACGTGGTATCAGAATTTTAAACAGGTTAGGCAGAGGCTCGACAAAGAAATTTCAGGCAGAGTCTCAGAGTACAGACTACTACTGCATGTACTTCCTCTGAAATGGGTTAGCCTATCAACCTGTGAAGTGAGGAAATTTAGAGGGCTGTGTTGCTCGAGCCTCAAACAGAAGGTGATTGATGCAAAGATTGGGACTCCGAACTAGGCTTTTCGTCGTCACTAGGTTGTACCTTCCTTTTATTTGTTCTTTCAGCTTAGATTTCTTGCCTCCAGGGGCCCCCCAAGGGAGGAGGCCTTTGGAGACACTAGCCGGGGCTGCCGTCTTATCTGCCTCACTCTGTTTTTATCCCTCGGAACTTGTACGAGTTGCTTCTGCTACGCTAAGCGCCCGCTCATGCAAAGAACTGGCAGCCATAAATGAGTCTATCCTAGGGGAGCAGTCCTAGGCAGATCATGACCTGAAATACTTGGCGAATCACGAAGATCTATTCCCCCAACTGCATAAAGCTTCCAATTCGGACAGCCAAGAAACATCTGCAGTGCGAAGTCACTCTTAGTTTGCAAGCCAGCTGTGACTTTGCAGACCAGAGCGCTCCTTTCGTGCCTTCTTGTATATCTCTATCCCATACTTCTTGCGACAAGCATCCAAACGCAGGAAAAGGTGCCGATCGGCCACGCAGGGAAGCAGAAAAACAAGCGCGACAAAAACTACCTCACAGAACACGCTACACCTTCCCTTCTGCCGCCAACTCCTGCTCAATTCCGCTCCAACAAAACCAGCGACACCTAACCGTGACAAACACCACCAAATTGCTCATTCATAACAAAACCGCACACGATCCGCCGCTTCAAGGAACCAATTCTCCCGCAACACTCTCAATTCCAGCCACGCCAACCACATCACAGCTACGCCTCACCAGATCAACAGCAGCCTGACGCACTCCCGCCCCCGGCACCTCCCCGTCCACGGACACCGGCACAGAACAAAACCAGCCTCCGCAACCGGAATTCGCACAGCGAGCAGAGAAGAGATGGCGCATTCTCCACAGGCTAAGGCGCCGAGGAAGACGAGAAGCGAAGCTCGCCCTTAGGCGCGCCCTTCTTTCGCTCTCTCTGTATCTCTCCACGCCCCGCATCGTGGCCGTCCAGAGCCTCGTCCGGATCGGACGGTGCCACCCGGCCGGGCCCAGGGTCCGGTTCCGAGCCACCTTGCTTCGGCGTCCAGGCTCGGAAGAATCTGAACAAGATAGAAAGGAGAGAGGCAAAGATGAGAGATCGGCGTGCCTCTTATGCGCCCGTTTTGGCTGCCGATTGATAGCGTTAGGGAAATTGCGGCGCCTGGTGATGCTCTTGTGCTGCATTTGATCTCGTTTTGCGCTTTTTTTCTTGCCTCAAATCCAATCCACAGCTGCGCTAAATGCACAGATGCAAATGCGGATGCAAATGCAGATGCAAATGCGAATGCAAATGCGCAGCTTCTCCGTTGTTGCGCTGTAGGCAGGTGAGGATCTGTGTGTAGCAGCATCCAGGGAGGAAGCGCTCGAGCAGGAGAAGCAGGAGGATGGCGATGGCAGGAACCGCCATGTTGCAAGCTCTGTCGTCCCCGGGGATGTGCTCAGCTGGAGCTGGCCAGGCCGCCGGCAGCTCCTGCTCTTCCAGCCCGACGTCTGCCTTCGTCGGGAGAGGAGCTCTGGCGTGCAGGAGAAACGAGAGCCTGTATGGACAGGGTTTGGGTTCTGCCTCTCTCGGGACGTCCAGGAGTTCGGGTGCGGTGGCCAGATTCCTTGTTCGAGCCGAGGTGGCTGTGGCGGATTCCAAAACCGGGATTGCGGTTGTGCGGATTGGGACTCGCGGGAGGTAGGTGTTGTCATTTTTAGCCGGCACGATCCATTGTGT
The DNA here is from genome assembly GCA_010909165.1 of Anthoceros angustus. Classification (NCBI taxonomy): domain Eukaryota; kingdom Viridiplantae; phylum Streptophyta; class Anthocerotopsida; order Anthocerotales; family Anthocerotaceae; genus Anthoceros; species Anthoceros angustus. Next base: position 940,416 of record VJWM01000011.1, read on the forward strand.
GAGGATTTGTAAAGGGGGCGTGAGAGTGATGGCTCTTTGTTTGTTGTGTGTGTGAGCAGCCCGCTGGCTCTGGCTCAGGCGTACCAGACGCGGGACAAGCTGAAGGCGGCGCATCCGGAGCTGGCAGAGGAGGGGGCGCTGGAGATCATCATCATCAAGACGACTGGGGATAAAATTCTGAACCAGCCGCTGGCGGATATAGGAGGGAAGGGCTTGTTCACCAAGGAGATTGATGACGCGCTTCTGGCAGGCAGCATCGACATTGCGGTGCACTCTATGAAGGATGTCCCGACATACTTGCCTGAAGGAACCATCCTGCCTTGCAACTTGCCTCGGGAGGATGTGCGGGACGCGTTTATCTGTCCCACAGCCTCGTCTCTGGCGGAGCTGCCTGCGGGAAGTGTGGTGGGCACGGCGTCTCTGCGCAGGCAGTCGCAGCTGCTCAACAAGTATCCCAGCCTCAAGGTGGGCTGCGGTGTGGTGTGGCCGCCTGTTTTGTATTTTTCTTGAGGGCTGTTTCTGCTCACACTGACCAGCAACCTGTATGTGTCCGCAGTGCGAGAACTTCCGGGGGAATGTGCAAACACGGCTGAGAAAGTTGAACGAGGGTAACGTGAAAGCAACTCTGTTAGCGTTAGCAGGATTGAAAAGGTTGGACATGACGGAACACATCACAGCCATTCTGTCCACTGAGGAGATGCTCCCCGCTATTGCTCAAGGGGCTATTGGCATCGCCTGCCGGACAGACGACGAAAAGATTGTATGTATGCCGCACCTCTCCTCTTCTCGCTCCCCTGCCTGGTGACTTTTTTCTCGTGACCCACAAATGAGCTTCCTTCCTTCCTTGGCTTCTGTAGGCGAAGTACCTTGCATCACTCAACCATGAGGACACCAGGCTGGCAATCAGCTGCGAGAGGTCATTTCTGGCCACCCTGGATGGGTCTTGCCGGACTCCCATTGCAGGGTATGCCTACCGTAACCCGGAAGGCAAGTGCAGCTTTCGAGGGCTGGTGGCATCCCCGGACGGAACCAGAGGTACGCTCTCCTGCCTCCTCCTGCTCAAGGTTGGCTATGATATCATGTGGCGCGCTACAGAGCTCATGTTTGGGCTTGTTTCATGCGTGATTACAGTGCTTGAAACATCACGAGAAGGGCCTTTCACCTACGATGCTATGATAGAACTTGGAAAGGACGCAGGCCAGGAGCTCTTGAAGCGGGCTGGCCCCGACTTCTTCAAGTGGTAGAGGGAGTAGGGCCTGGCATGGCCTCTTATCGGGCAAGAATCCCCTGTGAGATGGCGAATGACAATTTTGGTCGTCAACAAGGCTGTCCTACTACCTCCGGGCTATAGAAAAGTTGAGTTTATTTTACAACTTGTGGCACGTAGGCATAGCCGATTCTGAGCGAACACGAATATAATTAAATTCCATTCAACTTATACACTAAAATATCGGTTCATATTAGCATGGAACTGGCGACCAATGCAAGAATTCAAGAACTGTGGAGACGACCATCTCTAGTACTATGTAGAATCAGGACGAGTAACAGTACAAATGTTTGATGGAACGACAAGGAGGAGGCAGTGAGGAGTTGCCCAAGATGCACTGCTTTTCAACCCGCCAGAGGCAGCTCTTCTGAAGCCCATGCTGCAGAGGCAGGTCAAGGTGTGTTGCACAATCCTGCACGGACGTGGGCACAATTACTCAACCATGCAACACGAATGAGACCAGAAAAACAAAAAGACCACTACTTCGGGTGAAGGAAGGACAGAGCTGTGACTTACCATTGCGAGATGAGGCGTCCAAGCTGGTTCATGGAAGTGTCTACACGAAAAAACAATCATCCTGCAGTCCATGGGAGTGACTTGCCGCATTAGGGCTCGCAGGTTCCCTGATAACTTAGAAGAATGGTTGCTCCTGTTGATCCACTCCTAACATAGTACATGTGGGGAAAGCCAATGACGACTGATGGTGGGTATCAGTCTCCTTGCCGGTGTTAGACAGTAAAAATGCTCCCAGTTGCTAACACGCTGACAGTATGTACATACAAGGAAGGACCTGAGGAACAAGATCCCATCAGCTAGTGCAGCCAACCTTTCCACCGGCCCTTTGCTACCTGGTTCTGATGGTGTCATTGGCGAATATCACATCTGGATTTCGGATGTGAGGATTGAGGGCTGCCACTTCCTTCCACTTTGAACCTGTTCCATGTACCCTGGATGATATGCTCCACAAAGACTCACCCTGTTTTACCTTTGTTTTTGATGGAGCAGGCTGCTTAGACTTGATGGCAGGATGCTTCTGTGTCTTGCCCATGCCATTGGCAACAAGCCATCGTGAGCCTGACTGTTGTTGCTTCTGATTTCCCCATCCCTTGGACTCCTTCTTTTTCTCGTCCTCGCTCGGCGTGAGACCAGACATTGTCACGTTTGTGATTTTAAACACGGGGGCTTGAACCTCAGCTTCTACCTTTGCTTTCTCAGGTTCATCCTCCTCTTCACTGTTTCCTTTTAAGGAAACCCGTCTTCCAATTCTTGGTTTGGGAGGAATGAGAACCCTCTCAGCCTGCACAAGTGCCATCATTGGAGCACCAACTGGCTCGAAATTCCTCAGAGGATCTCGAAGCTGCACTAACATAGCCAGTGTTAATGTGTCACCCATACAACCGCCAGCACCGAAGCTTGCCTTTGCTCCTGGAACACCTTGCCTTCCCCTTATCTTTTCCTGCTCACTCTTTTGGTTCAAGACAACAAGCTCTCTGTGATCCTTATGTACAGCATGATGGGCTGCCAGAAGAGCCAGTGTGTTTTCGTTTGCATCAGGCTCATCGTACACTCCAGCATCCAGACGCATCCACTCCTCCAGGGAAATGGCCATGGACATTAATCCATCCACGTCACCGGACTGCTTGTCGTCTGAAGGTCGCACACCCTCCACTAAGGGCAGTGCTGCAACCCCCTCTAGCATACCGATACCCCTTCCTTTCCTTGGCACAGCACCTTCGATGGCCTGCAGCTGTTCCCATGAAATTGCATCCACATTGTAAGGGGCAGTTTCTTCTGTCATTTCAGCCTGTATCTTCAGACCCTCCATGGCAAGAGACTCAATTTTCTGCATTGCCATGGGTGCGAGCTCCTCAAGGGAGACATTGTCATCATAAGCTTCTAAATCACCGGCTCTTCCCCACCTCCCACTTGCACCCAAGGCAGGGCTGCTGAGGCCCCTAGATCCGCCTCGAGTGCTCAAAGCTCCCATACCCCCGTACTCTAGGCTTAGCCCCGTTCCTGTTTCACCTGGGGGCAAAGCATACCTGTATATGGCAACACACACCAGGGATTAGCTGTAACTTTTGCAAGACAGGAAGGTGTAATACAAGTCTGGAAAACAAGGATACCAGTGGAGGAGATCTACGCAGACAAGTGACGTACCCATTAGCAGACACATAAGATATTCCATTGCGATGATTAGCACCCTCAAGGGCCATCAAACCCTCTGAGGCAACCAGTTCCACACTCTTTCCTGATATATCTTCCAGTGGCATCGCCCTCATGGCTTGTATCGCCATGTTTTCCACCCCTGAAGCTGCCATCCGGCGGAGAATGTCTACAGAGCTGGACCCCATCTCTGCAGGAACTACCACCGGCTTCGACACCTGCATAACTAACTTGCCGCTTATGTTGCTCGACTGAAAATGCATGGGACTCATGGCCCGCAGGGAACCCCCATCTCTGGTAGCCACAATAGATCCAATATTTGGGGCAAGAGGAGGAGCATCAGGTAGCCCCATTAAGAATGGGTTGCTACCGTAGGAAGCACTGTATGCATGTGCCGACTTCTTTGGTGGAGAAGCCTCAAAAGCTTTCTCGTTCAAGCCCCATTCTGCCATGAGAGCTTCAGTCTCTTCATCTTCAATTATTTTGGCACGGGACTTGCTGCGCATGGCCTGATCTGCCTTTTTCAGTTCGGTCTCAGCCGCCTCCATGAACACTGCCAACTCAGCATCCTCGTCCTCAAAAAAGCTTGCATCAGGCTCTGCTGACACTTTTGGTGTAGCAGGGTCTAGGTCATCGATAAGCTCCTCAAGATTCAAACCCTCGCCGATCTCATCATCCAGTTTGAACTCTGGCACAAACGTATCACCGAAACCGAGAGCTGACATGCTGGGACTGAGCTCCTGCTCGAACTGCTTCAGTAGTAGCGCCCGTGGGGAATTAGAGTCGCTTCCAGCAATGGATGCCGTGGGTTCATCGCTCTCCAACATGTCAAGAAACTCTCCGGCGACCAAGTCAACCTCATCGTCTAGGTCACCCACTTCCTCTGGTGCGTCCAGAAAGACTTCATCAGCAAGATCATGGGGTGACACCTCCTCCTTTTGGTTCACCAGCACATTCCCGAACAAGATTGGAGAATCTTGGCGAGGTGCCTCCTGTTCACCATCATCATACCTCAAAATCTCATCAACATCAGGTTCCGCATCCACAAATTTGCCATGCACCATATGGTCCACCGTCACCTCCCTGCTCATAACATTCAGTGGCACCTCAATCTCATCTACAGACACTCCATCTTCGACTTTGTGGACTACTTCAGGCTTGTCATCCGGCACTACTAATTCAGCCTCACTATTCAAAGCCATTTCGAACTTCTCCAGCTCCAGCCTGAGAGAATTCACCTCCTTAACATCTCCTTCCTCCTCCTCCTCCTCCTCCACCACCACCACCTCCTCCTCCACCTCTCCTACTCCTTCTTGCGATGCAACAAGCACCTCCACCGGTTCCTCAACCACCACAGCTTTCACTTCCTGCGGCACAGGCAATTCCTCCTCTGCCACCTCCGGCACTGGCTCCGGCTCTGGTTCAGGCTCAACGGTCTTCTCCTCCGGCTCTGGCTCAAGCTCCCCCTCTTCCTCAAAAACATGGTCACGAACAACATGCTCCAACTCACTCCCCACCCTGGCATGCACAACAGTCTCAGGCAGAGTCCCCAACTCCACCCCCCGATCCTCCACCACAAACTCAGGTTCCTCCTCAGAGCTCCCGTACTCCGGCTGAGCCTCTTTCCTTTGCACCACAGCCGGAGGCACAAACGGATGCAGAGCCATAGCAGCCTGAGCCATAGCAGCCTGAGCCTTAGCAGCCTGAGCCTTAGCAGCCTGAGCCTTAGCAGCCTGTGCCTTAGCAGCCTGTGCCTTAGCAGCCTGTGCCTTAGCGGCCTGAGCCTTAGCGGCCTGAGCCTTAGCGGCCTGCACCTGCTGAGCCTCCTGGATCTGCGCCTGAACCTTTAGCTTCCCTTCCAGCTGCTGGGCAAAGGCCTTGGACCGCATATCCCCACCACCTCCCCTTGGAGGCAACCCATTAAGCCTCACATCCAGCTTATACACCTTATCCTCCACACTCTCATCCAGACTCAAGTGCTCCATCCCCAGATACTCATTCAAGTCCGGCTCCGACATCGCAGGCGACAAATGCGCATCAGAGGGCCGCATCCTGGGCGTCCCACTAGCCGAATTGGGCAGGCTGCTGAAGGACCGCACCGCCCTCCTCGTCGGGCTCTCCGGAAACCTGGAACTGGAGTTAGTGAGCGGAGTCCTACTCCCCCCCTCCTTCCCCCCATCCACAATCTCGTACCCAAAGCTCACCAGCAACGTCCCCCCCCTGGCCTTCCCGGTAAGCGGAAAGCTACTCCCAGCCCCCGGCCCACCATCCTCCCCGTCCAGCGTCTCCGGCAACAGCTTCGTAAGATCCAGCCGGTGCTTCCCCAGCTGCAGCTCCTCCGCATCCAACGCCACAACGCTGAGCGTGAAGCTCTTGCTCATGTACTTCAACCCGCTCCCCTTCCCCTCCCTCGACCCGTACACCGTGCTCCTGATCTGCAGCGTCTCCTGGAAATCAGCAGCCCCCTGGAAAACCCGCACGGGAGCCGTCTGCGCCCCGGCCTCCTTCCTCCTGCAGGCCACCGCCAGGCGCATCCCGTTCATCCCCGCCGGCATGCCCTCGATCCCGTGCACGTGCAGCGTGAAGACGCAATTGAACCTCTGCTGCCCAATGTGCGCCAGCGCGCGGAACGGCTTCCAGTTCCGCCACCCGCCCTTCTTCTCCAGCGGGGCCTCCAGCTTCTTGCTGAAGTCCAGATTGTCCTGCAGCCATGCGGGGAAATTGGTCACCTCGGGGAGCTGCTTCTCGAAGCCCTGCGAGTGCCAGGGCTGCAGAACCCGCCCTCCTTGCTGCTGCTGCCCTTGCTGCTGCCCTTGCTGCTGTCCCTGCTGCTGCTGCTGCAGCCTCTGCTGCCCGTGCTGCTGCCGGATGTGCTCGTCGAAGTTCTTGAGCACGTCGGCCTCGGCCTGCCGGAGCTGGGCGGCCTGGAGCCGATCACCGGGCTCCCGGACAAAGAGAGGTGGGGACGGGGCGGCGGCGGGGCGGGGGCGGGGTCCCTTCCCGGCCGGTCTCGGGGGCCTGGGGCCGGGCCGGGCCTGCTCCTCCTCTGATGGGCGATGGGACCTCCTTCCTGACGGGGGGCGGGGCCGCGTGGCCGCCCAAATGGGGGCTGCTGCGGTACAGAGCCTGGCTCAGGGCTTCCAGCTCCTGCAGCAGCTGCCCACCAGGCTCGGCTCTCCTGCCGCCCAGCGACGGCGACGACGGGGCCGAGCTCACCATCTCTTCCTCGCCTCGGCTTGCCCCCTTCCCCGGCTCAGACTGCTCTACCTTGCCAGCATCCTGCTGCTCCCGGGGGGCTGCAATGCGGCCGATCTTGGCCCCATGCGCAAGCGACGCTGACGGGGGTGGTGGTGGGTTGTTGGGGCCGGGGCATGCCAGCCGCTGCACCTCGACTGCCGGCACTTGTGGCTGGGAAGCACCTTCTCTTCCTGTCCAGAGAGACGGAGGCCTTGACGCTGACGCAAGCAAGCAAGGCAGAGAGGCGAGGCGAGGCGAGGCGGGGCGAGAGACACAGAAGCGAGAGAGCCGGCCAAGGCCAGCTTGCCGAGGGGCTAGCAAACACCCATCCACCCACTCACCGGCCTCTCACACTAACTCTAGACCTGGGTTACGCTAACCTGAGTCAGCCGACCTGTGCTGGTGGGGACGGACGTCCTCGAACCGAGGGCTCCCCGCCGCTGGCCAGTGCGCGCCCGCTGCTTTCTTTATTTCAAATTTGGTTTGCTTGCACCCTCCGAGTCCTGCTCCACCACCACCACCACCATGACCACCAAGTGGGGCCGACCCACCACGTCAGTATTTATCTCTACCGGATAACTAACTACCTACAGTACCCCTTTACCACCCTCCTGGGCTGTTTTCTTGATGATAATTCATCGAATTACATCTTAAACTCTTTTGAGGTTCAAAATATTAGAATTAAATTAAATTAAGGCTTCTCCCAATGATTTTGCTTCCAACGAGATATCACATGCCCAAAACCATCCAAACATGAAACAGCGAAGTTGATCCATACAACTCCACTTGGCCATGAACAACTCCGTCTATGGCAAGTTTGGAGATTAAGAACATTGTAAGCCAATTTTCCTATGCACCCACAGCATCTACAAGTACTCACAACACGAAACGTTGGACGAAAGAGCACCAAACTTTTCATTGCTGCGATCCAAACGTGAGACTCCATCACAAAACTGCTCACAACACGAAACATCGAACAAAAGAGCACTAAACTTTTCATTGCTACGATCCAAACGTGAGACTCCATCACAAAACTGCTGGCCCAGAACAAGCAGTGAAGCGGCGGTGTTGGGGGACGCGTCCACGAACTCCCACTCCATGTGCACAAACACCGTCCCATGGTTACCGTACACGCACCGACTGGCCGACTCCCTGCATTCTTGGGAATGCTTGGTAATCATCCCTTCCTGACCTAGCTCATGGGAGTGATGTGGCCCTGCATACTACGGTACGCGGTCATTGAGGAGGAACCGAGATAGGTCCTTCCTCTCTCATAGTTGCAGATTCTAAGCTCCTGAAAGAAGCGGGGATGGAGTTTTCAATACATTCTCACATCGATTTAAACGAGCATTCGGTGTCTAATTTTTTTGTGCTTTGGATGGGAGGAGGGAGCAGGCCATTTTATACAACCTTCGGGAAAAAATCAAATTTTTCCAATACCATGTTGCCCGCGTGAGCCTCAATAGCAATAGAACGACTCAATATGAGTCTTGAGTCGTTATGTCCTTTAATGCTTACGTACATATCGATGGCAAGCTTGTCTTCGTGCATGATTGAAGTTTGTCCACATGGGGGGCCCACGAGGGACAACCTCCAACTTCAGCAAGTGTGGCACAAGGAATAGGAGACACGATCCTTAAGCGCTGGATGTGGTGCTAATTGGGTTTTGTATTTTCAAGCTGGTGTAAAAAAAACTATTTATGTGGTTAGTCTACCAAATAAACACTTAGTATGCTAAGCTTTTAAACATTGAAGAAGGTGCCTCTTTAAATAAGATATCCTGTGATTTAGTAAAATATGTTGTTATTGGATTGGACAACCAATTGGTTGATTTTTTGATGATGTGGGTCTTTCATAGAGTGGTTAGTCTTTCATATGCAAGCAACAACGCAAGGCCCTTGTCATACAAAGGTAGCCCAGGTAATTAATGCTACTAAAGCTCACGTGAGTGGTAGATTGTCATGTGAAGTGCGACTTTGTACAAGCTCCTACTATCCACACCACATATCATGTGAAGTCCTATGGTTTAATATTATGCGTGCAACTTTGAAACTAGTTGTTGTCCATCGATACTCACCATGTGATTAACCTTCTCAAATGACTGTCACATCGTATCAATCTTGATACAATCACCGTGTAACTAATCTTCTCAAATGACTTGTCACATTGCATCAAACTTGATATAAAGCTACTTCCAAAGACTTGATCCACATGAGTGTATTTAACAGCGTTTGTATTGAAGGGGCTTTGTCTACCTAAATAAAACCCAATCTCTTCTCCTAACTTACCACCGAACTCATAAGCAACCCTATTAGAAAGGGCAGCCTATGTTACAATCATTGTTGCAATTTTATGTTACACTTTTAGATTGCAACATGCTTTGGAGGCTTGGTATTAAGTTGGTCACTTTCTTTCCTATGTGGTGCCATCATCTTAACACAAACCTGGCTCTCTCTCCTACCACCTCACCCTCGTAATTACACCCCCTCTCTCCCCCCTATCATCCTCCTCTCTTTATTATACCCCTTTCGGAGAACTATTTGTTATGTTTCACCCTGCTCTCTTCATTGCACCCTCTCTTGACAACTATTTGTTCATGTCGCCTGTACCAAAACATCACTATAACATGGTCTAGCAACTCTCACATTTCCCTCCTATCTCCTAACTTCACCATTGCTTTATCAATGTTTTTACTTGACCATAGCTATTCATGGGTTGAAGACTCACTTTTTTTTTGGTTTCAACCAGTCCTACAATGATAATAAATGTGCACCCTTCCATTGTGCACTTATATTCATGATGAAATTGGTAATGATATTGTTGCACCACTTGTGGCTACAAAGGAGTTTCTCAATAGGCTAGAGGTCGATGTGGTCGTTCCTCGAGCATTCTGGCTTGGAAAGGATCCTAGTAGGGAGCACATATTGATTATGACTTATCATTCTATAGATGATCGCCTCCAGATTATGAAGGCTGGGTCTATATTACGGACAACTCAGTTATCAATGAGGATCTTACACCATTACAATGGAAGACTAAGAAGGAGAAGTTACCCGCTTTCAGAGCAGCTCGTGTTGCAGGTCAAGTGGCTTTCTTTCGTGGGGATGAATTGGTGGTATTTGGCCCTCATTCACGCAATTTCATTGACACTGTTGATTGATTGAAGATTATTTGTCTTGTTTGAATTTTACGTTTACATTCATCCAGACTAATTTACCGCAATCTGTGTAGTCATCATATTTCAGTCCCATGACGGAAATCCGTCCTTAGTGGACTTAAATAAAATTCTTTTTCTTCTTTTTGTCTTACTCAGGCACTCTAATGTAACTTCCATCCCTTGCCCCTAACCAAGTACTCCTATACGTATTCCATAATATTATGTTATACTGTATAATATTCTATTATTAATTACATATTATATTAAGGTATAAATTACTTATCAGTCGGGCCATCATGCCAAACGTTAAAATTTAGCTTAGCACCCATCAATACTCACTGCTAGTATAGACCGAGATCAAACCCTCAACTTCCTAATTGTAAGAAATATGACTTAACCAATCCACTATTTTAGTTGGAGCATTAAGATCCTGGGATTTATTTATACGAAAAACCTAAACATAATATTATTTGCCTATGTCTAAGTTCGTGGGCATGGTTCGGAGTGTCAAGTCCCTACTGGAATGGGCCAAGACCCATTCCATGATGTGATTTCCTACCTCAAAATTTTATTTAATGCGTAACCAGACTGTGATGTGACGTTAGAGAAGGCGATGCTAGTAGGGCAGGGTCTTGGGTTAATAGGGAGTGACAAGGCCGGTGCGCGGTAGGAGGGATGTGTTTGGAGGGCCAGATCCGGGTGCTGTAGCACGGAGAAGGGCGAGTGTACTGTCACCAGCAAGTAATAGACATGTGTTGAGTGTGGACAATGAAAACAATGCAAGGGAGTGGAAGAGGTGGGTGCAGAGGGAGAACAATAGTAGAGCAGCCACAGCAGCCAGGGTCGAGGCAGGGGCAAAAAGGCGCGTAATGGACATGAGGCAGTTGTCTAGGGGGAGATAAAAGAGGGAAGACTAGGGGGGAACATTCAGGTTCGTTAAAGAAGAGCCAAGTCGGCCTCGTGGTCGTGGGGGCACGTAATGGCGGTGGCGCAGAGGAGAACATGGAGGTAGAAGAGGAGGCAGTCGATGAAATTCAAGATGTACCTTTTTAGGAGGCACTGGATAGAGAAAAATAAGTTGTTGTGCTAGAAATTTGGGACATAAAGATGCGTCGAGATTTGCACAAATGGTAAATACAAAGTACCATATAATGAACATATACAGACTAGCATACGTATGTAACTCGTATGACATACACATTTATTACATACAAAATATAATATGTTCGTACATATATCATTGAAAATATGGTACCGTATATGTCACCGTAAATGATACAAGTATAGTACGAAGAACGTATTGATATGGTTATTTATGTGTGGTGGTATTGATGGGCGTATTAGTAGTAACGACTATGTAAAACTTGGTATTCCATAGGGCAAAAGTAAAAAGAGAATGGTAGATGGGGAGGAGGTTCGGTACCAAGCCTAGAAAAGTGTTCCCAGACTTTTCTTGTAACACTTTATGTATTGCAATCTTATTGCAATCTTGAGCGAGGACAAAAGCACCTCTCACTTCATCTCAACATAATTGCAACACCCTTGCAACATGATTGCAACAAAAGCGCTGGTCTGGTTTCCAAGCCAAAGTGTAACAAGGGGCCCAAAAAGCGTTACGTAGCCCCAAAATTGCAACATGAGTGTTACCTTCAGGGGTCCAAATCTTAACATAAAGTGTAACATACACTCATTTCTAGTAGGGCAACTCACCTCATTTAAGACGTGCCTATGGTGCTCTTGCGGGTGGAGGTGGTTGAGCTGCTCTAGCAACGGCTATATATGCAGCCCTAGGCGAGCTATGTAGCCTAGAGGGAGTGGATGCCCATGGTGCTAGTAGCTTACGCACACAATGGTATAAGTTGTCACGTACCAAGTTCCATGATTGCAATTCGTCCTCAGTGGACTAAAATAAAGTTCTTCTTCTTCTAATGGTCGGAGGTTTTGCAAGCGAAGAAGGGTGTCCTCCTTGAATGAATAAGGATTAGAACCTCCCACCGAGGTTATACGTACCATTAGTGTACACGAAATATATGTTTCCTCCTCGGATGATTGGAATCCCCATTTTCTTTAACTTCAAGATTAGAAAAAGAGTTTTCTTGGTCTTCGAGATTAAAAACCTTCACGCGGACTATAAGTGCTAATAGTCTACACGAAGTAAAATATATGTGCGAATAGTCTCTTTTTTCTATATCTTTCAATTATCTTATGCTTTTTTAAAGTCTAACCTATTATAACTTCAACTCACTTCTTCGTCAAGGATTTGTAGGAAAAAATAAATATTATATTATATTTGATATTATGGATGTTCATACATCAAAAATTGAGATGGAGGAGCAACAAGGACTGCATCTTGAAGTTCGACGACTAATAGAGCTTGCTCAAGAGAAACAAGCTTCAAATAACCTGGAAGAGGCTAATTCTTTACTATGTCAAGTATTACAACTCCAACCCAGTTCAGAAAATGCTGCGCACATGTCTGCCATTTTGAATGTGGAGATTGCAGCACAAAGAACAACAAGTACCAATATGGAACGGTGGTGGCATATCCTTGGCATCAACCCCAACGCAGATGACAACACAGTCAATACACATTATAGAAAATTAGCTCTTCAATTACATCCGGACAAAAACAAGTATGCTGGAGCAGAAAATGCTTTCAAATTGATTTTGGAGGCCAAAAATGGTATTCTTGCCAAGAATCCTGCAGATCTTATCATGAAGAGTTCTTTTAAAGAGTATGAGATTAAGGTTGGTAAGAGTCATCATGTTAGACGTAAAAGTAATAAATCAAGGCGAGAGGCAGAGATGTGTTCTTATCCACTACATGGTCGAAGAGGTCATTGTCGTAAATGTAAGATGAATATGAATTCTAAATCTTTAGAGTAATATTTTTTATAACTACTTAAAAATATGAAATATTATTTACGTTCTTATATTGAACTAGCTGCTGTATTGTAACTACTTGAAAATATGAAATATTATTTACGTTCTTGGATTGAACTAGCTGCTGTATTGACCAACGTAATACGATATGGTCTTATCATATATTTAGGCATTTTTATACGATCTTTATCTCTCTTAACTTAATTCTGCATTCAATGCGGGGACTAACATCAAGATCTTTACAATGATTTAAACCGAGGATGCTCGATTTTTGGCAACTTCATTCCATGATTTCCTCAAGGGATTTTCGGTTCCGTGTAGAGGATTTTCTAAGAGATCTCGTCTCTTTCAAGATAAGAACCCTTAGTCAAAATTCACATCCTGTTGACGATATAGTGCTCTGTCACCCTGATCCATCAAGGCGTAAGCGACATCTTGTTTTAGGTATCCGAATTGCATCTCTTGAAATTCGTGCTCGTCTATAATGCACAGCGCATTTACATATGTCCATGAACTCTAGTTTCCATTTCACTTGAATGGATTACCCGTTCGGCTGGCAAGTTCCGTGAAGCGAGGGTTCACGCTCAGCCAACTGCCAACGGTCCGCGTTCACGAAGCTCAAGGGCGAGCCCACGCAGAATCTCGAGTGTGCAAGCGAATTGCATTCGCCTGCCATCCTACCCCTTTGTGCCAGTGGCCCTGTAGCTACTCCTCGGGCGCGAGGATGGCACCCGCGGTTCTGTGTGTTTGAATTTTTAGATTGCCAGGATGGCCAAGGGGGATGATCCCAAGAGCCCCAAGAGCCCTAAGAGTCCCAAGAGCCCCAAGGAAGATTCCAAAAGTTCCAAAGGAGAGGACTCCAAGGGGGACCCCAAGGGCAAGCCCAAGGGCATTGTGAATGTCAAGGGCACACCCTCGCCCCCGCGGTACAAAGCTGGACAGGTGAGGTGTTTTTTCTTTCTTGCTTGCTCGCTCATATTTTGAGAAATTGGTGGCTTTTAGGTCATGGAGATTGAAGGATTTCCTGGCTCTGGTACATTGCAGGAGCAACCTCCGTTGCCGACCTATCCGATCACATGGACCGCAGCTGCTGTTTGTGTGGAATCGGGAGGCCCGGCTCTCGATCTCCACATTCTGGTGGAGCTTTGCAACCAGAGCTCACGGCCAGCTCTCAGTTTTGCCATTGTGGATGCGCAAGAGTTGCTGGATGAGGTGTGTGTGTGTGTGCGCGGGAGGGTCAAGAGTTGGTAAGGTTGTCTGATGTGTTGGGACCTAAAGAACTAAGTTTTTTGGTGCAGGAGCTGGGGGATGAGGAATCGGAGTTGGGGAAAGCTTTACGGGATGCCAAACAGGTGCTCAACTTTTGCTCGAGCTCATGCATTCCCTGCGGTCGAAGGTATGTAGGGCATTATAGATTTGCCCGTGGTTCACCTTCATTTGTCGACAGGAGTCGATTTCAGGGCCCAAGAAGGACAAGGATGGAAAGGAGGCCAAAGGGAAAGGGAAGGAGAAACCGCCAGAGAAGGAAAAGGAGAAGGACAAAGGCAAGGGAAAGGGAAAGGAGAAGGGGCAGTCACAAATGGGGAGCTGGGTGCAACCGGCTCACATGCAGCAGCTTCTGGCTGGTGAGTCCGGATGGACTGTTGTCAGTGTTGCGGCATCAAGGGTGGGGATTCGGAAGCTTACAGACCATATCTGCCCTTGCTTCAGCCAGGCAGATTAGAGACCGGGACTTTGAACATCGGGAGGAAGTGGTGCGCAGGGCTGAGCAAGTGGAGGAAGCTAAACGCAAGGCTGAGGTGTGGTATTACGAGCGTTGGCTGCAGAAGTCTTGACTAATTGAAACAGACTCAAGCTCTTATGGTAGTTTTGTTCCTGCTGTAGGAAGCAAAGAAATCTGTTGAAGATATGCAAGCAGGACTAGAAGCAGCGAAAAAAGCTTTGCAGGAGTTTGAAGAACGAGACAGGAAACGGATTAGGGAAGAGTGGTGGGCACAAAAGGCTGCAGCTGCTGCAGCTGAAGCAGCTGCTAAAGCAGCTGCGAAGAATCCTGAAGGTGCGAAGGGCGATAAAAAAGGTGTAAAGGGGGACAAAAAAGGGGACAAAAAGGCTGCAGCAGGTGGAAAGGATAAGCAAGGTGGCGATAAAGGGGCGCAGAAACCTCCTACGCCACCAAAAGGTGAGCAGTATGCTCCCAGGGTGTGCCGAAGGCTTCTTGAGGAACTGGGTGGACAAGGAATTTTGCAGACTTGCACATTTTTGTAGCTGTTCTGCAGGCAAGGACAAAGGCAAGGACAAAGGAAAAGGAGCTCCCCCGCCGCCTGTGCTGACTCCTGCTGAAGAAAGACTTAGCTGTCAGAACGTTGTGAAGCAAAGCCAAGAAGCTCTGGAGGCAGCTGAGGCACAGGTCAGACCTCGTCTCCGCCCTGGGATCTCCTCATGGAACCGTTCGTTTCAAGCTTGGTTAACTCGTTGTGGCTTCCAGGTCATAGAGACAGAGAAACGTGTTGCTGATCTAGAAGCTGTGATCAACGAACCATTTGTCACCTCCCGGGTCTACTGCTGTCTAGGTTTTGGCGATAATGCTACCTCAGTTGCCGAACTGGCGGCCAGCCAAGATAATATTTTCTGCGCTATCTTGAACATAGCTAAAAAACTTCCCCCACCTCCACCACCAGACCCTCCTGAGACTTTACAATCTTCTGACAAGGGGAAAGATCAAGGTGCCAAGAAAGATGGAAAGGCTGAGACTCCATCGCGACCTTCTTCTCCGGCTGGAGCGGCAGAAAGAGGCAAAGAAAAAGGTGGGAAGAAAGATGGAAAGGCTGAGGCTCCATCAAGACCTTCTTCACCTGCTGGTTTGATGCCCCACAAATCCGGTCACTTGAATTGCACTCTCTGCTTGGCATGTGAGCTCATTAGATTGGTGCTGACGTTTGAACAGAGAAGGGCAAAAAATCAGGCAAAGGGAAAACAGAGCAGCCAACTGAGGTGCCTATTCCTCCTCTAGTAGCTGAGATGAGGGCATTGGCAAAAGCTGCTCATCTGAAAAATCCTGCCAGGAAAGTATTTGTGATGGATGTGTTATATGAAGACAAAAAGGAAGAGGAGGTTCCACCAGATGACAAAGCGGACAGGCCTAAGACTCCTGGTAAGAAAGAGAAGGAGTCGGGCGGGAAGAAGGAGGCAGGTAAAGGGGCAGACAAAAGACCAGGTTCTCCCCCTGGTGCCAAGAAGGGGAAAGGTGGGAAGGGGGAAGAAGGCATGCAATACGGTCAGATTGTGGAGGCAGTAGTCAAGTCATGCAGGACTCTTACTGATCAAGTGAAAGAATTCAGGAAAATGGACGGTGATACTCGATTTGTAGAGATCCCAGATGCCATACCTTTTGAGGTGAATTTCGTATTTTTTCCTGCATATGTACAGGTCATGCATGACACATGGATTTCTGAGAAGGTGGCCTCACTGTCGGGGCAATTTCTGATTACACCTCTCTGTTCTCTAGGAAGTAAAGATGGATCATTACAAACACCTATTAGATGAAGTTGCACCTGCATTAGTAACCGTCCCCGTGATCTTGCACTGTATGATTGAGCAAGTAGCAGTAAGTGACTGTGAAAAGACAGATATACAGACCTTGGAAGCTATGAACCAACGAAAAGAAGCAAGGGTGCTTCTGGAGCAAGCTTTTTTAAACCTTGGCCGAAGACTCGAGATACCATACCACAGTCCATTTGGGAACATCTTTTTACCACCAGAGTTTGACTATGATGAGGTGCAATGCTAGCCAAAAGATCTGAAGTACGTAGGTACACGAGTGGTACACTGACGTGCAGCTTGTTTACTGATATAGATGGAAGATCCTACACCATGTGAACCCGGCTGCACATGTGATCTGCATCCATATACATTTGACGGAATACCGGTGGAACCCAGGAAAAGGAGCAGATACGAGGAGCACTTGAATGTCATTCAGGAACAAAGCTCATTTGGCCTGCTGAAGGCTATTCTCACTCGGAAGCGACAAGATCCGCACAAGATAAAGCATGAGCCTCAGTTGAGTCTCTCAGCTCCTACTGTGGTGGACGTTTTGAATGTAGAGCAGAGAATGGTGAAGCTTCTTCCAACACCAGGCAAGGATTCTTTGAAGCTCGGAAATTCTTCCCCATCTCTCCCCTGCCAAGCCACTTATGTTTTGCCCCCCTGTTGTTTACATTATGCTGTTCATGGTCCATCCAGGCCGTGGACGCAGAGAGTTCCCTATTCCTCCATCATACCCTTTAGAAAAGCGGGGTACATGCATGACTGCGTTGCGCAAATTCAGTAGAATTTTTTTTCCTGCTGCTCAGAGATATCGCAAGCTGGTCAGCCACTTTGCTTTCTATCTAGTTTCTAGTGCAGCAGGATGTGGATGACTTGTTAGTTAGCCTGCTTGACAGATCAGCACAGTTTAATGAGACGTTCGCTTGTGGACTAAGTTATATTCGGTTTGTGAATATCATGGATGTCTACAGAGGCATATAGCAGACCTCCTGTTGAACAGAAAGGTAGAGACTGTTCCAACAGGAGTGGATACAGTTGAAGCTGCTGCTCGTCCTGGAGAACAACCTGAAGAGGGACCGGTCAGTCCGGATGGCACTACTGCTTCGAAGGACGGAGATAAGAGACAGTCACTTTCTGTCAAAGAACATCCTCTTACGGGGGTAGACAACGGGCGAAAATCCCTTTCTAGAACTGCTGGCGTTAGGGAGGAGAGCAGAAGAAACTCACTCTTTGGTGATTGTACGCCAGCCAGTGTGGATGGCACTCAGAAAAGTTCTGAGAAAACCCCTTCAACCCCAGGCAGTGATCATGAGGAATGGCATATTCGGCCTTCAAGATTTACCCAGACAGCTCCCCTGACTGTGCTCCCTGAGGAGCTGGAGCCACTGGAGTCGGCATTTGATCAGAGAAAACTAAGGCCTCATGAGTCGGTTTTGAACTGCAGGTTTGTAGATACCTTTCCTGATGACACCTTTGGTGAGGCCTACTCAAAAGCCCGACTTGCTCTTCCCTTTGAAAGAATGCTTTATGACAAGGATGAAGACTTTGTCATATCTGTTCTGTTTGCTGAGGAAGGAGAGCACCAGTGGACTGGTCACGTTCCCTCTCTGGTATGAGTTTATTAGACTGGACATCTGTTCTACTTAAGTCGCATGAGACCTGTGTGTCTTGTGTGTGCTTGCTGTACTGCTCTACGCTGCTCACCTTTTCATCACTTGCATGCTTCTTATAGATCTTGGGCTGGGCAACAGATTCCCTTTGAGCGCTTCTGCTCTGATCTCACAGCGTGCGAGAGGAGAAAAGCGGATTTCGCAGCGTCTCAAAACTCCTTTTGTCCACCGACAGTGTATGGGATTGAGGATACGGAGGGCAACCTCTCGGAGAAGAAGACCGTCTTTTTGGGACAAGGAGAGTCACTTGTGTGTAATGGACTACCAGCGCAAACAAAACCGGAATCTGCAGTCTGTTACAAGCCTCAAGCAACTATGTACAAGGTGGGCATCCTCTGCTTGGAGCTTGGAGCCAACCAGTGGACGAGCTGTGGTTATTAGAAACTTGGAACAGATGTTACCAACGTCCTGTAACTGTTAAAATCAACTGCAAATTGGTTGTTACTGCATTTGGCAGGATGGAGCAACTTATCTGTTGCGAGGAGATCATCGAAGTGCTGAAGATTCTTTGCCGCTTGATAACAGCCTAACAGCGTGCTTGAAGGATGGTTTAACAGTCTGTTTCTATATCACTAAGGATGGCACCCCGAGCATACAGATCACACATCCCAGTGGGCAAACGTTTGAGTTAACCTCTGCAGGGGTAGTGCTTGTTTTTCCGACTAATGTGAAGGAGAAAGAGAAAGAGAGAGCCGCAGAAAAGGCTGCCCAAGAAGCAGCAGAGAGGGCCTTAATAGAGAATCAACAAGCAGATCAGGCAGCAGCTGAAGCGGACTTGAAGAAAGGTGGAAAGAAGGGTGCAGATCCGAAGAAAGCAGGGAAAGGTGAAGCCAAAGTTGAGGCAAAAGCAAAAGGGGATGCCAAGGAAGCGAAAGCTGAAGCGAAGGGCAAGGATGCTAAACCTGAAAAGAAAGGCAAGGGTAAAAAGGGAGAGACAGCTCCTGAACCCGACAAGCCTCCTGAGGAACCAGCCAATGCTCAGCAAGATGATAAGACTAACAACATCCGGAGCATCTCAGACATTCTTCGCAAGGAACGTGGTGAGGAGGAAGTCTGGCGATGTGTTCTTCCATCAGGAACTGTTGTCCGTTACAGGGAGAATGGGGAGTCACAGGTACCCTCAAGCTGTTTTGTATGGAGTTAGTGTGCTTGCAGATCAGCTTGCATCTTCCTTATGCACAGATCTATTTCCAGACCTAACATGGAAGCCACGTTTTTTGCAGCTACTGTTTGCAAATGGGAACGTTAGTGAGTCGCAGCTAAATGCAGCCCCTGCATCAGATGCAGTTGAAAGCACGGAGGAAGCTCAGGTGGACCCGAAGTCAGCGAAAAATTCTAAGGCAAAGGATGCTGGAAAGGATAAAGCTAAGGGCGGCGCAGAAAAGGCTGAGAAGGGTGGCAAGGGCGCCGGAGAGAAAAGTGTGAAAGGTGCCAAAGGAGGTACAGGGGAGAAAGTTGCCGAGGAAGGAAAAGGTTCCAAAAGTCGTCCCACTTCTCCATCCTCACCCTCAGAAGATACGCCTCCAGCCTCTCCAAGCATACCAGTTATCCCAGAGTGCCAATGGACAGTGACAAACAACAAGGGCTATTTTGTGCTGCAGGTACAACCTGAACATCGTATCTTCATTGCCATTTGGCCAGGTCAAATGCGGTACTTACCTCCAGTGACATTTTGGCCCTTCACATGCAGACTCCATTCAAGCCACCTCCTCCTATAGAGGAAGCCGAACCTGATCCAAAGGCCAAGCAAGAGACCAAGGGTAAGGACAAAGGCAAAGATGGAGACAAGGGTGCCAAGGGTGCCAAGGGTCCGAAGGCAGGAGCAACGGATGCTAAGAAAGATGAGAAAGGCGTAGAGAAAGGGAAACAGGAAGGTAAGGACGGTACAAAAGCGAAGGCTGGCAAAGGTGGGGCAAAAGATGCTGAGATTGCTCCTGAAGTAGTTCCGGAAGCAGTGCCTGTTGAGGTGCCTGCTATTCCTCCTGAGCCACCAAAACCAACTCTCTTAGAATTTCCCAAGAAGAAGATGGTCCAGGTGACTGATCCGGAGTCAGAGGCCTTTATAGCAGTCCGGGAGGATTTAGTGATCCTGATGCAACCGGTCGATGAAAGCTACTGCTTCGTCCAGCATGCAGATGGGACACAGATACTTTGTCAGCAAAAGGAGTTCACTCTAGAGAGGGAGAAGCCGGAGGAAGTTCCTGTAGTGGTCGAGGAGCTTGAAGAGGTGTACTGTCCCTTGCATAATCCTCGACCCCCCCCGGACAAGATAAGGTTTAAGGAAGATGTTGCAAGTCTAGCTGCTTCCAGACAGTCCATTAGATCTGTGAGTTTTCTTGGAAGCCTGCAACAGCCGATCTCGTCTCCTGCAACACAAGCTAGCGGGCTTGCAAGCCCGGCTCCAACCAACCAAGACTCAAACAGGAGGAAATCAGATGCCGTAGGCTTGAGGCAAACCACTGCCGGGACTGCCACCTCAGGCTTGGATAGCATCAAATCCTCAGCTCCAGCTCCAGCTTCCTCAGCTCCAGCTCCAGCTCTTCCAGCTGCAGGTTCTCCAGCTCCAGCTCCTCCGGCTGCAGGTTCTCCAGCTCCAGTTGCAGATTCTGAAAATGTACAGAGCAAAAAGTATCCCTTCTCAAGGAAGAAATCCACAAAATCGATCATTGTGGAGCCACCTGTGATGGCAATAGACCCAGCTGTGGGAAGGACTTGCCCACACTGTCAACACTGCTGGAAAGAGGTGATACGCGAGTTGCTCATGTCCATTGCTTGTTTCTTTGTTGACGGGCTTGACTTGGATGAGGGTAATAAGCGTGCATGCAGCCAATTATCATGTACCTCTACGTGATGTGTAACCCAAATGTATACTTAAATCCTGCATCTGTCTCATCAGGTCTACCGTCCTCCCCCTATTGTAGTGGAGCCGCCTCCTACAACAACCGTGTGGTATATGCGAAAAGACGGTCTGCCAAACATTCAGGGCAAGCTTGGGGAAGGCGTAGCCGTTCAGTTTCAGACATTGGAAGGCCAATACTGCGCTTCATGGTCCCAGCCAACCGACCAACTGACTCTCATATTACCAAATGGGGTGATACTATACACAGACGGCAAAACAGTTTGGCTGGACAACTCCAGGGGTGTTGATCAAGGCCATCCTGATGCGCTGCTGATTAAGAAAAAGCATCGTGATGTAGCGATCAACACAAATGGGCTGTACGCTTTTGATCTGGTAGTTCATTCTCATGTGCTCATGTCCATTTCATGTCTTGGAAAATATGCTCCAACCTTACTTGTTAGAATGGAAGAGTGGAAGTGGAGATTGAGAGTCCAGCTGCTGGTTTGTTGTTTTGATGTCTGCTTGATTGTTAGGAGGAAGGGAGTCTCTACCACACTGACAAAGATGGAAATGGATTCATCACCCATAAGGGATCGCTGGTCGAGGTACTTGCGCACGGCCTGCCTGTGCCTCCACCTTCACCACCAAAACCACCTTATGTGCCAGTCGATTTTTTTACCATCGAGGAGATGCCAGAAGTTGTGGAAGATCCGTCCGTCGTAGATCCTGAGGTACATTTTGCAATTCCTAAATTCTCCTCTCCGCGATCTCTGTCGTGTCGTTGAAATGAGGCTGTGTCGGTCATTGCACAGTTGGCTGGACCTCTTGACCCTAAAGCAAAGGGGAAAGGACAAGGAAAAGGTGCCCCACGCCCTTCCCAGTCTACCGGTGCAAAAGACTTGGAGAAACCAGTTAGCCCATCTCAGTCTACCGGTGCAAAAGACCTGGAGAAACCAGCTAACCCTCCTCAGCCCGTTCAGAAGCAAGCCGGCAGGGTATCCAGTGTTGTTAGCAGTGCAAAAAGTCAGCCTCTGGCTTCCAAATCAGCTAAATCTGATGTGCCAGTACCAGCAGCTGAAGGATCCACAACCCAACCGACAGGTATGGCCAACTTTCCGTTTTCTGGTGCAACTTGATAGAGGTGTTTGTTAGCCTTTACTTGTCCTTTTAGCAGATCTGTTGGTAGTTTATGTGACTTCACGATGTCTGTTTCTTTAGGTGCTGTTTTGGAACCTGTGGGACTGTTTACACCGAAGCTGCATATACCTGTCCCTCCAATACCTCCGGCCCAGATGCCCGATGAACGTGGCAGCCAATGGGGAATCAAAGGCCTGCCTGCACCCCAGCACCCAGCTGCTCCGGTTCCTGCTTCTGCTTCTGACAGTCAAGTTCCTGGGGCTATAGCTGTTACCCGTGCATCACGATCTGGCTCTGTGATCCAGGCAGCATCTCCAGGTGAGTTTGGTCAGGCTGTCCTTGGGCTGGTGACCATCTTATTCCTGAGTAACAATTGTCGTGTCTTTTACCCATCTGTTAGGCATCATGCTAGAGCCTGTGGTAGCTTTGGGTGGTCAGCTGGAAGGAGTACCAGAGGAAGGTGAAAGTGTACCTGGTGAAGGATTGACATATGAGCTGGCTAGCAACAATGAAGTACTAGAAATGCCGCCGCCACCAGAAAACCCAAAACTTCTCGCCGCTGACGTGGGGCCTCCGGCCCGGATTTTCGTAGCACATGATGGTGGCTATGGCTTTGAGATATGCAGTGAGAAGAAATTTTCCAAGTATGTGCAAACAAGGGCAAATGACCCACTGTGTCATATTGCAAAAGAAGGCTTCTATGGTGGTGAAGAAAGTACTACGTTCCACACATTCATCTCTGTTAAAGACTTATTGAAGGATCCTTACGCCCCGTTTGTTCCTCTTCAAGAGAATCCACTGCCCCCTCCTGTTCCTATCAACCCTTTGGCTAAAACAGAACCTCTAACCGACAAGACAACGGCAGAAGGAAAGCTAACTGTAGTACGCAGGGTAACAAAATGCCCATGGATTGAAGTAAACTTCGAATTCCCAGTTTTGCCAAGAATTATAGCGCCCTCTAAGCCTCCCACTTTACCTTGTTGCAAAGAGACACTGGTTTCATATCGTCGCATCTGTGAATACCCGGAATTTTCTATAGAGCAGCTCGATAGAGTGGAAAGAGC
The DNA here is from genome assembly GCA_010909165.1 of Anthoceros angustus. Taxonomy (NCBI): domain Eukaryota; kingdom Viridiplantae; phylum Streptophyta; class Anthocerotopsida; order Anthocerotales; family Anthocerotaceae; genus Anthoceros; species Anthoceros angustus. The sequence continues at coordinate 963,379 of VJWM01000011.1, forward strand.
CCTGGGAGAGTACGAGAAGTGGAAGTGTGAGGTTCTGGAAAAGCCGTTGGTGGAAACTGTGGACCCAAGAACAGAAGAAGAAATAACATTGGAAAAGGATATCTCTGAATGCATACGACAGGTAAACTCTTCCTCTTCTGTTTGCTGGTTCCTGCTTAGTGAGCCTGCACAAATGTATTAGGTTGTGAGCGTGTGGTCACTTGCTGAATTTTGCTAACCAAAGGTATTCAGAAACGCTTGACAACTTTGTAGCATAGCAGACAGTACACTATTAAATTGACTGTAGGGTCTGGCAGAACAAAAAATATTCGAAGCCCAGCAGCTTGGAGTGATGGACAGTAGATACGCAGCTGAACTACTTCGAAGAATGAGGAACGGTGAGGCTTGGAGAATAGAACAGATGCTGAGGGAAGAGAGAGCTCTCCAAGCTAGAAGGAAAGAGGAGTTTCAAAAGTATCTTAAGAGGAAGTGCCACCCGACATTGTGCATACACCAACCGGATCTTCTTCAGAAGACTGGACCTTATAGACCAATCCGGAATGCAATCTTGCGGTACTGGAAGTGTGAGGAAGGCTTGAGGGCGCTTCTGGACATGCTAGGGGTAAGAAGCACCATGACAACCCTCAGCATGTTCCATGTGCAGCCCGTGTCTGAGTTAGTACTTAATCGTCAAAAGAACATGCCTCTCGACATGCTCGGTTATGTGTATCTCATTTTGTCCTTTGTCTTGCAGGAATCAGTGGCTACACTATCTGAGGAGGAAGAGGAGGATCCTGACCAGGTCACGATGGAGGAGATTGAGATTCTCGTCAAAGCAACGAAGAAGGAAGCCATAGAAGTGTTTGAGGAGATGATGAGATTGATGGAGGTAATTCGCAGTTGATGGCATTGCCTTTAGTCGGCTAAGGAGGACTTGGTATCCAAGTTTGCATCTCTTACCTCTGGTAATCTATCCTTCAGGAGTTTCGGAAGATGGACCTATTTCCACAGGAAAAGGAGTTTGTGCCCAAGGAGCCAGAGGAGCCACCTTGCTGCTTTATTGAGTGGATGGTTCTCATCGAGAAGTATCACAAAAAGAACTATCCGGTAATCGTAGTTCACTGAGAATTCTACTTCTAGTGGGAGTCTGCTCCATGTGTTTTGAGTAAAGATTTATTGCGGTTGGTGGTAACCGCAGACAGCCTACGAGATAGAAGCTGCAGAACTTGAACGCCTAAGAAGGGAGGAGTATTTGAGAATGGCCAAACTTGAATGCGGGAAATTGTTAGAGGATATGATATCAGAAACCGAGGTGCTTCCCCTGCCACACAGCATGCACTTAAACTGCTCCAATGCTTGTCCGGATGAGTGTGTTGCTGTCTCTGACTCACATGTTGTCAAACTGAATCAGACCGAGTATGCCAAACTCACTGCATATCGAAGTCCCTCGTTCCATAGCTCTGAGTACCTAAGAGACGAGTTCTGGGACGAGCTAATGAGACTAGTTGCTGATCCTGCCCAACCTCCACCTCCACCAGAAGTAGAACCAACGGTATCTCCCGATCTCAACCTTGCACCAGATTCTGATGGCTCCTAGTCAAGAATACCAACTGTGAGCCGTTTGCAGTCACCTGAATCAACGGCAACCGAGGAGGATCCAAGAGGCTTGTTCAGGCGAAAGTAAGTATCTTTCCTTGTCAGATAAACACCGTCAACGTTGTCGAGAGGGTTAAACATCGGCTTTCACGCCTTGAACAGGTGGGACACAGCTCCTTGGCACCTCAATGCAGCGTACCTTAGTGTGGAAGAGGCATTCAGGGTGATGTCGTACTTCAATTCTGTGTACCTCCTGCGCAAGCGGAACTTGCCAAGAGACAGACCTCAACAATTCCACCTCATGCCCGGCTACATGAACTTCAGAAAAGTGAAGTTCATGAGCACTTCACTTCAGGTGCGCATGAGAATCCACACACAACAGGCATCCCAAAATCATGTCCATCCGATCTCGCTGTAAAATCTCCAGTGCATGCCAACTCCAATTCTCTCTGATGTCAGGTTGCCTACATCCTCAACTTCCATGACGACATGGGACGCTTCAAGATCAGGAAGCTGGAAGAGTGCCTGAAAGTCTACTACGAACATGGACCGGTGTGGTTTACAAACATGCATGTCGTTCCACATTGATCCGCTCCTTGGAAATCCTCGGGAAATAATGTAAGACATCTCCTACAGGTTGCACCCGGGATGCTGAGGAAAATTAGAGTATTTTTCAAGGCACTAAGAGTGGGAGATTACGCGGACGAGGTTAGCTCCCTCCTCTCAGCAATGTGCAGAGCCTCGTACAAGTTGATTGAGATTTCTGGAGCCCTAATATGCTGAGGTTTCCTCTTGCAGATCGAGATTGTCACCGAATTTGATGTTTTCAAGATCCCTATTACGGCCACGGTGCTCCCTCCTGATGAAGAGCTCCCGGACGAGTTTGCTCCTGTGGAAGCCTCTCCCAGCCCGATTCCAGCGACGGTCATCCAACCACCTAGATCTCCTCCGCAAGCATTACAGCCTACTGAGCCAAGGGGTCCTCCCGCGACGGATAACCTCCCGCTTCCAGAGGAGGAGTGCAACGTTGTGAAGGACCTCATCTCTTGGATAGAAAGTGATACCATGGGGGAGGTACTGATCAAAGGCCACAGGTGAGGGGAGCGCCTACTGCATTTTTATCCAATTTTGACATCCCCTCATCACTCCATTGAGGCCTGCCAGTCAAATCCAAGCTTCCCTACACGCATTGTGACATTTTAGAAGCCTGAAAACGGACAATTATTCATTAGGCAAGTTGAGGCCTTCTCTTGATCAGCCGCAACTCAATATGGCTTCCGAACGTGGAGTCGAACTCGTCGAAATAACGCGAGTGACAGGCTTGACCCGAGTCATCTTAGCCAGATACTATGGTTACCGGAACCCGACCTCACGGTTAAGTCTCAACGGTCACTCTCTCCCAGAGCTTCGTGTGACTCAAGGCAGTCTACAAATTCCTGAAGACGCATGGCCTCGTCTTAAAAGAATGAAGTGGAAACGACCAGCTCCTTCTCCTCCAAAGGATCTCTGATCAAGACTGGTTGGTGGGAAGTTTGATGTGCTGAGGACGGAGGGGAAATGCTTTGAAGGATGGAAGTGGGCAGGAAGAGTGAGCTCACTGGGCAGCAATGGAGACGGATGGAAGAGAATCGAGCAGCAGCATTGGCCAAGAGGCAGAAAAGGAGTTGCGAGACTTTCCTGCATTTTGATGGGCACCGTCCTCTTGTCCCGGGTGGATCTGAGGAGCTGGAAGTCCAGCATGCTCCATCAACTTCTGGGCGAGAGGGATCTGCGGAGGAACGAACACTCCAGCAGCTTTATGTGCCCAATTCGGTTGGTTACTCCACAGGATCCTATTTAGCTAGCAGAGCAAGCGCAGGGGTCCCAACAGGTGTTCTGAAATCGGAAAGAGGTGGTACGGATGGACATAAATTGGAAATTGTGTTGGAACTATGTTCTGTTCAGAATTTTGGTGTCACCGGTGCGTGTGTCGGTGGCATTCGATGTCTGGAAGGAGGCTGTGTGATCGAGCTTGGAAAGGAACTTTCCTCGGTGAGTCTCCTCTGGTCATGCCTACGCGTTTCGGATCTCTTCCAGCTGAAGAAGCTAGTTGATTTCTCTTTGACGATATTGGGTTGTGGGTCTTGAAACAGTTACAGTTATCTCTGAATTGTCAGCGCTCCGGCCAGATGTTTGTGTTTCACGTCCAAAATTACGACGCTGTTGCAAATGTTTTGAAGAAACTGCCCCATGTTTGTGTGAAGCACATTCCTCTCTGCACTCGGATGGCCTTGAAGAGCTTCTTCAGAGGAAACCGAAAATCCAACGGTGTTCCTGCTGCTAGTGACTTTGTAGCAAATCAGGTTGTTGAGAAACAGCTGGGCCTCTTGCCAGAGAAGTTGAAGCAAAGTCTTCTCCCTTTCCAGTGGGACGGAACACGTTATGGGCTCAGGAGGAATGGTCGTTGTCTTATTGCTGATGAAATGGGAGTCGGCAAAACCATTCAGGTCTGAATACCACTTCTTTCAAGGAGTACTCGATATGAAGTTCCATGATTGAAAAAAATTTACTGAGTGGTTCTAAATGATGTGAATGTGAACAGGCAATTGCCATTGCGGCATGCTACAGAGAAGAAGGTTCCCTTCTGGTCATCTGCCCAGCTAGCTTGCGTTTGATGTGGGCTGAAGAGCTGGAAAGATGGCTGCCTTTTCTTGCACCAACAGATATTCATCTTGGTTGGTCATTCGCACTCACCATGGTCTCAGTTATGACGTTCCTAGTGCTGAAGCCATCATTTGTCTTAGTCGCCAAGCTAGTCAGCGAAAAATTCCCCTAAGGGCTTACCGGGGGACTGTTTGTTCGATCAGTGTTTGGCAGGAGGAATGAGCTTGAGGAACATGTACAGCTACCTAAAGTGGTTGTTACCTCATATACGATGCTGAAGCGTTTAGCTTCAAGCTTCCAGTCGTGCAAATGGGGTGTAGTTATAGTGGATGAGTCTCACAACCTGCGGACTTGCAAACAAAAGAACGAGTGTGATGAGGTTTCGCCTCTTACTCTTCTCATGATGAGGGTTTCTCTGAGCATGCATAGAACTTTTCAGCTACCGCAAAGTTTGAGTGTGTGTGGATGTCCTTTCCTGGCAGACAACAGCAGTTTGCAACATTGTCAAAAGGACCCGTCGAGCGGTACTGCTCTCTGGCACACCATCCCTCTCAAGGTGTGCAGTTTGCCTTTCTGGCCTCCGGCTGATGTGGAAAACATATCACAACGAATTTGGCAGTTTATTGGATGTTGTTGATCTTCCCATGGCATCTTGCATTTTGCAGGCCATTCGATATCTTCAACCAGGTGGACTGCATACGGTGAGCTAGTACTGCTCACATTTCTTCCCAACCATTTGAGAACGTTGTAGCAACTTGGGAGGATTGTTACTCACATGGTTTGTGCATCTCCAGACCAGGATTGCTTGGGCGCAACAAATATGAATTTGCACGTAATTACTGTGATGTACAGCAGACTTTTTCGAAGGTGAAGAGAAGGCTGTTTGCTTCACTGCGCTTCTTACGTGATTCTTCGGATCTTCAATGGAAACTGACGTAGGTAGCTCTCTTGCAGGATTACTCCAAAGGGACTCGACTTTCGGAGTTAAATATATTGCTTAGGGAAACCATTATGGTACACTTTTCTGCTTCCCATTGTTCTATTGCTCATACAAAGCAGTATCTGTTGGGCTTGTTCATAGTCAAGTGCACACTCGTATTGATGACAATGTCGGTGCATTGTGTAGGTGAGGAGACTGAAGGCAGAAGTGTTAAGCGAGCTTCCTGCCAAGAGAAGGCAAATCATCAGCCTGAGGTTGACAAAGGACGACATCACCAAGGCTAGGAAGTCACTAGCTTCTCTCCATGACAATATTTCTCCCCATGGAGACAAATCTTGCCCATGTGGCTTATGCGAGAAGGGCCATTGTGATTGCGAGGATGAAGAGCAGCAAGATGAGAAGTTGCAGGAAGAGGGTACAACATGATGTCACTTGCTCGAGACTCTGTCATTAGCAGTGGACTTGCATGTTTGCAGTGGGGCAGTACTGCTGCAACTGGCGAAATTCACTCCTGGGCCCATATGATCCTTTGCAGACAACGAAGAGGACCACAACTCTGCTCGAAGGCTGAACCATCAGGAAATTGGCCTGGCAAAATTGAACGGTGTTAGAGATTGGCTGCTGAACAACCCGATATTTCTCTCCTGCGAGACCGACATGCCAAACCCAGATGTTGAGGTGAAGGACATGAAAATGGTTATATTTGGTCACCATCGTGCTGTCTTGGATGGGATTCAGGTCAGTAAAATGTCCCCAACTGTGCACCTGACATTCTGGTGACATGCGTTACACTCTGACCTTAGTTCAGCCTCTTCACCTTCCACCTTCTTGCAGGAGACTGTGATACAGAGAAAGGTTGGATTTGTACGCGTTGATGGGACAACTCCAGCTCATGATCGGCAAATGGCTGTAAATCTGTTCCAGAACAAACCTGAGGTTGTGACCACAGCATATTCCTGTAGTACTGCTCGAGCTTGATTGATTCGGTGGCTGTCGAGCCTCGAAGTATGCAGATGAACTGAATGGCATTACGTCGTCATGTGCTTTCTACAGATAAAAGTGGCACTTATCAGTGTTACGGCTGGAGGGGTGGGACTCAACTTCTCGGCAGCGCAAACAGTTGTCTTTGCAGAGTTACCGAATTCAGCATCCTTAATGCTGCAGGTTGGACACTTCCTATAGGATGCTACAAGGAAGTGTTACCATTCAATCTACCCCAATTTTTGCACTGTTGTTCTAACCCAATCCTGAATTTGTCTGTTGCAGGCAGAGGATAGAACTCACAGGCAAGGACAACAAAATGCAGTCAACGTGTACATATTCTGTGCAAAAGTAATTGCCTTGCCCCTCCACGTAGCCCCTAGAAGCAGAGCTGTTGGTGTCTGAGAGGCTTAAGCACAATCCACCTCTCATGCAGGGTACAGGTGATGACACTCACTGGCAATCTTTGAGCAGAAGCCTTGAACGTGTTTCAACAATGACAAATGGCACTACAGCTGCCGTATTGGGTCTTGAGGTTATCATCTGGCAACCAGCGCTCATTGACCTCGGATTTCAGTCCAGGCCGCCTCACATTTGAAGACTGATTAGCTGCTGTCATGTCCTGCAGGTTGCATCAGTCACTGATGGCTTGACATTACGCGTGCAAGACAGTGGTGATTGCAGCTCTCCTGAACCCACAGAAACAGACAATTCCACTCCAGGAGCAGCTGGTGCTCGCTGTGGACCAGAAGAAGTTGTTAATAAGGCTTCCATGCAAACCAGTGCTCATGATGTGTCGAATAGATCCACCTCTCCTGAAAACCGTTTGTCAAATTTGGCGGATGAACATGCTAATGAGGGCAAACACACTCCGGAAAGAGCCGGAGATAGTCTGGGGGACATCCCCCCAGTCACATCACTTCAAGTTAGTGAGCAGCAGAATGAGCACACAGCATTCGGTGTAGACTTTCTGTTGTTCGAGGTAAGTCTTTACTCACTCTTGTTTCACCTCTGGAGGCTGTGATGGGCGAACATGGGTCTGTGCATCATGATGTGTGCTACTGGAGGGGACTAATGTGCAGTATGACACATGCAGGTGAGTTCGCATACAGGGCGCATTCATCTCTATCAGTCTTTTCCAGACCACAGCTCTCCACCAAAGCTCTTGGAAGAGAACTTCAAGCCAGAGATGCTAGAGCGTTTGAGAACAAGGGGAGCTGCTGGTAGAGGCACTCTGCCACATTGCATTGAGCAGAGTAGGGCCTTCCAAGAAGCAGCTGCGACCTTCATCACCCAGTGGACGAGTCTACGGCCTGTTCATCGTAAGCAGCTGTCAGGAAGACCTCTCCGGTTACCGTTGTCAAGAGAACTGAAGCGAGTTCAGGCCAACTCCTCCTTCGCTCCTGGGGTGAGTTCGGCCATCTTAATTGCTTCAGGGTATTTCCATGTATTGCTTTCCCTTAGATGAAGCTATAGCTTTAGTGATTGCTGAGGCACTCATATTGTTGCAGGGTCTGTCAAAAGGGGGCAGTAAACGGCGTGTGACGCCAAGTGAGCTAGTGTCCTGCCCTGCTCCAGAAGGAGCAAGCGTAAGGAATATAGCTCTTCAGAACGCCTTTGGTGCAAAGAGGAGTGACATATTGCAAGCCTGGTCTGCGGATGGGGAGCCTCTTTGCAAGCTTTGCCAGACTCCTTGCCGTAGAAGCAACTCAAAAATTCCCCAAGTATTTGCAGATCTGTTCTGTGGAAGAAAGTGTTACGAGAGTTACTGTGCCAAGACCAGTGGACGCTACTTGAGACAGGTATGAGTCCAGAACGTGCTGACTGCCAGTATCTTGTGACAGAAAAAGCCTTGACAGGGTGCCATGCTTGTACAGGAACTTTTTGAACTGGAAAGGGGCGTCTGTGTTGAATGTGGCTTAGACTGCCATACCTTGGTTCGGTGCCTGGTCTCGTTAGCTGCATCCAAGCGGGCAGCCTTCATATTAGAGAGAGCGCCACACTTCTCCAAGCAAAAGAGACTGTACTCCCCATCGACCTTGGTTCAGTTGTTGTGATACGTCTGAGTCAGTTACCATAACCCCGAAGCAATTCTCTGTGCAGGCTGGAGAATCTGGTCGCAAACCCAACGGAGGGCAACGCTTGGCATGCAGATCATATTGTGCCAGTCTTCGAGGGGGGAGGTAATCCCTTTTCCAAGTGTACTGTACGTGAGAAAATGCTCAATTCACCCGAGGTCTGAACATATCCTTGCAGGTGAGTGTGGTGTTGAAAATTTAAGAACCTTGTGCATAGCTTGCCATGCAAAGGTAACATCAGATCAAGCCTGTCGACGCCGCTTAGCAAAATCAAGGGCACGTCAAAATCTTCAGCTCACTATCGCTGCAATCCTTCAACGTTCTCAAATGGTAACGTACTAGCATGACAGTTCCCTTGCAAGATTCATAGGTTTCCTCACCAGGAGATTTCTCGAGCTGAGTAAATGTGTGCACATATGTCAGGCTAGGAGGACAGGTTCGTCACTCAAGCGAACTGATCTGGATGACACCGATGACGATGTCTTTGCTGTAGAGGCGTCTGGCCATGCATGCCCACAAAAGCTGTCCGAAGCTCGAACTCCGGATGATGATGAGGACGATGACAAGCTATTTGCCATCGAGGTGGCGGGTAGTGCATATACAGAAAACTCTGCCACTGATCGTCAAGCCAGCAGTCTCGCAGAGCAACAGCCTCAAATCGAAGAGGAACCTGGCAGAGCCAGCACCAGCGGGCTTGAAGGGGACATTTCGGTCGAGGACACCCCTGCAACGGTTTCACAACAAAGCCTTACTCCAGCAGACACGAAGGTTCAAGTCGGAGCGGAATGGAAACTCCGTAGACACTCAAAAGGAGGCCAGGCAAAACCACTGTCAGCAAGGATATGCGCAAGTTCTCCAGGTGACCCGCTCTTGGAAGCCTATTTCAATCGTGCATCCAAGAAACAAGTCTACACGACCGACATGTCACAAGCATGTAAGGCCTCATAGGTCTGTGGTATCGATCACGAACATCGCATTCCAAAGTCCGGCACGAGGAAGTAATACCCTATCCAGAGATGCCGAGAAAGGCACGAATTGTACCATAGCTCCGGCATGTTTTCTTCCGGCATCTTGGAGATGCCGAGAAAGGCACGAATTGTAGTATATCCTTGATGGATCTCTGCCGTGAGACTCAACTCGCATCGGTCGCAGGATGGGCCATTTCTCGCTAGCACTTGACACCAAAAACAAACCCTATTCTAGTATATCATGAGACCAAAAGGAAACCGAGCATGAAAGCATGAAACTGGAGAAAGAAAGGGGGACGATGTAGTATACAGAGATGGGATAGTCCCATCTAGACCAAACCCAAGCAGTGTGGAAGAAACCCAAAAAAGCACAGTAACATAGGAGGACTGTCCACCTCAACGGAATATCGCCCACAAAGGAACCGTGAGATGATGAACTAGGTCTGCTCCATCATGAATGTGGTGGCAACCAAAGCCCACAGTGACATGGAGAACTATGTCTATGTTCCATAATACAAAATCTCGACCGCTCCCAAACATGTCCAAGCCGGCAAGCGGCCGTACAGGATACGACTCGCAAGATCAGCATCTTTCACTCCAGTTGGAACCGTTCACAGTATCGACATATAGTACATACCAAGGTAGGTACTATCAAATAATAATTAAATATTAAATACTAATAAAATAATTATTTAATTTCTGCCGAAAAATATAACCCATGGGTAGTGTTGTTCGCCAAGGCCCACAACCATAAAGGGGAGTCCACTTCATACGCAGACTGGTAGACTGGTACACAGTTCCCAAAGGCCATCGAGTTAAGGTTGCTATTAGGGGATTTTGTGTATGTATTAGTGGACTAGACGCGGGACCCGAACGCGAAGGCGAGAACGCGGAGTGGAGAAAGAGGAGAAAACGCTGCACTCGCACCTGGCACCGGGACCAGCGACGCCCCGAGACCGCCAACTCCTATTCATGTGACCATCTAGCTTGACGCTCTTTTGGTGGGCTGTTATCGAACTGAAGCTTCCGCGGTGCACCTGCCTCGGCGAATTTCGATTGCTTTTGTTGGGCGATTGCTGCCGGATAGTACCCAGCACGGAGCCCGGTACAGCATTCGTGTTGCGCGAAGGCGGACTCGCATAGCATGTTGGGCAGGAGGAAGAGGAGGAGCAGGAGAGTGTAGAGCGGATTGGCGTTTATGGGCAGTGCGAATTCCTGACGGCGGTGTATTGTATGGTCACACGAGGGGGCAAGCAGCGAGGAGGAGGAGGAGGAGGAGGAGGGAGGGAGGGAGGGAGGGATTGGAGGCAGCAGGCATGGGGTCTGCTGCTGCCGAGTACGTTGCCGCAATGAAGAAGCGGCATGAGCGGGAGTTGGAGAGGTTGAAGCTCTCCTGTGAGACAAGGGCCACGCTCAAGTACTTCCTGCTGGCGGTGCTGCGCTATGTGCAGCGGCTCTTGGCCTACGTTGCCTTGCACCGATCCGCTTTTCTTTCCGCTGCGTGGCTCGTGGCCCTGTTGGGCGCCAGCGTGGTGCTGTTTGAGGGCCCGCACCGGCAGGTATGCCGTGCAGCATCTGGAATTCAGCTGATTCTGTTATAGGGAGATGCAGTCCAGCGTCGATGGGGTGGGTTGCAAGGGCAAGGGTGGATGTGAGTGAGTAGGTTAGGGAAGGCAGGCTGGGCGCCGGGGTCTCATGCTGTGGTCGTTTTTGGATGCAGTACGTGACGGAGTCTCTGTTATACTCCCGGTTTGTTGTGTGGTGGGTGGCCCTTGGTGTAGCCTCTTCGATTGGATTAGGTATAGTACCGTCCTCTTGTCACTTTTGCACGCCGCTCGCTTCCTTGCTTCTGAAGTTTGTGGACATGTTTTCAGGTTTTGGGCTTCATACCTTTGTTCTGTACCTGGGGCCGCATATTGCCAAGTTCACCATAATGGCGACGGAGTATGGGCGAGTTGACCTGAAAAAGGCACCTTATGACACTCCACAGTGGGGACTTCCTGCTGTCTGGCACAATTTAGATAATGTGAACACAACCGCGATGTATCCTCGCGTGGCATCAGATCATGGCGGATACATGGTTCCGTTTCATCATATTCTTCTGCAGGTGATAGCAGAAGCTATGCTTTGGGGTTTGGGGACAGCGCTTGGGGAGCTTCCTCCATATTTTCTGTCTAGAGCAGGTACTCCCTACTGGCAGTGAATGTTTCCCAGTACTTGGGCTCAGGTTTAGCCTGCATGTGAGGGTGAAAAGGCTGAACGAACAGCCTGCGACTTGGACTGATGCGATGGAGGCTGAAGCAGTTAATTTGTTTTATATGATGGGGTTTTTCCCTCAGACTGCTGATTCATCCTGTGTCTGCTTTTTCAGCACGAATGTCTGGAGAGAGAGTAAAAGACCTTGAGGATCTAGTTCAGCCAGTGAATACGAGCAAAATCAGTGTGCTCGACCGACTGAAGCATTGGTTCCTTAGTCATTCCCAAAATCTGGGCTTCTTCACAATCCTAATATTTGCTTCGGTAGGAAGCCAGGAGCTTGACTTTCCTCTTTTTCTTGTGGCGTTGTAGCAAGTTTGGGTCATCTACATAAGATGAGTTGTGCCTCGATCTGTGCTGTATTGGTTTTGAGACAGTTGGGTGCATGCAGGTGCCGAACCCCCTGTTTGATCTAGCTGGAATTACGTGTGGTCATTTCCAAGTGCCTTTTTGGAAGTTTTTTCTTGCAACCCTTATTGGGAAAGCGCTCATCAAGACACACATCCAAGTGAGAATATGTTCAACTTGAATCTCTCTTCAGGTTTCCTTTTTTGTGCGTCTGAATGCTGACAGCGCTGGTGGTTTTCTTGATTTCGTCAGACATTAGTCATTATTGTGGTTTGCAATGCCCACACCTTGGAGTTGTTGAGGGTTGGGTTGGAGTGGGTCCGACATCGATTTCCAGCTTTCTCTAGATATGTGCCCTACATTCTGTCTGCTCTTGATGGTGCTCGAGAGCAGTTTATTTCAGGCAAGAAGCACACACAACAGGTACAGTGCGAAGCTGGTCATAGCATTGTGCATTCTGCCGATAGCTAGCAAGCCTTCCTCTCTCTTTTCCTGTGACGTTTTTGACGCCAATGCTTTTGTTGTGGGTTTACAATGCAGCTATCTCGAAGTTTTCTAGGTTGGAATACAATCGTTATGTTGATGCTGGGATGGTTTGCAGTATCGATTGTCAATTCCACAGCCCAAACACAGCTCAAGGAAGAGCAAAGACATGAGTTGGACCAACAGGCCCAGATAGAGTCAGCCAACGGAAGCACCGACAGTGGAGATGGCTGTGATTTCAGCGATTAGGGCACTGAGCCCCTCTTCTGTCGAAGCAATTTCCAGCATTCATGATTTTTGCCCATGTGAGATAAGTGTATTTGACATTATTGAGCTGGCAAAGCTGGCTCCCTGCATAGTTAGAATGATCATTGGTGACATGTGCCAGCGACAGCAGATGTATGTCGCGCAGTTGCACTGCTCAAGGGATCTTGCACTCTCTCGGTGGAGTGTGGTCCTGCTGCCGCTGGGTTCCAACTGACTTCTAACAGTCCCTGGGTATGTGAAGATGCCCTCTAACCCATTGTTGCCCTCTCACATTGTGGCTATGCCCGTACAGGCCATGCCAGGGCTATGTTGTCCAACACTCTTGTCTATACTAGCTTGTCAGATCCGCATTTGGTTGCATTCATCACTTTGTAAATGTTGGCCCCTCTGAACTGGGGAAGTTAGGAGTTCCTTGGTTGGAGGATTATTGCCAAATGAATTTGAATTGGGGTTGGGAACGGTTCTACCCTTTAACCCCACAGCGGCCTGTATCTGATGATAATTAGGATGAATGCGCTACAAAATTCCTAGGTGGCGGAGGAATGATTTGTTAATTCTGCAAAACTAGCCTCCGCGTGGGCTATCCAACGACCTCTCGCGAGGTCCCATCCGCTACAAATTTCAGTGCTGAGCACCATAGCACTGTCTGCCGCGTTTTTGCGTGACTCCCAATGGCCTGCCCAGTTTGTGCTGATGGCGCCAGTAGATACCAACCTCCGGACATGCAAAGATGCGCACTGCGAAGTTCTTTCTCTGGCGTCCTGACCACAACACAATCGCTCAAAATTGCACATCTTCGACACAAAGCAATGCAATCTTCCTTCACAAACCCAGTACACAAAGCACCGAAGCGCTCAACCAAAAACTAAATCAAAACCCAAAAGCTAAGTGCAAAACCCACATGTACGCGTCCAAAAACCAAGACACATGGCAAGGGCTTTTCACAATAACCCTGCAAGGCCCAATCCCCTACCTCCTAAAACCCCACCACCGCCTCGAGTCATCTGCAAACACGCCTCCAGCCATCTACACGATTCAAGGAGGCAAACTTGGTTTGATTTCGAAGGCTTATGGATTCATCTGGTGCGCACGGATCGGCGTGCAGTGTTCCGGATCTTGCTGATTTTTGTGCTAGAAGCCCAAATGTAGGGTGAGATCCACAATTCGAGACTCAAGGGCATTCTAGGGTTAAACTATTTATCCTTTCCAAGGTTTGAGGTCGATCGTTCAGCAAGTTTGTATAGATTGCATCTTGCAAAAACGAGCAACATGCCCTGGCAAAACATGTAACATGTGAACGAGTAACCTCACTGCCAACCTCTGACTAACATCACTGCTACCCCCCGACTAATATCACCGCCAACCCCTAACTAACATCACCGCCAACCCCTGACTAACATCACCGCCAACCCCCGACTAACATCACCGCCAACCCCTGACTAACATCACCGCCAACCCCTGACTAACATCACGGTTAACCCTTGACTAACATCATTGCCGACCCCTAACCTCATAGAAGACTTGCTCTTCCAATGGAGCAAATACAGTACCCGGCGTAGGCTGCATATAAGATTGTTATACCGATCTAGCAGATTGAGTATTTAGGGTAGTTAGTATAGAAGACTATTGTTCCGATCAAGCAGATTAAATATCTGGCATCGTCTATCACACTAGAAGGCCTGACGCTAGCCACTTGTAGTGTCAAGTTGTCTTTTACTTTGGTAGCCAATAATTGCTCCATCAGATGTGCTATGGAGAGCTTCAACAGATAATATGGAGCATGGGACGTCTACTACACTAGAAGGCCAAATGCCAGCCACCTGTAGTGTCTACCACACTAGAAGGCGAAATGCGACACTAGGCTAGAAGGCCAAACGCCAACCACTTGTAGTGTCTACTATACTAGAAGGCCAAACGCTAGCCACCTGTAGTGTTACTACACTAGAAGGCCAAACGGGACACTACACTAGAAGGCCAAATGCCAGCCCCAAGTAGTGTCACATTGTCTCTTATCTTGGTAGCCAATAATAGCTCCCTTAGATGCTATGGAGAGCTTTATTAAATGCTATGGGGTGTGGAGTTTGACCTTCTTCTCTTGCCACAATTTCTTGATTAACAACTTCTCGTGCAAAACAGCAACATATTAGGAGCTACCTCATTGTGAATGACAAAATAAGATTTTCATATGAATAAGGTAAGCCATTAAAAAAAATAGTGAACAGTTAACGACTCTCCAACACTTTGTAAATCATTTGTAAGATAGAAAAATTCATCCATAAAGTCTTGGATACACTATGAAGTTTTTTCAAACGAATAAATGCCTAAGCTTAACCTTACCATGTTCAACTCCCTGCTATTCATATATAGACAATAATTTGGCACAAACATCCACCAACGTTTTCTTGCCCGTGATTTGAGCAAGACACTTTTTCTCAATAGAAGTAGACAATAGTGTAGCCCAGACATCCACAAACGATTTCTTGCCCATGATTTGAGCAAGACACTTTTCCTCAATAGAAGTAGACAATAGCGTCGCCCAGACATCCACCAACGTTTTCTTGCCCATGATTTGAGCAAGACACTTATTCTCAATAGAAGTAGACAATAGCGTGGCCCACACATCCAGCGACCTTTTCTTGCCCATGATCTAAGAAAGACGCTGATCCTCAATAGAAGTAGTTCACATCATAAATATCATTTTCTCCTTTTTCCATTCACTGTTCTCAACATCCGTTATGTATTAAGGAAAAGATTTAGTGTCATCAACAACAAATCATTCATCAATAAGAATAGTCTTTATGCATATGATACTTTCAAAACATGATTTTGGATAGGTACATTTAATCTACATCTTATTAAATATAATTAAAATATTCTAGCACATTTTCGATCGGACCTTCTTAGAGTGTAATAGTTCCTGGTAAAGTCTTTTGGCCCCTACCGATGTTGGTCCAGAATGGGCCCCTTGTTCTAGGGTCTCATTGGCCTTTTTTGAAAGGACCTTTGAGGCTCCCTAGATAAGATAACTCTGTAGCCTCTTAGGGATCCTTTAAATTAAGTGAATATACGATGCTCGATATATTTGATATGCTTGAACTAGGAAAAAAGGACAAGGAATTTTCCATATCCATCAAAGAGGACACCATATTTACGATTTGTATTTTTTTCTTGCATTCAATTGGAGCTACAGTTGGGTCAATAAATCCAACTGGCTTTGTGCTGGAGCTTCATCCCTGTCATTGTCGAGCTCTTATGTTTGCATATGGAATGCGAAGGAAAGAAGACTTTATTATAAAAAAGAGATGGGAAAAACCCATCCACCCAAAAACAAAGGGGGAAAAACCCAATGAAGGGTACCATGCCAGGAGGACTAGCCCCCACGATCACGCATTTCAAAATTACCAACCGTCCGAAGAACTTCGTGGTCAGGGATGTGAAAAGGCCTACTTACCACCGGTGTCGACGAAGCTGCATCTCCCGCGCTCGCTGTCGTTCTATATACTGTATTAGCCAACGCCCTCTGCAAAGCGATGGAAACCCTCTGCCGGAAGAAAGCAACAATTTAAGAAAGGGGGAGACCAACCCCATTCTTGCGGCTATGATAAGCCTTGGCGCAAGCCTTGACGAACCTAGATAAATCCTTGCCCATGGCTCCGTGAGTCTCAATGGCAAGGGGAAAAAAGGCCATCAACAATCGAAACCTGATCCCCCCGGGTCAAAAATAGGTTTGCCCTAAGCGAAACCTCGTTGAGCAAGGTGTAAGGGCGCTCCCTAACTAAATGGAAGGAACCCGCCTTCCCTAGCAATAGAAAACATGACGTCCCGGACGGCGTCATGTGTAGCAATACGCCGCCCACTCGCGGGACAGCGAGCCAAGTGCGTCCCAGAGTCATCGAGAGGGGCCCCGTAGCTACAAGTTGAAAGAGAGCAAGCCAGAGGATGGACCAAGCCAAGGCGAAAACGCATCGCGGTGGAAAAAGTTGCTTGTGCGATGCGGAATGCCTGAATACTAGGTCGAGCATGAAGCCATGAACCTGCCCCTTTTCCTGAGCAAGAGCGGAGACGAGCCCGAGTGGGCCTAGGAATGGAGGAATCCCGGAGGAGGGCCAGTGCGCTGCACTGTTCTCCGGAGGGACGCCCAAGCCGAGCCCAACCTCGAGCGAGGAAAAGACGGCATGGCGCCCTCGCCGGAGAATAAAGAGTCACAGCTAATCTTAGTGAGGCCTGCATGGGAAAAGTCCCCCCCTCAACGCCCGCGACAAAAGCATCCAGGATATGTAAATGCCGAATTAAGAAACGGGAGGACAAGATGGGGGTAGAGAGAGCCCCTAAGAAAGCGCTAGCGTGAGGCCTCGTGGCAGAAACCAAGGCCCCAAAAGCGATGGGAAGGAATGCTCACGCAAGATTCCCGCCGCACTCAAGGTGCTGGGCCGATGATGTCGCCTAAAACCTGCATAAGCCGCTTGTCGAAATTCCTTAGGCTAGACAAGAAAACCGGGGAGGGGGCAACTGTTCGGAGAAGGTACCCTGGCCGACGCGCAAAACAAAAGCAGAGGATCCCAAATGCCACTTGCGGGTCTCCCAGTTGAGAAAGGAATGGATTGTGAATGATGTTTGAATTTTGATTGTATCATGTCCATTTAATGACATTTTTTATTGACACCCTCTAGCACACTAGTAAAAGAGCTAGCACGAAACCTCTATCAATCATATTTGGCACTGAATCATGGCTCTACATGTGGTCTACATAGTTATGAGTTCACCAGACCATATGTGGTTTGCTGAGTGTATGGTTTCCATGGTTGGTTTTTGCTCCCTCAGGTTGTTCCCTCTGAGCACTAGCCAAGCTTGTACACCCACCACCACCACTGTCAAGTCATGGCTGCTAGCCTTGATTTCTTTTTCCAAGGCTAATTACTCTTCTAGGCTTGCAATCTCCTAATGTTGAGGCTAATACTTCTTCATCCTCATACAACCAACTGCTTAAGACGCAAAACACGGAGTTTTAGCTTCGAGCATCTTGTGAATTAGCGTCCAATTCAAAATTAGCCATCTTAAAAGATAGATAGTGCATCCTCCTTCAATATGACTTCGATGTATGTGATTCTATCTTCAAATGTTAGGTTGCAACCTCCTCCCTAAATGAATTTAAAGAGGAATCAAGATGCATTCCCCTATGGCATACCGAAGAGGACAGAAAGAGGCAGGTATTGAATTTTTTCTTTTCTGTATAATACATCGTCACTTTGTATACACCCTTTCCTACGAAATATAGGCTATCAGACTGGACATGTAAAAAAAGACCTATACAGTACCAAAGCAAATACAATGCCATTGCAAATATCCACTTCTCCTTTTTTTCCATAGACCGATCCTAGTACGATCCATAGGGCGTGATCAAGCCTCGTCAAGCCCACTAGGCCTGCCTAATGTACTTGGTCAAGCTACCGATTAGGTACGCCTGGTCAAGGGTAACAATTGTCTTATGTTCTCACACTCTTCATACAAGATTACCTCCGATCGTGTGACGAGGCCCTCGGCCTGATGGGGCATACCAAGCACGGGCATGAGGCTATCAATCTAATCAGGCCAACCAAGTGTAGACATGAGGCCATCAACCTAATCAGGCCAACCAAGCGCAGACATGAGGCCATCATGTCCCGATGGAGATCAAGCCATGGCTTGTCCAAGATCATTTCCCACGGACCTGAAATAATTTCGCACAATCAAGAATATCGCCTCGGTATATATGTCGTGGTTGGTCCCGCGAGCACATGTCCACCCTAGTACCCCGAAGGCAGCCTCCGGGTACACAGAAAAGAAAAATGTGATTTCAAGATATCAAAAGATTGGGAAAGAAATGAAGCGCCCCTCTCTCCCTATGTCCGTATTGGTGCGCCATATTTACCCTATATTAGAGATAAGCTTTCTAAATACATGTTTGTAATCATGTATGAATAATAATTTTAAAATCTCTTTATTACTTTACTAAGATAAATAAATAAATATCTAGTATAGATAATAGATATCAAGTAAATTGTTTTTTAATATTTTATAATATCCTATCGATTAGAAGAAGGTTTGGTAGGAAAAAAATGATTTGCATTGCTCCCATCAGTTCTTTCCGCCCACAAAGGTCTATATATGTACAACCGAGGAATCTATATTGTGGAAATTGTCCTGATTTATTGCATTGTTATTGTAAGTATTGTTTATTCCTTCTAGTTCTTGTGCTCTCGTTCTTGTGTTCTAGTTCCTTCTAGACCTTGGAAATTGTAATTATTTTTATAAATATGGTTTTTTCCTTCTAGTTCTTATGTTCAGTAATAGTGTGAATGTTATAGTTTTTTAATTGATAGTAGCTTTCCTGTTTTCTCTTATCTTACAATTATGTTATTACTGCAGTTGGTTGCACCTCCATGGACAGTTGTTGCACGCTTGTCATTGATATGCGGAGGCCACATCAATTAAACAGAATTCACCGACATTACATGAAGTGGCAGTATCTATCTGCAATGCAGACACGACCTAACCACATGACTTTGCAACGTTTACTCAAGTTGGCTGAGAAATATACCGATGAGGATTATCATATTCCGATATTTATCCCACTAGTGAAAGTACGATTAAATCGGAAAGCAAATTCTTGTTGGAACCTTTTGGAGGAGAATTTTTATCGTAAACTGGATCGGATCATGAAGACAGTGTTGGACTTGCACACTAGAGAATGAAGATTGTTTGGTATGTCTAAGCTGTCTTGGGTCAATATTCGCAATTCATCATGTCGCGAATGATGCGATATCAGGACATGCGAATGGTCAAAGCTTTTTATAATCAATATTCACACATTCATCATTCGCACATTCGTCACGATCTGCCTTTCAAATTGTGAACGTCTTTTATCAATACTATGTCGTCAAGGACATCTTTTGGTCCTCAACTTTGAATGTTCTTTTAGCTTCCTCATTGCATTTATCTCTCAGTAATATAATATTTTCAAGGCAGACTTTGGTCTTGTATTTTGTATGTTCAGTCAAACTATTCAGCTTACATGCACACAACTTAGAGAGCAAGTTTTAACTTTTACTCTGTTGGTTAAATTTTTCATTAGCTTTGTGGCTTGCAAAAGATCACACATATCAACAACAACTTTCCAACCTATTCAGCAGTTATTGTTAGGGTCCTAAACTAAAAGCTATTGTTGACTAAGTTGCATTATAGATTAATTTATTGCAAATTAATTTTAGAAACAAAAACAACAATGAAAACATGATTCAATTGCTAAGTCCAAGCCAATAATTATGAACAAGTTATGAAAGTTTTGCACACAAAATAACTCTGCATGCAACTATGAACGAGTTAGAACTTTCAAAAGAATGGTTTCTAAGCTTCAAAACCTACTTCTCTACTATCGCCAGAATTGTTTCATAGTGGTAGAGCCGTTTTTTACACTCGTTCTGCAAAATGCATGAAAGCTATAGCATCTTATAATTATGCGCGAAACCATAACTTAGATCAAAATTTAATGCGTTAATTTATTCTAGAAACTCTCTTCTCTCACTACGTGACCTTAAGGTATTGTAACGTTCATTGAAGTTGGCTAAAAAATATATATTTGATGATCGAATCCACAGCAAACAGTTTATGTAGAAATAGAAGCACGATTTGATTGAAGCGTGAATTCTATGTGGACGTTCTAAGAACATCATTATTATCATAAGCTTGACCAAAATTGTGAATTAGCATTAGCAAGCCAACATACCAAAGAACAACAATTGTTACATCTTAACCCCAAAACGCTGAATCTACTCATATTGTTTAGAGCTTTTGGGCTCCTGAATTTTTTTACACGGGATTTAGTTGGAACTTTTGAGCAGTAAGGGTCTAGACCATGTCAATTTTTATAACTCAAAAACCAGGCCTCCATAGCAATGTCTTGACCAGATCGACCATAGGATTCTAGAGATGCCTCTCAACCACGACATCTACGTATGCTTCTACCGAACTAGAGGTGCTCGCAGCGAGCTTGCTGCCCAGGGACTCGGCCAAGGTGAGCTCCGGTGGCCCCCTCTCTACCAGCCCTTTTGTCGGTGGCCTCCTCACCGTGACTGGGGAATCACCAGCATATATTCATAGAATCTCCAACATTGTGGCCACCGATTTCCCTTCAAAGGGCAGGTAGGCATTGGTGTTTGGTGGTTTTGAGGCGGGCATGGGGACTTGGAGTAGGCGGTGTGGGAATGGATTCTGGCTAGTAGGGTTGTGAGGCAGTTGGCCGAACCCAGTACAAGTAGGCCTTTTTTGGAGTCTCTGTTTGGATAGTTTGGCTTACTTTTTCTTAGTTGGGTGCGAGCACAATATGGTGACCACAACTTGTGGAAATGCAGAACTGATAGATTCTTAACTTATGGACTTAAGGAGATTTGGACTTAAGATCCAATATACCTAAGTTCCTCATATGTTTGCTATGTAATTCCCGACTAAGGGATTTGGTTAATAAATCAACTGAATTATTGTGTGTTGGAATGTAATTAATATCTATTGTCTTGCTTTCTAACAATTCTCTTATGTAGTGATATTCTACCGATATGTGCTTAGTTCTTGAGTGAAAAACAGGGTTTCTGGCTAAGGCTATAGCCCCTTGACTATCGCTGAACAATGGTGTAGGATCATTTTGAGGATGATTAAGCTCATCTAAAGCTAACCTACTCCATACGATATCTTTTGCAATGGAGGTTAGTACCTTATACTCTGACTCAGTGCTAGAAAGGACAATGGTAGTCTGTTTCTTACTTGACCATGAAATGGGGGCCGTTGCTAGTATAAGCACGTACATAGCCTGATACAGATCTTCTTGTATCGTGGTCTCCAGCATAATCAGCATCAGCATAAGCTGGCAACCTTAGCTTGTCGATGCCGGGTGTATGTCGATACATAAGTCCTGTATACATAAGTCATGTGTGTCCTTAAGGTATCTAAAAATACGCTTTACTGACATCCAGTGTTCTCGTCCGGGATAATCTAAAACTTGTGAGCAGGCACGGACTTCAAATGATATGTCAAGCCTTGTAAAATTGCTCAAATATATTAGGGTGCCAACAGCATGTCGATATGGGACCGCTAACATTTCCAACTTATCTGCATCAGTTTTAGGACTCATATCTGATGTGAGTCGTATCCCACTAGCAAAAGGAGTCAGAGAGGGCTTAGCATCCTCAAGTCCAAACTTAGCTAGGCTTTCCTTAATGTACTTAGTTTGAACTATACTTAAAGTTCTATTACTTCGAGGGACTGCCTCTTATTTTGGGTGATTTTTGAATATTTTATTAATATTTTAAAGTATAAATCGAAATCTGGGAATTTTAGACGGAGTAACCCCGCACACTGCGGAGACGAGGGCTGCCTTTACCTCCGAGCGAGCGAGTTTTATAATATGTGGGCTACCTTCTGGTATACCTCTGAGCGAGCGAGTTTTATAATATGTGGTCTTCAAGGTCCCCTGCATATCTACATCAGGCACCTTGACAGTACGTACACTACCTCTATCGGTTGAAGGACGCGGCACAATGTGAGCTTCTTAGCCCGCAGTCTCTACTGTCTACTTCCATAGGACACGAAAACGGGAAGCCAATTCGGGTTGGCCGCTTGTGTCCGGAAGCGTCCCATGGCGTCAAGTCAAGAGCTCACTGCAGCTCGTCAGAACCAAGCATGGGACAGGACAGCGGAGGAGCAGGCCGAATTGTTGCAACGATTGCTTGAGAAGAACTCGGCTTGTGAATACCTGCAGAGGCATGGCCTGAATGGCAGGACAGATCCGGAGTCCTTCAAGAAACATATTCCTGTCGTCGAGTACGATGCCATTGAGCAAGACATCCAAAGGATTCTGCAGGGAGAGCATGCTTCAGGCATTCTCTGCTGCGAGGTGGTGGAGGAATTCTTTCTCAGGTACGCCTGCGGAGCACTTGAATTCCATACCCGATCCTCGTCCTACAATAAGCTGAGTCAGTGCATTTTCGGTTTTTCTTTGCGGATCTGGATTCTGCAGCTCGGGGACAGCATCAGGGAAGCGGAAGGTGTTTCCAGCCACTCAGCAGTTTTATCTTGGAAGAGAGTTGAACATGAAGCTCATGGACGCGTATTTGCACTTGTAAGTTTCGGGTGATCAATCCTCCATTTATGTTGCAGGAGACGCTGCTTTGTGATGTCGCAATCTCATGATGTGCTGTATTTCTTCCTCCTCGGCAGGGATTTCGGGGACGCAGCCACATCAGGCCTGACGCTTTTTTTTGCAAATGTGTCAAAAGGAAGCAAGAGTCCTGGAGGCTTGGACGTCGGGACAGTCACATCTTCAGCATTCCGGAAGGCTTTCAGCGGGATATACAGCGGAGCCTTGTTCGCCGGTTCCGCAAGTCCGAAGGAAGTGCTCCTGTGCCACGACTACGAGCAGTCGATATACTGCCACCTCGTCTGCGGCCTGCTACGACACTCGGAAGTGTTCAGAATCACAGCCGTATTCGCCTCTGGAGTGGTGAACGCGCTCCACATGCTCAAAGCGTGGTGGAAGGAGATCAGCACCGACATTGAGACAGGGCATCTGAGCAGCAGGATCACAGACTCTTCCCTCCGTGCTGCGGTGTCACAGCTTTTGGCAGAGCCAAATCCGGAATTGGCCAATCGCATTAGAGGGGAATGCGGGAAGGAGTGTTGGGAAGGTGTTATCCTCCGCCTTTGGCCCAATCTGAAGTTCATAACCGGCCTCGCAACCGGCTCCCTGCTGCAGTATGTGCCTCACCTGATCTTCTTGTCCAGTGCGACGATGCCAATTGTGTCAGTCGTATACGCAGGATCCGAAGGCAACTACGCAGTGAACCCCAAGCCGCTCAATCCACCCGATGAGACATTCTATGTGTTCCAGCCACAAGTGTCTTACTTCGAGTTTTTGGCGTTGAATGGAGAGCAAGGGCATGAGCAGGGATTGGACAATCTCGGAATCAGCGACGGAAATTCGGTGAGAATTGTAGACCTTGCGAGCGTGAAGGAAGGCGAAGAGTACGAGCTCGTGGTAACTAACGGCTCAGGTGAGGATGCTTCAATACCTTCTCACTCTCTTACATGTTGCACCTCGGCTCGTCGAAACTGTCACTGAAACGTCCCGTGGTATTCGCAGGTTTGTGGAGATACAGAGTTGGAGACATCGTGCAATGCGTGGGGTTTTTCCAAAAGGCACCGAAATTCAAGGTTGTCGGACGCCGGAATGTAATCGGATCCGTGAGCACCGAAAAGATTGAGGAACAGGATCTGGTCCGAGCTCTCAGGACCGTGGCCAGGCTGCATTTTCCTCCAAACATTCAGCTCGCGGACTTCACGAGTTGCATAAGCCTGTCTTCTATTCCAGGCCATCACGTGATCTTCTTGGAGGTGGCCGGTTTAAGCTCAGTCCATGTCGGCGAAGGGGCTTTGCAAGAGAGCTGCCTCACTGTGGAGGCTGCCTTATGTGAGCCTTACAGAAGGGGACGCAACCTTCACACTATTGCTCCCTTGGAGCTCAAGGTTGTGAAGCCTGGGACCTTTGTGAAGGTCCGAGACTTTGCCGCCGATACCCTGGGAACCTCCGTGATACAATATAAGACCCCCAGGGCCTTCAAAAATGGCCATCCTGCGCTGGAAATTCTGAACGCAGGGGTGGCGGAGAGTGCACGAAGTCCTCGCCCTCCTCCCCATCACAAGCACAATCCCGACGGTATCGTCGGGTCAGACGCGTGACACGCGTCTTTTCCGAGAATTGTTGAATTTAAGGCACAATACATCAATGTTTATGAGACCATCAATGAGATCAGGAAGAGGGACTTGAGGGAGACGTAACATGATACAGTTCTAGGAGAAAGGCGTGGAAGACGGCAGGGGTTGCAATGTG
This sequence comes from Anthoceros angustus, assembly GCA_010909165.1. Classification (NCBI taxonomy): domain Eukaryota; kingdom Viridiplantae; phylum Streptophyta; class Anthocerotopsida; order Anthocerotales; family Anthocerotaceae; genus Anthoceros; species Anthoceros angustus. Next base: position 987,832 of record VJWM01000011.1, read on the forward strand.
AGGGGTAGGAGAAGGCGATAAGCGGGCAACACTGTTGAAAGGTCAAGCTATTTGTGTTGTAATTTTCGCACTCCAGGCAAGTGTACGTAGGCCCTGAGCTGATAGCATGACCCTGGAATTCATCCTGTGAAAACTGGAAAACGATTTGCTGACTGCTGCCGACGATTCTGAGATTGCTGTAAGTGCAGACGGGCCCGCTGCAGGGTGACAGCATGATTTTGAAGAAGTCAGGAGCCGGATGTGTCTGAAGGACTGGAAGTCTTAGAACAGCTGTTAGAACAGTGCCTGGACGCCGAGCAAACAGCATGAAGAATGGAGTGAAGCCAGTAGCCATGCGTGTGGCCATTTCCTAGTGCTTTTTTGGTTTTTATTTTGCCGCGTCCCTTATTGGGAAAGCGCTCATCAAGACCCACATCGAAGTAAGATGATGTTTAGCTCAAATCTCTCTTCAGGTTTTCTTGATTCTGGCAGACTTTTGTGGCTTATGCAATGCCCACAAGTCAGAGATGTTGAGGGTTAGGTTGGAGTGGGTGCGACATCGATTTACAGTTTTCTCTAAATATGTGCCCGACATTCTGTGTGCTCTTGATAATGCTCGAGCAGGGTTTAATTCAGACAAGGAGCACACACAACAGGGACGAAGCTGGTCATTTCTTTGTGCCTTCTGCCAACAGCTTGCACGCCTTCCTTTTTGTCTTTTTCTTTAAAGTTAGTGGCTCCAATTCTTCTGTTGTGGGTTTACAAGGCCGCTGCCTCAAGGTTTGCCTCAAGGTTTATAAGGTTGGACTACAATCGTTACAATGTTGCTGCTATAGTTTGCAGCAAGGATTTTAATTCAACAGCCCAAACTGCCCTCTACCCCTTTGCTGCCCTTTGACACCGTGGCTCTGTCCGTAGAGGACAGATCAGGGACACTCTTGTGCATACTGGATGTTATATAGGCTCTGGCTCAAGAATATTTTTTCCGAAGTTCGAGGTTGGTAGAGCAGATCAACGGGCCATGGCCCATGGTACTAGCTACCAAGTTTTTTGCGCATTGCATGCTTAATATTAATATATGCACCTGACGAGGACATGCCGGCACGCAGGCAACGTAGGAATCTGTGCAAGCACGTTCCAACGGACCGTCCTTTGATCCCTACATGGTAGAGGTTCAGAGGACGGCAGGCTTCTGGTATACATAGGCATTCAATAATCAGGGGTATCCCCTATTCCAGGCTCTCCTGAAGTCCCGTCAAACGGCTGCCGATACATGCATGGCTGGAAACATCGATAACATACATTCACTATACACAGAACTGTATACATCGGTTGGAGCACGCGGCAGAAAGTGAGCCGCTCAGGCCGGAACCTCTACTGTGCACTATCACTGGGCATGAAAATGCTAAGCCAATCGGGTTGGACGCTATCTGCGAAAACCTACAATGGCGTCAAGTCGAGAGCTCACAGCAGCTCGCCAGAACCAAGTGTGGGAGAGGACAGCGGAGGAGCAGGCCGAATTGCTGCAACGATTGCTTGAGAAGAACTCGGCTTGTGAATACCTCCACAGACACGGCCTGAATGGCAAGACAGATCCGGAGTCATTCAAGAAACATATTCCTGTCATCGAGTACGATGCCATTGAGCAAGATATCCAAAGGATCCTGCAGGGAGAGCATGCTTCAGGCATTCTCGGCTGCGAGGTGGTGGAGGAATTCTTTGTCAGGTACGCCGGCGGAGCACTTGAATTCCATTACCCAACCCTCGTCCTACAATAAGCTGAGTCAGTGCATTTCCGGTTTTTCTTTGCGGATCTGGATTCTGCAGCTCGGGGACAGCATCAGGGAAGCGGAAGATGTTTCCAGCGACTCAGCAGTTTTATCTTGGAAGAGAGTTGAACATGAAGGCCATGGACGCGTATTTGCACTTGTAAGTTTCGGGTGAATCCTCCATTCATGTTGCAGGAGACGCTGCTTTCTGATGCCGCAATCTCATGCTGGATTTCTTCCTCCTCGGCAGGGATTTCGGGGACGCAGCCACATCAGGCCTGACGCTTTTTTTTGCGAATGTGTCAAAAGCAAGCAAGAGTCCTGGAGGCTTGGACGTCGGGACAGTCACATCTTCAGTATTCCGGAAGGCTTTCAGCGGGATATACAGCGGAGCCTTCTTCGCCGGTTCCGCAAGTCCGAAAGAAGCGCTCCTGTGCGACGACTACGAGCAGTCGATGTACTGCCACCTCGTCTGCGGCCTTCTACGACACTCGGAAGTGTTCAGAATCACAGCCGTACTGGCCTCTGGAGTGGTGAACGCGCTTCACATGCTCAAAGCGTGGTGGAAGGAGATCAGCACCGACATTGAGACAGGGCATCTGAGCAGCAGGATCATAGACTCTTCCCTCCGTGCGGCGGTGTCAAAGCTTTTGGCAGAGCCAAATCCGGAATTGGCCAATCGCATTAGAGGGGAATGCGGGAAGGAGTGTTGGGAAGGTGTTATCCTCCGCCTTTGGCCCAATCTGAAGTTCATAACCGGCCTCGCAACCGGCTCCCTGCTGCAATATGTGCCTCACCTGATCTTCCTGTCCAGCGCAACGATGCCAATTGTGTCAGTCGGATACGGAGGATCCGAAGGCAGCTACGCAATCAACCCGAAGCCGCGCAATCCGCCAGATGAGACCTTCTATGTGTTCGAGCCACAAGTGTTTTACTTCGAGTTTTTGGTGTTGAATGGAGAGCAAGGGCATGAGCAGGGATTGGACAATCTCGGAATCAGCGACGGAAATTCGGTGAGAATTGTAGACCTTGCGAGCGTGAAGGAAGGCGAAGAGTACGAGCTCGTGCTTACTAATGGCTCAGGTGAGGATGCTTCAATACCTTCTCACTCTCTTACATGTTGCACCTCGGCTGGTCGAAACTGTCACCGAAACGTCCCGTGGTATTCGCAGGCTTGTGGAGGTACAGAGTTGGAGACATCGTGCAATGCGTGGGGTTTTTCCAAAAGGCCCCGAAATTCAAGGTTGTGGGACGCCGGAATGTAATCGGATCCGTGAGCACCGAAAAGATTGAGGAACAGGATCTGGTCCGAGCTCTCAGGACCGTGGCCAGGCTGCATTTTCCTCCAAACATTCAGCTCGCGGACTTCACGAGTTGCATAAGCCTGTCTTCTATTCCAGGCCATCACGTGATCTTCTTGGAGATGGCCGGTTTAAGCTCAGTCCATGTCGGCGAAGGGGCTTTGCAAGAGAGCTGCCTCACTGTGGAGGCTGCCTTATGTGAGCCTTACAGAAGGGGACGCAACCTTCACACTATTGCTCCCTTGGAGCTCAAGGTTGTGAAGCCTGGGACCTTTGTGAAGGTCCGAGACTTTGCCGCCGATACCCTGGGAACCTCCGTGATACAATACAAGACCCCCAGGGCCTTCAAAAATGGCCATCCTGCGCTGGAAATCCTGAACGCAGGGGTGGCGGAGAGTGCACGAAGTCCTCGCCCTCCTCCCCATCACAAGCTCAATCCCGATGGTATCATCCGGTCGGACGTGTGACACACGATATCATTTGTTTTTAAAGTAAATTAAGAAATAAAAAAAGTGCCTTGAAATCTGACCTCTACTGTGGAAGGTTTCAATAGATGCTTTTAAACCATGCTAGTTTGTGAGCGGTTACCTGTAACCAAGTGCTCCCCTACCTCACTTCAGCTCGGCTATCAGGGCACGCAGTTCGCGATTTTGTGTGCATTCACAGGGGTGCATATCTGTGACTGTCTTCATGCACCCAGGGCTGAAGCCGTTTTAAGGTTTTTGGCCATTGTGAAAATTCTTTGGCAATCAAACGTCATTTGTTGACTCCGTTTTTTTTTGCACATACCTAGAGGACAATGCTGTGTGTCCATGGAAATGTTTATTCAAAGAAACGTGGACTATAGCATCCTAGGTGAGAATCCTGAGTGGCATACATCATTTTGAAGGAATGACAGCAAACAATTAACATGCCTCCAAAAAAACACCATGAATATTTGAGCAGAAAAATCGCAGAAAAGCATCTCCTCCCGCTAAATAGCAAAGCTATCTCCTAAGCTTGTTGTGCTTATAGAAGTACACATGCTCGTGGAGCATGTGAATGTCGACTTGGTGCCTGAACACCGTTTTCAGCGCTATGTGCTGGTTTTCCATGTACCAATAGTCCCCTAGCATGACGGTTTCCACGTGATTTACCGCATGACGTGGTGCGCGAATACATTCCCGGTTGGTGTGTCCCGTTTGATGACAAATTGAGCAATACACCAACTGTCTCGCCGGTGAGGGTGACCTCCGTCTTGATTCGACCTTGACCCAATTCGGTCAATCTTTTGTTAAAGCCTCCACCGGCAAAGAATTCCGCCTCCACAAGGGCCTCCTTTTCTCTATCCGGCGACCTTCCTTCTCCTTTTCTCTCGTATGCTGCCCGTCTCTTCTTGACCTTCTCGTGTCCTTTTCTTCATGAGTTGTAGACATCAAACAAGCAAAAGGGTGTATGCATCTTAGTGACGAGCTCCATGTACCATGTGCCGCTTTCCATCCGCTCAAGGCTTGTGGTGTGCCTCTCAACCAACTACGAACTTTGGGGTCCATGGTTGGATCCTTACTTTGAACTAAAATGGCCATCCTGCGCTGGAAATCCTGAACGCAGGGGTGGCGGAGAGTGCACGAAGTCCTCGCCCTCCTCCCCATCACAAGCTCAATCCCGATGGTATCATCCGGTCGGACGTGACACACGATATCATTTGTTTTAAAGTAAATTAAGAAATAAAAAAGTGCCTTGAAATCTGACCTCTACTGTGGAAGGTTTCAATAGATGCTTTAAACCATGCTAGTTTGTGAGCGGTTACCTGTAACCAAGTGCTCCCCTACCTCACTCAGCTCGGCTATCAGGGCACGCAGTTCGCGATTTTGTGTGCATTCACAGGGGTGCATATCTGTGACTGTCTTCATGCACCCAGGGCTGAAGCCGTTTTAAGGTTTTTGGCCATTGTGAAAATTCTTTGGCAATCAAACGTCATTTGTTGACTCCGTTTTTTTTTGCACATACCTAGAGGACAATGCTGTGTGTCCATGGAAATGTTTATTCAAAGAAACGTGGACTATAGCATCCTAGGTGAGAATCCCGAGTGGCATACATCATTTTGAAGGGAATGACAGCAAACAATTAACATGCCCTCCAAAAAAACACCATGAATATTTGAGCAGAAAAATCGCAGAAAAGCATCTCCTCCCGCTAAATAGCAAAGCTATCTCCTAAGCTTGTTGTGCTTATAGAAGTACACATGCTCGTGGAGCATGTGAATGTCGACTTGGTGCCTGAACACCGTTTTCAGCGCTATGTGCTGGTTTTCCATGTACCAATAGTCCCCTAGCATGATTTCCGTGATTTACCGCATGAGGTGCGCGAATACATTCGGTTGGTGGTGTCCTGCTTGATGACAAATTGAGCAATACACCAACTGCTCGCCGGTGAGGGTGACCGTGGGCTTGATTCTTCATGCCTTGACCTCCAATTCGGTCAATCTTTTGTTAAAGCCTCCACTGTCCAAAGAATTCCGCCTCAACAATGCCTCCTTTTCTCTATCCGACGGACCGTCTTCCCTTTCCTCTCCTTCTTCAGGGCGCGTTCCGCCTCTTCCTGTCTCTTCTTGACCTTCTCCAGGTCCTTTTCTTCATGAGTTGTAGACATCAAACAAGCAAAAGGGTGTATGCATCTTAGTGACGGAGCTCCGCTTACAGGGCCATGTGCTGTTTTCCATCTGTCTAAGGCTTGTGGTGTGCCTCTCAACCAACTACAGAACTTTGGGGTCCATGGTTGGATCCTTACTTTGAACTAAAATGGGCCATCTCCTTTGCCATGGCGTCTAGATTGGGCTCAAAAGTTGCTCTGGTAGGGGTCTGTGCATCATGGTGTTGTACCCCGAGATATTCCTGGCAGACCTCGGATCTTTTCATTCATTTTTTCACAATGAAGGTTGCATGCCTATGGAGCAAAAATGTCGGTTTTGTCGGTTTTCCTTCAAAGCATGGATTCTACGAAGTCGCGAACGAACTTTCGCGAGAATAACCATTGCGGCCTGTCTGTTCTAACCCCAGCTATGCCTCTTCCAAGACGTACCGTCGGATCACACCCACTGTTGTCTTTTAATATCCGTCACATATCATAACCCCATGATGGGCCCACAAACCGTAATTCGCTACCATTTGTCCTACACGAAACTCCTCATTTTCCTGGGGAGCTGTAGTCAAACCACAACTTCACTGAGAAACTAGTGTTGTCCAATCTTTTTCACACATTGTTCATGAGGTTTTCAACTTTTTCTGCATTTTACTGCTCTTATGGTAATGATGTTTTTTAGTACTTTTTCAATAAGTTCATTAGCTTTTTAATAAAACATCAAATGTCAATGACTTTTCATGTCATGACATTGCTATCTTACAAGAAAAGCCCAAAGTGGGTTAATCCCCGCACTTCCTAGTTTCCTTGGGTGAGACCCATGTCTACGAGATAATTTGCTAATTTAGTTAACTTTGTAGTAACCTCATTGTTTTGGGTTAAAATTCCTTTGACAGTTATGTTATTATAATTCCAGTTGCTTACTCTCTTCCATCACTATTGGGATTAGGTTTATGATTATAAATTTTAATTTTAAAATGTTTTTTATGTTTTGGTTTACCTTTCTTCTCACACAACTATGTTACTATTCTAGTTGCTTGGCTGCTATATAGTTATCAAACCTAATAAAGAAAACTTATGACGAGCTCAGTTCAGTCACCTTTGCTGCAGAGCTCGGAAACTAAAACTACTCGTACTCCTCACAAGAGTAGAGTTGGCTCTACACCACGCTATTGAGTCGTGGCCAGAAACAACATCTGCACCTTCTCCCCAGCAAAAGAGCGCATGGCGCGGATTCAGTTTGGTATCATTTTGTTCAGATTCGTAGCTCGCATTCTAGCGGATCAAGGTGCGGCTGACCGGCAATCGTCCTGAATTTGGCCATAAGCAGGCCTGATCGCATGATGATCTTATTGGGTGGGCCGTTCGGCCACCTCCTTCGGTTCAAACCGAGCACAAGTTTACCACCTATTCTGATTCTAAAATAAAATAAAAGGGTTAGGTGGTAGGTGTTTGGGTTGGTACACCAGACATCCAATAATTGAAATCACATCCTTGCTAGAATTCGAATGCACATGAAGCGGGTGAGAGGCAAGGCCACCCACCACCATACTATACCAGCAACAACTTTATTTCTGTCCACTAAGGGTGGAAGGACCACCATAGGAAAGAGAGAGCATAGTGTAATTGAGGTAAAAAAAATACATAGTACACATACGCACGTCTCAACTTGAGAGACAGCAATTGTTTGAGATAAGAAAAAAAAGAGGCAAAAGTTATAAGTAGTTCAACAAGGCCTATCAATGATCAAGAAGCTCAAGAAGACAAAGGCCAAAGAGCTTCGGGATATGAAAAAAGAAAAATCTGCGCAAAGAAAAACCAGCAAACTAAAAAAAGAAGAATGTGTCGAGCCTGAATATTGTCAACATAGGCGGGATAATAAAATATGAAATGCATTTTCACATTCAGGGTCCAAGAAGCAGAGCTTGCAATTACGTTCTTCCTGAGGAGGTGCGGGCTTAAGGGCCATGGGCCATGGGCCATGGGCCATGGGGTATGGGGCATGGGGCATGGGAGGATCAAGCCGATATGGCCTCAGAGAGAACCTATGGCATGGGCTTGTTGGCGAGTCTATATGGACACCGGAACCGAAGACCACTCATCTTTGACGAGTTCCTCGATGGCGGTCCCTTACTCGGTGGCTCAGTTTTCTGAGTTAAATAGGAGTTTTTTCATTAAAAATTTGAAAGATAATTTTTTATGCTGTAGAATATGGATGAGTTAATTTAAAACATAAATTCTTTCTAATTGTGCAAGAAAGTTAAACAATAGGTTTAAAATGTCTTTGTTTCATCTCAGTTGAGACCAAACTGTAATATGAACAACTTGATTTGGTTCAACCGTAGTTCATCCACGCTTGCCACAATTGCAAACTACGCCTCATATTATATTTGTGCAAGAGTTCAATATCACAATTTAGTATGAGTTCGCTACGCATAGCAAAGCACCGACACAATCCGACGTGGCCTACACTTCGTTGACATAACACAATCTGACATGGCCTACGGTTTGTTGACATGATGGAGTACAGTTTAGTTCGTACCCAAGTAACTAGCCGGTGAACTGAAGTGTGAGGAAAACTCATTGATCGTATGAACTAAAATAAAAATATATTATCTATTTACTAACTATTATTCTATTTTCTATCGTACATTATGCATATATCTTACTGTTTATAATTTTATTTTTAAATATTTTTATTAAATTAATATTACCATTAATTCACAGCCGCTGGTCTCAAGGTATTTAGAGTTATTTTGCATAATTTACAGTTCACAGACCGTTCAGTTCATCGAGAAGTGAACGGGCTATGTGGCTAGATGGTGTCTCCTGTTGAGTGCGGAGCTGTCCTTAGTTTGTTCAGCACTTCTATCCCTTGCCTACTGGGCAGGTTCATCGCTACGCGACCGAACCGATGGCTCATCGTTTGCGAGGAGACCTCCGTGCTGATCGTTTTCCAAGGGTTTGTGAAGTATGATGGCACCGATCTTTTCAGACAAGTTTGTGAGTTCCGTACCCACTCTTTCTCTCAAGTGAATCCGCTTCGACTTCATGGAGTTGGATAGGTAGCAGATATCGGTCTCGAGGATGCTTACTGAAACTTTTGCTAAAAGCTTTGTCATGGATGAGTGTCCGTGAGCCGGAGTCTGGCACGCTGCTGCTGAGTGAGGCACGGAGCTCTCCTTGCTCCAGTACAAACAAGGTATACAAGAATGATACAACAAAAAAGTTCACAGGGCAGCCGCGAGGGTAACAAATAGGCCAGGGTTGGCCAATCAAGCGAGCAAATTGGCGAACTGGAAGCTTCAATGATAATTTACAAGCCCCTTAACCACCTGCTATAGCCAGGAGACTCCCACGGATAATCGGGATGGTACAGATTACCGAGCAGAAAATTCCTGTGAGTGCGTAAGCTATAGCACAAAATGGCAAGGCTTCAGGCTCCTTGGCGGACAGGGCTGCGGTTCCCAGACCATGACCGCTGACAACACGGAAGAACGTCATCAGTCATGATAGCAGGCAGAAACTGTCGTGGCAACGTGGATGATTGCAACACCTTACCTGGAAGCTGTTGCCATTCCTCTGGAGATGGGATCATTGAGTCCCAACTTATCCATCAGCGCTTGTGAGAAGTTTGCACCAATCAGACCCGTCAACACTACACAAGCTGCCACCAATGACGTGTTTGTTGCTGCAGAGGAGCAAACTTGAGTGTTAGTTGCCCTGTTGGACTTGGGAGCTTAGCGATAGACGATCATGCCACGCTCAGCTACTTGGCCTCATTTTTACCTTCCAGGAGGTTTGCGATAGGGAGGGCCAAAGCCACAGTTACTGATCTCGGTATGAGGGCAGCTGTGAAGGATTTCTCCAGCCCCAGTAAACGGCCAGCCGCTGCTGTTGTGTACAAAGCATATAGTGAAGAGGCCGCCACCGTTGTGAATATCTCAGCTGCATGCCGTTGCACAAGCTGCACAATCCGTCCAGAGTCCACAATTGGGGTTCACACAGATCCCAATCGTAATCACAACTTTGCAATCAGCTGAAGTTAATTGGAGTCCTCACCTTTCTTTGCTTATACATTGAGAACGCGAAAGAGAGAATAACTGAACCCAGAAATCCCATGAGAACATCCCCCGCTCCTGGCTGCCCAGGCGCCTTAGTTAAATATGCTCCTGCCATTAATGAAGTACAGATTATGCTAGAATAGAGCTACTTACGACTTGAACGCATCAAAGTTGCCGACATATTGAGTTTGCAAATGAACAGGCAGCAAACACATACCCAGAGCTGTCTCGAACCCCAAGCCAGTGGCAGCACCAAGTAAATAAGCAGCTAAATCTGCAGAGGCAGCGCATACAATGATCGGGTGAAACACCTTTCTGAAATCTGCAGGAAGACTGCACACACACACACACACACACACGCCAACGTTTGCAACTTACTTAACCAAAATAGACCATTATTGCTCCCTCTACAAAACTTAGCCCAAATCCCTTCGCCCAAGCAAAGATAAATTCACACCTGGTTCCAAGCATGTAGCCGACAACTGTTGCTGAGATTAGGAAAGGAATTGCTGTGAGGGATAATGATCCCAGCGCTGTGGGCGACGAAACAGCAAATGCGAAGGACAAGAGGAGTGCAGAACCCCAAACTTTCAGTTCTAAGGGAGAAAAAGGGGCTGGTTTTGAGGTAGGCTCTGCAGGCTTCAGTTCAGTCTTAACTATGCGCCTCACAGTAACGGCGATATACCCAGCAACCGCTAGGGTTGTAACCCATCCGCCCACTGCGCACAAACGAAGGCAACTAAATTCAACCTCCGTAGCCACCACATGAACAGGCCAATAGGAAATCGTGAAAACAAATAGCACACACAGTGTAATGCATACCAAGAATAATAGCACATTTGGCGCCTTCAGATGCAGGTATGCCCTTAACCGCCAGAGGAATCATGACCAATGAAGGAACGTAGAACAAGGGGAGCCACCGTTGGATGAAAGTGTTTGCTGGCTGGAAGAAGGACACTATGCTTGACGCAGCTGAGGGTCTGACGAGGCCAATGAGGGTCAAGACTATGAAGAGGCAAAACATCCCAAAAAGCGCACTGGGAAACCGAATGCTGGCTGCGGCAAACCCCTCTTTCAAGGCCTTATCCAGACCGATAAATATCCCCAATGAAACAAGGAGGTGGACAACATCCTGGGCCTGTGCAGAACCACAAATGAGGAGCGATTATAAAGCACATCCAGGGACAGGAGAGGGAAGCCAACGGTAGAAGGGCACAGCTGTAGCCACAGCCCAGCGGTAATCACGGTCACCTCAATCTCCCCTTGCTCCTCGACCAATCTATCCCATAGTGCCGTCTGCCCAGCCCCTACAGTACCGCCAGACATACATGATCCAGATTGCAGATCTCGAAAAAAACACCATATCGATCGCCGGCACACAAGTCTTCACACTACGTCTACCCCATCCCCACCATCCATATCCCACAGAAGAAGAGGAAATGTGCATTCTCTCCACCACTGCACTGCAGATCCTATCCAGACTGCCATGTAGCCAGAACCCAACTCTGCGAACCTGCACTGTACCCAACCATACCTCTACCCAAAATGCCTTCACTCACACAGACACGCATTGAACCAAGAGGTGGACGAGACGAAGCACACCTTGCGAACGAGCCCGGGCACTTTGGCAGCATCTCTAACCGAGGCCTGGGCCTTCAGCCTGGCTCCCCTCCTCTCCCCAGCCATGTCCAGGGGGAGCAACAACCCACCAGCCGGCAGCACTCCTCCTCCTCCGACCTTGAGCCATGAACTGCATCGAAGGCCACCACGCGCCACCTCAGTAATGCCACCAAGACCCTGACTCTGACTGCCGATCGTGATCCTCTTATGCGCCCGCTGTGAGCCGCTACCTCTAACCTCCACCACCCCTCCCTGCCCGCCAATGCCAGGCCCTCTCTGCCCACACCTGCTCCGGCATTTCTCCCGGCCCGCCACTGTTCCAGGCCGCGGCTGCCAGAGAGAGGCGCATGCCATAGCCATTCTTTCCTCGAGCCGAGGCCTGCGGCCTCTCCCGGCCTGATCCTAGCACAGAGCTTCACCACGGCGTCAAATCAAGCGTCTCAAAAATCGTCTCGGCCAGCTTCAAAATTTAGAGTCGTGAAATGCGGATCACCTAAAGGCCGGAAATTCGACCATGCTGCGGGAGAGCAGTCTGCGGGCCAATTCCCTCCTTCCTTGCTCCGCCAACCCGCGCCGATGCTGTCGCTGACGCCGATGCTCTCTGACAGACTTCGCTAATTTTGTCACATTAATCCGCCAGCTTTGTCGTTCTTGGGAATAACAAATTAAGGGAAAATACTCGCCCTCGGATGCGGCCCATCCACGGCAGCATCGGCCGTAACGTGGCCACGCCTGGTTTGGGCCCTGCGCCATCCACAATCCACACTGCACGTTCGGTCACTCCGCTCCCTTCTCTAAGAGCTGCCAGCGTCCCACCTCTGCTGCGGTCTGCAGGCGTGCGTCGTGGACATCTGGCTGACTTTGCGGAGCTGTGACAATGTCGGCCTACGAGGGGAAGTACGCTGGTGAGCGCAGCGGGGAATTTGCGGTTTCTCGGGACCGATCTGGTGTTGTTTTCGTTTTTGTTATTGTTGAGGTTGTTGTGGCTGGTGTTGTTGTTGCTGTTGCTGTTGATTTGTTTTTTCTTGGCGGTGGCTTTGTGCATGGTTGAGATCCGGTTGCTTTGAGGTTTGGAGCTTGCTGGCTTGTTTCTTGGGGTGGAAATTTGGCGGGGACGTCGGCTGCTGGTGGCTGCAATTTCGCATGCAGAAGGAGCATGCAATTGCTTCCATTGGCTGGAGTTTGACAAATTCATTGTTTGATGAGACATTGCGGTTGCTTGTTACCCCCCGATTGTTCCTGCTGATCGCAGGCTTGCATGCCTGGTGCGTGTCTTGTTTGGATTATTGGATTGACGCTCACTCTGCGCTTTCGGCGGCTTGGCTTGGTGTGCTGCCTTAGGTTTATTTGTCAGGCGGCGGTGTTTCGTAGGGTAAACTCACGATGTGCTGAGTGTTTGTACGCGATTTCATGGAAATGGCTTGTGCGGTGTTTGGTTAAATGTCTGCTGTGGAGAACAGGCTTTTCGCGGTCGACTGATATGTCTGCGTCTCGCCGCGCGGCGAGGACTTGGTTTTGCTGATACGCTAGAAGAGCTTTGGTCATCACGGTGCGACGGTGTTCGCACTGTGATGACCTTGGATTGTGCTTTGCTGACGGTGTTTACGTCATTTTTGGTGACGTGTAGATTATTTCGTTTTGTCCTTTCCTGTCCGCCTCCGCTGGTACTGTATTCGGCAGGGTAAGTTTGGTCATGTCATTACCGGAATGCTGACTGCTGGGCCTTTTCTTTTGCAGAGGAGCTCATCAAGACTGCCCGCTACATTGCCACCCCTGGCAAAGGTATTTTGGCTGCTGATGAGTCCACTGGGACTATTGGGAAGAGGCTTGCAAGTATCAATGTGGAGAATGTGGAGGCTAACAGGCAGACGCTCAGGCAGCTGCTGTTCACAGCACCTGATGCCCTTCAGTATTTGAGTGGAGTGATCCTATATGAGGAGACTCTGTACCAGAAGTCTACCGATGGTGTCCCTTTTGTTGACATTCTGAACAAGGGTGGGGTGATCCCGGGCATCAAGGTGGACAAGGGTGTGGTGGAGTTGGCTGGCACAAACGGGGAAACCACCACCCAGGGCCATGATGGACTCGCTGAGCGCGCGGCCAAATACTACCAGGCTGGTGCTAGGTTTGCAAAGTGGAGAGCTGTTCTGAAGATTGGACCGACCGAGCCGTCGGAGCTGAGCATTCAGCAGAATGCTCAGGGTCTTGCTCGGTACGCAATCATCTGCCAGGAGAATGGTCTGGTTCCCATTGTGGAGCCTGAGATCCTTGTTGATGGTCCCCATGACATCCAGAAGTGCCAGGAAGTGACTGAGCGGGTGCTGGCTGCTACTTACAAGGCTCTGAATGATCAGCATGTGCTGCTGGAGGGCTCTCTGCTGAAGCCAAACATGGTGCTGCCTGGATCAGAAGCGAAGAAGGTTGCCCCAGAGGTTGCAGCAAAGGCTACGGTCACAGCTTTGCAGAGGACCGTGCCGCCTGCTGTTCCTGGCATTGTGTTCCTCTCTGGTGGGCAGAGTGAGCAGGAGGCCACCCTCCACTTGAATGCCATGAACAAGCTCGACACTGTCAAGCCTTGGACGCTGTCCTTTTCCTTCGGACGCGCGCTGCAGCAGAGCACCTTGAAGACCTGGGCTGGAAAGCCGGAGAATATCCCAGCGGCACAGAAGGCATTCCTTGCCAGAGCCAAGGCCAATGCGGAAGCAACGTTGGGCAAGTACGCCGGAGGTGAGGAGGTGGTGGCGGGTTCAGCGGACTCTCTGCATGTGAAGTCGTACGTGTATTGAATAGACGGTCTAGACGTACTTCGCGGGCCCTGAAGTATGCCGGAGAGTTTCTGGACTCCTGAAGAAAATGTTGGAGAGTCTCCTAAATTATATACTGTTGGTGAATTCACCCAGATAGACCCTCTAATTGGCTCCGGAGTTTTGCAATTACATATGGTCCATCCAAACGAAGAATTTCACGCTTCACACCTTACTAGCTAGCATACAGTCAGGAGATTGTTCTGCCTGGGGAACGAGTACAACGATCATACTAGAAACTGGAATGCAGACCCAGTACAGGTCGGAGTAGTATCATGCATGTCAGACGTTTGGGCACAAGCTTGGGCAGTTGATGCACATGGATGATGGCGCTACATGCACACTTCTTCCCCCTTCCGTCGTGTCGCAACTTGTTGCACTTCAGACAATTCCAGTTACTGTGTACTGAAGCCACAATACTCATGAGTATGTCAAGGCTTTTTATCAACTAACCGACAAAACGGTCACACAAAATCTCACATTCCGCGGCTCTGTCTTATTCGTGCCATTATTCTATAATTTGCTACTACCAACTGTTCGCGCACTCTGAAAAGGAAGTTGTTTACACATGGTCACTTACAAAATAAAGCAACTTTGGTGATACAATTTCTCTGTTATCAACAAGCTGGGCGCTTAGGGAGCCCGTTGGGATGAGCATTTGCTCATATCAATGTAGCTATTTCCATTCCTGAGACCTTCCATCAGGTTCTGCCAAAGATTTCGCAACTTGTCTACGTGCACCTCAACTTTGAAACTTGTCGTCTCCTTTACCAGTTTGAAACACGTTCGCGAACTGTAATGATTGCAGACAGTAGTGGTGCTTGGTGTGTGGCACTACCGCGTGCATGCATTTGTCCACATCCATTCTTCGGGGGGGACAGAAAGAATTAGCATACAAAAGAGACAGGGTACATCTTTCCTAATGACCTTGAAGTGTGCTGTCTTCCATGTAGCCCAGCTTTCCAACCTCCCACGTCTGCTTCGAGCAGACTCGCTCGTGCCGGGGGACATATTCCTGTGTACGGGCGTGTGTCAGTGTGGAACCTTCGGTGGAAATGACGGACCTAAGGTCGAAGAGAAGGCAGCAATAACCGCCTAATCGCTAGTTTGGCAACTCGAGCACATGCGCGTACCTCCATTTTCTCTATAAGTTCTTTGGGTGTCGGGGCAGAAACAACGATTTGTCTGCCGGTGGACTTGAGGAATCCCTCCTCCACTGCTTTGTCGAACAGCGATAGCAAGGCGTCGTAGTAGCCATCCACGTTCAGAAGACCCACCTGCAAACGCAGGTCCGTTCTAGGTAAGGAAACGTTCCGGGACAGATCACCGACCGTCTCGCAAACTGTGGTAGACAAGGAGTGTGACACAGGATCGTTGTCGGATTCGCACCGGTTTGTCATGGATTCCGAGCTGAGACCACGTGATCATCTCTAACAATTCCTCAAATGTTCCATAACCACCTGCCAACGAGACACAGATATCTGTAAGCCCAACCAACGACAGGATGTTCGGCCACCCTGCTGCGAGGGCGACACACTCGATGACTCGCTGGGAATCACTCACCTGGCATTGCAATGAAGGCATCTGCCTGCTTTGCCATCTCGGCCTTCCTGGAATGCATGTCTGTGACAGCTCTCAGTTCACCGACCGTGTGTCCAGATATCTAAAGAGTACAATGCACGCGGTATGTTAGGTCGCTGATAATATCCACTGGGAACAGTCTGGAAGCGTGCGAACATGAGAGAAAAATTGCAATACCTCCTTGCGCATCAGAGGCGTTGGAATAACCCTGCTCACAGTACAGGCAGAACAGCACAGGACAGTGAGGACCAATCGTAAGCGGATGCGCTGTAACAGTGCAGAATCTCTCAAGGACGGAACTGTGGTCTGGTGTCCATCATGCTGGTTCGAACGTACCCTATCACATGTCGACCACCGTCGTGGACAGTCTGCGAAATGAGTCCCATTAGACCCACATTTCCGCCTCCGTAAACAAGGTCGATGCCTCTAGAAACCTGCACATATGGCAACCAGCCACTCAGGTCGGCAGGTACCCTCTCCCACGTTCTCACAGCTTACAATGTACGAGAAACCCATCGAGCCCAGGCACAAGACACATCCCGTGCATGCACATGGCGCCCTGCATCCGTGCACTGCAGGCCTCGCCCGACCTACCGCTCAGTGAAACCCGAGTCAAGTCAAGGTTGTCCTATACGGCAATAGAGAGAAGCGAAATCCGCCACTCGAAAAGACAAGCTGGCTGGAAAAGGCGTATTACGAAGGTAATGACGGGGGTAATGGTCCTGGGGAAATACGGATGAAAGCTAAAGGTAACGGAACAAACACAGGCTGTGACAGGGCCAGGCAACTCTCGATCAGGATAGTGCTATCTCGCACCTCGCTGACGTATAATCCAATCAGCGAGCAGGGAGCCCCGAGTACACAACCAGGCACAAGCGTCACAACCATACCCCGCATCGGCAAGCCCCTCCACCCCGAATATCACGACGCCACGACGATACACGCCATGTGGCTGGAAATTGCCAGCACCGCAATGCAGCCAGAAATTCACAAACCCTAGCAACGAGCCGGACAATCCCCTCCGCACTAAACCCGAATGTCACAGGTATCCAGCACACCAAGTCCACTCCACCATTACGTCAGCCTGGACAAGAACAACGCCACCTCGCAGACCTTTCCACAACGCAAGAAGAGAACCAGGTTCCGGCTGGACTTGGACTGAAGGAGGCCAGAAACAAGAGAGAAGAAGCACGCACCAATTCCTTCCCGAGCTGTGATGCAGCGTCGCTGTATTGGCTCTTGCCGCTACACGCTCCACAGAACACACACACCCGCTTGAATTTGGAGCTCCTCACCTCCGACTTCGTCATCTCGCCAAAATTGGCCGGAAGTGCGTCGGCCCGCACAAACAACGCCCTTCCCTCACCGAACTCTACCCAATCTATGAATCCGAACACGAATCCGACCGGACTGGAGTCTCCTCCGATTCCCCCCCTCACCGCCTACCGAATCAAATCAGCACAGTCCTCAGTCTCTCTGCACCGTCTGCGAGTCCAGCACAAGGCGAGAGAATCCTTGCACCTGACCGAACCTTCCCTCCCCCTATCTATTCCGCGGCGATCCCGAGCTGAAAAGCCAGGAATTTCTTTTGCTTTCCGTTCAGGATTCCTTTCAGACCGACGTTCTTTTTTCCCCTCTCCCCTTCTCAGCCCCTCCCCTCCCTCCCCTCAGCCTGAGAATGTTCGTTCAGAGGGCCCTCCCCTCCCCGCAGCCCCGGCGTGACCAATCCGGCGACGCCACTCCGCTCCCGTGCGCGGCGATGGCAGCAACGGATGAAAACGTCTCAAAGGAGCGCGAGACGCGAATTGCGGACTGTTGAGGGAGCCGAGCGAGACAGCAACTGCGAAGTGCAAGCTGGAGGAGCAGGAGCCAGCCAGGCAAGCAAGAGAGAAGGATCGCGAATGACTGAGACAAGAGGCGTCCGTTTATAAAGGCCGAGGTTCCTGTGCCGCCGCCGCCGCTGTGGCCAAGCTTTTTTAGCTACGCTTGTGGCGCCGGCGGGCGCGCTAAGTTGTGACGGTAATCGCGTCATCAGCTTCACGATCCAGATCCAAGCTGCAAGCACAACACGGCTTGGAGTCGTGGAGGCAGGCCTTGATTCGCGTTTCAAATTTCAATCTTCGATCGCTTCAATCGGGGCCGGGGGAGCTTGCCAGCTGCCAGCTGGGAGCAGGGAGCGGCTGCCTGCGCCATGTCGCCACCGTCCGATGGCGCGGCCATCGACGTGGCCCAACATCGGGCGCCCGAGGGGAACCACGTCGGCGCACTTGGGGGGCAGTATCGCCGCTTACGCCCGGCGCAACCGGCGCAACCGGCGCAAGCCCAAGCCCGTACCCGTACCCGGATCCACTTCCGTAGATCCGCCGCGTTAAAGGGGGCAAGAGGGGGACGGACGGACGCACATCGTATGGGCGGCCCACACCACATCCATGTGAGCCGTCGCATCATGCCTCATCCACTCACATGGGGCTTGCCCGCTGAGCCCGACATTGACCGCGGTCGCCATCATCACATGCGCATTCATGGCCCTCCATGGCCCATGGCCCATGGCCCTTGGCCTCGGCTTTCCGCCGCGTTCCCGTTTCCGCCGCCTGTCCCCGGCGAAACGCTATGCTTGTTTTCGACAATCGAAGCAACGGGAATTTATCACTCCATGTGGACAGCATGACCCGTACAGGCCTTGGCCGCACAGTGACATCGCCAACCGCCCACCATAAGGGTTCGTAAGGGTCATAAGGGTCAGGGGCTAGGGCAGGGGCTAGGGCTAGGGCTAGGGCTAGGGCTAGGTCTAGGGTTAGGGTTAGGGTAAACCGTACCTTTCTTCTGGTTATGGACGAGGATATGGAGATGACGAATGCAGCTAACTAGGGCAGGAAGTTGTCTCGTTGTCGGGGCCTGCTTATGTGTCTTTTGGGGTGATGTCGACATACGTACCTACAGATAGATATATGTATGTACATATACTCGTCTGGGTTCCATTTGCCGCTTTACGCGTTCACAATTTTGAAAATAGTGACAACGAAATATTTAGTACCTCCCATGGCCATGAGGCTGGGCAGGAAATGGGACCAAAAATGGGAAGGAAATTGGAAAATTGGGAAATTGGGTCCACGTTTTTGATATGCTTGCCGGTAGAGCAGCCAGGGAGCCTGCGATGCCAGGAAATAGAATACTGTAGCTAAGTGGAAAGAGAGGCCTGGCGTGATATGGGCCGGAAGCAAATCCCGGGTGGGTCCCGAATCCTGGGGATGGCCCGCCCAGCCCGCCCAGCCCGCTCAGTCCGCCCAGCGTATGCTATGTATGTATGGTATGCTATTTGGGGAAAGCCGCTTTTGCCTGTCAGTGCGAGGTGAAAAGGGAAAGGATAATGGGGTCGACTCCTGGGACGGCGTGCACGCCCGCTACCCGCTCCAATGGGGACTCAGATTCCACCCCAATTTTCGCTAATTCCTGTTTCCCACATCCACACCAAAGCCTGGCGATGGGGAGTCCACGTAGCCGCCTTTGACCCTGGTCATACCAGGTGTTTGATCAACCGATCAACAGACTCGCGGCCCTAGGTGTAGAAGAAAAATCAGCAACAAACGAAATCAGCATTCAGCAACAAGCATATCCTGCCTGGGCTTCAAAAGTGCGAAGGCATTGGCCCAATCTCTATCGTATCTATGTACATGGTGTCCAAATGAACTACGAATGTAGCAGGAATCTAATTCGATTGGCAAGCATTGTGAAGTGGGTGAAGTGGGATTGGCAAGCATCATGAAGCCTCCTGCTCCGCATATGCAAGTGGACTATGTGAGCCAACAAGGTGCATTCCGTAAGAGTTATGGTGGAACGATTGTGGAAAGATGGGCTTCTCAAAGGGCCATTCCCAAGGGCCAAGGCCAGAGTCTCTTGTACCAGGCCAAGTGCAAGTGCAGGAGCATGCAGCTTGACGTGCCACTGCGCAACCCTGTGTGTCGAGATGTACATACCTGGTACACGGTACGGGTTGGCCAGTACTAACAGTCATGACACTTTCGCCAGTGAGGCGGGGCTGCCGCCAGCTTCCGGTTAGCTGGTTACTTTTCCTGCACAATGCCATCACGTGCGCACCCCATACCCAATGCCATGGGCCATGCCATCCCCATGGCCCTGGATTAAATGATTAAATAGCAACCACGCACTTTAACTATGACCCATGTACACTATGCACCCTGCTCTCCTCCTACATACGCAACATGGCATGGCAGGTTAACAGTAAAAACGCACATAGAATGTAGACTATGCATGCACCCTGCTCTCCTCCCACAGTCTCAACATGGTATGGCAGGTCAACAGCAACCACCCACCTAGATTGTAGACTACGCACCCTGCTCTCCTCCCACAGTCTCAACATGGTATGGCAGGTAAACATCAACAACGGGCATAGATTGTAGACTATGCACCCTGGTCGCCTCCCATACGTACTAAGTCCCATGACGACAATGCCCACCATAGTAGACTACAACATAGATTCTTCTTCTTCTCTTCCCAATGTCTCATCAACATGGCAAGTAAATAGCAACTACGCATGTAGAATGTAGACCAGGTACCTTGCTCTCCTCTCCCTATCTGAACATAGCAGGTAAATACCTCAAAATGCTTTGCGGATCCTCATGAGGTGTTG
Source organism: Anthoceros angustus (assembly GCA_010909165.1). Taxonomy (NCBI): domain Eukaryota; kingdom Viridiplantae; phylum Streptophyta; class Anthocerotopsida; order Anthocerotales; family Anthocerotaceae; genus Anthoceros; species Anthoceros angustus. Next base: position 1,008,217 of record VJWM01000011.1, read on the forward strand.
TAGCTGGGGCAGTCCCGCTCTCCAGCCTTGGCTTGGTTTGGGTGGCATCTTCCGCTCTGTCCGTGGCTGCAGGCAAGGATCGATGATGGAGGACATGATGCGCCTCAGCCTTCCATCCTCTTTCCTTTATCTTTTTTTTCTGCAATTTTACTTTCTCGGGTCTTGGAGCTCCAGCCTCTGTGTGGTCGGTTGTGCCCCCTTTAGGAAACACGCAGGCGGCCTCGACGCTCCCCCCACAATGCCCCGGGCCCCGGCACTGGGCCCTCATGCTCATCAGCTAGGAGCTGGCAAAGCTACTAGCTATCCTCAGTCCGCATTCCGCAGGCAGGCAATAAGACATGGCTCTTCATCGGGTGGCGCAACGCCATTAATGCGGCACAGTGGTGCACGATGCTGCGTCGCCATTGGGCCACACTGGATTGACGCGAAGATAAAGGAGCGCTCCACATTCGGGGCCATCCGGCGAAACCGGCCAACCTGCTCACATACACAGCGCAAGGGTGCAGGTCACAGTCAAGGACTCGAGCCAAGCGCGCAAAACCTCGAAGACTGCGTCCCGGCGTCGGGGACGGACTGTCACTGACAAAAGGCACAGACTAGGGTTTTGCGGTCGCAAACCTGATGATACTGTACACACATGTGAAAAGCGCTGCTGTTGTAGCAGAAATCAGGGCATCTCACTCGCTCGCCAGTTTCGCCCTCAACGAGAATCCCGTTTGCGCAAAAGCTGAGCAGATCGGTGGTCAGATCCTGGAGCGCACCCAGGCGAGTGACTTTATTAGAAAATAGGTGCGGACAGAAAGTCACAAAAAAAGACTTGATGGACGCGCGCGAGCATTTCAGGAAAAGCGGAATGCAATCAATTTCAAGGTTGATCTCCTTACCGAAAGCATTGCAACGGAAAGTAGGGCATGTGTGGGACTGCAATGCCGGGTTGCTGCCTCCGGTTTGTTGCTTTGGATGCCTCCAAGACGAGAATCCGATCTCGCCTGCCACTTCCCTCTGGATGAGCCAGGCCCTCTGATGAATTCCTTCTTTACACATACCTAGCAAATAGACTTGTCCGCTGCTCGAGTGTGCGTGCACCAGTCCTCTTTCTCTGGCTGGACGAGCTGCACCAGCAAGAGCCTGCCAAAAATGCATCATCTGATCATGCTGTCAGCCTGCAGGATCGCGCTTCTCAGATTTTTTCTTGCATGCAGCATACCTACGTAGGTACGCCTAGGGCACAGTCCCGTTCACTGCTGACTGCCAAATTGAATCTGTGGTTTGTTCCCTATCGTCCAGCAATTTGAGAGCCAAGCACACCTGCGTCCCTATCCACCACCTCACCCGATCTGATTGTTGAGAAAGAGCCCTCGCAACAACCGGCACCGGTGCCAGAAACTTTGTTTGAAGCCGGAATTATAAACAAACCTCTGCCGGATTCTCTCTCCGGGCCTGGCTCTGCAATATTCATCAATGACTTGCAGTGCAGCCGTCCTTGAGAGACGAGAAGCTTCAAACAAGGAAAAATGGTTCAGATCGAGCACACATGGTGATTGTCCCCCGACAACCAATTGTTTGTCGTTCAAGAAGTGACATAAGCATCACAATGCACAGTACACCGACCTTGAACAAATCTTGCAAACACGAAACACACCGAATACCGATAACCTAGGGGTTCGGCTCCTCCTGCTCCCACGTGTTTCTAAGGCTCTAATAAGCTCTCTGCATAGGTTCCAGCCTGCAGTACTGTACTAGTACACAGTGTGTACATGTCAAGCCGCTGGTTAGAGTGGCAGACGATCAATTCGAGCAATTTTGCTGGATCCAGGAAGCGAAGGTTCTGTTCTTCATCAGTTGTCCAATTGATTGCTAACGGTTTTGCCGAGGATTGGAAGAATACAAGCCTGACTATCCGGCGGGGGTAATTCTTGAAGCTAGCGCGGCAGCTGGCATTGGCTTTCAGATCTCTTCTGAAGCCAACGGAATCGCGCCGTGCTCTCTCCCAAAAGTGTGCCTGCTTGAGCTGCGACCTTGGCCCACGCGTGCCACTCTTATGGCGCACAACAGAAACCCCTCCTGGCTGCTTTCTCGTCACTGGACGCCAAGTGCGCTCACGGATGAAATCCGTCCATACCTGTCAGTTGCAGCAGTCCATTCGCCGTAAAAGGACTTTTTTGTTTCCTCTCTCCTCATTTCCGGCTCGTCCACGGAAAACGATAGTGGACAGCTAGCTCCGCTATCGTGGGAAGAAAAGAAAACGCATTTTATTAAAGTTCTTGAGGACAGATTCCCGTTCCGTTCGCTATTCAATCTCGAACGGCGTGCTAACTCCATGTGGGAGAATAGAAAACATTTATTAAAGTTTTGAGGTTTTGTCGATTTGAGCAATGCTTTGAGGGACTTGTACAGGGCTCATCGGCTCTTACAAGCTTGTGGTAATGGCCATTTCCCATGTAAGAGCGGGTTCACATTGACCCGAGCCCGGGCCCGGGAACAAACGCCGTGCCCGGGCTCGGTGAATCCGCAGTGGAAAAAAACACTTGTCATGGCCGGGTGTGGGTGATCGGGCTCTTATCGGTCACGGATATATTTAATAGTTATTATTTTTTATTTATAAATCATACGTCTTTAGAGTGCTTGGATCTCGGTTTGCTTGTTGGACTCGCAGCCGGTCGACAGTGCTCCCGAGTGCTTGGCCGCAACCGCAATGGTTATGAGGAACATGTAGAATGTTTTGGCACTCTTGATGGCAGCACTCACCATTGTCCTAGCCTATTTTTACAAATGCTTCCCTTGATGATGAGGAGAGCCTGGATGTTGAGGCTTTGCTAGATGACAAGTTTCAATTTGTCAAGATTTCATATCTTGCGTCTAGCATTGATGATTTCATTGCCTCAATGGTTGTTCTACCCAAATGTCCAAGAGTACAGCTTCTGGGACATAATTTAGGCAGTTCTATATGAAGCCAAAAATAGTTGGAATTAAGACTTGTCCTCAAAGCATATGGCTTTCGAGGATGAGCGTAGGTTTTCTGCATTTCTTAGGTTCAACCCTCCTTCTTTTGCATACATTGTCAAGCAAACACCTAGTGAACTTAAGATCCCTATTCGTTGACAGTTGGAGCTTAACTATTCACATCACTAGTGTCAAACAATAAGGCTTGGGGGTCAACTGCCTTGCTATCTCCTAACCAGGCTTCCATGTTGCTATACACCAACTCATGGAAATGAGGAGGCAAATCAGCTTGCTTCCTAGACTTGCTATCCATCTTTGCCGGAATGAATGTGCTTAAGCATTCAAAAGCTTCTGAAAGTCATAAATGTTCTTGAATTTTGTCAATATGGATTCCCACTTGTCTTTGCATTGAGTAGGAGTCCGAAAAACATTTTGCAAAGCACATGTACCAGATATGGCAGCCTATTTGATAGACCTAGGCTTTGTCTGCTCCTTGTTCCCACCAGCTTGAAAGTTTTCCATATCTATCCTTTGCTTGACTTGAAGAATGCAAAGCTCACCTTCTGTCCAATTTTTTTTGTCTTCGAACCCTAAATAGACATCATTGCTCCGGTAGGTGGATGGACGACGGCAGCAGCGAGGGCGACGACACCAACATATGTGGCTAAAACAAAATACACCAAGGTGCCATCGTCATTGTTATGTGGCCAGTTTATAAGTGCCCACATCATCATTCTTAGAAGTCCTGATGAATGCAAGTAGGATGTATGTAATGTCGCAAACCTTTCCCCGTAGAGCCACCAAAACCTAGGCGCACTCTCAGTCCTCAACAACAAACTTGGCGATAGAGAGCCATATGCCACCGGGCCACAAGCTGGTTGCTAGTGGCTTACAACTGCTACCAATCAGGCTTTACGTTGTGGGTCACCAAGAAAAGATCCCATACCCATGCGACTTTCGTCCCTGGCCGTTAGGTCACTAATTTTGAGAGCTGGTCCGTTTTTGCATTTTGTCATCTAGTTACTACCGTTCCTGGGCCCGGGTCAATGTAAACCCACCCTAGCCTTGAAATGGCTCACAGAAATGCAGAGATTGAGTATTGATCATGTTTCTATGCACAGCATGGACATGAAAATGGAAGAGCATGTGCCGATAAATCGAGTTTTTCAGGCATCGAGTTTCCACACCGGTAACATACAAGCCTTTTACTCAAGGCACCTTCGCGAGAGGTCTTAATCTGACCGGGTGCCACGCAGGTCACTCGGCTGCAATAAAACCCACTTAAAAGAGAATAGGAAGAAACCGGGACTAGATCAGGGTTTTCCCCCCAATCACCACAAGGAATGCAATTAATGCATTGCTTGTCGTACTCTAAACCTCGGCCGGACCGGGTTACATGGGAAACAAACTCAAGCACCCTATCCGAGTAGTCATGTGCATAGGTTTAGAGGGTTTTGAATGACTCTATGCTATGCGTCCACGTTGTCCTTCAAACTTGAAAGTTCTTAACCCTGAAATGTGTGATCGCCTCGAATCAAGATTATGGGCATAAATTTTTTTCAATAGAAAAAAAAACAGGCTGCTACGGAATTCTCGCAATGGTGTGCAAACAAGCCATTAGAGGAAAGATTAGCATTTATTTGCTTTGCAGAGATCTCATGACCAAAAATAACGTTTGAGTAAATGGAGAAATTCGAGAATTGCCATGGTTTCGCTTGGCCATGGGGTACAAGTCAAACTAAAGATGTTTCTCCTGGGAGGGTGTGGCACAGTCAATTCCCTCCCTCAATGGGTAAGGGATTTTTTTAAACTTAAGGCCTATTTGAGTACATAGCTCTACAGACAGATTCACGAAGAGTAGGTTAGCTTTTTTTTTTGCCCAATTTTGTAGTGAGATATAGCTTTTGTGAAGACGCTTCCATTGATCAAAATCACTTATATAGATTTCCGCTTGGTCGATAACCACGGCTTCCTATGAATATGGAAAGAAACTTCTTGAAGTTTTTTTGCCCATGGCAATCTACTCATAGGTTCAATGGAGGCAAATAAGACTTTTTTGAAAGAAGAGAAACCGTTGTGATAGTATTACCTCAAATTTAATGAGGGCCACAACAATTTGTAGCCCATTTCAAATGATTTTGAAATATTTGTGGCCAATTCCAATTGTAAAGGAATTCGTATAGCAATTGTCCAGCCACTGGATGTTGTTTCGCTGGGTTGTCCCCTCCTCCACCACGGGATCTGCCTGTGTTGACCCTCCATCTTCAAGCTAACAAGCTGCCTTTACTTTCTAAAGCCATTTTTCCTCCCGCTTCTTCACAAGCTACTTGATGCCCTCAATTGGTTCTCATTCACAAGAACCCATCCAACTTCTCCATTAAGATCCTAAGACACATCAGTCGAGGGATCTTCTTGTCTCCGAAGTAGAGTCTCATACCATAAATACCATTGACAAGGTCGTCCACCCCCTTCCACTCCTCATTATTCAATCTGTCCGTTTGCTCCCAAGTGTATCCGTCGTTGATAGTTGGGGCCCAAAGTGTGATTCGATAACTTCTTGTCCTCCAATTTTGTCTCTTAGTGCCCCTGTGATTGTCTTGGTCCTCACGTTACAACCATCATAACATATTTGCCCCTCTTTATCCTTCCATGACTAGGTGGTGAGAGTGATCCTCGTATGGCTTCTATCTTGCTTCCCCGCCTAGCACCTCGCCGGCCCCTCCCTCGCTTGCTCCTTTGCTCACCCCTATGGGTTGATCTCCGACGCTATGCCTTTCGAACGTGCTGCTCCTCTACCTCGTTGCTGGTTGCACTCTCATTGGACTCCTCATCTTCGGATTTGTGGACTGAGGAGTCCTTTTTCCCCCCTGCAAAACACAAACACATGAGTAAGCTAGGTAGAAGCTCCGTAACCTTAAAGCAAACCAAGGAGTCGGCCCGTTCCCACACCACAGCTAACAGCCATCTCAGACCCACAGCGCAGCAGCCATCTCACCACCAAACTGGGCGCTTGTGAATGTAAATCCTAAGCCCACAAACTGGCCAGCCTCATCATAAACCACAAAGCCGCAATCCCACATACCCAGCCACCCCTATGTGGCTGATTCGGGTCACTATCCATGTCCGTCCTTCAAGCTTTGGTCCTGAAATATCTTTGTACATAAAGATACAATACCCCGTAGCATCGTGCATAATCAAAAACTATATTTAATCGTAATTACTAATTGCTGAGTTAGAAAAGGATGGGGTCGAGGCGACCCGGTTAGAAAGTCCGTTGTCCATGAGCTACATGGCACCGCTCCCCGCATCCCGTATAGCAGCGGACGGCTTGTGTCATGTGACGGCATGTGTGATGTGCTTTTGTATCAGTATCGCATCGGCGAAACTGAAAAGCCGAGTAGGGATTGGATGGACGGTGCAAGGCCCCAAGGTGACCGGTGCAAGGCTGCGGCATTGAAGGCATTAATGCTACGCCAAGTCAACCTCGAAAATGATAGAAAAAACTGAACGCAAGGACATAGAGAGGGCACGCGTTTCCTGACACCATATCCTGACAAGTGGAAAGCGATTGTTTGTAAGGACAGTTTCGCCAGCCGGTGGGCGAGCCACTCGTCGGCCGAGCGTACAAGTACACGGAGGGGACGAAACTCCGGATGAGTCGCCAACGAGGCAGGGAGCCAGGGGCCCGAGCCCGGGCGCGGGGATATTTTGTTTAATGCCTTTTGTTGGCTCGCGGACACCGGAGTCTGGACATGGCGGCCAGCCAAGGCTGGTAGCAGATCGGGATGGAGATCCCCTGCGGCCAGTGCGGAGCCAGTGGCGCGCCGCGGCCCCGGGTCGCTAAGCCCCAAGGGGCAATCATGGGTGTTATCATCATCATTCTTGTGCGGCTGGGGCCAATCTCCACCGCTCCTGATTACAAGCCTTTTAACTGCGCGCGCAGGCGCAGGCCAGGCGCCCGGGGCCCGGCCAAGGCACAGCTTTTGGAGCGCTTCGGGCCAGGCCAGTCTGGCTGGCTGCCACTCACACCAGGTCCAGGATAGAGGCCTTTTCCAGGCCACCACGCCTTCCTCGCAATTCCTTCCGCTTTCGTGGTTCCAAGCCCTGCCAAGTTGCCTCTTGGACTCTCTGCAAATCGCAAGCAAGCCCAATCTGGGTGCGATGAAGATGCCAGCCCTAACCTAATTCCTGTGCATGTTCCAGCATTTTGACATCCGTAACTTCGAAGTGCAAGGGAGGATGGCAATTTGCGAACCTCGGCGATGGACGCCCACGAGAGGATATGTTTGGATGTCTTGAGGCATGACGGAATATCTCCCCTCCCCTCCCCTCCCCTGCGCTGTAGCCTGTCTCTCAACCACCGCGGCCGTTACAGGGCCTCGGCTGGAAAGCGGATCTGGACAAGAGACCATCACGGGTGCAAGGGTGCAAGCTGTGCTTGTTCCTGCTGCTAGGTAACGGGTGATGGGTTGTGGGCATATGTCATGTGTCGCCAACCGCCGACCGGAAACAAAATTTGCGAAGCCCTGCACAAACGTCACCAGTGACCGAGGCCAATAATAGAGAGGGGCGTGAGAGAGAAGCTGCGCCGCAGACTGCAGTACATACCCGGAGGGGTGAACCTGGAAGCCCGGAAGAAGGATATGCGTGGTCGCAGTAACATGGTGAAACACCCCCGGTTTGCAAGCTGCTACACGTGTCGAGAGCCGGGTGTCGCGGGAGGCAAAGATGGAGGAGCACCAGTTGCAGTTGGGGAGGCAAAGGTGGAGGAGGCGCTCACCGGCTTGCAGCTTGCAAAGCCGTGGAGCAAGGTGCAGCACATATACCGCTTCTGCTTCCGTGTTCATGAGCTTGCAAGACGGCGCAGTCACCATATCCTCCAATCTATCTGTGCACCACTGTAGACGGGTATCAAGCCGCATTTGGCCTGCAGCGGAACAGTGCATGGGAACCTGGCATAAAATAAAGGAACAAGGGAGCAGCAAGGAAACTTATCTGGGAAGAGATTTGGGACAAAAGCTGGAGTGAGGATTGCGGATGCTTCCCAAGTACACAACTCTTCTGCTTCTTTCGCTTTCCTTGATGCCACGAGAGATGCTTACGGCTGGCCTCACCGTTGCTTGTCTTGGTGGGTTCCTCTTCGCCGTTGCTTTGCACATTGTGTGTGACAGCAGTTGCATGTTCTAAAGGTAAAAAAGCGGCATCTTCATCACCTTTGACGTAGCTCACACGGGTGTCCCCAGTCCTGCACAGCACTGCACAGTTCTCCGTGACCGAGCCAGGTGCCGCCTGTCGCCAGGAACTTCTGGCCACGCCGCTCCTCGACCCCACCCTTGACTCTTGCCCCTCCCGTGTAAACTTGAGGTTGCCATGACAAGAACGTGCGACAAAAATCCACTTTCTTTCCGGTGACCTAATATCATAACACGAGTTTGGCAACTCGTCCAGATATGTGTATGGATAGCTTCCGCTGACGTTGCCCAGCCTGGATCTGTTAATGGGCAGAGGATTAAAACAGGAATGGTCTTCGCTGACCACTGCAGACTGCTCTTCCATTCTTAGCTAGCCAACTGTCTCGAATACAGCTGGGGATGAACCCCAGACATATCCAGGAGTGTTTGCAGGCAACTTGCAACATGCACATTGAAGGAGGCACCACTGTTCACCTGTCCGCATCACTTCAAGGTTGATACGAGGCTAGGACAAACCAATAACTCGTCAGTTGCTCTTCTGAAAACTGTTACTTATTTCCGGAGACAAAAGATAGGAACATCAATGGAACGAACAAGCGATTGCCCCGGAGTGGCTCCCTGGCATTTCAACTGTCGGTAGGTAGAGATCGGGGGAGCTATGGACCTTACAGGATGCAGCATAGGGATTGGCAGCAGCAAATTCCACAGCAGCATCTGGATGGGTAGTCTTTCATGTACACTTCCTTCTTGAGGCCAACTATGTAGGACTTGAAGGACTTGCCTCTGTGGGACATCACCACACGGGTAACAGGGACGTAGCTCAAGGTGTGCCTCTCACAGATGATTCTGGCAGCGGGAGGAACAGGAGTTCTTTCTGCAATCACATCTGAGGACAGCTTCGTGAGCCAATACGAATCTGGAAATTGAATGGGCTGACACTGGTAGGACTGACCACTGTGTAGCTCAACTCCCTGGGCTTTGTGAAAAATCTCATCCGGCACAGAAGCTGCATTGCTCGAGGCGCTCACCTTCCGATTTTGCAAGGTTCGCCTGCACAGTCACGAGTTGCTGGCATGAGGAATTTACAGCTCTCTAAAAGAAGTCAGGGCTGCAGAGGAAACTGCAAGCTGCTTACCAGCGCACGAGCAGGAGTTTGCGACAAAGCAAAGCACCATTCCCCGAACAGGTTCTGCATTTGATAAGGCCCTGGGACAAGCAGGCCGGGCATCTTAACTTGCCTGTGCCTCCACATTTGTTACAGCTGTACAGCCGCACAAGGATCAGGGTATATACAATTCAGCAAGACGGAAAACTTTGATCAACATGTCAGACTGAAGAAAGCCAAAAGAAAAGCCCTGCTGATCAGGATATAGGTAGACAACGTACTGGGTATCAGAGCTGCCCTATAGAGCAATGAGACCTCTGCCATAACCACCAGGGCACTGGTCATAATGCCAGGGTGATACGATCCAGGCCTCTTACCAGCCATTTACAGAGTTACAAAGCAAAGCACCATTCCCCGAACAGGTTCTGCATTTGATAAGGCCCTGGGACAAGCAGGCCGGGCATCTTAACTTGCCTGTGCCTCCACATTTGTTACAGCTGTACAGCCGTGTACAAGGATCAGCGGGTGGCATACAATTCAGCAAGACGGAAAACTTTGATCAACACGTCAGGACTGAAGAAAGCCAAAAAGAAAAAGCCCCGTTGATCAGGATATAGGTAGACAACGTACTGGGTATCAGAGCCGTCTTGGTGAGCAATGAGACCTCTGCCATAACAATCTGGGCACTCGGTCATAATGCCAGGGTGATACGATCCAGGCTCTTTACCAGCATTGCAAATAGGACAGGCCACCTCCCCACGTCCTGAGCATTCTGAAGCCAAGGCAAATTGACTCTTCAACAACTTGGATAGAGAAAATTAAGGAAGAAACACAGCCCTTCTTTGCTTCAAGTCATACAACAACTGTTACCTGAACACCGTAGAACGACTTCCGAGTGTGGCAAACTAATGCTCGTTTCCTTGATTGGTGTGAACAACAGAGGAAACTCTTTTCTTACGTCTACCTCCCACAGCGCAGGAGTATGCCCCTTGTCCTTTCCATCCACTGGTCCTCCTGTATAGGGTTCGGTTTCATGGAGAACGTTTCTCTCTTCAATAAAAGTCTCCAGGGTTCCGATATACACGTTGCAGTCTTCCACCTTCTCAAGGTCCCACTTCTTAGCTGGTTTGCCTCCCCAACAGCAGTTTGAGCTGACATAGTCTACTAGAATCTCTCGTATGTCCTCCTCTTGTAATGCCTGCACACTAGTTCAAGTTATAGGTCAGATGTGGGCCTTATCAAAGACAAATTCCGTGCTTTCCTAATCCTTCAGTTGGTACCTGGGCTGGTTCGGGGGTTGGATCAAATATCCTGTGTCTGCATACACGGAGTAACATACAGATCTTTCAATGTGCAAAGCCAGCATACATAGGCGCTAAAGACATACGCATCACAGCAACCTAGCAGGACAAACTAGGCCTCTGGACACACGCTAAACTTGAAAGCAACCTCTAACTTTAACTGCAAACTCTAGGAACAGCGATGTGCATGGTACTGCACAAGCACATCCTTTACCTGCAGGAGGAGCAGTCCACTGAGGGTAAGGCTCGTGAGAAGCAGCATTCCGAACTTCAGTAGGAGAAACTTCAGCCTCAGGAGGCTGCACACTGGGTGTTCCCGTGGACTTGGAATATCCCATGTGTGTCCATTCTGCCAGCCGGCCTTGAGCATCATCTGCCAGGTGGATACACCACACGGGGGTTAAGGTTTCAGCACCAGACGTTCGAAATCTAGACTGGAAGCTCCTGCATCATGCATATCCCCTGTTTAACATGTTCTAACCAATCCCTCTCGTGCGTAGCTTCAGCATCAAAGGGTGCAACTTACAGAAACCGGTTAACAGGATCACGGTCGGGGCAAGACACTTACGTAATCCATACAGCGGTGGTAAGGAGTCCAGCAGAGATGGAGCCGATGGCAGCTCCGAGGTTGAATCGGGAGTTGAAGGGCCAAGCAAAGGCTCATGATAGGCGTCGCGTCCTCCCACCATGGTCCTGCTACACGATCCGCTTGATCCACCCCGCAAGCTTGTGAAAAGCAACGTCTGTTGTGAACTGGCTTGCCCGCTTGACGTGGCTCGCTCTCTTGCCTAATCTTTCACTAGCAATAATACAATAGACAAACATATGAAACGTGGGCCGGTGCCTCTTTACCAGCTCGGAAAACTGTACAGAAAACTGTTCCCTCCAACATGCGAACGAACGAACGCTCCACGAGTCCGAGTCCTATCTAACAGACGAAGACCAGCCAATCTACAACATCCGATGCCTCCACAGATCTGTGCAGAACCGCACAATTCAGAGAGGCACCGGAAGCAGATGCACACAGTAAACAGCGGACTCTGCTCTGTGTCCTTGAAATTGTCTCCGTGTCGGCCTAAGCAACCGGAATCGAGCGCGGTTCCGGCCTCTGTGTTTCCTTCTCCTTAGGGTCAAGGACGCCGTGCTCCACCTTGGCTTGGACATCATCAACCTGACGTTCTCTGGCAGCCGAAATCGTCGAACAAATCGGCCATGAGCTCGTTCCACACCATGCCATTGCTCCGTGTCCTACACATCCTCCCGGCTACATTCACCGGTGATCTTCATAACCCGTCCTTCCTCAAGCTCAACCTTCACTTCGTTCTAGTTCATGACGGTGGATGTCTCAAATCCAAGATTGCAGGGACCCGATCCCGGATTGACATGGTATCAAGACGAAGGATCATCAGCGTGTTTGAAAGGACGGAATTCAGTGCGGTTACCAGGCAAATCAGCTCGGAATACGTGCTCTTTGGGAGTCTTCACCCAGTGCACTCTTGCGTTGAGAACAGAAGTAACATGTCTTGCAGCAGGAGAAGACTGAAGCTGTCCCGCCACGCTCTCGAACAGATTGCACGACCCGCTCTCGAACGGATTCCACAACCCGCTCTCGAACGGATCCCAGATCCTGCTCTCAAATGGATCCCAGGCCCCGGTGGTGGAGAACGGATCCCAGATGCTTGAAGGGGCGCGGCCTGGGAAGAAAGGCGCCAGCGCCATCGTGCTATCTCGGCGATCTCGCAACTGTCACTCAGTAAGATTCTGCAGCCGTCTATGGTCAGGGCTTCGAGCTTCGGTGTTGTTGCTCTCAATGCTGAGTGTTCAAATTCTGCGTGCCAGAGACTTACCTTGAAGAGCGCTGCCCGTCTCAAGCTTCCGTGTCTGCCTCTCCGCGGTTTTGTCTAGCTTCCTCCAGACTCTGCCGGAATCGGACCCGGAAACACAGTGAGGAATAGGCAAAGGCACAGGAGGATGTAAACGGAACGTCTCCTTCACCGCCGCCTGAAGGTAAGGAAGATACGGAATGTCGTCCTCGGTGACCACCCGATCCCTCCCCACCAAAGTATCCATCTCTTGTTGAGCTATTTTCAGCTGCTCTGGATGTCTCAGCAATTCCGCCATAGCCCACTCAACGCTGAGGATGGAGCTGTCTGTCCCGGCATCGTACATCTTCTAGAGAGCACATGAGAAATATTCAGTTGACAGAGACACATGATCTTCTCCTGAAAACGATGACAGCAGTTTTTGAGTCCTGCACCTGCTACCATGAGGATGCGTTTCATGTTGTTGTTTGTCAAGGTGCCTGAGCAGCACGTCCAGAACATCCCGAGCTGCTGTGCACGTGGCACCTGGCTCTATGGTTCGCAGGTACTGCCGATGCTCAGCTATTACCATTTCGTAGAAAGCATCCATGGGTTGCTTGCATGTTCCCCTTGGTCCTGCCGATTAGTCTGTCCAAGAAGCCTAGATAGGGAACAAAGTCCTCCATGAGGGGAGCCAATGCCAGCCGGAGAACTTCCTTCACCAGAGCCTGGAACTCTTCTGCCTGCAGGCACAATCTCCAAGCTTGCTTGTATTAAGTTCACACAACCTCCCCGTCAACTACGAGAATTAAATGAACATCCTCACACAAACAAACAAACCAACCTGCTCGCGGTTCGAGACGAAGGACTGGTCGGACTCCCGAGCCTCCTGCTTCTCGCCGTAATCGAAGAACCTCTTGCTGAAAATGGTTCGGGTGCTGACGTTAAACAGGAGCAGACCCACCTTGTCATGGATGCCGATGCACGATGGGGCGTACTGTCTCCAAGAGTTCGAACAGGACCTGGTGAGGCAGCTTGTGGGGATTGGAGAAGATGGGCACCAGGCTTCCCAGCACAGGCCATCCTGGAGGCCCAGGAGGGAGCCTGGGTTTCCTGCTCGCTGCCTTTCACACCATGGTGCACACAATTACAGCCCTGCCATTCCTGCCAACACCAGCTGCCATTTCGCATTGCTGAGATGCCCATTGGCAGGGATGTCCGCCATGGAGCCAGCTACCCACCTTCACTCGGACCATTTCCACTTCTCTGGAACCCGGAACCGGCCGATGCCATATGTAATACATACGTAACTCCCCATCCGCATAAACATAGTCAACATACGTCGGCTTTGTATAGGATTGTACAAGAATCCACGATTCTTGTGCCAAAGATCGGGGTTCGACTGCTACTCTCAATATTATTGCTGATAAGCCTGGTACCTCGTCCAAATTGAGGAGTTGAAGGAGCTTGGGGCTGACACTGTGGCCACATAGTAGCTCAGTGATACTAAGAAAAATTTTGCTGTTTAGCTTTCTGACTTCCTCCCACTCGGTCTGCCCGGTAAATGGGTAAAGCCTTCGTTCTACATTTTTGGATAGATGGAACACGGCATCTTGGAAATCCGAGCGAGCAAGTTGTGTCTCTGAAAGAAAGAACCATCGCTGAAAGACTCAGGGTTTGCTTGAATGTCTTTATATTAGTGCAGCGCAATTTGTAGCAGCATTGTCCTCACAGGCATTGCAAATTTACACATCCATCTACACAGTGCAAAAGAGTCCAGTTTCCCTGTGCTACCTACAAGCAGTACAATCCCCGCCTGTCTGCCCCTGGAGGCGGGTGCTGTTTCACAGAGATGTAGCTACTACGTATCCAGAACTCCATATACCACAGCTACGAAGAGAGTTTGCCAAACCGATTGGTCTAAGAAACATCCACAGACCGTGCTTCCGCCTTCTGAGGTTCGGACTTGGGGACGTGGACTTCCAGCACCCCGTTCTCCACCTTGGCACTGATGTCATCCATCTTGGCATTGTCTGGCAACCGGAACCTGCGCACGAATTGGCCATATGCGCGTTCCACACGATGCCATTGGTCTTTTTCGTCCGTGACCTCCCGACGACGCTCGCCGCTCAGCTTCAAGACACTTCCATCCTCAATCTCAACCTTCACTTCCCCCTTGCCCAGGCCTACCTCACAAATGAGAACTCCACATTCAGCGATCGCCTGATGCTTGCATGAATTCGTGAGCTGCTAGCAGCGCTGAATAGGACACTTCTTGAAGTTCAAGAACATGCATGTCGACCTTCACCAAAATCAGCCAGGTCTTGAAACAGCGAGCATAAGGAGTCATCTACCTGGCAAATCAGCCTTGATAACATGCTCGGTTGGGGTCTCCACCCAGTCCACCCTCGTGTTGACCACCGAAGCAACATCCCTGGCCGCCGGTGTGCTTTGCAGCTGTCCAACAACGTTCTCGAACGGATCCCAGACGTTGGTGAGGGAGAAGGGATCCCAAACGCTTGTGGTTCCCCGGCCGAAGAACGGCATCAACGCCATGGCGCTAGCAGGTGACTTCAACTTTCTCGCTCACAGAATCGACAAATGCAGAACGGCAATCCAAAGGCCAGAAGCACTCAACGCACAATGAAAAATCTCGCCCCCTGCTGCGCTTCTTGTAGAGAGAGCTCATCTCCGAGTTTCCATAGACGCACATCGTTATCGTTCCAGCACGATCTGTTCGCTTCGGTGTCTTTCTCCCCGCTTCTCTCGCTGGCTCCTAGGACCTTCCAGACCCGGCGCAATACATATTCCCAGGGCGAAAAACATGTACTTCTGGTCCCCTTGCATCTCCGGCCTCCTCTCCGCTTGCGTCGTGCAGCACATGCCGTGCGTCTGCGGTGCTTTTTTCATCGTTAACAGCAGATGCAGAATGAGAAGAAGAATTTTATTTAAGTCCACTAAGGACGGATTTCCGTCATGGGACTGAAATATGATAACTACAATTATTGTGATAAAATATTTTGGATTAATATAAAGGTAAAATTTAAACAAGATAAATAATCTTCAATCAATGAACAGTGTCAATGAAATTGCGCGAACGAAGGCTAAACATCACCAATTCATCCCCACGAAAGAAAGCCACTTGACCTTCAACACGAGCTGCTCTGAAAGCGGGTAACTTCTCCTTCTTAGTCTTCCATTGCAATGGTGTAAGATCCTCATTTATATGTAACTGAGTTGTCCGTAACATAGACCTAGCCTTCATAACCTGGAGGCGATCATCCATAGAGTGAAAAGTCATAATCAATATGCGCTCCCTACCAGCATCCTTTCTAAGCCAGAAGGCTCGAGGAACGACCACATCGACCTCTAGCCTATTGAGAAACTCCTTTGCAGCCACAAGTAGTGCAACAATGTCATTACCAAGACCAGAATTTCTCAAGTTCAAAGCACGTCGAGCACGGTCCGCCGTCTCGGAAACAACTTCCGATACTGTGTTGCCACCAGGACAAGAAGGAGCAGGGGGATCATTAATCCCCATGAGGTTTTTACCAGTAAGCTTCTCCAAATATGTAGGTAAAACTTATTTCGTTGAAGTGAAATGATTTTCCAAATTTATGGCTTTCTCCTCTATGGTCCGTGAAAAAAATTCATTTTGTAATCCTTGCTCCACCAATCTTTCGAAGAGTCTTCCAACCTGATCATCCAAACCCTGCGACTTTTTGGCCATATAACTGTGCATTTCTTCCCTCTGTGCATGAATAAGCTTGAGAATAACCTTCTTGTAGCCTTCCAAACTAGGTGCCAAATCTGCCTTCGACAAGCAACCCACACAAGGAACAAGAATTTCCAAGGCATTGACTTGCAAAAGCATGAATCAAACTTGACCTGGAAAGACGCCTCAAAATCTTTAGCCCATGTCCCATGCCAAAGATTGGTGCCTAGCCAAAAGAGACTCATATTTTTCTCTGAAGGAAATATTCTCCGCCTCAATTTTAAGTACTCTAGTCTCCAATACAGATACCGCGTTGTTTTCATATTTGTCCTCAATACTACGTAATCTAGTATGCAATATTGATACCCTGTTGTCTACATATTTAACTGTTTTACGCTTAGCGACAATAAAAGTCATAACCTCAAAAAATCAAGAAAAATAAAAACCGCGACCTCCTTCTCCACACCACCCACTACAGTCGCTGCACCAAAAACCCTAAATCATGTCCTCACCGCAACCTCCTCCACCCTATGCTCACCGCAATATCAACCCCAATCCCCCATGCTCCAGAGCCACATAGGCCACCACAAAGCAAGCCCTGAACCCTAGGACATGCCCCACCTCACACGGTACCGCACCGCACCGCACCGCACCGCACCGCACCGCACCGCACCGCACCGCACCGCACCGCACCGCACCGCACCGCACCGCACCGCACCGCACCGCACACCGCACACCGCACACCGCATACCGCACACCGCACACCGCACACCGCACACCACACACTGCACCGTACCGCACACCAAGGAAGGCTGAGCTTGAAATAGCCTACTTACGTTCAGACACCGCGGCGCTGAATGTGGCGAGATGGCTCTAGTTCTTCACAGGTTCATTCGGTTGCGAGTCGCGGATGGAAGGCCTCGATCGCGAGACAGGGTGAAGCCCTCAATTTTCGCGAAATATTTTTCAAATACGTATCCAAATCGCACCTATTCTTGTTTGTTTGTTTGTACCGACATATCCATTCTCCCTCAATCTTTAAGGACATGCGGGTTTATATTGTTTGGAGAATTAGAAGACTTTCTATAGATATTTTGATATTTCAAAGTATACATCGAAGTCCCACACTACGAATTTTAACCCGGAGTAATCCTGTAAGATATTAACAACTAGAATTTATAATCTGGAGCCCCGCACACTGTAGTAACCCCATAGAAGAAGAAGGAGAAATGGAATTTATAATTTGGAGGGCCCCACACACTGTGGAGACCGAGAGCATGATATATATATCTGGGGAATGGGTAGCACCCCATCTGAGCACTAATCCGTCCCAACGTAACTCTTAATTTCCAATGAACCCATGTCACTCCTTGAAGGAGGATGACATGCGGCTTTATGGCGAGGGAGCACTGTGGACCACGGATTTCCTCCTTAGGTAGGAAAAGGGTCAGGTTTTTTGTTTTTTTTCCGTAGGCGTGGGCAGGAAATAAGGCGGAATGGGAGAAATAAGTCCGGAGGAGCTCCGGACTACACTTCGGAGTAAACTGGAGGACTCCGGAGCATACTCCGGAAGAGCTACGGGCTGCCCTCTGACAGAAGGGTCCGGACCGCCCTTCGGAGTGCACAGGGTAAGTCCGGAGCACACTCCGGAGTAGGATGGGATAAGTACGCCAAGTAAAGTAACTTAGGAGTCAACAATACGAATGCATACTTTTATCTTCACCCGACCCTTACGCATATTTCTGTTGAATCTTGCCTTCTCATCCTGCCCACTTGTTGCAAAATATGGCTTCAACAAAAAAGGCATAAGAGGAACTATCCCCAATGATACATGGAGTTATAACATGGCCTTGGACTTGCATTGTTGGCTCAGTCAAAATGCGACCTTCCATCATTCTCTTCCATAGGCTGCTCTCCCTCAAAATGGTTGCATCATGAACTCCCCCTAGATGGGTGTAGCCTAAGTGGAGGAGTGGATTGCATTATAGTTGATAAAAATTATAAAATAGTATGTCCATACTTACTAAACCATTACAATTATAATCCAAAAACAATACAAAATAAATACCTAAATAGAAAAACTACATAGACAAGGAGCACTCTACATGGAAGGTAGACAGAATAACCACACGAAAGCTGTAGGAAATGAGTATGGCACTCTTGGAGGCATGTGCATAGAATGGGCATGTCATGGCACATACAGGTCAAGACAGTTTGAGCAGTGTGCACAGGACGTGACCATGAGGGCATGTCCAGTCATGTTGTGTACGTGTGGGCTGCGAGCATGGGCATGTGAGAGGTAAGGTAATGCGTGGTGACTAGATGGTATGTGCATATGATGTGATGTGGATGAAATGGCATGCATGAGCATTATGTGCTTGGATGAGGGCAAGTGGTGCAGATCGGCACCAAGGACAAGCGCAATTAAGGCTCAGCGGCGGTGATCTCTCCGGATGCGCGGGCAACGCACATGTCCCTTCGAAGTCCGGGGCCGGTCATTAAGAGTGACGGCGGTGGGGACTACAAAGCAGAGCAACCCATCGAACACCATGGATTGTTGATGTGCAAAAATCCACCTTTTACTTTTCCTTTGGACGTTGGTTGCTAGCAGCAGTATTTCTGCCTCCTTAGCAACTGTCTTTTCCTCACTGTCCCTTGTAGGTTGCAGCCCTGGTCGTGATTTACATGTGAGTCCGTCAACAACTGATTTATGAAAATAGAGGGGTTGTGATAGGTTAGCGTTAGATGCCTATGACCACTATGCGGCTATGGCGCGACAGGCACCTTTTTATACCCCGTGAATGTATTACAAGCACTAACATTATGGATGCTCCATGTATAGGAAATAACCGCTCTCCTTGGCCATTGAGAACATGACGTCGCAAAGGCGTCATGCGTAATGATACGTTGTGCTCCAATTGGACAGCAAGCCAGGTGGGACCCTGAGTCGTCGAGGGGGGCCCCGTAATGATACGTTGCCCTCCAATTGGACAGTGAGCCAAGTGGGATCCTGAGTCGTCGAGGGGCGCCCCACAGCTGTAGGGTGAGAGAGAACAGGCCAGAGGCTGGATCAAACCTAGGGGGAACCTCATCGTAGTAGAAAAAGAAGCACGTGCGATTCGGAATGCCTGGATGCAAGGCCGAGGCAGAAGCCAGGAGCTTGCTCCCTTCCCTGAGCAAGAGTCCAAGTCACGAAAGCACCTTCTCGTTCGGAAGGCGCAGTCCATAGCGCTGTCCATCATTTATGATGACAGCGGAAAACTGAGAACGGGGTGCCAGGGCTCTGATCTTGCACGCTAATATGTATTTTAATGATACCCTGTGCAATGGGGTGTCGGTTAGGGTGGATGTAATTCTAATCCGAGGGGACCAAATCTCTGTCGTAACAGACCTTACTCAGAACTCCATTTTTGAGCATGTCATTATCAACCCTCTGGGCTGGGCGACGGAGGGATGCGCGACTGCCAAGGTACACAAGTACACACCTTTGCAGGACGGCCACACCTTCATCCCCCTCGCCATTAAGACTCACGGGGCTATGAGCAAGGATTTCTCCCGGCTCATTAAGGATTATGCTAAAGCCACCACAGTCGTCGGAATGGTGTGGGTCTCTCTCTTTTCTCGGTTGTGGCTTTCTTTCGACATCAGGTATCCATTGCCTTGCAGAGGGTGCTGGCCAACGCTATTTACAGGACGGCAACGAGCGCAGGAGACGTGGCGTCATCGGCACCAGTTGTAGGTAGGCCATCTCGGACCATGACATAATCGGGGTAGTAGATAGCTGGTGACATTCGTGAGGGCTACCTCCTCCCGACTCTTGGCCCTTTAGTGGGTTGTCCCTCCTCGGTTCGGGGTGGATGGGTTTTCCCCTCTCTTCTTTTTCATAAAGTCTCCATTCCTCTCTTTCGTGACTGCGACACCGCAGTCATTCCATATCTAGGCTATTTCAGGGGCATTTATTAGGACACTGAAGATGCCTTCACTCTTGTCATGTACATTGTGAAAAACCCTTGATCCCACGATCCAAGATGACCACACAATGGACTTCAACCTTGGGTTGCTCTTTAAAATTGGCTAATGCCTTCAGCATGAGGTCATAAAACTAGAAGCACATTCTGTCATCCAGCTCTAGCCAACGATTGTGCAGGCAAGGGAGCGTGCAATGCATAAAAGTGCATGAAAGATCTAAACACCTGGCCAAGTTGTGTGATAGAAATTTTTCTGTCGCATATAGTTCGTACATGGCCGATGTGGCTTGTATAATACAAGGGAATTTGAAAGATGTTGGGGCATCTTTGTGTATAATACAACCCAAAATAATGTTGTCACACACAAATGGACTAACGACAAGATCGGTATTCCATAGCCAGGTATAGTTGGACTCTTTATAATTCTTCTCAATTTTATATTATATACTATGTATTTTTATTTTTATTTTTTTAATTAAAATTTATATATTTACTTTAAAATAATTATCCTTTCACTCTTAGCGCAAGTAAATAAATTGTTGCTGCTGAATTGATAGAGCGCGCTTTGCAAACTCGGTTGTAAGGACAAAAAGACAAATCATTTCCAAAACAGACAAAAACAGCACATTAAAGCATGATTGCAGCGATTTGGGGACTCCCGTGCGAAGATGAAGGATGGCGTCCTGTCATCTTCTTCACATATGCTCTTGTATTCCATCCAAGTGGACTATATGATAGGCTTTTTTTATTTTTCTTTATCTTTTCTGTACTTGCTTGTTGCGAACAAATCATCCGGGACGTCTATAGTGTCTATCCTTCGAAGGATGGCGTCCCCGATGGCGTTCACAAGATCTTGTATCCCATCCAAGTGGCCTAGAATCAACGACTTCTCGGACACTTGCTTGTTGCGAGCAAGATGATCCGGGACGTCATCCTTGGCGTGTGCACTGCCAAAGATGACGTCCCGTCATTTTGTTCACATAACCTTGTATTCCATCCCAGTGGACTACGATAGATGCTTCTTCCTCGTCTTCTTCTTCGTCGTGTGAGCACCATGGGCGGAGAGGCAGGATGGAGGATGTGTGGCCTGGTCTTGCTGTGCGTCCTGCTCGTGCTGATCCATGGTCGGGTGAAGGTGAAGGCGCTTGCGGACACGCCGCTGTCGCCCACCTTCCAGAACATTCCGGAAGGAACATACGCGATCTGGCAGATTCCGGCGCAGCCCCGGGCCATCCTGTTTGTGGCGCACGGGAGGAGCCACGAGCGGGCTGAGAATTTCTGGGATGCAGCTCCCGCCTGCGCCGTCTGCTCCAGCCTGCCGGAGGAGAGGCTGGTGACCAAGGCCGCTCTGGCGCGAGGCTACGCGGTCATCTCCATCCAGGCCGGCGCGAGCGGGGGCAGCGAATGGATCCTGAGCCCAGACCCGGATGAGAACCAGGACGTGCGCATGGTGGCCCGCTTCCTGCAGCAGTGGAGGCGGGAGCAGCGGCTGCACCACCTCCCGCTCACGGTGATGGGGGTCTCGCACGGCGGGAGCTTCGCCAGCGTGCTGGCGCTCGCCCCGGACTTGCGCGTCGCCGGCATGCTCTTCATGGTGTCCATGGGAGAGGATTCCGCTACGGAAGCCGCGCAAGCCGCCTCCTATCCTCCCGTTTTCTACCTCCGTGTAAGTGCATCAACGTTAGCGCCATCGCCGGTGCTTGCCTTGCCATTTCCCTTCAGCATCACCAGAGCCACGCTTGCTGCATCGATCGTTCTGAGGCATGGGGTCTGATGAATGTGGGCGTCCCTTCGCTGCAGATGCCCCGGGACCGGAGCAGTGACCAGGAAATTCTGCGTCACATGCAAGAGCTCGGTGCAAAGGGCATTCCTGTGGCAGACATCGTCTGCGACCCGCTCCCCATCAACGAGACGTTTTTCGCAGAGCGGATCGTGGGACTGGAAGCTCCCGTTTCAGCTGCCGTCTACCAGGCTTTGCGCGCGCACGAGTATCTGGATTCCGATGGCTTCCTGAGGCCACCTGAGCCAGGGACTTGGGAGACAGAATTTCCGGGGAGGCGGGTGGAGGGGTCGTGGGACTTCGACGGCCTGGTGGAGTCTTTGCATCTCCTGCCGCCGGTGGGGAACTTGGACTGGCCATGGGTGGAGGCGTCGGTGGCCATGGAGCTCAGCCTGGCTTTCGCCTTTCATGCCTGCACCAGTTTAAAGTCTACCGAGATGCTGGACTGGCTTGACACTACGTGCAGTAATGCAAGCCGCGCCTTTCCCAAGCCCCAATCGTGGGCCTTGCTGTGAGAAAACGCCTGAATCCACGAAGCTGCAGTCCTTCAAGTCTGGCTTTAGGAAGAAGAAGAAAAAGAAAGTGCAAGTTAGTGTTCTTTATTTAAGCAAGTTGCCAGAAATTGCATCTGCCCGGACGGTTTTCAACATCTTCTTGGTGTCGATTTCCGCTCTGCGATTTGCACTTCTGTTTCCCGGCCCAGTCTGTGCAAGCGGTTTCCCTCTACATGCTCAATCCCTTTCTGGTTGGCTTCTCCCCCTTTCTGCCCAGCCCGATTGGCCCCAATAACATCACCGCAATGCTCTTCGCAAAAGCATGTTATTGCCAACCTTTTCTTGGACCGGACCAAGAGTTTCTGGAGCATGCTTACTGAGCTCGGCGCTCACAAGGAGCAGAGCTACTACACAGCAAGCGAGCAGATACATCACGCTTACTTCAAAGTACATGCATAAGAGTTAGGGCTTTACCGGGTAATGAAACACAAAAGTGGTGTACACTTTTATGCAAAATGCGCGAAGGGCCGTCACGGGACGCGCTGGAGAAACGGGGATGGAAACTTGAGGGGGAAAAGCGATTTGCCTTGATAGAACTGGGAAGGTTGGGACGTGAAGAAGGGGAGCATACCACCTGGGAAAGGGAGCACGGCGATGTAGTGGCGAAAAGCCGGCGAACAGGAAACCTATGTGAACTGGAGGTTCCGGATGACTAAGGGGTTGTATTCACAGAACGAAGAAGAGTCAGAAAGGATGTAGATCTGGGTTCTTATACGGGAATAGATATTAATTAACAAACTAAACATAATCGTAGTTTTGTCGAGGGGGTGTAGCTCAATTGGTAGAGCGCGCGCTTTGCATGCGCGAGGTACCGGGATCGAAACCCGGCGTCTCCAATCCAAATTTTGGAAATCTTGCTGATGCTTTTTTTAAAACTCTATTTTTAAAACTCTAACAGATCAATGAAATAGCTGTGGCTTGTGTTCCTCCACCGCCGTGCACCAGTTCCCAAGAGGGCTATCTTGTCTATATCCATTTATCTATATCTTATCTATAGCCGCTGCTCTTCATAAAGCTATACTCGTGACCTTATGGAGACACCTAAGTGGACATCTTGTGACCTTTTCCGATAAATAAGTGGATATCTATACTTCATGATCTTCTTTAGACAACTAAGTGGACACCTATACTTCGTGACCTTCTTCAAACAACTAATTGGGCATTTAGACACTCTTCATAAAGCTATACTCGTGACCTTATGGAGACACCTAAGTGGACATCTTGTGACCTTTTCCGATAAATAAGTGGATATCTATACTTCATGACCTTCTTTAGACAACTAAGTGGACACCTATACTTCGTGACCTTCTTCAAACAACTAATTGGGCATTTAGACAACTAAGTAGACTCCTATACTTCGCGACCTTCTTTAAATAACTAATTGGACATTTAGACAACTAAGTAGACTCCTATAGTTCGTGACCTTCTTCAAACAACTAATTGGACATTTAGACAACTAAGTAGACATCTATACTTTGTTACCTTCTTCAAACAACTAAGTGGGCATCTATACTTTATGACCTTCTTCTTCTTCACACAACTAAGTGGGCATCTATACTTTATGACCTTCTTCTTCTTCACACACTAAGTGGACATCTTTACTCCGTGATCTTCTTCAGACAATTAAGTGGTGTCCACTGTTCTTTAGAAAACTATACAAAAACTATACTTTGTGACTTTCCCAAAGAACAAAACAATCGATGTCTATTGCTCTTCATAAAGCTTTCGTATGTATCATTTTTTAGATGATAAATAATATGGGAATGTTTCATTAATAACTTTGGGGGTAAGTAGATCACACCATATCTCAACTTTCGAGATGTAGATGCAATAGATTTTTTTTATCAAATTTTTATTCAGTATAACATTCCCAACATACAGCACCTTTTTGGTGCTTTTTTTAATTAAAAAGAAAAGATTGGAAAACCCATCTACCCCGACCGGAGGGGGATAACCCACTAAAGGGCCAAGAGCGAAGGGGGTTAGCCCCCCCGAATGCCAACCTCAAAGATACCTACACCGGCTGGCATAATTACAACATAATGTCGGCTGGCATAATTACAACATAATGTCGGCTGGCATAATTACAACATAATGTCTATTTACAACGATAGCGGGTGTTTTACAACTCGGTGTTTATAATGTCATCTACTCTAATTACAACACGATGTCTTTTACAACATTGGCCTATGCTTAACAAAATGACTTTTACAACATAAAATACGCTTTTTACAACAATGTATCTTTTACAACAATTATTGTTGTTTTACAACAATATTTTTACAACAGCCAATATGCTTTTTACAATGGGGCTTCTTTCACAACAATAGCTTGAATTTTACAACACTACTTTTACAACACATCAATCTATATTTCCAACATGATATTTTATTTTAAAAAATATCTCTAATTTAACCTTATAATTTTCATAGTAAAGAGTTTCTGTTGTATAGGGCCACATCCATTTTACAACCAGGTTCATTATTATGCTAAATAATTTATATTTCTCCTTATAACTTGCATTGTAAAATGTAGATGTTGTAAAATTATCCATCTTTTGTACAACAAGCATGAATAAAATAATTTCATAATCAAAATTTCAATTGTAAACCACGGTGTAAATCGTGAGACATAGTTTTTTATTGCAATGTTGCGGCTTTTTACAACACTTTCTTTTTCTTAACTACGGAACTTGAAGGTTTTAAACACATCGGTTTACAAGAGATCAAACTTAAAGAGAGTTTATGGGTTACATGGACAAGCTATTAAAACTGGAACCACTAACAAAATGAACTTATGCATCCGTATTTCCTTCTAAAACAAGTCGTTTTCCTCGTGCACTAGTCCCGAAAACTATCTTATTGTCATGCAGAGAAAAGTCTGAACTAGTTTAGGTGACAAGGGTAAAGGGTTCATCTTGGACTCTTGTAGAGCGATAAAAAGATTTGGGGTCACTATGTGCATTCCGACGTGTCTGTCTCTCAAGCCCTTGCGATGATCCTTTGCATCTTCATTATAAATTGGTTTGAACCACTTGACCTTCAAAAACATTTTAGTTGTTCGTACCCTAGAGTCAACCTTAAAAATTTTTGACACTGTGCCAACATATGGCATATCAATGACATTTTCATCACCTAGTGTGCCTAGGATGGAAGCCCAAAGTCAACCTTTAAAATTTTGGTACTATGCTAACATATGGCATATCAGTGCCATTTCCATCACCCAATGTGCATAGGATCCATCGACGGACAATTTCATTGTGACATTTATATGTACAACATGGAGGTGGTGCTGTGGTGCCGTACTTGTTTTATAATAGAATAACCAGAGTGGTACTTATTCTACTATTGAAAAGTGTTATGTATGATGGGCCGCACTTGTAGACGTGAATATGGTACTTGTTTTATAATAGAATAACCAGAGTGGTACTTATTCTACTATTGAAAAGTGTTATGTATGATGGGCCGCACTTGTAGACGTGAATATGGTGCGATGCTTATTCACCATGATGAAAAAACAAGGACATAGAGGTGGTGCTTATTTTATAATTGAAAAGTGTCATGTTTGATGGGCCACAAAAATAAGGACATGGAGGTGGTGCTTATTTTATAATAGAAAAATGTCATGTATGATGGGCCGCACTTGTAGACGTGAAGGTGGTGCCGGGCTTATTTACCATAGTAAAAAAATAAGGACATAGAGGTGGTACCGTAGTGAAAAAACAAGGACGTAGAGGTGGTACCGTGGTTGTTCTACAAGGTGAAAAACAAGTAGAAAACGACACTCAAATGGACAAGAGGTGCAAAATTGCTTGCTCACACTTCCATATAGGGCCTATGAAGCCTTAAGATTTCTTGAAGGTGACAAGATTTGATCTCCCTTTCCTATGAGTGTGGAAAGAAGGCTCTACCACTCCACTAACTCATCCACCATGACACTTATTGGTCTAAGGTTGTTATTATTAGATTTTTAAACCGGGAGAACACACCATCTCTCTTGTTTTCTCTGTCCAAGCGTTGGACTTGTGTGCAAAGCCCGGGATCGAAGTGCGTGCTGCCGGGTGGGCGCGTCGGTGGTTGGAGGCGGCCGAGTGGGCGCGTCGGTGGTTGGAGGCGGCCGAGTGGGCGGGTCGGTGGTTGTAGGCGGCCGGGGAGCTGGAGGAGGGGTGTGGAGCTGCATCCGGCATGGCAGTAGGGTTTGGCAGCTTAGGAAGATGGATGATGCATCGCTACATGGCAATGCCTCAGCAGCAACTCCTGCACAACTGGGCAAGGGTGGTACTTTGTTGGATTCCCTCTCATGGTATGGCCCTGGAAGGGCTACAAGGAGCTTAGCATTGTCTGGCATTTTGGGATGGTGGTGAAGGTCTCTTGCTAATTTTCCATGGCTATTCTGTAGGGTATATGGACGCTCTTTGTGTGGTAAATAACTGCTCTCCTTGGCCTTCGAGAACATGACGTCGTGAACAGTGTCATGCGTAGCGATACGTTGCCCTCCAATTGAATAGCGAGTTAGGTTGGACCGTGAGTCCTCAAAGGGGGCCCCACAGTTGCAAGCTGAGAGAGAACAGGCCATAGGCAAGACCAAACCCAGGTAGAACCTTATCGCAATAAAAAAAGAAGTTGATGCGATTTGGAACGCCTAGATGCAAGGCCAAGCCAAGCTGGGAGCTCCTTCCGAGCAAGAGCGGATGCGGCACGAATAACCGGAGAGTAGTATTAAAAGGATTGCCGGCTACCGCCTGCATCGCTTCTCGGGAGAGAGCTGAGGCCACGCACCTTCCACGGAAAACGAGGAAAAGGGAGGCATGGCCACCCTAGCCTCGGAGGAAAGGGAGTCCCTGGCCAACTTAAGGGAAGTCTACAAAGGGAAGGTCCCCTCCTCAACACGCGAGACGAAGGCCTCCAAGATGGAAACATCTCGGATTAAGAAACGAGCGTGAAGACGGGGGCAGAAAGAGCCCAGCTCCCAAGGAAGGCCGCCGGCGCCAAGGCCTCCATGGCCAGCAGACCTATGCCCCCAAAAGCGATAGGAAGGGACACCTACCGCTGAGCAAGGCCCCCTACGACACACTCGAAGATCCCCCGCCCGGTAAAGCTCCAAGTGCCTGTATAATCTGAAGATCAAAATTCCGCGGGCTTAATAGAAAGGCTGGGGAGGGAGCCATCGTCCTGGTGAGGTAACCCGGCCGACGCACGAAGCAGGATGAAAGCATGCCAAATGCCACATGAGGGCCCCTTAATAGAGATAGGTCACTGACGTGGGCCAAGTCCTCCTTCAAAGCCTTATCCACAAAACCTGAATAAAAGACGGGGGTCCCAAGAGGACCCCCAAGACGCGAAGTCCCTGTGAAAGAACTATGTCCCCCCTAGGAAATTAAAGAGAGGGAGTAATGCTAGACAGGGACCAAACCTTGCACTTTAGAATCTTGACCCTCTAACCCACGTGGAAGAGCTTGGAGGAGAAGAGTGTCAAAGCTTCTCTGACCTTGCCCCCAGGTCCTAAGATATGAGTGTTGTCCGCCACGGACGAAAAGAGACACTCCTCGACCGCGTCGGCAGTAACGACAAGGACCCTGAATTGTGTAACGGCAAAGAAGGCACCCTCCAAGGGATCCCCTGCCTCGTGCCGGTCGCCGAGTCCAGCATAGAAACACCTTCCTTAGATGGTCAGTGCGGAAAGTAGAGGGTAGACGGAGAACCATAGAAAGAGCGGACAAAAGGAATAAGACTTGCTAGGTGCCCGCCTGCATCCTTGAGCTCTGTAAAAATTGTCATCCTAAAGATCGTGTTGAAAGCGTTCTCGACGTCCACCTGCAAGGCGACCCAATCTTGATGTGACTCCACAACAGTTGCGATACCAAATGCGGCCAACTTATAACCCCGCGGAGTGGCAATCCCAAATTGGGGGGGGCAAAGATGCCCTTGGAACTGCTCCCTAAGTTAGATAGCAATGCTGTGACCTATGAGGCGTAAGAATTCCTCCCCAACGGTAATAGGGCGCACCGCAGGCGTGGGCTTCTCCATAGCCAATAACCTGCTGGCCCCCAATACCCGAGAGATCTGGTGAGGAGTCTCACCCCTGGCCATTGCCGTCGCTAGAATGAAGAGCTCCGAGAAACTGCTAGAAGGATCCTCGGGAGCAAAGTAATCCCGAAGGTGATCGCAGACTGTCCTAGATAAGTCGAGACAAAAAAAGCTCCTCGGGCATGTACTACCGGATATATAATGTGGAATGAGGTCATGAGATGTTACTTGGTGTAGATGGGATCATCCACAAGATATAAAAAGAGAAACAATTTAGAGAGAGCTGTGTGAAAGTTGGGTTATTATTTGCCTTGTGCTCTTCGGTTGATTAGGGCTTTCGACAGGCAGTCGTTACGGTTTGCTTCCGCACAGTGCGCGGGCTTTGGAACAGAGGAGAATGGGGACCAGTGTGCAGCTGAAGCCTCTGATGGGGGCATACTCGGAGTCCCCGCTTTGCTACCTTCTGGTTGTGGATGGCTTTAACATCTTGCTGGATTGTGGGTGGACTGATGCATTCAACACAGCGGATCTGAAGGAGCTTGTGGATGTGGCTCCGACAGTGGACGCCGTGCTTCTCTCGCACCCGGACACAATGCACCTAGGAGCGTTGGCATACGCGGCAGGAAAGCTGAAATTGACCGCCCCAGCTTATTGCACAGAGCCTGTGCACAGACTGGGGCTCATGTACATGTATGACCATTTCTTCTCCAGGAGGGCGGTGTCCAACTTCGACGTCTTTACCATGGAGGATGTAGACCTGGCTTTTGATAACACTATCCGGCTCAAGTACTCGCAGGACTATCCGCTGGCGGACAAGGGGGAGGGGATCACCATCACGCCCTACGCAGCTGGACGGTTGTTGGGTGGGACGGTGTGGAAGATCAGTAAGGACACTGAGGACATCATTTATGCTGTGGATTATAATCACAGGAAGGAGAGGCATTTGAATGGAACTGTGCTGGAGACGATTATTCGACCTGCTGTGCTCATCACCGATGCCTATAATGCTCTGGTGATGCAACCGCCTCGGCAGAAGAGGGATCAGGATTTTATGGACCTGGTGCTAAAGCATTTGAGGGCTAATGGGAATGTTCTGCTCCCTGTGGAGACTGCAGGACGTGTGTTGGAGTTGATTCTTTTCTTGGAGCATACATGGGCTCATCATCACTTGCCCTATCCTTTGGCCTTTTTAAGCAATGTTGCTGATAGTACGATAGAGTCTGCCAAGAGTTTGCTGGAGTGGATGAGTGATGCCATCAATAAGTCATTTGAGCAGACTCGAGATAATCCCTTTCTGTTCAAGTGTTTGAAGCTGTGCCACAACCGAAAGGAGTTTGATGAGCTGCCTCTGGGACCCAAGGTGGTGCTTGCCTCCGTGGCCAGCTTGGAAGCAGGATTTGCGCGCGATCTGTTCACCGAGTGGGCGGGAGATGAGAACAGCATGGTGCTTTTCACCGAGAAGGGACAGGTGGGTACTTTTGCTCGAACCTTTTTGCAGGTTACTCCTGCTCCACAAGCGGTGATGGTGAGTATGAGTAGGAAGATTCCGCTGACTGGGGAGGAGCTTAGAGTGTATGAGGAGGAGCAGGCCAGGCTCAGAGAGCAGGAGAAAAAGGAGAGGGAATTGAAGGCTCTGAAGGCTGCTGAAGAGCAGCTTCAAGCGCAGCTTCAATCGCAGCTTCAAGCGAATGGCAC
This sequence comes from Anthoceros angustus, assembly GCA_010909165.1. NCBI lineage: Eukaryota > Viridiplantae > Streptophyta > Anthocerotopsida > Anthocerotales > Anthocerotaceae > Anthoceros > Anthoceros angustus. The sequence goes on from VJWM01000011.1 coordinate 1,038,298, forward strand.
CAGCGGTGAGCAGGTGGATGAGGATTCTATGGCTCTGGAGGTAAGCGGGGCTGTTACTACTGCTGCAGAAGGAGCTACTGCCGTAGCCCTGGTGCAGCATTACGGGGATGTTCTGGTCGATGGCTTCAGACCACCACCAGAAGCTGTGGCCCCGATGTTTCCTGACGATGCCAAATTCAGTGAGTGGGATGAGTTCGGAGAGGTCATCAACCCTGACGACTATGTGTCTACAGAGGAGGTAGTAGGTTATACGTCTACCATGCTTCCTTTGATCGAAGAGGCAGGAGAGAAGCTGGACAGCGAAGCCGTCGATTTGCTGTTACATGATGCACCTTCCAAGGTGGTCACAAGTGACCTTATGGTGCCTGTGCGATGTGATCTTTCTTACCTGGACTTTGAGGGCAGGTCTGATGGGCGTTCCATCAAAAACATTCTGCAGCATGTGGTTCCCCTCAAACTTGTGCTGATCCATGGCTCGGCTGAGGCGACTGAGCACCTGAAGCAGCACTGCCTGAAACATGTTACCCCATCCGTGTTCACTCCGCACGTGGGCGAGACCGTGGACGTGACATCGGACCTGTGTGCGTTCAAGGTCACTCTAACAGAGCAGCTCATGAGCAATGTGATCTTCAGGAAAGTGGGCGAGTATGAACTATCGTGGGTGGATGGCACAGTTGGAGAGAAGGGGGATGACGACATGCTCTCACTACTACCAGTTCCTGCTCCTCCTCCACACAAAGCTGTCCTGGTAGAGGACCTTCGACTCGCAGACTTCCGGCACCTTCTGGCCACCAAGGGAGTGCAAGCAGAGTTCTCCGGAGGCATCTTGCGGTGCGGCAACCACATCTCTGTGCGGAAGGTCAGCAGCGGCCATCAGGTGGTCATCGAAGGCCCTCTCTGCGAGGACTACTACAAGATTCGTGAACTATTGTACTCTCAGTTCCACATGTTCTAAGCTTTTCGGACATCCCACTTCCTTTTTTCCCAACATCCTGGAGTCTCCACCCCTGTTGAGGACCCGAAGAACGTCAACAAGATCAGGAAAGCCTCCAGTCTCCAGCCTCCAAGACTCCGTGCTCCTCCGATGGTATGTCCTTTGTTTCAGAGGCTCTGGATTCTGACTGGAGCGGAGCCTGTAGAGTGGCTCTCAGTCCATCTAACCACAGGTCTGGATTGAATGCAGCTAGCAATAGGTGACTGTAACAAAGACTTCAGCTGGAACGTGAAGGTGGTCTCACAGACGTGTATTGTGTAGGTGAAATCAGGCACTGCGTTCTTTTTGTCACCTCCATCCTTCGTGGCTGTGCGCTAACAGCACCTCTGTACTGCACGCAGGACTCACAAGAAAAGCTGGAAGAGGAGGGCTGTCATGCCAGTGCTCTGCGACGGTACCAAACCAACCTCAAGCCAAGCCATGTGAGAAGCATATATTCACTTAGATATAACCGTCTTTCAAATTCATTGAAGCACAGAGTTCTACATGTGACCAAGACTCGTTATTCTAATCACAGCAGAAACGCCATCAGGGCGGTTGCATCTCACTTCAACAGCTCAGGATCTAGCGACGGCACACCATGCCGAGTCCGGTGGCGCCCCCGGAGCCGCAGGTGACAGGCTTCACATCCTCCAGCAGCCCGGAAGCTTCCGCGTCCGCGGCGGTGCCGGCGACGGCGAAGCGGGAGACAGCGCAGTCAGGCGCCATGATCCCGGTCGTGATGTACTTCTCCATGCCGCCCATGCTGGGGATGCGCGCATTCCGCTGCTGCTGCTGGGGCATCTCGAAGTGAGGCGCGTAGGTCTGGCCCAGCACGCCGCTCACCTGGCCGGAGAGCCGCGCGAACTCGAAGCTTACGTCCAGGTGCGCCATGACGTCGGTGCCGAAGGCGACGCCGTACCCGTGCTCGGCGTTATCCGCCTCGCTAACCGGGGTGACGTACACGGTGAGCTTCACGTACCCGGCGATCTCCACGGTGGCGGCGTTGGCGGGCTCGGTGCGGACGACCTTGACGCCGTAGGCGGCGTCCTCCCAGGTGGCGCCTGCGCCCAGCGGTAGCTCCACCGGCACGGAGTTGAGCACCAGCACCAGCTGGTCCTGCGCCTGGTCCCATTGCGCCACCCGGCGCGCGCCCACGTACAGCTGGTTGCTCCCGAACAGCACTCCCAGCGACTGCACCCACGTGAAATCATGCTTGACAGTGGATCCCGTCAGCCCGATGAAGTGCGCGTTGATGTGCAGGTCGGAGTCGGAAACCAGGCAGAAGTCGGCGTTCTTGATCCCGTGGAAGTAGAATTCCTGGCCGCTCTGGGTCTTCATCACCGGGTCCTTGCAGACAGATCCATAGCCGCACCGCGGGGCCGCTGCATTCCATCCATTTGCACACGATTTGCACCTTGTCAACAAGAAGAACGACGGGTTCCATGTCTAAACTATGAAACACAAGTGAATCGTAGCTGGCATGTCTGTGGAGCGCATTCAAACTATGACTTCCAGACAAGGGACTTAACAGATGGAACGAGGGTAGGCTTGCTTTTGTTCTCTTGTATAATCAGCATCTCAACTGTCTAAACAAGCTTTTGAGGATCCGAATTGCCTACTAAATGCCTGGGCAAGCATGGTCTACGGATCTAAACTACCTCATTCCTCACACCATGCAAGAGGGTTGAAAGCATGCAAGCGAAATCATCTAGAACTTCCAATCCATGTTGGGTGAGGAGCAGGTTGGACTTACGAGGTGGAGACTTGCGACGATACGGAGGACTCTTCCCACCACCCTTTTTGGACTCATTAGCAGCAATGCCCTGTGCTAGTGCCAAAACCACCACCAACATAACCGGCAAAACATACTTGGCCATTTTCGCAAGAGAATGACTCAGGTATGCCGAAAGCCAGGAAACTTGAGAGACCAAGGAATGTGATATTGGGATAGTGTGCACCACCTTATATACTGGTAGCACTTGTTATGAACGTGGATAACATGCACTAGATGTTGAAATACGGGCTTCCTGGTTTTGAAATGTTGCTTCGTACTGCAAACATGTGAGCAATATAGTAGAACATGATAACAACAAAGAGACAAGATATTGAAACGGGGTAAGAATCAACTTGTACTAACTTAAATCTGTAATCAGACAATGCAGCATGATGGAAGAGTGCTGACAAGTAAGATGTATAGATGAGCTTGACTTAAAAAGGAATATCGACAAAAGTGGTTGCAGTTCGGGGGCAAGTCTGACGGGGGCTGACAGCCTTCCGTTCCGTTTCTCGTCTGGTAAAGGGTACGAGAGCCTGTTAGGATATGTGTCAAGAGGCAGACTGAAACCTCAGCTGGACGAGAGCACTGTTGGATTCGTGCGAACAGGCCGACTGAAACATGCGCTCCAGCTCGACGTGGGTGTACGCTGCTTGTCTTGGGCAGGACAAGACACGAGGGAAACAAGATCGAAGCAGGGCGGGCACCAGAGGAAACAAGAAAAATGCCACTAGGTGGTGCTACGCGAAGCCTTCCAAGATCCTGCAATCTGAGCATGCAGCAACGTTCTGAATTGAATGATGCAATAAGCTAGTGCGTTTTCTTTGATGCTGGCTGAGCAGCAGCCGATGATGCGCTGTGAACGTGACTTGAGCCATGCTCAGCGGAGCTGCAGCTAGCTGCCCAAGGTGCTTTGGAGCTGCCTGGGACTGCACAGGACAGAACAGAACAGGCCAGCAGGTATTGAGAGAGACAGAAGCAGAGCAGCATCACAAGAAGCCCAAACATGGTGATTTTTTCCACTGTTCGGAGGTTAGTCTACCTTGCACAGTACTGAGGCAAATTCGGAAGTTAGTCTACATTCGAAACTCCATCATCTGGCTGCCTGGCAAATTTGCAAAATCCATGAGGGTTTGCACTATGTGGTCTCTCTCTTGTGTCTTGACTCGTTCTGGTGTCGTGAACTGGAGACAGAGAGGTGAGCCGTCGCTGAAGACACTGCTGCTGCACTGCAGTTGGAGATATCAAGGTTGCAGTATCTCACACTGAGAAATCGATCCTGTCGCTGTGTTCTTGGACATCTTCTATGTTTCCTGACCAGTCATAGAAATGCAGGTTACGGGACATAAGTGAATGTTGGGTTTTCAAAGCTATCTATGCACATGCTTGTGGGAGACGAAGCCAAACAAACTTTCGCTACACTTGGCAAAAGGAAAGAAAAGAAAACTTTTCCCGACCGCTGGTCCAGCTCGGCCTGTACGATGCGCCATGTGGGCAGGACAAAACAAGAAGCAACACGGGGCGAGTTCTGGAGGAAGGAGAAACAGGGCAGAAGGGCAAACAAGAAAAGAGTGCCAAGTGTTGCGACAGCATAGGTTTCCAGATTGAGCAATGTGGACATGCAGTAACAGAATAGAGCTCCAGCCAGTGCTCTTCTTTTCACAATGCTATCCAATGCTGGCCGGGCAGGCAGGAAGCGATGAGCCTGTAAGAGAACAGCCGTGTTTCCGTGCTTCTGGAAGGAAGTGCGCCGACCGATTGCACTTGTGAGGTTCGCGGCAATCTGTGTGCGTAAGAGCAAGAGGCTGGACTGGAAGAGGGGCTGGACAGGTGTTGAGAGAGGGGGAGGAGGTGGGCACCCATGACAGATCGACAGAGGCCCAGATTCTTCGCTTTCTTCGGCCAGCCGGTGCAGGAGACGATTGTGAAGAAGCAAGCGCAACCCGGTGACAAAAAGAAAGGGAAGGAGAAGTGCGTCACCATGAGCGCGACTGCTCTAGGCACGGTGGCGGCGCTGGGCAGCGCTGCCGCTGCCCTGTATGCCATCCGGCCCCGGGACCCCATCTTCGAGGTGTTGGACATCAACCTCAAGGGCTTCAAGCTCAACAGAAAGACGCTCATGGTGGCTATCGACGTGGAGCTGGTGCTGTCCATCAAGGTCATCAACCCCAACGTGACGCCCATCGAGTACACCAGCACTGTGATGGATATATACTACCGGGGTGATCTTCTTGGCCAGGCCAAGGTATCTGGGCATCCTCCTTCATTCAGCGCAAGATTGGGCTATGCTTGAGGGGTAGGAAAGAAAGGTGGGTGTTGAAGTCGGTGGTGTTTGAAAATGCAGGTTGCTGCTGGGCAGCAGGAGGCCAAGTCCGCACAGGTCATCGAAGTTCCAGCCAAGCTGGATGGCTTGGAGTTGACGAGTAACTTGAAGAACCTTTTCGCTGATGTGACGAGGAGGGAGATGACCATGACGTCGGTGGTGACTATCAAAGGAGTGGCCAGAGTATGGCAGTGGAGTCACAGTTTTGAGGTGGGCCTCATAGCACATGTTCCTCCTTCATCTTGTTGCATCAGGTTGCAGAAGATCTAACGTGAGTGAGATGGCAGGTCCATGTTAGAAGTGATATCAAAGTGGACCCCATTTTCCTGGATGTTCTAGAGCAAGACAACAAGGTGGAGCTCGAACTGGAGCCATTGTTGTGAGACTGCGAGCGGCAGGCAATATCTTGTCTGCAGGCGAGCTGAGACTTACACTGCGGGGGTGTGAAGTGGGGGTGTGAAGTTACAGAGGCGGTAATTCGTACAATGTTGACTGACCATCAATCCTCTTTGATCTTTAGTTCTGCCCGAGAGTGGACAGTGCTGCAGCGCTGCAGAACAATCCCACAGCTAACACCGCCACAGGCATTAGGACATTTTTTGTCATCTCAAACATCCCTGTTGTGTTGGCGTTTCTGTAAGAAAGACTGTACTGTATGTTGTATATATCCTGCGGGGCCTGCCAATGGTCTTTTTTGGTGGCCAGGAGTTCACCTGGACCTTCTTCCAATGTAGTGCTCTTTGCTTCTCTTTGGCAATTCGCCCTATAGCAAGTTAAAGACAGAGCGTCATCGTTTGCGGAAGCGGGTCAGAATGGGAGAAACAGCAGGCAGCAGGTGTATTATGTAAACAGCGCACCTCCCGTAAAACAGGAGCAGATGGTTTACGATGGGAATGAAGTACGAGACCATGCAAACGCCGGTAGCTCCAGTAGCAGTGAGCACCCTGGCTGAGCTGTTGGGAAATGCTTCAGCAAAGCCCAAGCTGGTTACTAGGAGAAGAACTGTTACGAAAACGGACTTGGCAACCTTATGCCGCTCTTTGTCGCCAGGAAGCCAGCCTAGAACGGTGTGTCTCAATGGGAAAAACCCTAGGGGACATGAGACCGCTAGATACACTGCAGCATAAAATTGGTCAGAAACGAAGCAACGAAGCACAGAGTCCAAGTTCAAACAGGCCTCACCCATCATGGAAAGATTAAGAGCTCCTTGGGCTATTCCGCCGCCTAGCCAGGCATTCTGCAAAATGTTGCTCTCCGTTTCAGAGCCGTATCTTGCGGCTCCAAAAAAACCCACAGCGAAGTAGATGAGGAATGCATTCACTACAATGGGTGCAGAAGTGTAGCAGCGATCAGGAGCGTCATTTCAAGCACATTAGGTGGAGCCACTTTCTCTTCATCGGGAACATCAAGGCGTACCTAGCACAACAACTCGATTGCCCCACGAGATGATCTTGGCTCCCACCTTTCCAGGTGTCATCTCCAATATGAGAGGCATGAAGATGGGCTGAATGTAGAAGGCCAGCCCAAAGATGGACACAGCCTGGGTGATGCTGCCTGCAGGAACACTGATGGTCAGAAAGAAGCGAGCGCAGCCACATACTTGACAACAGACAGCCGTCACGTACCCAGACTGGTGAATCCCATCTTGCTGAACTCGTGATTTCTGATTGCTGGGAAGTTGGTCCGGGAGGCATCGATAACCGTGGTGGTGGCAAGCCAAAGCACAATGCACGTACCCACTACCCCCGCATACTCCATCTGCATATGCACCACATGCCAAGGTTCAGAAACGTGGATCCAAATCCCGATCCTTGCCAATCAAGATGCCAAGCATGATGCCCACGACACCACACCTGGCGGATATGTGGCAAGAAGCAGAGAGGAGCAATTAAGAAGACCGTCCCGAGTGCCATAACAGCTCGCCCACTTCCATTCACAAGCCATCCAGGTGTGTTGGGCCAGATGCTGAGCAGGCCAATGGCTCCTATTTCGCCAACCTGTTGCACTCCCCCCACCATACCCCCGAACATCAACAGGAAGATGCTCACCTCCGTGACGAGCTGCAGACAGGTCCAAGCAAGAGCCATCTTCCTGGCATCAGACTGCAAGCACACGTGTTGTACTGTCCATCCAACGTACTGACAGGCAGTCACCTTCCATCTCCACCCTCCTATCCTGAAGGCCAAGGTCTCGTAGTCTGTAGCACCAACTTTGTACGTCTGTCTGAGAAGAAGATCGCTAGTATAGGCATTTGCCAGAGCCACCACCACCATGATTATCACGCCAACCAGAATTCCCGTCTCACTGAAAGCCCACGACACGGGCAGCACAGCTCTGCACCATGTCATGTCAGCATTCACCCACTCAGTCCCACAGCTTAACCAAACGTGGAGATGGATATACATTCCAGCCTCCAAGGACCAGATTAGTGCTACTACCCACCCGCCCATGATTCCAATCGTGAGAGTTGCAATCACGCTGAAGAATCCTCGTTGATGCTCGCTCTCCTTCAATGTCTGTCTGAAAGACACCTTGAGCAATGTCGGATCGGCCATCTCTGTGGCAGGCATTCTGCCTGCTTCCCCATCCATCCCACTGGCACGGGCTGTTGCTCCCAACGCTATGATTTTGTGGGACAGTAATAGAACTCTCCTGTCTGCTCACAATGTCACCATGCTCCCCGCGATTATAACAAGAGCATGCATGTCGGAATTGCGCGGGCTACCTTTTTCATCGTATATGCTCGTCGTTACGTGTGGTCCTTGTGTCCGCCCGCTTCTCTTCACGAGTTCGAGATGTTCATGTCTCGACAAACTTTATCGACCTACACTCCACCAAGTCCCAACCGATGTACTCTATTCAATCCTAGCGTGTTTGACTAGACTAATTTACAACTTTTTTGAACCTCTCATACAAAAAGGAAGATCTCGGAAATCTTAGTGCAGTTAATTCGCCATCTCTATCAATTTCATCATCTCTTTCAATTCCACAACGTGGAGATGGAAGGTGAAAGGGAAGAGTTAATGGCTTACAAACAACAAAGAAAGAGGAGGATGTGCTACCTAAGGTCGCCGTTCTATGATGATCGCTCTGGGAAGGGCCCATCTTAAATAATATAAATTACTTATCTTATAAATAATAAACTTGATATTTTACAGTTATTTCATCTTCAATAAGTCCCAAGGTCATTGAGTGACACACACTCTCAAGCGTTATTCTCATATTATAAAGCTTAGGATACAAGCACTTGTGCAGCATTTCACCATGATCCCTGGAATGCACTTTATAAATGCTCTTTATCTTAGGTCCTCTATCTTATTCCATTCTTCGATCTCTCCCAAGCTGTTATAATACATTGAGTTTCTTGCACTTCTATCTCTTAACTAAGTGTTTCATTTGCATATATCTATGACCAGAAAGGATGTTAGGAGCCATACAAAAAGCTACAAATTCAAACCTCGCAAGTGTATATCAATTCTCATCCAATCGTGCTGGGTGTACTTCAAAAAAAAGCGAATAAGAATTCAGCTACTTTTTCGAGAACAAAATCGTATTCCTTTTATTGCCCGAAATAACGCATTTCGTTGCACCGGACTCGTCTCCTTTGTGGGGCGCTGTTCCCCTTCTCTGGAGACGCTTTTCGGTGTGAGCAAGACGTACGAGACTTTGGTGCATAAAGATCCCGGTTGCGGAGGGGAGCTTCTTTGCCACCGCATCGAGAGGACGGCTGGGGGCCTGGAGGCCGTCATTCTCTGGGTTTACGCAAGATCGAAGTGATTTGGGAGAGCTCCTCGACTGGTGGCGAGGGAACTTGCAGCCATGAGTCGGTCACACATGCAACACTTCACCAACTGTCGTTAAACGCTTGGATTGTCTCAGAACCGGAGACCGGAATCCCTATGCTGACGTCATGTGGAACCCTTGCTTCAAGCAGGCTAGCTGACGGGCGACGGGGTGACCGAGGCTGAACGACTCCTGCCCGGTTTGCTCACCCATCGGTTTCCATGGGCCTGACAGGTAGGTGTGTCCTGGAAGAGGAGGTGGTGCTTTAATCGTGCATGTACAACACATGGCTTGCTCCCCTTTCCCAGACACAAGCACGACGGAAAGCGACAAAGACGAATGGAAGTTGCTCAAGTAGTCTTTCGAAATGATACACAGAGGGCAAGGTGTTAGGTAACACAAAATTGTTTTCCCATGTGCCTCCCTCCAGACTAGTATTCAATTGGTCAATGCCTACAATGACTAGTAGGTACTGCAATGAGAGTATGTGAGAATTTGTTAGATCACAACTGTACACAGTTGGCCATCTAGGAATCATGCACTTCTGGTAAGCACCTGCTTTTAGGAGCCTTGTCAGTCGCCGATTTTCAGTGTATCCATGTCTCGGGCCATGTCAGAATACAAACGTTCAATGACACATATTGAACTTGGGTCCAGCACTGGCCCCAACCTTGGAGGAGCCTAGCTCGCAGTGGAGCCCTCGGGGAGGCCCCTCCGCTTTGCATAGTACTCACTCAGCTCAGTTTTATACCTTTCCAGTGCTGTTGCAGCTTTGTTTAGCCACTTTTGCTTCTCCTCGTCGACCAGCTCCTGCAAGACAGTAAGTTGCGATCAGTGTCAGAGTGCAGGTCTGGGAGACGGGTGTCTGGAAGTTCAATCTTTGTCAGGCAACAGTGGCACAGGCCTGACTCACCCTCCACTTTGTGGAGACAATAGTGTTTATGTCCACGAAGGTGAGCGCTGGGTTCTCCTTCAAGGCTGCCTGCCTGACCTCGTGCCTGTGACAACACACACACATGTGAGTTTTCAACCCATGTCTTCGAGCGTCAGGAAAATTTGAAAATGATCTCATACCCAAATAATAAATAGGCGGTCGGCGGCTTCTTGGGTTTGTCAGGCTCGTCGTCAACTTTTTGTCTCTTCCTCTGTGAGGATCGCTCCTCTTTCAGAAGCTGCTGCATGCCAGAAAAGTACCACACACTGGTAAGCTTGTCGCATAATTTTCATTAAAGCCCTTGACTATATCTTCCAACGGACCAACCTTTGTCATAATGTTACGATCCTTTTGTTTGAGCAGCTTTGTGGTCTGCATGGCGTACTCCTTCTTTTCCTGCATCTGTTTCTCAAGAATGGCCGCTTCCTGGTCACAACCAACACGTTAGGAATAGCCTTTACGGTCACAGTAGACCCCGAAGCAGTTGAAACAAGAGGCCTACCTCTGCTTTCCTTTTCTTGTAAGCTTCCAGCTCAGTTGCATATCTAATTTTGTCTTGGGCAGCAATCTGAAACAAGATTTTAAAGAAGAGTCAATGAAACGCATTCACAACGCTCACCTAACTCCACATAGCCACAACAGAATACCTTTTCATACTGACACCTAGCTTCCTCATCCATATTCTTCCACTCATCCCCGAGTATTCTACCAATCTAGAGTCACAAGAGGTTATCAAATGTCAGAACCAAAACTTGAAGTGAAAATCACAGGGAAGATTATCATCACGTGGCCTTGGTACGAAGGCTGTTACCTCAGGGACGCTGATCTTTTCAGCAAGAAGTGCAGGTCTCCTCACATTTCCGAAAGCAAAAAACGCAGTAATCTGATGCTTTGGCTTGTCTGGATCCTTTCCCTTTCTGCAAAGAGACAATCCAGTTCCTCAAGTACCCAAGAGTGAAAAACATCACCAACCTATGGCTTCTCATCCCAGCGTTCAAACACACTGGGACATATCCTGGAAAAAAGGTGCTCTCACCTTCTCGATCGGGTCTCCGTCTTCTTTGTAACCCTAGCTTCCTGTACAGCTCCCTGCAAGCCCTGCTGAATGGCACGTTACACAAATAAGACTCGTTATCCTCGATGCCCAACCAAGAAACGAACACCCTGGACGATAGAAATACAACACCTCAAAATGTCATGAGAAGATAGAGCTGACCTTCAAATAGACGTCCTTGTCGACGTGATACCTAGCCTCGTACGTTTTCCGCTCTTCCTCAGATACATTCTTCCATTTATCACCAAGAAGGACATTCATCTCCTTAAATGAAGCATCTGGGTGATCCTTCTTCACCTGCAAAATCAGGCACTACGGTTAGACTGGCTTCCACAAACTCAATTGCTCAGACCTAGCCTCTACAAAGTACTGCAAATGCTCACCAAACTTCTACAACAGCAGACAACTACCGTGAACCACAGAAAGCCATCTTACTTGGGCACGTTGCTCTTTCGAAAACATCAGAAATGGTGGAAGTGGCTTTCTCACCTGTCCCGTACCACCCTTCAGAGGGTCAGCTGCATCTGCAACAGTTGCCTGTGCCCCACCAAAAGGTCAGGGCAACCATTGCACACTACATTCCTATGCTATGCACATCTACAATCCACATCAGATCTTCTGTGAGAAGAAATCTTGGTACAAACCTCATTGGACTCACTACTAGCATCCTCTGTATCTTCAGAGCCTGGGGATTCGACAACATCAGGACCTTCCTGTGCATTCCCATCTTCCTTCGGGATTTCCTTAGCATCTTCCATCACATGATCCTTGTCCGTTTCCAACTCTTCACGCTGCTCTGGCCCACTCTTAGCTTCCTCCCCTCTTGTTTCTTCCATGGCATCAGCATCCGAGCCGAGCATTGCTGCAAGTGTGGACGCATCTTCCTTGAGCACATCTGGACTGTCCTTCTCACCCGACGTCTCATCCTGATCGGGCAGCAAAGGCATGACTTCGCTCATGATTTGTTTGATGAAGCCATTCATAACGATAGCATCTTCAGAAGTGCCATTTGCGCTCACATCGTGAACCTCCTCAAAACCCATCCACTCCAGACGTCCTCTTAAACAGGTACTCGATTGTGTTTCATGCCCAAATCCACGAAAACTCTGCTCAACGAGGTTCACTCAGTCTCTCCACTGCTGCCCTAACCTGCCAGAGGAACAAATTGCTGCACATCAGCCTGCGGCAGCCAGACCTGTAGAAAGAAGTCCAACAGGAGCGTCAGTAGACCGTTCTTGTCACATCCAACGACACAAGACTGAACCTTATCTGAACCCCTTGCGGCATCAACCTTACATCAGACTAAACCCCGGCACACATACAAGAGAAACATCAAGACACACGAGTCCCCACTCTCGAGGCAAAGAATGTGACAATGGAGCCCCATGACAAGAACATACACAAACCGCGACACACCCACTCTTCCTCGCAAGCATCAGGCAACCCCACACCAACGACCTGCTCAGAAGTGTTGACAATTGGGGTATACAATAGGGGGACCCGTCAAAAGAGCCAAGCCCAACCTCACAATTCCAAACGCATGCCTTCCCAGCCTTCATCGCCAGCGGACAGCAACTGTCTACGCGCTCAACCTAAGCCCTCTCGACGAGGGGCAGATTCTCCACATAGCACTCTCACTTTCTGCCCAGACCCGATCGTCAAGAAGCGAAACATTCTTCCCCGGAGCAGGATGACAGCTCCCGCAAGGACAGGCTTTACACACCAAAAATTCCCGAAATTTTCGAACAAGCAGCGAATTGGGTGTTGGGTGCCTGTAGCAAGCCAAAAAGGTGGGCTCAGAGCCAGCTTGTGTCGGGCGCCGAGTCGTCCCGCAACGCACGCGACTGCCACTACGACTGCGACTGCAAGCAAACCACGAGCAACACCCAAGATGGCACCCACCAAGACCCCGCGTGCAGGCAAATCAAGCAACGATCCGTAAGCCCAAATTCCAGCCTCTCGATCTGTCAGCAACGCACAGGAAGGAACCCACAATCCCGACTCCCCCACAATTGGCACGCTCCACGAGACCCAACACCGCGCCGACCCATTCCACCCTGAGCTGGGAGCCGGCGATCAGCCGCGCCTCGCTGCAGCAACCCCACAACAGCAAGCAAGCGCAGGCCATTGGCAACGGGGAAGCAGAGCCGTACCTGCAACACGCCAGGCCGCTCCGGCTCCGGCTCCGGCTCCTGCTCCTGCTCCAGCGCCGGCCGGTCTGGGCTGAGCGGGCGGGCGGGAATGGGGCCAGGGCTGCCCAAGGAGCAGATCAAGCCGGCCGGCGGGAGCCGGCAGACGGATCCGCTGGGGAGCAGCCCGCAGCAGCAGGAGTTGAGATGGCGATGGCAGGCCCAGCAGAGGAAGCAGAGCCGAGCCAGGAGAGCAGACGCCAAGGCAAAGGCGAAAGCGAGGAGAGAGGCAGGGCTTGAGACGAGAGCAGGCCGGGTTGAGACGAGAGGAGACGAGACAAGCCGAGCCGAGACGCGACGAGGGGAATAGAATGGAATGGGGAGCAGGCCAGGGCAGGGACGGATGAGATGAGGGAGGGCGGCCTACCTCGCCTTTCTTTTCTTTCTTCCACGTGAGTGGAGTTGCACGGTCGGCCCGCCGTGGCCGGCCTTGCCACCCGCGCCCTTCTCCTGCCTCCTTCGTCTCTTTAGCCGCCGTCAGACTCTCCACACTCCTCCCTCCAATACCTTTACCTCTACCTTATTTTCTTGCCCATTTTTCAAACTCTTTCTAAAACCGGTGCCGATTTAACCTTTCCACCTTTCAACGGTCTCGCGGACGTGAAGCTAGGTAGGTAGGTAGGTGGTAAATTTAACACCTCCGGGTTTTCGATGCATTTCATATTAGGTAGATTCCTATTCAATCCAGCTTCTATATCATCGAATTTATTTCCCATTTTTGTAAGATGGAATCCACCCATCTTCCATATTATCCGTTTTCTTCAAACGTTGTTCCGCATTCATAATCTACTCCAAACTAATATCTATGTTAATATCTATGTCCATAAATAATCTCTTTCCCATTTACACGCTCTGCAAATCATCTTCTCTGCGAATTGCAAATCATTATCTCGCAACTCGTTCTTCCCTCCTACACACACAAGTCCGATTATCTAGAAATCCACAAACAACAACAATTCGTCCAGGCTTGCGCCAAGGCTTATCATAGCCGCAGGAATGGAGTTGGCCTCCCCCTTTCTTGTATTGTTGCTTTCTTCTGGCAGAGGGTTTCCATCGCTCTGCAGAGCGCGTTGGCTAACACAGGAGATGCAGCTTCTTCGACACCGGTGGTAAGTATGCCTTTTCACATCCCTGACCACGAAGTTCTTCGGGCAGTTGGTAGTTTTGAAATACATGATCATGGGGGCTAGTCCCCTTGGCTTGGTGCCCTCGTTGGGTTTTTCCCCTTTTGTTTTTGGGGTGGATGGGTTTTTCCCATCTCTTTTCTATAATGAAGTCTTCTTTCCCCCAAACAACAACAAAAAGACACGTAAATAAATATTATAAATCAACATAATATACATTAAAAATAAATATAAATCATCTAAGACACACTCAAAATCACTTTAACAAGCTATAAGAAATTTTACAAGTCAAAAATTATAATATTAAACTTCAAAAATATATGCCAAGTGGAAAGGCTTTGGGGGACGTAAATCTCACAGCCGGCAAATGGCCAATAGACGGAGGAGGGAGGCCCGTCGTGGTGTAATTTAGACGGCGTGGGTAGGACGCGGGGCCCGGTCGCGCCACGTGGCGTAGGTGCTGGTGGCCCGGCCCGCCGGGTAGCGGGTAGCGGGAAGCGGGCAGCGGGCAGCGGGAAGCGCGCAGCGGGCAGCGGGAAGCGGGAAGCGGGAAGCGGGCAGCGGGCAGCGGGCAGCGGGCAGCGGGCAGCGGGCAGCGGGCAGCGGGCAGCGGGCGGAGGCACCGGACGGGTGAGCGTCGGTGACATCATTTTACGCTAGTGGTCGCAGGATGGAATTTCGCACAGCGCAGGGTCAACGAAAGATAAAAAAGCCCGCAGTCCGGGCTGATATGAAAGCGGGCCAGTTTTACGCCCGAAGCGGGCTAAGTTTTCCGGCGCAATCCCGTTTTGGCGTAACTGCCGAACCGGAACCCGAGCCCGAACCCGAGCCCGAACCGCGGTTTGGCGCGGCAGTTGAACCACACCACTTGTGGTTCACGGCTAACCAGGGGTGGCCCAGGCAGGGGTTAGTGCGTCGGGCCCGGCGTCGAAAAGGGAGCCAATGTGGGAAAAATGGGCTGGAGTGCCGGGCATCTCCTTCTCGTCTGTGTCTGTGGCTTAGAACGGTGCGAGGTGCGGTGCGGAGACGCGCAGGAAGTGTGGGCACGAATGTCTTGTGCTCGCGCCGGGCTTGCGGGCCAGCTTCACGGGCATGACGGCTCTCCACCTGCTTCCACCGTCGCTGTCCCACCCCACGGACATGCGCACACGCAAACCGGGATATTCATTCCTGTTTTCCTGGAATAAAACTTGTTTGCCTTAATATTCTCCTGCTCCGGCCTGGCAGCCTGGCCTTCGACCCTTGAACGACATTTTGTTCCCCCGATCGTTGGTCAAGTGGCTATGGCACGGCAACCTAGTGGGCAGACACGCGGCTACTCTCAACTAGGTTCACTGTACAATCTTACCGGTGCTGCGCTCGACACAGCTCGACCTACGAGGCTTCTCACTGGCTGACTGACTATGGTACAAGGGCCTTTCGGCCCAGAAAGCGGCCTGGACTGGGCCGGGCGGGGGCCGGCCTGCCTCGGCTTGGCTGCAGTAGAGGGCAGCGATAGCTGTGTTCAACCTCCGGACTTGAACTCTCTTCGCCCTCTGGCCTGCACTCCAAGGCCTTGCCTCGTTACTGCTTGCCCTTGTACTGGCTCATCTCTTCCTTGTACCTTTCCTGGCCTGCAAGGGCCTTTTCCGCCCACACTTTCTTGCCAGCGTCGCCCAGGTCCTGCGGAACATATCGCCCGCACTTGTGAGAAACAGAAGCACAGATACAAACCGTCTTGCAGATGAAATACAGGTGTGCCGGACTTGCCTGCCACAGCTTCGACACGATTGTGGTGATCTCCCCCAGCTTAGCTCCAGGGTTCGCGGTTCTCACTTCCTGCTGCTTCTCCTTCCTGCACCATACGACTTTGTTAGCAATCACGACTCGTGACAGGCAGAAGAACCATGAGTAGATGCAGCTCAGCATCTTACGTAAACAGGTTATACGCAGAGGGTGCCCTCTTCGGCTTGTTAGGGTCCTTCATCTGCACTTTGACTTTTGCTTTCATGGACACTCCGTCTTTTGCACCCTGTGCCACCACAATGTTAAGGTGAGCAAGCAAACTCAGAATTAATGATATCCACAAGAACATCAAGCCTACGGCATCAAAGAGAACTTACCTTCTTCCTTAGAGAGGGAGAAGACTCGGCTTCATCTCCTTCCTCGTCGTCGCTGCCAGGTACCTCAGCCTGATCACGGGAACATTCCACTCAGTCTCAAACAGAAAGGGGGAATCGACTGAGCACACCGAAAATATTCCTTACATCGCCCTTCTTCAGCTTATAGGCTTCAATCTCACTTGCATAACGGAGTTTGTCTTCAGCGGCAATCTGAAAGCACAAGTAGTGCAAAGAGAGAACGGGGATCAGAAATTGCGGTTGACTACTCATTCATGCTGCGAAAAATTGATACTGCAGCCCTCATTACCTTCATGTAAGGGCTCTTAGCTTCATCACTGAGATTCTTCCACTCTTCTCCAAGAACCTTTCCCGTCTGTAAAAGAAGCGAACGTCAAGGGGTAACAAAGGCTGGAATTCCGGCGTAATTGATCCACAGCCGAGACAAATGCGGCACACTTACTTCAGTGAACGAAAGATTCCGTTCAGAACGGAGAATTGGACGTCTCTCCGCAGAGTAAACAAAGAAAGCAGACAATGCCTTCTTCGGAGCTTCGGGGTCCTTTGTTTTCCTGGGACAAGAATAAACCTGTAAGATTTGGAACAAAACATAAACACACCATGAGCTCTTGAAGGCGCGCCTGTACCTCTTTGGCTTGCTTTCCTCGACTTCAGGCTGCAGGATTAACAACAGACAAGCTGAGTCAAGGGTTTCAAGACTTAAAACAGACAAAAACATCAATAATAAAAAAAAAGGCCGAGATCCTCACCGGACTTGCCCGAGCTTGGGCCCTCTGCAGCCTCTTCAACTTCACCTCCCTTTTCTCCTGTGCTTCACTTTTCAGCTGGAGAGCAGCGGCCTGCTGGTCTAGCTTCGCCTGGATAGCCTGAAGCCGGGCTTCGTGCTCGTGCAGCTCGGCCGCCTTCTTGTCCAGGTCCATGCGCTCCATAGTTTGCGTCACAGCGGCCACGTCCTTGTCGAGGCAGTCTTGCAGCGGCATCTCCTTCTTTTTGGAGGCTCTCTTGGTGGCCTTGACAGCTTCAGGCTGAGGAGCATCAGCAGCGGGCGCCTCAGGGGCAGGGGCCTCGGTCGGTGGAGCATCTTCAGCCACCGGGGCCTGCGCCGCCTCCACGGCCACAGCCTTGGGTACCTTGGCAGTCCTTGCAGCCCTCTTAGGCCCGACAGGGACGGCATTCACCAAGTTTTCCTTGTCCACCTCCGGCATCGGGGCCGCCTCCACCACCTTCGCGCTCCTAGCCTTCTTGGCGTAGACAACAGTCTTCTGTTCAGTCACTTCGTCTGCCGGGAGCTCCGTGGGAACATGCATTTCCACCAATGCGGCTGCGGGCACGACCGCTCCACGGGCCTTGCGAGGAGGCATTTCGGCAGCTACGAGAAGCGGGGAGGAGAAGCGGAAACCCTACCGCTGCTGCAGTTGGGACTCGGAGCAGAGGACGGGCAGTCTGGAGCTAGACGAGAGGCGAGGGGGAGAATGGACTAGGCGGGAGTGCGAGGTAGGCTTTTGACAGGACCAACTCAACGGTCCCTTTTCAAACGCTACTTGAATTTTCGAAAGTGAGAGCGCAATTCATGTGTCAACGGCTACACGAACCGTGGTTAAATCGGACAATCCACAACTCGACCAACCACGTCCACTCCAGCCCTTGTAGTGTACATATGTATGTACATTCCATAGGCATGTTCAGTGCCACATAAAGGCATTGAGGTTGAGGCATTCCAAATTCCAATATCCTGTTTTTTTTTTGGGAACCAGACTTTTATAGAAATAAGCCCGAGGAGACCGGAAAGTCTGAGTGGGCAAGAACAATCATGAGACAGGGAGAGGATCACCCTGCACAGAGGTGTCTACCTACCAGATGCACAGCCTACCACGCGAATAGAGAGAGCATCCAGACCCTAAGGCAAGCCACGAGCCCACCCCTACATCAAGAAAAGTTCAGAGGGAAGCGGGCAGGAGGACGAGTCCTCCTCCAGAGCCAAGTTCATACAACGAAGAAAGAAGGGTTTGACCTTGATCTTCTGGGCATGTTCATACAATAAAACTGCCGAGAGGCAGGAAGAGTTGCCATACCGGATTGAGTACCGGTAAGGCATAGGAGAATTGGAGCATGGTACAATAGAGCAGTACCTGGAACAATGAAAAAACCCTGTACCCGGAAAAGCATAGAGGCCGGGACAAAGATCCTGTCCAGTCTCCTCACAATAAGGTTTTCTTGGAGATTTGTCCAGCTATAGGACAGCGAGCTGGGTTGCCCGAGGGCAGGGTGAGCCGACCAAGGGTCTTCTAGATTGAGCCATGCATCCCTTAGTTCCACCAGACTGCAACACAAGGGGTTCAGAGAACCCCTATTTCACACCTCACTTTCCATTGTTGTAATCCCCTGCCAAAAGCCAGGGGATAGCAAAATCAAGCTTGCCTTTGATCCATCTCTAGAGGGCAGCCCGCTGAGGGGAGTGAATCGGCGCATAGACATTGCAAATTCCCACCACCCCACAGGGGAGTTGCAGTGTAACCCATTGGCAGGCCAGTTCTAGGTTAGAACCCGCCCCACAAACCTTGTTCTCTAGAGAGGGATGGATTGTGATAGACAGTCCACCCTTGGTACCATCCGTCGGGACCCAAAATGTCTTCCCTAGGATGTAGAGCTTTTTCAGCCCTAGATCCTGAGTTTTACGGGCACGAAGCTTATGCTCTTGCACACAAAACACATTCCACTCCACGTTGGACTGAAAATAATTACAAAGCGCACAACATTTCGAGTCTCTCTTTGACCACCTAGAAAGCCCATGAACATTCCAGGAGAGAACTTGAAGGTGTTGGCTGCGCAAATACCTCAGAGGTGTATAATCCTTTAAACCACAGCCTTGGGAGCAACCGCCCCAGCGGTTCTAAGGCTCCTGCAAGCCTTTACCTTAGTAGCAGAAATGGACGTGGTGGGTGCAGGGTTGCTATCGATGACTCCCAGAACCTACCATGGCCAGGTGACACCAAAGGCATCACTGCTTTTCCACACCCACTCCAGGCGTAGGGCGCCATCCGAAGGAGGTTGCGATGGAGTGATTCACGCGAAAATCTTGGGTGATTGAACTAGCTCTTCCTCCAGGCCTTGTATGAAAGTGATGGCATCTCTGGGATCCAAGGCCCCTTCCCCAGGTTGCGGATAGCGCAGTGCTGCCTGTGGAGGATGCAAATTGTAACCTTAGAGGCTCCCGCCGAGACACCATGGCCTCACCCCGCCTCCCGAGCCTCAGAGACGCAAAGCTCGCAATGAAAGTGGGGTCAAGATCTCCCCATGTGCGAGAGCCGAAGGAAGCGCACACGTCCGAGTCCATGTCATAATCGCCCTGTTTAGCCAGCCTATTAGTGACAATAGGCACAACCGGGGTGGATGAGGCAGGCAAAATGGAATCCAACCCCTCTATGGGTGTTGCCAGAGAATCGCCAGAATTGCCGTCCATTACCACTCCGGGTGATGAACTCGTATGGGCGGTAGCATATATGCCATCACCAAGGGTGTACCTGCGCTTCTTCCCCCGAGCGCCCAGAATGGCCACGGTAGAGTTGTTCTCATTTGCGGCCACAGAGTGGTGTTCATCTGACATCCTCAACATGCCCGCTTAGAAGGGAATGGTCGACACCCGCCTCTCCTATCCGGGCCGTGAGTTCGTTAGAGGCGAGGAGCAATCATGGAAGGGAGGCGAGGTCAAATGTCCACAATCGCAGCAGCCAAACTAACATCGGCACCCATTGGCGAAGATGCCAGCTTCGGAGGGGAAGCTAGCATCTTGCAGCGGCCACTAGTTAGCTCAGCTAAGCTAAAGATGAAACATGGGGTGGAGGCCGGGGCTGGGCTGGTCGGGACAAGGCTGGGGTATCCTTGGGATGTTCGAAAAAGCCGATTTCAAAACCACTAGAGTAAAGGGATGGCCGATCGGTGGGGGATTCAGGGGTGGCGATACAGATGAGGGCTTGCGTCACAAGCTGGGCTTAGGGAAGATTGGGTGTGGAAGTAGTGGGGATGGTAGATATGGCAACATGGTTAGCCTTGGATGGGCAAGAAGGAGTACATAGGATGGCAGATGTGACGGGATGGGAGTCCTGCGGGGAAAGGATGGAGGTCGGGTTTGGATCAACCCAGTCAACCATGGGTGTGTCAGCAACCGGGGGATAAAGAGCAGCTACGATGGCAGTGAGTTTGAGGGGGGTGGGGAGTGAAGAAGGGGGGATAGAAGGAATTTGCCTGTTGGAGGACAGGCTAGGGGACGAGCTGTGAGAAGTAGTGGTAATTGGGGCCTCTGGTCAAGTGTCCATCACGTCCTGCGCCAGAGTGAGAGTGGGGGTGGAAGTGGTTGGGGGAGGAGGTGTAGCCGAGCCGAAGAACTGGAGTTGTTTTTTGGCACCAGGCTTGCTACAGGATGGAGGGTCTGACGTTGGCTGATGTCTAGATGATTTGTGTTTGGAAGGGCCGGTAGGATTTTTGTTGACTAGGGTTGGGGGCTTCACGGTTGGAGAGGGCAAAGGACCAGAGTTCAGGACAAGTTTGTGAGCCTTCAGTTTGCTCGGAGGAGAATTTGGGGTACTCTTTAGTTGCTTCGACTTGCAAGGGGACTGCTTTTTTGGGGACTGGAGAGAGGATAGGGAGGAAATGGTTGGAGTGGCGTTGGGCAGGGAGGGAATGATCAGAACCACCGGAGGCTTAGAGGACACATCGGGGAGGGGAGGCAACTCAAGACCCATAGCATCTTCACAAGGAAGCACGGTGCTTGCCTTTGCACCATTTAGAACCTTTTTCCAGCGGTTGCTAGAGTTGCCATGCCCTGTGCTGGCATCTACACAACGCTCCCTCACAGGAGATCCAAAGCCCGTAGCCGGACGTCCCTTGATGTGAACAGAACCTGGAAGAGTAATTTTGGTGGGTTGGAGCTCCAGCCCAACTACAAGGTCAGAGCCTTGGCGAGAATTCTGGTATTAAAGGTGGCTATGCCCTTTCCCTTTACCACATCTCTGGTAGCTTCTCTGAACAAGTCTTCACGTACCTACTATTTTTTGGAATGAGGGCCAGAGTCAAAGTCCTCCTCGACCTCGTAGAAGAAGCAAAAGAAGACTGAGGCACAATAGTCCTCAATGGTATGCAGCACAGCGAATGCTGGGCTGGAGGTAAACCGGTCCTACTCCCTAGCAACCATGAGTGGCGGGAATTCGGTTGTTAAAATACCATGCAGCTTTTCCTGAGCATCCTCCCACAGCTTATGAGTGTCTAGTTCTGTGGCAGAGGAGGGCTTGAATAGAGCGCATGGGATGGCGACAAACTTGTCGATGTCCGGAATCCCAAAGGAAGTGCCCTGCCTGCTTTTCTTCTAGAGGATCAAGCAAACCCGAAGGTCGATATAATCTGCAACTTGTTGCTCAAAAAGTTGAGCACTCTGTGGACTACGGACTTCCCTGGGGGGTTAGAAATTAGGTAGGGTTTTGTTTTTTTTGTAGGAGTAAAGGATAAAATGAGGCGAAAAAGGGGAAATAACCGTTAGCACTGGACGGCACTGAGTATACTCCGACTGAGTGAACGCACCTAGACCTACGATGGCGCATAAGGTAACGGGTAAGTCCGGACCCACCTGTGACCAGTGTGATAAGTACGCCAGGAAAGTAACTTAGAAGTTGGGCCGAAGGACTGACCAGGCGACGCCACGTGACGACCCGAGTGGAGGACGGCATGCAGGGTCAGACCGTGAACCTTGCCGCAGGCCGTTATAGTATTCACGCCTGGCCGCGCGCGAGGGCCGAGCACGCCGCGAAGGCTGCAGTGCACAGAGCCGAGTAAGCCATGCACCTGCGCCACTGTGAAGAGGCGCCCCGCCTGGCATTACTCAAGGCGTGGTCGCGAGAAGGTGCTACCGCGCACCGACAATTTCGCGATCCCTTGCGCCCCGCACCGCTCGCGGTATCTCGGGACACTCGACGCTCGCACGCGCTCACCGCTGAGGTCGGAGAGCAACGCGCCAAGAAGGCGCAACGCCGCTAGCCTCACAAGCGGCTACAGAACCAAGGAGGAGAAGGCGATGGCACCCAAAAGCCCGGAAGTTTGGGAGCCATGGAACCTTGTGGAGCGCAACATTGTGACCCGCGCTATCCGGACTTTGGGCTCGCCCAGAAGCGGAGAATTGGTGTGGAGTGGCATTTGGATGTGTTCCATGGTCCGACATTTGACAAGGTCACCGTCCGGAGTTTGCCCTAAGATGTCAAGCGGTCAATAAGGAGGTGCGGTCCAAGAACCTCCGGAGGACCCAAGGCGATGGACCTTGAGGTCCCGGCGCGGCTACAACCGCCCCAAGGAGGAAGAGGGGAGGGTGCCGAGCCCTCAAGGCGAAGGGAAGATACCACCACGCTGGCTTAAGGCTCGACGCAACGGACCACCAACGGTTGGTCGATATCCGACTGACAGCCGAGTCGTGCGGCCGGATCATCGCCCATCGGAACCTACTCACCAAGGTGGATCACCTTGGTGATAATCTATTGGTGTTCCCGCACGCTACCGCAGGAAGAGGGCGACTGGGAAGGATTATCTTCGGCTTAGCTGTGAGGCTCGCAAGCTCAGACCGAGAAGCCTCGCCATCCCGCCCCATACCGATCCATGTATGGGGGCATGGAAGGAAGGAGCTTGAGCGAGCGCCCGGAAGGACCGGAGGCCCCGCCGAGCGGCAAGGGCGCCGAGGGAGGAGGCCGTCAAAACCAAACGGACTCGGAGGAGGACGATCGAGGATTCCTGACTCCATACGCTGAACGGACCCCTCACCACCTGTGGAAGTATGGAAGCACCCCGCCTCCTCCTTCCGTGCCCCAACCGTAATACCACCCAGCAGAAGCACCCCAGCAGCCTCCGCCATCACTCCTACCGAGGAGCCCCGACTGTGAGAGAGCCAAGAAACGCAAGACCACGGCTTAACGCTACCCCGCCGGCTGAAGATTCTTCCCCGCGACGAGTGGCAAGAAGCGGAGGAAGCGGAGGGCGTAAGGGACGCCGCCTGTGGAGCAGGAGGACACCGCGGTGATCCAGAGCCGGGGTCCTGCCGATGTGAAGGGGCAAAGGGCGTGCTCCTGACTCCATCACCTCCGCCGAGCCCTGTGGAGGAAAAGGGCGAGAAGGAGCTCGCCAAAAGGGCCAAGGAGGGGAAGCCCGAGCCAAGACTCGTGACCTAAGGGTCCCGATTGTCCGAGAACCCACCGACTTGCTCCGGATCGGTATGGAGGTCCTGACGGAGTGAGATGCCGGCCCCGCCACGGACTTTGTGGGAGCCTCACTGGCCGCCGGAGGAAACACGGCGGTCCTGCTACCGCCATGGACGGTATGCCTGGGGTCTCAAGGGATGGCCGAGAAGACCTGTGAGGTGGAAGCCACCCGAGGCGCATGGTACTCCTCCGTGAGCAGCTGAGGGAGCCCAGAGGCGAGAAGGAAGGCCAAGCTCGGCCGGATTGAGGAAGGAAAACGCCGGAGGCGGAGAGGGAGGTCCGTCCATCCGCAAGGACCGACAAATTCCTTCACCGGAGGAACAAACAAGGTGCCAAGGAGGCCCAAGCGCGGCGGAGGACCTCGCAGTGAGGGGCGAGCGCAGCAGAAGCGAGGACGCCCGGCGCGAACGGGCGCGGATCTCGCGGAGGCCTGACCGACCAGAGCCAAGCCGAGAGGCTCAGTGAAGGTGGCCAAGGAGGCGGAGGCCACGGGGCCGATCGCGATCACTATCGGCGTGATCGAACCGTGGAGGAGGCGGCCGAGAGAGCCACGGCCAAGGCCGAGCAAGTGGTCATGGAGCAGCACGAGGGAGGCATCGAGGCCAAGACCCGGGAGATTGGGGACCCTGTGGTGCACCGCAGGAGGTAGAAGGGCGGCAGGAGCCGGAGGACAACAAGGACACCTTGGAGTTGCAACCCAAGATGCACGGAAAGCAGGGGTTCTCAACGAGAGAATCCAAGACTTCGAGCGAGAGGTAGAACGCCCAGCCCGCTTGAAGACGGAGGAGAATAGGCGGCGGCAAGGAGTTCGACGCAAGGTTGCAGCAGGATGTGGCGAAGCCGTGAGCCTGACGGGATACCCGCCTGGAGAAGGAAGTGGAGGACCTCCGGAAAGAATAGACGAAGGGAAGAAAGCATCGAGGAAAAGGCTACAGCTCGTCCGGCCAGGGAAGGAGGAGCTCACCCATGGCCCGAAATCAAGTGAGCCAACAACGACGGAGGAGGAGAACGCCGAGCAGCAAGGTTGCAAGAGGTAATCTGAGGCAGCCTTGACGGCCTCAAGGGAGTCCGCCCATACCGTAAGCTTGGCCACGGAGAGCGCCAGGCCGGGCGATCCGCCTGCCACGAGCACCTCCGAGGAGGGAGTACCGGTGCCCGGCTCATGTAGAGGAGGCGATTCAAGTCGATTCCGACCGCTTACTACCACGCAGAGCTCCTCAAGGCTCGGAGGTCCCGCGCCACCCCAGGCAGGAGGGTGGACTCCAAGGGAAGGAGGAGCGAGAGGACGGACCCGGGACAAAGACAACCGCTGGAGTCCTAGGAGCGCTGCTTGACGACGCAGCAGAGCGAAGGAGAGCAGGAGGAACCGGAGGAGGAAGGCCACACCGAGGTAAGACTCAGACCTCGCATGGAAGGACGAGGGAGGATCTTGAGAGGAAGGGAAAGGTGCAACCGGGCATTCGGGAACCAAGGGAGGGCTCAGGATGAACCCATGACCAGCCCGGGAGGCATGCCCAGACTCGAGGTCCTGACTTTGTCCGACTCGAGGAAAGGCCGATCCCGAGGTCCGCCTCAAGGAAGTCCGACTTAGGGATCCACTCAGTGACGATGACCCGAGGTCCGGACCCTGGGAAGGGTTGGGTCCAAGACCGACCAGAGGTCCGGACCCGAGGTCCGGACTCGAAAGAAGGCCCTGTGAGACCGGACTGAGGGAAGACTGACCTAGAGGTCCGGACCGAGTCGAGGTCCCGAGGTCCAAACTCGGGAGTGGGGAGAGCCACCATCACCAACCCCAGCAGATCCAGCCTTGAGGGCCCATCGCAGGGCCCAGAGAGAGAAGAGGAGGACGAGGAAGACTTGTTGTCGCCGCCGCCACGGTGGCGCATGGCAACCCTGGAAGAGGAAGGGCCCGCCCGCGGATCATCCGACGCCTGGCTGTGGCTCGGCTTTGGGCCGGTGCCAAGAAGGAATGGCTATCCCACCCCACCACCGACGGCGATAGCTAATAGGGTAGTAGTAGGCCGGCACACCGAAATGGCCCTCAGTAATAGAGGTGTAATAAAGGCGCCACCTTCGCGAGAGTATAAGAGGGCTAAGGCCGCCAATAAATCATCTTTCTTGGTGTTGATGCCGCTCTGCACCTTTGTGTGTCTTCTGCTAACGTGAGTCCCGAGTCACCGAAAGGTGCACGGCGCCCGGGAGATTGATCGTGGTCCCGTGACGGACCTAACGTGTTGTGGTGTGTGCGTGGAAGGGTGATCGTGACCCGTGCTCGCCCGAGCCGCCCAAAGACCGAACGGATCGAACGTGAGCCGGAGGAACTCCGGAGGGCGGCAGAGTCTGGACGGAGAGGCCCCGAACGACGAGGAGGTCCGGACTGTAACCCGCCTTTTTTCTAAGACCGAGGAGTGTAGCGTGAGGGGAGAGAGGAAAGGACCGGAAGTGTGAGGACGAATGAACGATACGGACGCGAACGGGTCCCTAAACGCTTGGCCATACCGCTGACGGTGAACGCGCAGTAGTTAGGTGTGAGGTCGAACGAGCGCAGTAAGAATCATCTGAAACGCGGCAAACGGCGCCTTTCATTCCCTTGGGAACGGACTTCTTCCTACAACGACACGGGATTGTGCGCGCCCGGCTGGCCATCAGTGAAAGTCGCGCCACACACTCCATCGACAACAAATTTGGTTGATGTCTGTGTTTTGATTTGCTCTCTGCAGACGAGGCAATACATATCCAAGCAAAGTAGCCATTTCTTTAGCAAATGGCTTCCCGCAACGTTGCCAAGCCATAAACGGGCAAGTACTTAGTAAATGGTCCGCTTTGCCACACTTTCTATATCTTGTAGGGAGATTGGGGTAGTTAAATTACTAAATGACATTGTCCTTTGGGTTGTCAGAAAGCACCAGCATCACCCCAGCAGGGAGGTCATGGATGGAAGACACCATAATTCCAAATCGAGCAGTAGTCCCCAGCCAGAGATCCTTGGTGGTGACCGGCCTGGTATACACTTCCCCTAAGATGCGAACCATGTCTTCTGCAAACTCGTAAAGATATGGGATGAGCCCAGGGAGCTCAATCCACACAAACGTGCGTTTCTTGTGTGGTCTTTGCAAGGGTTCCCACAGTCCAAGGTTCCATTGCAACCGGGCAGTTCTCCCTGAAGCCAAGACCTTTGGAAACGACCTCTTCGGCGAAAGCATGGGTAAACACCATAAATTTTGAAGGGGGGGAATATACAAACCCCCTTCAAGGAAAAAATAACCCCTTTGACGGAAAAGACACCATCCACAAAATGCGGAAAACGGTTGTTTAATACGCATACACTGTATGCATATCCCTAGCGGAAAACCAAACGAAAATGGCATCCTCACGTTTTACATGGCGCCGCCGCTACGCAATCGCTTACTAACAGAGCACAGTAACAACAAAATTTGAGAAAAGACCCATTGTTAATTTTAAGAGGGTCGAAACATCCGAACATGCGTTTTCTCAGAGCAACTGCAAAACTAAACACCTACACCCGCTTAACATAGGCAGATTTTGCTAATCGCTCATGTTGTTCTATCGCGAGGGATTGTTTGAGAGTCCACCATTGCATCCACCGGAATCGAATCTTCTACAGTGCCAAATTCCGCATGCGCCCATCTCCGTAAGGCCAAAGCTATCATCATTCACCCCAAAGCCTCGGTCTTCATTGATGTCATTTTGGGTGTCGCTGCTGTCGGTCGCTCGCCATAGATCCAAAGTCTGTCCATCCTCCATAAGTCCTCCTCGCCTTTTCAACCTCTTCGCACTCAATGCGACGATTTCGCAAGCCTTTCGCTAATACATACCTCTTTTGCCTGAATCGAGATGGTCCCCTTCGTGGCTCAAAAGTCCCGTCAGACGGCAAGACATCAACGCTGTATGCGCTGGGCAATGTAACTCCGCATCTCAAGTCCGCCTATTGCAAGCCCGCCACACAAAGAACGCAGTAGTGTCGTAGTCCCACCTCGAGCATGCATCAATAACCCGCCTCCCTCCTTGGAGAATGTCCTCACGAAGTTTCATCATAAGACCCAATGGTCTCGGTATGGGCACACTAACTTGTCATAAACCTCGCTTTGACGCATGAGGGTGTCCAATAATGTATCTTCCATTGTTGAAGGTCCTGCATCACATTTGGCATCATGGCAGCCCCGCCCTTGAACATCCATCTTTCACACCCCATCCAACTGTAACGTATTCCACGCCTCAAATCCTCCTCCGTCGTTGTTCATGTTAGTCTTATCCCAAATGAATGACACCAAGCTTTTGGCACACCACTTCGATAGCCTCCCTACCGTATGGGCTTCTTCAACACCATGCATGACGATAATCTAAGTCGCCATTTTCCGCTTTCTCCGAAACTTTGAACAAAGACCCATCATGGATAAATCCATTCGCTTGTCCATTGGCCCGATGTCAAATCCACGGGAACATCCATGACTAGAAGGGTGTATTTCCTTCCCTCAAAACCCACGCATGTCCGTAACGCTATGGCTTCCACCAATCGACCTGCTTCTTACCGGAACATTGAATATCCGGAGTCCTTCTTGCAAGTCCTTGTCCGCCAAAGCCCGCCGCTTCTCTAAGCCCTTCCAATTATTGATCTCGAAAATGAAATGGGAGTCGTCGGGCGCTTTGTCAAGACCTCCTTCCGCCAAAACCAAACAACTCGTTAGAATGTGAGGCTGCTCACAAACAGCTGAGGGCGCCGCGCGGCCCGCGGCCGGGCCCATCATAGATGAGGGCGCCGGCCGCCGGCCCCACCGCCGCAGTGAGAGAGAGGCCGCGGGCGCTGCCGGGGCGGCCGCACTATCGCCCGCATGGGTGCGAAGATGGGCCGGCCGGCGCCCCAACAAAGGATCGCAGCCACGCCGCGCCCCGTGAGAATTGAAAATGGAAAGAAGGTCCGGGAAAATGGCTTACCTTTCCGCAAATGCCGCTTTGGAATCGCGAAAGCATTTCATCGCTTGAGTGCCGGGATACTCGAACCTCTTCAAAAGAAGAGCAACCAAGTGTGTTAGCCATCGCCACTTGAATAATATGGAATTTCTTCCAAGCGATATATCGTCATCCATTCCTTTCGTGTCAATGAGACCGCCAAGACTTTCAGAAGGATAAGTATCACGCCCACACTCACTGAATCTTTGAAATGATTTCCAAGGCTTTGCAAGCATATCTTTTGGCTTCACAAGGTCTATTTTGTTAGCCGCTTGGCCACTTTCCGCCTCACCTTGCTCTTCTTGCTTGTCCCTCATATGCTTCTTCCGCCTGCAACTCGCTCCCACTTCAGAAATATCTTGTCTACATTTTCCCATACCCTACCCTCTTGTTTCAATGCATAAAATGTGGGTCTGTTGTGTTACATTTATAAACATCATCTTCGTGCTTCATCATCCTCAATAAGCCCCAACACCTTATAGTTGAATTTCCATGTCATGGTCATCTGACACCATCCTGCGCAATAATCAATTCATCACGCAAATACCTCACCGCCTATAAAATTCATCTTCCGGGCTTGTCGACATCGATATGGTCTCGTGGGCGAGGACTCGATCTCGTACATTGAGACCACAGACATGAGCCTCCACATCGAAACCGCTTTTGCCGGAGATGTCTGCAAGATGCTTCATTGCCGCATAAGTGTGGTTTCCTCCAAGGACTCCATGACATATTTTTGGCCCCGAATCGCCGCCTAGTTTTTCCATGTCATCACACTCCGCAGGATCAATCATACAAGGCAAAACGCCTCTTCAATCCTCCTTTCGATATAACACGCGCCAAATAATTGGCCCATGCTTCATCCACCTCCGACTGCATCGCCAAAGCGGCGTCGTCAAGGTTCTCAATTTCACCAGCGCTTCCAATACTACCGTGATATGTCGCTTCGACCCGTGTCAAGGGTCTTCATCCGGATAGCTTCCGCAATCCTCTCCTCGGTCTGTTGTCACATGAACAAGTGGGAATGTCACCCACATTTTCCACCCTCTGCAGCTTTGTTGCCTTTCCTCTTTGCTTTTGCTTTAGGATGGTCCTCCGCTTCCTCCTCCCCGATCTCCTTCAAAGCAGATCCCGCCTTTCCCTTAGGCCCTTCCTCCTCTCGCAGCCCTGTAGGGGCCGCCGCCGGGCGCCTCCTCCCGCCTCATGTGGTGCCTCGAGGCGCCTGGTGAGGGCCGGCCGGCCGCCTGGTTCACTCAGCCTCCAAGAGCTCCACGCCAAGAGCACCAGCCTCCCGACCGCTGCTGATGAGCCGGCTACCGGCCGCCCCTCTACCACCTCCACTGTCGAACCCCGGTGTTTCATAAGGCATGAAAACCCCGCATCCTCGTATCCCTAGCGTCCGAATTTTCTTCATCCGAATGTCCAGATATCGCATTGGCCATAGTCTTCATCCTCGGGGCCACCGTGCCCTCCTCGTCGCCGTCCTTCTCTTCCTCCGCCACGCACCTCGGCTCTTGCGCGCAGCCATGACCCTCCTTTGAACGATCGCTTGTGTGATTTCCGACACAACGTCCCCGATGAACGCATTCCCCATCACAGAGCCTCGCGAATGAACAATGCTCAGGTTAGACAACCGACGAAAGCATAAACATTGGAAAGCAAATTGGATGAGTTGCGACCGACTCCGCCACATTCTAAACAATCCAAAAGCTCGCGTGTTCGCACTTCTTGATCACAAGATTGTTGAACCCGATCTCGAACGCCTCAGATAGCTCGGGACTGTCACCGCATCAAATTCTTGGGGCCTTGTAATGCAGCAATCGTTACAGGATCCCCATTGACATGTCCAATGTTGCCACACAGCCCACCCAAATTGCCCGCTGATTTGGCAAAGGCATCCTTGTAACCCATAATAATCCTTGTATAACGGCGGCCCAAAACATGCCTGCCTTTGCTGGATCTGAACAACCATCCAATCCTTGTCCAAGACCTTCACGATCCATCCGTGCTCTGTGCCGAATGTAACCGCTCCTCAAGTCAGTATGGCTAAGGAATAGGAGCCACCCTCTTCCCACCCTTCCCCCTTCTCTCCATGGCCTCTCGATTTTGTTGAAGCCGAGCCTGTGCTTCCAGACTTGAGTGGCCCCGCCTGGAAGCCGCCCGCCCGGCTAGCATGTCCTCCCAGACAGAGGTCTTCCTGCAAATCGCCGCATGCGCCTTCTCGCCAACACTTTGCTTTCCCGCCGCTGGACAGTTCGGGATCCGGACGGCCGCCCGATCCTTCTTTTTCGCCCATCGCCATCACCTTCACCAAGATAGGCCAATTCGATGGGCCTTCCTTCTCCGTAATCACCGACCGCAAACAACAACGCGGCCAATGGATTCACAACCTGCAAACTCGAAAGTGAGAAAACCTGAGCTGCGCCCGGCCTCCCGCCCAATTTCTCCGCTCCGCAATCAGTTAGAGATGGCGCCCGCACTCGCCGCCACCGCCTCGAAGTCCCGCCACCGCCCGTCGCACAAAGCCAATTGCTCGCCGCTTCGTGAGGACTGGTTGCGCCCACGGTTTGTATGCCAAACTTGCTTTTTAAACGCCGCCGTAACTCGCTCACCTCCAATAATTACTTTAAGTTAGGGTTTCGTTGCTCCAACTAGCCGATGGTTCGAACTTGGTCACATTATTAACGCCGCCATGTTGTACATGTTAACGCTTCACCGCTTCCTATTATGTGGGTTTGTTTAATTATAAACCATAATGACTTTCCACATTTGCCTCCACCGCAAGCATTAGTAACTTAACGACGCTTTCTTCAACAATGGTTTTATATGATCATATCCATCAAACGGCCTCCCAGAAGGCTTAGACATTTCAAATATTTGATGTTAGAATGAACCTTGCCTTCTTCAACTCCTCCACTATCGCCCCACTCTAAGACGCCAACAAAATGCTACCACCATCGGGTAGAGGACGACGATGTAAGTCAACGCTACCGAATGTCGTCGTGGATGCGCGCTGCAAACATGTCCTCATTCGCTTTGATTGTGCGATTGACTTTGCGGATGGTGAGGGTCAATCCCAATATGAAAGACATCTTCAAAAGAACGGCGAGGAGAATTCTCCTCGCCGAGGAGAATCACTGGTGGACATGTAGGCAAAAGTGTGGCGAAGTAGAAGATGCGCATCAAGTTTTCAATGCTTGAGCATTCTCGCCTTGCAAACGTGCAAGACGCTTGCAACTTTGTTGTCCACGCATTTTCTCATGGCTTCAACATCCGTCCGCATAATTGCCACACTACATCTCTTTCACATTTCACATGGATGCACAAATCGGTGCAAACACGGAAAGTGAGAAAACCTTGGTATTGGGTAATCTCCTCGCCCAATTTCACGGCGTTCTACGCAATCAAGGGGTTAGAGATGGCGCTCACTCTTTGTCCCGCTCACGAAGTCCGGACCCGCTCACCGCTCGCGCACAAAGTGAATTGCTCGCCGTTTCGTGAGGTAGTTGCGCTCCACGGTTTGTATGCCCGTAAACTTGCTTTTAGCGCCGTAACTCGTTCACCTCTCCACTGAATAATTACTTTAAGTTAGGGTTTCCTGGTTGCTCCAACTGGCCGATGGTTCGAACCCCGGTGGGCACATTATTAACGCCGCCATGTTGTACATACATGTTAACGTCTACCGCTTTTTCCCATTGCGGGTGGGTTTGTTTTAATTATAAACCATAATGACTTTCCCGTTACTTGCCTCCACTGCAAGCATTAGTAACTTAACGACGTTTTCTTCAACAATGGTTTTATACGGTTGGTGACTGTTATCCATCAAACGGCCTCCCAGGAAGGCTTAGACATTTCAGCGTATTTGATGTTAGAATGAACCTTGCCTTCTTTCAACTCCTCCACTATCGTCCTACCTCGGAAGACGCCCAACAAAATGCTTCGCGCCACTCATCAGCGGAGACGACGATGTAAGTCTTGGCTTTCGATCGAATATAAATCGTCGTGGATGCGTTGCGCGGTGCAAACATGTCCTCATTCCCCTGTTTGATTGTGCAGATTGACTTTGCGGATGGTGAGGGTCAATCCCAATATGAAAGACATCTTCCAGAAAAGCAACGGGCGAGGAGAATTCTCCTCGCCCGAGGAGAATTCACTTGCCTGGTGGACATGTAGGCAAAGTGTGGCGAAGTAGAAGATGCGCATCAAGTTTTTCAATGCTTGAGCATTCTCGTCTTACAAACGTCGCAGACTGCAACTTTGTTGTCCACTGCATTTTCTCATGGCTTCAACATCCAGGTCATAATTGCCACACTACATCTCTTTCACATTTCACATGGATGCAATATTTCGCGAAAGAAAGTAGAACATCAACACTGGGCGTCCCCCATAGCGCAACCAAAAGAGGAGAAGAGGGCTGGCGATGGGCGAGATCGGTAGAATACCAAGCTTAATGGCTCCGGTACTCCTTAGTGTATTCATGGATGCTAGTTCATATGGCTTCTCGCATCAAGAAATCACGTTACGAGTTCTGATGTCCAATTTTTGGTGGAAGTTGTTTGTGACTAAATGACACATGAAGAGGCATGTCTCTTGCACGAAGGTGGTGCATGTCTCTTGCTTGAAGGTGGTGCATCTCTCTTGCACGAGGGTGTTGTGGAGTCTTGGTTGCGGCTCGCTTCTGCCGTTCCTAACTCTTGCTATGATTTATGTGAGGCACGAAAGCAAGTGGTGCGGCAGGGGAACCGTGGCTTGTGTCTCTCTGACGCCGGTGGCTCTGTGTCAATGGCACTCGCTTACAATGTGAATTTGTCAATGGCACGAAGCCCGGTAGGCGTATACAACGTGCAAGATCGCTTTGCAATGGACCTTGTATATGAGACTACGTTGTGAATTTGGTGTAAAGCGTGCGAGGCTGATCCGGCCTTGTCATACATTTTACAACATACAAGTGCGCTTTACAGCATGTTGTAAATTAGACTATGTTGTAAAATTGTGGGAGGCCTATCTTGGCCTCTCTTAAACGCTTTACAATGTGTGAGGTTTGCAATGGATCGTGTTGTAAATTAGATTAGGTTATGTATGTTGTAAAACATGAGAGAGGCCCGATCTGGCCGTCTCAAACATTTTACAACGTACAGGGCTTTACAGCGGACCGTGTTGTAAAACACGGTCCGTTCTGTAACTCTTGTCTTATTTGGAGGAGAGGAGAAGGCGGGAGGAGGTGAGGTGTGAGAGGTGTGTTTGGGTATACCTCTTCACTCCCACTTGTTGATCATTTTGGAAAGTGATGCTCCAACAACGGATCATCTCCGGTCCTTGTAGGATGGAGTCGGGTGAAAGCTGCAGATGCATTGCGTTGTGCGTTCGCCCCGCTCCTCGGTATATATTCGAGCGTGCCAGTGAGAAACCAGTCCTCACCAGGTGCGTTATATTCCTCTTCTTCATCTTCACGCTCTCTGCAATTGGAGAAGGGGTTGTGGAGCGTAACCTGGTCGAGATGTCGTCCTCCTCTAAGGATGCGAACCCCCGCCAGCCAGCAAGAGACTCCCTAGGCCGCTTTGCAGCAAGCAAGGCGGCTAGGACAACTGCCTCCTCTGCTGCTCGCAAGGGACCCGGCCACCTTCCTCTGAAGCTCGAGCCGACCAAGCGGAGCGCCCTCAGCTGTGGCAGTCGAGGACTAGGCGCGAGGCCATAATCGGAGGACATGGGAGGTCCTCCATTGCGGCGCTTCCACAATTTCTCCCACGCGTGCCCCTCGCCCTGCGCAAAGAGGGAGCTCGGGGCCTCGACCTGGGCTGAGGCTATGTCTGACGGAGGAGGTGAGGCCCTCACGGCCTCGAATTTCCCTCGAGGTAACCATAAGGATGTGAAGATTGTGAGCCTAGGCAGCGTGCAGCCGGGCTCTCCTATCTGTCGATGCAAGCATCTTGGTCATGAAGCGGATCGAGTGCGTGAAGTTACCTGCCTCGGTCATGTTGTAAGCCGCTCATGTGACACGGGTTTTGCTTCATCTCGCTCCTACTCCCACTCGCTCTAAAGCTATCTAATTGCTTTGTGTCTTGACCGCAGGATCTGTCTTGAGGATTGAGGAGGATCTTGTTCCTCCTGAAGATTACATGTGCGGTGAGGACTCCGTACTGAGGCCTCCAGTCCTCCGACTCGGAGAATCCAAAGGAAGAGTCCTCCCGGCGACCCGAGAATCTGTGGGATTAGGTAGCAGGGCATGTAGGCTAGTTGGGGTTAGATAGGAAAGTTCCGGACTCTCCTAACCCCGGACCTCGAACATGCTTCTCGTGCGGCTCTTTTGAAAGAGCTTTCGTTAATCTCTGCGGGGTTTTCTTGTGTAGGCACATACTCCGGTTGCTTGACTAACCTTCCGCTTGCGTTTGGGATCGTGTTTGAGCTCGGAAGTGAGATCAAGATTGGAAGTGAGATGAGGAGTCAAAGTGTGAGCTCCTCTTCACTCGAGGTCACCGGATCCTTCAACCTTAGCTAAGGATCTAAATACTCCTATGTGTTTTTCGGTGGAATCACCTCAATGCCATTACACTAATGACATTTCGTCGCATACGGTCCTTCAACCTCTTCCAGATCTGCGGTGACATTTCAACATTTCAACATGCCTCTACATTTCGGATGTTACGACTAACCATGCTTCGTGAAATCCCTCAGATTGGTTTTCAATTCGGCATACTATGTAGATTATCGCAAGTGAAGGCCTATCGAAACTCTATACCTATTGCGTCTATTAGAAATTAGCTCAGGCGGTACGCCTTCTTGGCGCTGGATTGGCCATTTCATTAGGCGACTTTGTCGCTAATATGCAAGAACTCGCATATCATTGTATTACAAATCTTTATATGTAGCACGCCAATCGTGATTGTCCTAGTGTATCTCCATTGGAATTGCGGAAGGCGCAATCCAAAGGAAGTACACTAGGATTCCTACCTAGATTCGCAGTTGCTATAAAATTTTCAACCGGTATACTCACGGCCTAGGTTGAACTCACTACTCCACCATGGAGTAGCGAGATTATACATGTCTGACCGGGCCCTTGATGAGTCGGCCAATTTTACCCCTGCAGTCTACCTAACATGCATATATAGCCCTACATGCAATATCTAGAAAACGGAATTCCCATGGTTCAAGGAAGTTGCCTTCCTCGGCCCTCGAAATAGGTTTCTATCTACATGCTACTTTTCCCAAGGACCAAGGAACATCCTTCCGAACCCCAAGACCAAGGACTAGGTTTCTATCTACATACCATTTTCCCAAGGACCAAGGAACATCCTTCCGAACCCAAGACCAAGGACTCGAAATAGGCTTCTATCTACTTGCTACTTTTCCCAAGGACCAAGGAACATCATTCAAACCCCAAGACCAAGGACTTGAGTCTGCTTTCTTCCCAAACCCCAAAGACCAAGGACTTGAGTCCTACCTATTTGAATAGATAGGACTACGGACTCGGGTAGCGGACTTGAGCGGCCACCGGTGTGACCACACCAAGTAACCGTCCTCCCATCACCACTTCCTAGGACTCCCCTCTTGTGCGTGGGAAACTAGGCGAGGTAAGAGGAGCTCGCTCACGACATTCGTGCAAGGAGTCCGTGAGGTCCTCGGGTTAAACAACATGTTCAAGCCGACTTGTTGGATGAGAAGCTTGTTTCTTTGAATATGCAGTGGGTCATTGTGCTTCTCCTTCCAAGTCGAGCTCTCCCAAGCCGAGCACAGGAGGTGTGCGGATTGGATATGGGAGTCGTGACACTGTAACCATCGACGTTATGTGAGTAGGAAAGCTTCGAGGCCGTTGGAGCTCAGTAAAATCTAGCGTAGATAGACTATTCTATTCCTCACCATCTTATATGTCGTGCTAAAACTTTGTGCGAGATAAGAAGGACATGGTTGTGGGATGACGCGTTCATGATCTCACATCAAACTTGGGTGCAGTCAATCACATACTTGGGGAACCATATCTTGCGGATGTATGTATCCGGAGGTAGGCTACGGAGGGTGGGCAAACCAAATCCCTTCATGTGGTTTTCAATAATCTCACATGCTACACATGGGGAGCCTAATGAGGCGATACAACTTTACTATGCGATGTGTCGCTCGGTGTGAAGGCGGATGCCCACATCTTTGTAGCACCCTTCAAGCTTGTGCATTTCTTTGTGGACACGGAATCTAGCGAGAAAAGTGCGGCATGATA
This sequence comes from Anthoceros angustus, assembly GCA_010909165.1. NCBI lineage: Eukaryota > Viridiplantae > Streptophyta > Anthocerotopsida > Anthocerotales > Anthocerotaceae > Anthoceros > Anthoceros angustus. Next base: position 1,074,978 of record VJWM01000011.1, read on the forward strand.
TGTTGCAGTGACATTCCACCGAACTTGTTTATTGCCAATCGTGGACATGTACGCATAGGTAATGTGGAAGAGGCACACACGGTTTTCGATAGGTTAGGCGAAAGGATGTCGTGACATGGACGGCCACGATAGTTGGGTATGCAAATCATGGGCTTGGCCAAGAGGCGCTTGTTCTGTATGGACAAATGGAGAAGGAGGGCACGATTGTGGGCAACCATGTTACCTTTGCTTGCCTTTTGAAGGCATGTGCAAGCATTGGTGCCTTGGAAGGCGGTGCACTCACATTGTGGAGAGAGGACTAGATAACACACTTGTGGGCACTTGCACAGTGGACATGTAGGCAAAGTGTGGCGAAGTAGAAGATGCGCATCAAGTTTTTCAATGCTTGAGCCCAAAGGATGTGGTGACTTGGAATGCCACGATTCTTTGGGTATGGACGGAAGGGCTTGGTCAAGAGGCGCTATTTTTGTATGGACGAATGCAGGAGGGCACTTGTGGTGATGAGGTTACTTTTGCTTGCCTTTTGAAGGCATGTGCAAGCATTGGTGCCTTCTAAGAGGCGGTGCACTCACACTTGTGCAAAGAGGACATTTGGATAACGTACTTGTGGGCGCTGGTGGACTGTGCCAAGATGCATGCCTCGTTTTTGTGACAGCTAGGAAAATTCTTACCGACATTTACAATGCTGGCACTATTTATAAATCGATAAATTTGTATAACATTTTACAATGTATTTGCAATGAACATGCCACATCACAATTTCACTAATATATAGCCTCATAAATGACATAAATCAAAAGGTCTCTTCCACATATTTACAACGGCATTTGCGACAAGCATGCCACATCGAATCTTACTAATATATAACCTCATAAATTACATAAATAAGGAAAAGGTCTCTTCCAAAATTTTACAACGGCATTTGCGACAAGCATGCCACATCAGCAAATAATATATTTATTCATGGATATTGGCTGGCTTGTGCATTTTACAACCATAGTTCTGACGCATGTGCCACGTCAAGAATATACAATAAAATGAATAATCCAATAATATAACATAAATTGGAGAAACCATTTTACAATGATATTTGCAATGAGCTTGCCATGTCAGCAAATAATAAATTTATTTATAGATATTTATATAAAATGGTTTTCATGCGTTTTACAACCATAGCTACAATGCATGTGACACGTCGATAAATACAAAAAAAAAGATAATCCCATAACTAACATAAATCCAGAGAAACATATTTACAACATCATTTGCAACGAACTTGCCACATCAGCAAATAATAAATCTATTCATAGATATTCCAATAAATGGTATTATTCCAAAAATCAAGTCTTGCACAATTTACAACCACATCTACAACAAACATGGTTTACAACGTCTTTTACAAGTACCGTTTACAACATCCTTTATGCCACGTCATTATAAATTCAACAAAATGTAGTTTTATTAACAAATAACCCCCATAGTTTTCTAAATCAAAAGAGTTTATGCACAATTAACGTCATGTACATGAGCAAGCCATGTCAACAAACCCCGTTGTAAAATTTGTGTCAACATGCCATGTCAACAAATCCCGTTGTAAAATTGTGTCAACATGCCATGTCAACAAACCCTTGTAAAATCCATGCCACATCATATTAGTTAGGAACCCTTGTTGTAAATGTTCAAAAACTTACAAGGCTTTGAGTATAGTAAGAGTGTTGTAGTTTCCTCTAACTAAACTTAGACCCATTTGTAAAGGTAGCCCCTCCTTGTAGTGGAAGAGCGGGCCCGCTAAGCGTCAGCAGTCGGGCACAAGACATCTCCGCCTCCACGCGCCACTCACGGGTCCTCAAGGTTTGTTTCATCACCCGATTCTAATGGAGTTGACTTTGTGAATTTTATCCTCTACTAGCGAAGTCTTTGCCACAGTTCAGAATCTGGAGGTGGCCGACATCGCCGGCTCGGCCTCCCTACCATTCCGTGTGCCCGCGGACACCAAGAAATCTTAACCCAGATGTCGCTGGAAGGATCCCCATGCAAACAACGGTGTGAGCAATGATAGCTAGAAACCGAGGCCCTCCCAAGGGTGGGCTCGAATGCGTGGAGGCAGTTGTTCGGCTGCGGTGGAGTCCGTCACGCACCATCAACGGCGAAGGCTGCGGCACCATGAAGAGGCGGGGATTTCGAGCGATCCGGAGATCGACATCCGCCATCTTATCACCCCAAACCGATGAGTGAGACTTTGGTGTCTGCAGAAACTACGAGTGTCCGGTGCGAGGCGAGTGGGGGTCTCAATGAGGAAATGTGAAGTCGAAAGTATCAACATTGATTTGAAGGCATGTTGCAATCGGATGTGTGAGCCAGTTGACAAAAGAAAGGTTTCGTGAACAACGATATCGCTATTTACGGATGGGGAGGCGAGGCAGAAACATTTTGGAATCCCGATACGAGTTGTGCGGCGGATGCAGGTAACGTCAAGTTGTGACTCATCTTGGGGCGGATCCTTTCGAGATCTTTGCTGCGCCTTGAGTGTATTGCCTCGGCCACAGCAGGTATGAAGAGTTGAAGAGTAGAGTCATATTGAATGCACCGTGGGATGCTATGAGGCCGAATCCAAAACAGCAGTCTCACCATGCATTAAGTGCAATAGCCTGGATGGACAATGCTTTCCTCAACATGGCTGAGAGACTTCCAAATATCGAGGTCTTCAACTTACACACATACACAAAACTAGAAATTTGGAGTGAATATAGGCGGCATTGTGAACAAAGAGGTCAATGATGATGACCTCGCGTTCTTGAAGCTATGGAAAGGGCACTTCAACAGGTAAAGATTCCAAAGTCTAACAGATTCTCTACTTGCTCGCTATCTGTTGGATTGAAAACAACTATCGAAATACAATCTCAAAGGTTGATCAAGGTAAGTTACATTGTTATCCTTATCCCTTGTTTTCCATCTGGTCGTTGACCACATGGGCCAAACCCTCAATGGCGTGGTATATGTAGTATGTGAATGTGCCCCCCCGCTTGGGACGTCCCAGTGGACGCGCCCATTGTTATTACCTTATCTAAGGAGGGTTCCCTGGTCATGCGGGCCGGTCGGCGGCGCCAGTGAGTAACCCATGCATGTGCCTATCACATTGCTTGGGCCCGCATCTGGCCGCCATGTCGACCTTGCGGGAATGAGGTCGGGGCCAGGCGTGGGCTGGCGCCCCCAACCACATTACAAGTATTCTGCCTTGTAACCGACCTTCCCGGGCTTGGAAATGCCTGACAAATGTGTTCCGCCCATTATATCATTTAAGGTCCGTCGTAGGGTGGAGGGGGGGTGGAGGAAGGTCAAGTTGGCGGTGTCCATGACATACATTGCCACATCTCGGAGAGTGATGCTGGCCACGATGATTGCTGGACATCATACTATGTTTTTTATCTTGTAAGTTGACAACTTTAAAGGGCTCACAAACTACGGTGTGCATATGTTATGTGCGAGAAATATCAAAGCGACATTGGGCCACCATGACGGTGGCGTGCGAAGATGACAAAACACCGGAGCAAGAGTTATGTTGAACCACATAAGTATATGCTGCTATGTATCGATGGCATGGACGGAAGAAGCTACGCACATGTTGAGGTGGCCCAAAAACCTAGGCGAGGAATGCCGCATTTCCGTTCACGTGGTGGTGCATGATCCACAACTACACCCACAAAGCCACGGCGTTTTGCACTCGCCAACCTCGGGAATGATGCCAATTTGACTATCGTCGTCATTCAAGATGTCATCCACAACTATGATGGTGTCTTGAAAGTGTTGTATTTGCAACTTGACAATACATGTCGGAGAACAAGAATCAGCTATTGTTTGCATATTTGAACATGCTCGTTGATATGGGCACGTTCGAAAAAGTGAAGGTGGGATTCCTCTTGGTTGGTCACACCATGATCAAATAGACGGATGTTTTCCTGCTTTTCCAAAAGCCTTAAACACAAAGCGCACCGCTACCGTGTTAGCGGACGTGCAGGCATATACTCCCTCTCCAGGTGAAGGTTACATTGGAGGTTCCAGTTCCGGACATATGTCATGTCTGAGCGACGAGGTGAAGGTTGGAGGTTCCAGTTCCGGACATATGTCCGCCACACGGCAGGATGTGAGGTCAAGTATGCGCAGTGAAGAAGTTGAATAATCATCATACCGGCCTTCAAAATTACGCGAGGACAAACTGGCCAGTCAGTCCGATCATCGAGCAAGCGATTCAACTTCACGCTTTGGGAAGCGGAGTTTGGAGTTTTAAATTTCGTTCCTTACGAGGATAGCCATGATGTCCTTACGTGCAGGATAAAAAGGAACTGGGGCACTCACACCGAAGGTGTGGCTCATTTGAAGGATGGGTTAGTTGGTTTGCGACCTTATATGTAGGTAGAAGAGTACAAGTGGTGGGAAGAATTACAGGTTGACGACAAGATTCTTTGTTATTGTCGAAAACCACATCGGCCTTGTTCGGACCGTCCTTGGAAATGGTTCTCCCGTCTTTGAAGAGGAAGAGCAGTGACCTTCATGTACGATGAAGCTTTGCTAGAGGAAACCGTTGAGGAGCTTCCCCAGCGAGATATATGCAGGAGCATATCAAAACATTGGAAAGCAGCAGTGAAATGGCGCTTGAATGGCGATATTGCGTAATCAAGAAGGAATGTTCCTCGCGATTACCATGCGCACATACACAGACCTTTACGGATTGGGAAAGTAGGACGTGAGGTTGGATGCACCACAACCTCACTTTCTTATCCAGTATCGGACGGATCATACGAGCGTCTGGCGGTATGTAGAGGAATATATACTACGAGGAAGCGGCAAACAAGATGGACGGGCACTGGGGAAAAAGGGGAATAAGGTATTTTATCCCAAAAACATACAGGAGGTCTATGTCAATGATACAATCATCCTTTATTACGGTTTTATTTTGAATGCACGGAAACATTTGTATGCGGTGGACAAAAAGGCGATCAGGGACAAATTGAGCGAATTGCGCGGATTCATACAACCAGGTCAAAGTGTGGCGGAGGATAGCGATGACAATAATGGGGGGAATGGGCCAGCGATACGAAGGCGTGAACTCGGGGCGAATAGCTATTGGCGTGGGGCGACCGGCTGAACCATTCTCATTAGGGGTTGTATGGATGTGGCTCCCCACTTCACGTGTCCATTACGCCCATCCTTTCCAACTTAATCGCGATGGAAGGTGGGGCGTGGCGCCGCCTATGTTCTTGTAAGTGCATAACTTTATGAGTAAATGAATGGCGATTGCATATACCACGTGTTTAAGTGAGTATTGATGGGTATGTCACGCGAATATGGTGCATGTGATAAGCGGTTTGGGGGTAGTTTTGCAACACCACGGCATGCAACATGACCCCCTGCAAGGTTCTGTTCTATGCCATTCCAAAGGAAGTGGTGACCATGCGGATATCAAACATGTGGAATGTGCCCTTGTGGACAATGGCGAGGGGGCGCAGGCCAGCCGGCGCCCCCTCGCGGAACATGCCACGCCGTACCACATCCACCTGTTCAAAATTCATTACGAAGGCTGGTGCCCAAGTGGATAGCAAACATGTTCCATGTGACCTTCCACAGATGGTGAGGCAGGGAGGCGCCGGCCGGCGGTGCCCATCCTCCTCTGTTCAATAAGGATCACATTACAGGCGGAAGCGAAATTTTCTTCCCATAAATATGTTGATGGTTTGAACACATCGCGAAATTGCATAACCCTTCCATAGTGGCGTTCGATTCGATTTAAATAGCGTATTGCTCGGCCAAGCAAGCGTGTGCATTGTGGGTCTTGTTTTGGCGAAACAAATGGTTAAGGGAAGAGGGTCACCCGGTCATATGAACCAGCGGCTTCGTATGATCCAAGAGCCGGACCCTTTTTTTCGCTATAGTTTCCACATAATAGCTGAACACACAGCTTTTAGACCCATCACCAACCCTCTTCAGCGGTTATTCACAAAAAACCCCCATCGAGGATATTCCCCCCCTTCAAAATTTATGGTGTTGGTATCCATCTTCACCTAAAAGCTACCATCCAATTTGACATGTGTGTAGACGGGGGGAACTCCTGTGACCCTGCAAACATAATGTGCAATTTCCTCCATGCTAGGGTGAGGTTGCCCTAGGATTTTCCCAAGAACAACAACATATGTGAGCTCTGAGTGTGTTGTCTGGATATTGGCCGCGTCCAGCCTAATTAGGTCATGATCCAAGGGGTCGTTTCCGCAGTAGTAGTAGGTGAGTCTACAAAGCCTTCACAAAATTCCACTATCCCACAACAACTATACACAATCCATTAAATGGTGATCACATTGAGCAAAAAATATAAATGTCAAAGGCCCAACATTGGGATGGCAGCACTTTTCACAACGACAGGCTAAGCGTCATAGTCTCAACACCACAAGCAGATTTCTTGAACTACTACCCTAATAGTCGGCGGCATTACACTTAGTTGAGCTTGCAAGAGCCATCAACGTGCCCCACGTGTAGTGGGCGCCACCACTCCCAGGCTCCTCTCCATCATCCGCAACTATAATAGCCAGTGTCAAGCTCCTCCGTATGATCCCATCCGCAATTGTCATAGCCAACGTCATCCTCCATCGCAGTTGTGGCTGTATGCTCCTTCATCATGTTTACAATGACTGAGCCATCATTCATAAAGTGCATGACCTAGTTCTAGATCATACTAGAAGTAATAAAAACAAGCTACATGACTTAAAAGAATTTTACCTACGGTGACTTAAAGTACATATTTAACATAGGAAACTATGCTAGACCATTCTCCACTTTATCCCTAGACACCTTAAGACTCAACATGACAAACCTTGCTGGTGCAAAACGCTGTCACATTATATGAGTTTTTGTTAAAATGCTGCTCTTTAGATGTGCTGCCATAATAGTTCATGAGAGGAGTGAGTCATAAAAAGAATCCTTTGCTGTCTTAACCTGTATTCAAATATCCTTATCTATGTTCACATGTCCTTATCTTATGTTCATATGTCTAACGGGTGAAGCCCAACTAATGCTCTGTGTAAACCATATACAACTTATCGCGCTCTATGGAAACCATATACAACTCATCGTGCTCTATGTAAACCATATGTAGCTCACCGAAGCTACATATTATTCTAAAGGTCCCAATTCAAAAAAGAGAGAATTGGAGCCAACGCAGTACTGTACGACAGCCCTTACGTTTGGGCAAAGATATTGGTGGGGAGTTTTAGTGGGTGTGGGAGTTCTTCCTAAGTCCCACATATCCTGCGATGGTATCTTGGTGCACATATACAGATGAGCTTAGGGAGAAACCATCTTGGCGCACATATACAGATGAGCTTAGGGAGAACAGTGCGATGGTATCTTGGCGCATAGTATCTTGGCGTACATATACAGATGAGCTTGGGGAGAACAGTGCGATGGTATCTTGGCGCATAAACAGATGAGCTTGGGGTACTATAGTTTCCCTCTCATGTTGCAATGTGAAAACATAGGGGAATCAGAACCCTTGCTAAAAGATTTCTTTCCCCGGTTCTTCTGATTTATTTCCAGAATATACCAGATAGAGAGAGAGAGAGAATTTTGCAAGAAGATAACATAAATTTATCTTACTTATAAAACTAGGTGTTATTTTTATATAGGTTATATTATACAAAAAATTGAGATGAATACATGAAGCTACTTCTCACTGCTGAGAAACCACACACCTGTCAACGAGGGATGGACTCTTCCACTTCGTATGAGACTATTCCAATTTGTATGAGAGAGACAAAATATATAAAAAGTTTCGAGGTCCCTTTTCAGATTCCTTTTGTTAGGCTTCCATGATCCAATGTGAGTACAAGCGCCGTAGATGGATAATCGGAAGGAAAAGATTCATGGCTGAGACTGCCCTGCTAGCTGCATCAGATCTTCAAATACTGTGAGCCTGTCCACACTCACAAACTGGTCAGCGCATGAATCCTACAGCAGTCAATCCTTAAGAAAAGTGTTTGAACCAAAATCGCGTGAGAATGTTGGTCTTACCGCCTTAGCAATGGTCGAGGATTGTATGGGAAAAGTTGCCTCTGCAGAAGGCGTTCTATTGATGATTTTAGCTGAGCAAGACAAGCCCCTGCCCTATGCACCGACATTGAGCTGGGGTCTTTCATGGAGGGGACCCCCAAATGGGACTGGTAATAGCCATCAGCCAACTGAGGAACCGTACTCAGAAACAAAGGCCATGTCTCCTCAATGAGACGAAGGCATCTACAATGCCACCACATGCCATTAGCTGCGACCGTCTGCAGCATGAATACAAGTGCTGCAAAAGGAAGGAACTTACCGCATCAGGTACTGTAGACACAGAGGGCCTGTTTGTTTCGATATCAGAAAGTCAACAATGACGGAGTGATCGTATTGCATCTGAAACCAGCATGAGTTCAGTCAAAGTAAGTGAAGTGCTTCCATGTCGATAACTTGTACAGAGAGGTGCAAAGCATCACTGAGATGGTACCAAAGCAAGGAAGGCATGGCATAGACGAAGAGGTGCTATGGCTGTGACTGGGTCAGCTGGTGAAGCAGAAGTCGCACTTGGGGATGTTCTGCAATTAAAACGACCAACACACACTCAGAGTTGCAACTTCTCTCTGGTACACAACACAACAATGGATGATGCACCCTTGAAACTTACAGTTTCTTTTGTGTCAGCACAGGCGCAAGGTTTGAAAGCTGAAGCAGCATATCAAGCAGTAGATCATCCTGAAAGCCTTGAGACAGAATAGGGTGAGTGAGAGAGAGTCTTGTCCCTCCGCAAACCGAGCCACCTGAAAAGGAATGTTATACCTCATCCAAGAACAGCTGCACAAGCGATACTGTGACTCGGTTCACAGCTGAAGCCATGTCATGGGAATCCACTGCACAGGTGTCTATGATTTCTTGCAGCTTGGCTTGAAGCCAGAATACCAGATGCTCCTCAACTTGATTGACAGAAGTTTGCTTGTGTTGATGAAGCAATCCTTCCTTGGATGTTTCAGAGAGAGGTATTTCCACATTACCTTTCAATGAGGTGAGTATCTTGAAGTAGAGGAGCAAGACCCGTCTTTGCAAGTGTCGGAAGGAGTGGGTCTGACTAGGTAACCTTGAGTAGAACGGCGATGAGACACAGGATTGGGTATCTAAAGGATCATTCTGTAAGAGGGAGGCATGGAATAGATCTTCCGCATTTGAGCGGAGAGCATCCATACATGTCACAGAAAATGATTGATCAATTGAGAACGCTCCAGAGAGTCTCATCAAGATAGTCTGCAAATGACTCAAGAAATGAGGTCAGCACGCGAGAGAATACAACAGCTCAGAAAGTCGAGGACAGAAGAAATCTTTAACGAATACCAGTAGCTTATATCGCAGTAGGTGGGAATGATGCTTGTGAGCGGGCAAAGCCAGATCCGAGAGGTCAGGAATCAGCAATTGTACATGCTTTAGGCAGGCATAATTTGTTGTCAGCGGTTGGCATTGCTGTGGATCCAAGCAACGCACACAAGAAGAAAGCAACTGCAACCAGGATGCTAGAAGCAGCTCCTTGACTTCAATTTGTCGTATGTCACTACAGTGGCCTCCTAAGCACTTTGAAAAAATAGCGACAAAGCTTTGACCACCAGGTGATCCTCCATTTGGACAAATACACCCTGTGAGAACACCTTCTCCCCCCATCACATGAACACACCCCACCTTTGCAATCTGAGAGAGGAAAACCCTAAGAAAACTATGAGCACATTCTTCCTCTTCCATTGCATTCTTCAAGATGCACCTTAAAAGTTCTAGTGCGCAGGTCACCGCAGGCCAGAAGACAAATGCATCCGTCTCTTCTGCAGCCGATCCAAGGGAGTCCGTCAATCGAGCCCTCTTCCTGCATCGACCATCGTGCAACTCATCTTCTGGGCAGTGGCAGGCATTAGGATATACATTGCCAGCGCTCCAGCACGCTGACCCTGACAACCAGGTCCTGGAAGCACGCCATAGACATTCTAATAAAGATGTCCAGGCGGATACCTGCAAAACGGACGAGGATACAAATACCAGAGGTGTCAATCCTTAGCAGTGTATGTCACATGTCACCAACTGCAGACCATGTTTCGCATTTTCTGGCAAGAGTTGTCTCAAGTACTCACAGAAACCTGTAGACAGTTTGCAAAAACTAGAAGAACTCTTTTTGCAGAATGACGGACATGTCTGTCGTCTGAAGTAAATAATAGAAGCTGCCAACAGCAGGGAGTCATTACAAATCTCAACTAGGCACAACGTCATCCAAACATCTGATTACTACGATGCTCACCAGGCTGCTGACACTAGATTCATAAATCGAGTATCTTGTACAATGCCAATTGGGACTCCCCAAAGAGTTACGAATTGCCTTGTCGGCCTACACCGCAGTTGTGCCGATTCACAGTCTGTAAACACTGCGGATTGTGGTGTATCTGATAAAACAAATACAAAGTTGAACTTGACACCCTAGCTGGCTATCATATCACCTTGGCAAGCAAACAGCAGACATGATCTAGGGTCCTCGATGCTTTCCCCTGCAAATACATCAAGGAAAACGTATGTCAATCTGTATTATCTGACGGAGAGCATCTACCTTAGGTCTGTTGCTGAAGATTTCGAACCAAACAATGAGAGACTGGTGACCTCACTCACAAGCGAAGTCGCTGATAGTGCCTCCAATGTAGCCAGTACCTGTATACAACACCGGTAAGCACAACAGATAAATGAAATGAAAGAGGTCGAGGGTCATCAGCTCCACCGCACCTCTGCAACGCTGTGATCGACGTACATGCTGAACAAGATTTTCACTCCGCACGAGTTGTGATGCGGACATAGAAGCCTAGCGATATCGCCGAAATTTCAACTTCAGTGATGAAGGGTGTAAGGGTTTTTGGTGGGCAATAGGGACCAAGGTGAAAATGCTGCGGTCTTCTGTACGCGCGGTGGGTCGGTGTGCACATGCTTGCAGATGGACAACGGCGTGGGGTCAGGAAGCGGATTGCGATGCATCTGCTTTCTTTGTGAGAATCTCACTGCTTCAGGATTTGGGTGTTGTTTTGAGAAAAGCGGGTTGAAGCAGCTGATGCCTGATTGCGTGTGGCACCAGAAAGCAGGATGCAGGGCTTTGACTGCCAGGGCGGCATCCAGTGAACAGGAGTCCAATGCTGCTGCAGTGAAACCGCTGGGTGGGAGAACGGAGAAAATTGTGGCCGCTGTGGTTTTGGAGAGACTTCCTGTTGTGCTGCCACAGCTCCCAAAGCCTGTTGCGGATTTTCAGAGCTATTCGTAAGTTGTGATGCAGAAACTTTCAGTCGGCCAATGAGTTGGCAGTTGTGGCATTCGTTTGCATGGCACTGTCTTAAAGTTTGATGGCCCTGCTCATTGTGGTGTTAAGATTCGCTTGGAGACAGCAGTATCGAAGAGCCTACCCTGAAGAATTCCTCAAGGCCTCCTCTAGCAAGTGAGTACAGTCCGGTTGTGGTCACATTGGTACTTCCTGCATACTCAAGCGTAACGAGAGTTCCTGCTTGGTGTGTCTGCTCAAGGCAGGGAAGATGATGGGGGAGAGATGCTATACGAGCCAGCTGCAACAGTCACCGAAGCTGACACAAAGGACAATCGGAGGTATAGGGTTAGCTCTGTCTTCTTCTCAGCACTTCCTGGCTGGGCAGTCATGCTGCTACCCTGCTACAGCTCTTTGGCTTGGATGCAGGTCGTTGATCAGGGCATTAGACCGTAGGCTGTACCTTATACTGCACGGCTTTCCGTTCGGGAGCTCCAGGGATAAGCCTGTTTGGCACTTCCCCGAAAAACAGTATGCAGACGAGGAGACCCTGCGCCTGGTATGGGCAGCATTCCAGGCATTTACTGACCCTTCGCTGTGGCATACAGGATCTCTTGCATATTGAAGGTGCTGTTTGCAGTGTGCAGAATCTGCTGTGACATCCTTTGTAGAGGATCCAGACAACGACCTGTACTTTGTGGGCAATGCCCCAGTGGGCCATATCGAACAGCATTGTCTCCAGCCTGGTGCCCCAATGCCAGTCTTCAAGGTGGGGATTGCAAGGATTTTCGTGCTCGAGTTTGAACGTCAGTAGCAGTGGCCATTATTGTTACAATTCAGAGTCTTTTGGGCTGGCTTGACATTCAGTTGCTTTGCACAGAGGTTCTTCTTCAAATCCCAGCTCATTGGCAACAAAGTGAACCTGACTGTAGGCAAACACAAAGATTTTGCCTGGGTTTCGAAGGAAGAACTCATTGAGTATTTAGAGGAACCTCTGGACAAGGACTTGATGAAGAAACTTTTACTTGATTGACACCACAACGAGATGCGCATTGCAATAGCTGACGGTCGACTTCGCGTCAATGGTGATCGGAAAGCCACTTTGCCAGACGGTTCTGCTGACAGAACTGCTGTGGGTATGGAGGTATTTGTAAGTCAAGGTTGCACGAGCTGTTGCGAGTTAACTGCATTTGGAGGCTACATACGATGCATCTGTAAGCTCTGGAAACACAGCTTTGTGGACATGTCTCACAAGGAAGCTGCTTTTCATGTGCTGCAGGCACATTCAGAGTGCCAACCTGTTATCCCTTTACCAATTGCTCCCGGACCCCGGTTGCTCCTGCACGAAGTCCGCAGGCAAAAGAGGAGTGTCTAAAAATATCTGCATAGTGATACAATGAACTTTATCAATGCTCCATGTCCAGGAGGTCTGCATCGTCTGTGTAGCTTGCACAACTGTTTCCAAGTTCTACGTATGTTGCAAGTATTGACTTTGTCACGCTGTCATCTGCTATGTGGAGAGAGTCCTTTAAATGAAGAGGTATAATTCCGTGGGCATCGTCTTCCTTCCACCTTCTTTGAGTATGTATGTTTAGCTCTGCGGCAATCATGCATGCACTCTGTGTAAAATCTTATCTCACTCCACAGCTCAGCATCGTCATGTTCAGAGTACTGGTATGTGTCTACTTGTATTGTAATATCTTCAACTCTCCTGCTCCTGGAGCCAACTGCCTATAAGAATTTGCCGGCATGAGCATCAGATCAGGCCTCTCTCCTGTCCCTTCTCTCGGAGAGTATGCCTCGCTCAGAAACTGGTAGCATTCCCTTCTCTGCAGAGATGGGTCAGCTGAGGAAGTGCTTGACCATCTCAGCGTCGGTTCTTTTACTTGTGTTGGTTGCAGTCTCTGCAACGGATGCCACTACGGACAATGTCATTACCCAGTGGAACGCTCTGGCCCAGGAGGTGTCTGCTTCCCCCTGACATAGGAGATAAACGTTCCTGCCGCAGGATCCACATGAAGCTATGGTACTGAACTGGATTTGGTGCTGCTGTGTGAAGGTCTCCCGCCGGCTTGGCATCCCCAACCAAATTTCAGCTAGAAATTACGCTCTGGTGCACCTCTCCCAGTACAAAGCTCTGCAATTGGCTTTCAAGAAGGGTGTGAAACACCCGGAGGCTGCTGCAGCCTTCGCTGCCCACTTCATCCTCACTCAGTAAGCCTGCACACTGAGGAACACAAGCCTGCCCTTGCAATTCCTACTGTTGCAGAATTGCAGCCGACGTGCTCTGAACTGTTTGCTTCATCTCACGTTGCAGAGTGAGCCCCACACTGCAGTCATCACGACTGGACGGTTTCCTGGCCAAGCAGATCCTTCCTCTGCAGCTCTCCAAGAAGGAGGATGCTGAGCTCCGAAAGATTGCCCTATCCTTCGCCGTCCCTCTCATCAGAGAAAGGTAACCGCCAACTCGTCTTTCTCATCTTGCTGCAGTCACGGTGTGTGCAATCTGCTCATCAGCTGTCTCCATTTCCAGGGCTTTTGATGGAAGCCAGATTTGGGCGGAATTCCAGCCTGCTCCTCCAGGGAGCCCGGCAGGAGAGTACCAGTTCACTCCCAACCAGACCTTCGCTCTGTACCCGCAGCTGGCAAAGACCAAGCCCTTCGTGATCAAGTCTCCCAAGCTCTACGACCACAACGGTGGCCCACCCAAGGTCCCCAGCGCTGCCTACAATGAGCAGTACGACATCACAGTGCAAGTGGGAGACGCAAGCTCGCCGTCTCAAACTCTGGCTGAGAAGGAGACGGCACGATTCTGGGAAGACGGTGCCAGTGAGAAATCAGACCGGGCCACTTGCTTTCTTGCTTGCTTGCTTCCATTTCTCTGCTTCCGGCAAGCTAACGATCATGTCCCGACATGCCTGCAGATACCTCGGCAGTTTCAGGGCAACTGTTCAACATCACCCTTGCAGCAGTTGGGTCTGAGCTCTCGCTGAAGGAGACAGCCAAGCTCTTTGCAGCATATGCTGTAGCCAGCTACGATGCCTCCATAGCCACCTGGTATCAGAAGTACAAGTACCTCTTCTGGAGGCCCATCACTGCTGTCAGGTAACAGGGCTGCAACCAACCGTGTGCATGCCGTGCATTTTGGACACTCCAGGGACAGGGAGCATCTGAACGTCAGGGTCTGTTTGAATTCTCGTCCCGTCCAACAGGCAAGGAGACTCGGTACACAAGCCCAGACCCAGCTTCACCACGGTCTTGAGCACTCCTCCTCACCCGGAGTACCCAAGTGGGCACAGCTCTGTTGCGGGAAGCTACGTCTCGGTGGTGTCCAAGTTCCTAGGCAAACAACCCAGCAGCAAAACCGATGCTCCCTTCCTTGTTGCCACTGAGTCCTACTTTCTGCCTCCCCGCACATTCGAAACCATCGATGGGCCGGCCAAGGACATTCTGATCAGCAGGTGGACATCCTCTCGCTGTTCAAGTTCTAGCTCCTGATTGCAGCCCGCCTGGCTGGTGCCTGACAAACTGCGTTGTATGTTCAGAGTTTATGCAGGGGTTCATTTTCACAAGTCCAGCGATGATGGTTACAAGATCGGACTGGAGGTTTGTTTGTCGTATAAATCCATCCATCTCCGTCTCTCGTCATACCAATTGATTGTAGTGGTTTTGACATGCTGTGGTTCTGGCAGGTTGGCCAATATGTGTGGAAACACTTCGAGAAAGTCTTTGGTGACCTTGACTGAAGCCCAACTCTGTCAG
Source organism: Anthoceros angustus (assembly GCA_010909165.1). Lineage (NCBI taxonomy): Eukaryota > Viridiplantae > Streptophyta > Anthocerotopsida > Anthocerotales > Anthocerotaceae > Anthoceros > Anthoceros angustus. Next base: position 1,090,075 of record VJWM01000011.1, read on the forward strand.
CTTTATCCCCCAAACTCAAAAGAAGCATCGAGGATTTGTAGCACTATGAGAACTGGATGCGTGACAAGCTTCCCCAGTGTGAGGCACCATCCACTTCCGTTACAACGTGGAGGGCTGAGTCTCACCGCCGCATTTTGTGGATTGATTGACTTTAATTTTTAAATTTTATATGTAATAGGTAGCCTAATTCAACCTTCACTTAAATCGTACGACTTATAGCGTTATGTATATACATACACGGCAGGCCAACGTGGCGAACAAGGATCTTGTATTCAATGAATTGGTCCTAAGGCCCTTAAAATTAGCTAATTAGTTAATTTGATGTAAGAGCGAGGTACAATTCAATTCATATTATAATTATTAATATCTTGATGTTGATATTTTATTATTTTTACTAATATAATTCAAACATATAAAATTTAAAATTTATGTGTTCAATGATGATGATAATCGGGTTTTAAAAGCATCAATAATTTTTTTCCATTATGACGGTGCCCTAACATGCCTTCTGATGATCACGATGGTACCCTAACCTGACCACATCTATGGTTGGTATTATGCTAGGCTAAAATGCGTTGCACTATCTCACTCTATTTGTATTCTGTACTATTCCATTCCAATAACACTCTCCAAAGCATATAAGATCAATGCAATATATTATTCTCACTCTTATAGCATTTCACGAAGCGGGAACGACCGATGTGCCATACTAGTTTTATTCTTCATATGCTAATATTTTGCCATACTAGTTTTATTCTTCATCTGCTAATATTTTGCCAAACGAATAGCGCCTATGCGGTACTATCCCCACTCTATTGGCAAAATTTCTGACTATCAATGTCGGGTTCTGTATTGGCATTGTGCCTGACTATCAATGTCAGATTCTCTATTAGCATTGGGCGAGACTGCCAATGCCAAATTATCCATTGTCATTGTGTATGTGCCAAATTGCTCGTATCGAGTTTTCTCCTGGCATTGTGCCAAATTATCCATGCTGAGTTCTCGAGGGCCGGAAAACCATTGACAGAGTGCAAGACTGCCCTGCCGAGTTCTTCAACCGGATCTTCTCTTCCTAATCCCACTAGGACCTTTCAAAGTCAACATGCACGCTAGTGATATATACAGAACAGGACAAAAACCAGAACCAATTGAGCTTTTATGTCCAAAAATAAAAGCTTGAGCTTTCATGTTTTTGAATAAGTTACTGAACTTAAAAACTATTATGACACAATGCTTTCTTAATTTTTTTAAGAATCCAAAAAATGTATACTTCAAACTTGGTATTGGCGATTGGTATTGGCGATTATTTGCCGCACTCAGTGTTGCTAAATATTCGCCAACACTAAGTTTGGTTTCGTGCTTCACCCTTTTAAAATGTGGCTTCTTTTAATTTCATGCTTTTTTTTCCTCAGCACGGATCTCCTCCTTCTAGACCTCTTAAACTCAGTGTATCTACGCCTCGCAAGCTTTAAAAATTAGGCGAACTTCTCCATCGTCATGTGGGAAACAGAGTAAGGTCCTATCGAAGACGTCGAATGAGTTATTTTCACTTGATTCTTAAATGTTTCAAGTGCACCCGCACTGTAAAGTGAAAAATGGCAAACACAATATTTTATTTTCATCCCACCTGGATCTTTCCAACTCAGCACACACGCTCGCACTTTACAATGAACAATGCAAAAAATTAGTCGCTTTATTTGAGGTACTTATCTTTTTTTTTCTGATCCTAATTTGAGTACTTCCAAGACCATGGATAAAATCCTTTTCATCCTTGTCCGCATGAAGGAACGTAAATTTGTTTCCATCGAGTAAATTTGCCAAAAAAATCTATTTTCACCGTCATTAATCAATCTTCCCTTCAATTGGATAGATCCTAGGCCTATCTTACGAGATAGAGAGCATCTTCGAAACATGTATGAGTTTCTGCAAACAAAGTTACTTTGAGACTTGAATCCTCCGTATTATCTCGGTCGAAGAAGATGAGATTGTACTTGCATGATTTTGCTGAGAATTCCGGTTATACTTTTATGTTGAAAATGTAATTCCAACAATGAAGAACATACCGAACAAAATTAAGACGTTAGAATTCAGCTGTAATGTGCAAAGTACTTAGAATAGCTCCTACAAGAAAAGTTAGTTTGTAGACACATACTTATTAATTAAATATGATTTATGAATATTTACTAATAAATAAATATAAAAATTTTAATAGTCATAATGAATTATAAATAAAAGAAGAAGAAGTCTATTATGATCCTCCTTTCCAGGAGTGACATCCATACACGAGTTCATTAGAACTCCACAGTTAAGCGATAAGTGCTTGGATGGGGTGTTGCCCATCTTCCACGTTCATAGCCCTATGGGGCCACTTATTATAAACCTCATGCCTCTGTCTCGCAGTGGTTGTTAATTCCTACGAGGTTACTCCATATCAAATTCTAAAGTGGGACTACAATGTATACTTTGAAATTCTATAAAGTCTCCAAATTTACTAAAAAAGAAGTCTATTATAATCTACTTAGAAGGAATTTTCTCTCAAGAACTTGGTGCTTAACAACTTGTACCATGATGTGCCTAAGCTACTTGCACCAAGGGCATCCTCTCCCTCTAGGCACCTCATCTAAGTACCGATCTAAGCTCATAAGCTTAATAATAACGTTCCTATGAATGTGTATCTATTTGGCCTAAAGTACATTTGGTACACATTTCTAATTATTTATTAATAATAATTATAAATAATAAAATAATAAATTTCCATCAAAAGTAACTCCTTGGAACACATCATCATCAAGAAGAGCTTGTGAGTTGTTGATGTAGCTTATTTCACTTGACTCACTCGACTTCATTTGTAGAGAGTCAACGTAGAATTCCTCGTTCCATTGGACTAGCGAGAAATGTAGGTCACCACATCCTTGTGGTAGCAAGTGCTTAAAGATCCCAACAAAGTATTGAGATCCCCTTCAAAGCTATTATCTCTGTGACCATCAGTCGAGAATAGGACCCTAAATAGATATAGGACCTTGAACAAGAATAAGACCTGAACGTACTAGCAGAAGGCCTAAACGAATTAGAGTAAAATAGAGGCTTCCAGATACTGGCTTATATCTCTCAAATAGATCAGCTGATTGATATGATTTTTGTTAAACATCTCTATGCTATTGCTAGAGGAAGCTTAACAGCATAAATTCGACGTCATAGCCCAAGAAATCGGCCCACTACTGCAAAGCATTGGCAAAACTAGCTTCCAACCAAATATGAAGGCAATTCATGAGCAGGTTGGTGTCCAGACCAGATTCGAGTAGCAAGAGGTTGGCATTTTAGCTGGCCGGCCGGATAGACTCGGAAAACCCTAACTATTACACGAACTCTAAGTGTGGCCGGTCGTACGTGTGCTTTCAACCACTTTCATGTGCATCAATGAGATAGGCTCAAGAGTTGTTCGCATTGCACAATCGGTTATCGCAGTAATAGTAGATGAAAAGATATCTTTATCTTAAAATGGAATTTTCTTCTAGATGTTATAGGTCCCGCAATATGGTCCGGTATATACGAAGATAAACTTGATATGCTGGTGTTCCCATGCAGCTACACCCGCCCCATTCAATTGTTGGAGGGAAGATCGCTTTCTACACTATCTCGGCCTCCCAAGCTGACCGCCCGAGTGTAGGAGTCTCGAGTGTGGCATCTTGGGCAGTGTGAGTGTGGAGGCTTTGAAATTTGGCCTCTTCGCCTTTACATTGTATGATTGGTCTTCATCATGATGAGTGCTGAAGGATTGCGGTTATTTCTCATCCATCAAATTGTTTGGGTTGACAAGAATTAGATTAAGGCAATGATGAATAATAAGAAGTTTGTTTAGCCTTCTTTGGACTACACCAAATTGTTGGCAATTGCACGTAAGTCCTTGCCTGCATTTCTTCTCGCTTGAGTTTGAACTCCACTATGAATTTATTTATCTCATGCATATGCACTTGCCACTTTAGCGAAACTTGAACCAATTTACAACGGGGTTTTTAGACGGCGTAAAGATTGGGACATTTTCAAAAAGGGTTTTGTAAAACGGGCCTCCCTCCCTAGTAGTGGCATGCTCAATCTTTGCAAGTTCCACTTTGGACATTGTCTCTGCAAAAAAAGCCATTATCTCACCAAACTCCACTCCAAATTTATTTTCCATAAAACGATGTCTCTTCTGTTTACTATTTGCAACCCTTCGCGACGAAATCCCAGGTACATCGCAAGCCATAGTGACACTGGGCTTGATGTGCCACTGGAGTTGGTAGGGGTCTTTCCCAGAATAATTTTGCAACTTGTACCTGCACAAAGCGGGGCACCCTGTAGTTGCCTTACTCGCACGCAACACCTCCTAGGCCTGTTGCTATGGCTTCAAGATAAAGATGTTATTTACACTCGAGACCTGCAACTTTGAAAGCACAAAATTGCTGGACCTCAATGTAGACAATCTCTTCTCCATATTTGTGCTTCAAGTTACAGAACATACTTCTCCAACGTAATGGCTGCAACTCCAACGCCAAGCAAACTCCAATGTGATGCATTTGCAATGCGATGGTAACTCCAAGATGATGGCAGCTTCAACGTGATGGCAACTCTAGCACAAGGCAACTCTAATGCGAAGGCAACTCTAGCGTGAGACAACTCCAACGCGATGACAACTTTAACGCGAGGCAACTCCAACGCGATGGCAACTCCAATGTGATGGAAACTCTAGCATAAGGCAATTCTATAGCGATGGCAACCCTAACGTGAGACAACTCCAATGCGATGACAACTCCAACATGATGGCAATGTGCAGGGCCAAGTTCTACTTTTCAACTCGTTCCACATTTTCTTCCTCTCCCTTGGTTAGTACAATTTGCGATACAGAGTTGGATACCATAAAAAGAACACGGTATCACCGTTCTTACGGTGGTATGTACCATGCTTTCTTTTATTAGTCGTTTCCTCACAGTCGATGGTATGTACCATGCTTTCTTTTATCAGTCATTTCCTCACAGTCGGTGGTATATATCATGCTTTCTTTTATTAGTCTGTTTCCTCGTAGTGCGAGATACCGCAATATGACTCGCTGTGCAATGTGAACAGCCACAAGTTCAGCGGGCTGGTGACCAATCCATGCTTTTATAATTCTGTTGTTACTTGGTGTGAGTTACATGTTCAATGGGCTGGTGAACTTGCTTTCATAATTTTGTTGTTACTTGGTGTGACGTGAAAATTCATTCAGAATACATATGCGCACAACTTTGGATCAAAAGACTCAATTTAAGGGTTAAAACACTGGCCAAACACGACCAATCCAATTCTTTAAAACCTCAGTTGCTCCTCTCCACTTCGACCCCGGGTCCCCTTTGGTTGTCCCCTCCGGACATCGTTTTTTTTCACCTCAATAAAAAAACTATCCAATTCTTAAAAAATAAGAGTTTGCGGGAGTCTTTTTGAATCACCTCTCAATGGAGAATCCGCAAAATCCCACTTAAGAATATTTAATTAGGTCAGATGGTCTAATGCGATGAAAAACCAAAGAAACAGATGAAATGTTCCAAAAACGTCCGGTTATTACTAGTATCCGGATGGAGTTCCCCGTTGAAGCCCCTATTTTACTCTAACTTCCGCATACGGGGCCATTTAGAATCATTCTTTGGAACGTTAATGACGGCACGGAGACTTTAATTACGTCGAGGATCAGCAAGTAGAAACTAGGTGGCAAGTATAAATCATGAAATACTCATCTGTGACGTGTGACGGTGAAAACGTAAAGCTGCTTCCACCTACAGGGCCTGCTTTGGCGGAGTAGTCGAGGTAGCCGTAGCGGTGTTGATGATATGCTTCGTTATCTGCAAATACACAATACACATTTTGGACGTGTTTGCGTGGGCTTGGAAGATTGCCGCTGCTTCAGCGTGGCAGAATGGCACTCCTTCTGTCTGCAAAAATGCCGCAGCAGCCTCTCCGGCGGTAAAGATGTCCAAGCTGCATACAGAGCGGAAATTCTTCCCATCACTACCTCGTGTTGCCTTGAACATGGCAGGCTCCGCAGGTTTGGAATATTCAACTAGCTCTGCGTTGTGGCATTTGGATTTGGAGCAAATGGAAAGAGTGCAATCTGGTGTTGCTGCTGTCTTCCACAACCACTTACAATGTTCAAGAAATGGTGTTACAGGGGACAAGCTTGTGCATCCATGTTGCGGCTTACGCACGATACCGCTGTTTGAAGCACAAAGGTATGACACGTGCAAACCCTACCAATGGCATTCTATGTTGCATGCTGGAATGCTCAGCCCTAGCTAGCACACGGATTGCCGTGCACCGTGGTTCAGGAAGCTTCAGGACCTTGGAGCGTACGCTTGCACAGCTGTGTGTTAACTCTGTGTTGATAAAGTGTGTGTTAGCGAGTGAAAGCGTTGTCTCCCAAGAGAGGTTGAAGAAGCTGGAGAGATGGCGGCTGCGCAGCGTGTTGCAGGGGTGCCGGGCTCGGGAGGCGGGTGCGCTGCGGCCCCGGCCTCCCGCAGCCAGTGGAGGCAAGGCGAGCAGGAGGTGAGCTTCTGCCTCCTCAAACGGGCAGGGTCGGGATCGCCGTGGGCTCGCCGAGGCCGTGTGATTGCGGCGGCGCCGCCGGAAGGGGGGGCCGGGCCGGCTCAGGTGGTGCACCCGCTGGAGAAGGCGGCGCTGGCGGCGGCGGCGGCGCTGAGGGCGCATGAAAACGATCCAGAGGCGGAGGCGGAGAAGCACTGGCAGGCCCCGGAGGAGGTGATTGGGAGCGAGGCCAAGCTCCTGGTGCACACTTATGCCCGCGCCCCCGTGGTGCTGGTGAGCGGCAAGGGATGCAGTGTTTATGACGCGAATGGGAAGGAGTACCTGGACCTCGCGGCAGGCATCGCTGTGAACTCCCTTGGCCACAGCGACCCCGCCTGGGTGAAGGCTGTGGCGGATCAAGCCGCCCTGCTGGCGCACACCAGCAACCTCTACCACACCGTACCACAGGTTTTCTTCTCCCTCACCTTCCTCGCTCCTTCCTCCAATTGCATTGCATGTTTCTCCTGAGACCTTGCTTTTGTTTCCTCCTTCTGTTGCCCTGCAACTCATGAGACCTTGTTTTAGTTTCCTTCTCCCTTCCATTCGTTGTCCCTTCCTCCGGTGGCATTGCATCTCATGACACCTTGCTTTTGTTTCCTTCTCCCTCCCATTCGTTGTCCCTTCCTCCCATTGCATTGCATCTCATAAGACCTTCCTTTTGTTTTTTTTTCTCCCTCACCTTCCTTGCTCCTTCCTCCGATTGCATTGCATGCATCTCATGAGTGAGCCCTTGCTTGTCGCCTGGCATATGACAGGTGAAGCTGGCGAAGAGGCTGGTGGAAGCCTCCTTTGCCGACCGCGTCTTCTTCTCCAATTCCGGGACAGAAGCCAACGAAGCCGCCATCAAGTTCGCCAGGAAGTTCCAGCGCGTGAAGGCGCAGGAGCGGGAGGATACCCGCTGGCTCAAGTTGCCCTTCGGGCAGGCGAGCCCGGCCACGGGCTTCGTGGCGTATTCCGGAGGCTTCCACGGCCGGACGCTGGGGGCGCTGGCCCTGACCAGCAAGGCGCAGTATCGAGCCCCATTCGAGCCCATCATGCCGGGGGTGACCTTCATCGAGTTCGGGGACCTGGAGGCGACCCGGAAGGCGGTGCGGGGGGGCTCCATTGCGGGCGTGTTCGTGGAGCCGGTGCAGGGGGAGGGTGGCGTCCTCCCCGCCGTCGCCACCTTCCTCCGCGGGCTCCGGAAGCTGTGTGACGACGAGGGAGTGCTGCTGATCTTCGATGAGGTAAGCTCGCCATCTTCCTTCTTCTTTCTCCTTTTCTCTGTTCTGAACTGGCTTGATACCTGCAGGTGCAATGCGGGTTGGGGAGGACAGGCCGGCTGTGGGCGCACGAATCCTACGGCGTGCAGCCGGACATTATGACGCTGGCGAAGCCCCTGGCAGGTGGGCTGCCCATCGGCGCGGTTCTGATGACGGAGGCGGTGGCGGCAGCTATCCAGCCCGGGGACCACGGCAGCACCTTCGCGGGGGGGCCTCTGGTGTGCACTGCTGCGCTGGCGGTGATGGACAGGCTGCAGGAGCCGGGCTTCCTGGAGGCGGTGGCCAGCAAGGGCCACATGCTCAAGACCAGGCTCCAGGAGGTGGTCGGGGGCAACAGGCACGTGAAGGAGGTGCGGGGGACGGGGCTGCTGGTTGGGCTGCAGCTGGACGTGCCGGCGGGTCCTCTCGTGGATGCGGCGCGGGAGCAGGGCCTGCTAGTGATCACTGCGGGTAAGGGGGATGTGGTGCGGATGGCCCCGCCGCTCACCATTTCGGAGCTGGAGTTGGAGAAGGCGGTTTCCATTCTAGCCAAATGCTTGCCTTCCCTCGGTTGAGATTCCCTGTGGTGTGAAGTAGACTTTGTGTGTGTGCTGTGCGCAGCGAATTTTTGTTGCACTTGGTGCCTGCTCTGTACAGAGGCCGGTAGCTCGATTTGTCGAAAAACTCTTGTTGCCTTGCTTGCTGCCCGTGTTTGCTAAAGGTAGCTAGCAAGCTAGGACTCGACGCACGATGCATCTTTTTTGCCAAGCAATAAGTTGCCAAGCGCTAAGTCGTCCATGTATTCAAGAACATGCTTGAAGGCTTCAAGAACATGCTTGAAGTCGGGGCTGTTCAGTGAGCAAGGGGTCTGTAATCTGAAATGCTTAGTATGCAGAATATTTCTCGTGTTCCGGGTTGGAACATGGGATGCGGCACAAGGAAGGTCTTGATTGGCTACCGTGATCAGCTACCTACACGCACGCTGCACCTACATACAAGTGGCACTTAGAACACTTGGCATCCGCAAGTCGGACTTCTCTTACACTTGCCCTTTCCATCCTCGTCTTTAGTATAACTTACAGATCCTGACTTCGAATTTCTTCCTTGTTCTTGTATGTTGGGAATCTTAGTCATGGCGGCTCTCGCGATCCATGATAGATATCTATGTACTGTAGATAAGTGTGTGCATGTTACATACATACATGCATATTTATCTGCACTCTAGATCCAATGATGAACGAGGGTGGCTTGGTAGCATGATTTCAAGTACATATGTGCATGACGATATATGTATGTATATATTGGCTACGAGCTCGTTCCGGAAATGGTGATCGAGGTTCTTCCGGTGTGCGTAGTACGAGCATATGTACCAACTACATTAGTTGACTTAAATGGGGTAGTCACGCGCATAAGAACTCTCAAGTAGGTATTTGTGATTGGCACACCCAAAAAAAAGACATAGTTTAAAGTCAGAGAATAGGTCCTAGTCACAAGTAGGCATAGCTAACTTGGCGGTGGTAGGAAGGGATTAGAAATTTGGACATTAGGAAATTCGAAAAAATTTTAAATTAGAAATTGAAGAGCCCGAAAACTTTGGCCATGGGCCTACACAGTACACAAACGAAAGCTATTAAATGACATTACCATGTGAAACATGAAAAGGGTCACAATAGGCTAACATAACATCTCAAATAATGGGCATTTATAGGAGATGTTGAAAACCATCCCACAAGCTTTGGCGTTTTACTGGAAATACCACATAAATGACGTTGATCCTATTGAGTTTCTTGCAAACCGCATTTGAAATTATGATGGGATTCATACTTTCGTAAATATAAATTTGTCTATAATTTGGCAAGGATCTGAGATTTTGAAGTAATACATCTTGTCGAAAAAAACTATATCCTAACACATATCTATTGATATTCCATACTAAGATGCGTGTTCGAAAGCCCAAGGAAAGAGTTTCCTTGGCCTTCGATATGAGAAACCGCCCTCAAGGAAAGAGTTTCCTTGGCCTTTGATATGAGAAACCGCCCTCGAGGAAAGAGTTTGCTTGGTCTTCGATATGAAAAACCCTTCGAGGAAAGAATTTCCTTGGCCTTCGATATGAGAAACTCCGCTCAAGAAACGAGTTTCCTTGGTCTTCGATATGAGAAACCCCCCTTAGTGGCTATATATACTGGTAGTCACTTCTCTTAAACCTTCAGATTAATTATCTTGTATTGTATTTGAGGTTTAACTCATAATAAGTTCATCTCAGTTCTTCATCAAGGATTTGGAGAAAAATATACATTTTAATGTTCTCACCAAATAACATCCAAAAGCTTATGGATGATATTTCAAAAATGGAGATTGAGGCACAACATACATTACATCTTGAAGTTCAACGACTACTGGACCTTGCTCTAAAGAAACAAAAATCGAATGACCTTGAAGAGGCTAATTCCTTACTACTTCAAGTATTACAACTCCAACCCAGCTCAGAAGATGTTGTGCACTTGTCTGCAATTTTGAATGTAGAGATTGCGGTACAAAGAACCACAAATACCAATATGGAAAGATGGTGCAATATCCTTGGCATCAAACTGGACGCGGATGAGAGCGCAGTCAACAAACGGTATAGGAAATTGGCTCTTCAATTACACCCGGACAAAAATAAATATGACGGGGCAGAAAATGCTTTCAAACTAATTTTGGAGGCAAAAAATGGCGTTCTTGCCAAGAATCCTAAGGATTTCATTGCGAAGAGTTTGTTTAAAGAATATGAGGTTAAAGTTAGTAGGAGTCATCATGTTAATCGTAAAAGTAAAAAAACTAGACGAGAGGCAGAGGTGTGTTCTTATCCACTGCATGGTCGAAATGGTCGTTGTCGTAAATGTAAGATGAATATGAATTCTAAATCTATAAAGTAATATTTTTTTGTAACTACTTGAAAACATGAAATATTGTATGCGTTCTTTGTTGAACTAACCATTGTATTGACCAACGTTATCATATTCTTACTAGGTATTTTTTATAGGATCTTTATCTCCCTTAGCTTAATTGTGCATTCAATTTGGGAACTAACATCCAAGATCTTTACAGTGGTCTTGATCTTTAGACCGAGGATGAGGTTAAGGTTTGTAGGAGTTGTCCTCTTAGTTGTAAAAGTTCGAAAACTAGGCAAAAGGGAGGGAGGTGTTCTTATCCACTACATGGTCGAAATGGTTGTAGGAGTTGTGTCGGTTGTAAAATTCAAAAACTAGGCCAAAACGAGGGAGGTGTTCTTATCCACTACATAGTCGAAATGGTCCATTGCTGTAAATGTAATTGAATAATGATTTAAAATTACACTGTAAGTTTTTTTTAACCACAAAAATCCTATAACATATAAACCTCGGCCAATGATGAAAGTAATGAGATCGAGCTCACAATGATGGGGCTCGGTATTGCTCCACCACGACCACAACCTTGTTGGGATGGGTCACCACGACACATGCCATTTGCGACATTAGCATCGTCCACCGAAGCAAGACGCTGGTTCAGAGACCCTCACCCTGCGTGGCATCAGTTGGTCATCAGCTCCGAGGCTTGCTTCCTGAATCTGGGAATGAAGCTCCCTCCCCTGCTGAAGCTGAAGCTGAAGCTGATCCAGCACGGGCACAGGGTTGAAAGGGGGATAGGAATAGCATGCAACCGCATTGCTGTCGGGCAGATTGCCAAACCCCTTGGCGAGCATCCTGCATGCTCCGCAGGGGGCATCAAAATGGTACATCAAGAACAGTATGGCTAGTTGATTCTGAATTATGAAGTCTACAAAATTCCAGAACTTGCTTAATCTGGACCTTTGGCAAGACTGGTGCACCTCACAGTCTGGCCATAGGCATGCTTACGGCTGCCCCGGGCGCAGCCAGGTGCCGGAATTCCGACAAGCGGGGGAATCGACTGACGAGTGTGGAGGGAGGCGGCAAGGTTTGCTCCGGTCACCGCCAAGGAGCTTCGATTGCCGAAGAGTGCCGACGAGCCAAAATCGAAGAAGTGTGTTTGTGGTGACACAAGGATGGCCTCCTACAGCCTTGAGGGAGGAGAATGTCTGGCTCAAGTAAGCAAGAATCGGAACTCGCGTTGGGTTGCGTTGCGGACGGGCTTGACGTTTGCTTGTCCGGATGTGGGATTCAGTTGTCAGTCATGTCGTCTGCACCTCCGTTTGGTTGTTTGGTGAAACTGGAGTGAGACGGGGAACCTAGACCTTCTCGCACTCTGACTCAAGCGGCTGTTCATATGCTTGCAAGGATGTGAAGAGCGATAAGGAATCGGGAGCCCAAGCCTATGATCCCTCGAACCTACACTCTGGCTCAGCTGAATTCCTGAATACAAGCTCCGCGAATGCGATGCTTCTATACCATGTTTGCTCGGAGCGTTGCGTGTCATTGGCACTCAGGCCAAAGACAAACCTGTATGATAACAGGTATCCTTGGAAGCGCTGCCGCTCGGCTGAGTTCAAGGTGCCACCTGGTGGCCTACCAGGACGGTTCCAGGGGAAGAAGAGAGGGAGAAGGACCTTCCAGCGAGGGGAAACTCTTGTGGGGACAGTCTGTTCCGGACCAGACACTCTGGTGGCATAGTAGGTCCCATGCCCCAGACTTTCGGCAAAGGGAAATGACCTTGTCGAATGCACGTGGACCTCGCAGGACTGCAGGATACCAAACGGGCGTGACGGCTGAAACCGTGGACAGACTGTGTCGGGAGGGTGAGCTTAGTGAGGCCGTGAGCGCCCTAGGGGTCCTGGTACACGCCAATTTTCCTGTTGCCAGGTCCCTCTTCTATACTGTGCTCAAAATCTGCGGTGTTAAGAAGCATCTAGCTTTGGGTCGCCGTGTTCATGCTCTCACGCTGAGAGCGGGGTATGAGTCGGACAAGTTCCTGAGCAACCACATCCTCCGAATGTATGCTTCTCATACACGGTTGCAGGAAGCGATGGATGTGTTCACCATGGTTGTCCAACCAGATGCCTTTATGTGGTCTTCTATAATCTCTGCGCATGTGCAACAGGGACAAGTCAAGGAGGCAATACAACTGTATCATGACATGCGCAGGTCAAGTGTGAAGCCAGATGGGCATGTGTTCGTAGCAGCTCTACAGGCTTGTGCGAGGGGTGCGGACTTGGCATCGGGGCAGCAGGTGCATGCTGATGTGTTGGCGTGTGGCGTTGAGCCTCATTTGTTTGTGTATAATTGCTTGGTAGACATGTATGCAAAGTGTGGCAGCTTGGCAGACGCTCAGGGGTTGTTTGACATACTTCCCTGCAAAGATGTGGTGACGTGGAATGCGATGATGGGAGGATATTTCCAGCAAGGCAAGAATCAGGAAGCCCTTCGTCTGTACTGTTCTATGCGAGAAGAAGGTGTTACATCACCTGATTCTGTGACATTTAGTTGCGTCCTGCAGGCATGTGCAGGTATTGGTATCCCTGCTTTGGCAAAGGGGAAGCTGCTTCATGCCCAGATTGAAGAAGAAGGCCTTCAGCATGATGTGGTTGTAGGGAACAATTTGATAAACATGTATGTGAAGTGTGGCAGCCTTGAAGAGGCCCAGAGTGCATTTGACGGTCTTCTATTGAAGGATGTGGTGACGTGGACTGCTTTGATAGCAGGATACTCCCAGCAAGGCATGGGTCAGGAAGCTCTTCGTCTTTTCAGTGCAATGGAACAAGAGGGCGTAGCTGCACCCAATTCTGTGACATTTGTGTGCCTCCTGCAGGCATGTGCAAGTGTTGGTGCCAAGGCCATGGAGAGGGGTAAGCAGCTTCATGCACAGATTGAAGACAAAGGCCTCCAATCGGATGTAACTATAGGCAATAGTCTGATAAATATGTATGTGAAGTGCGGCAGCCTGGAAAATGCTCAGAGCGTGTTTGATGGACTTTGTGACAAAGATGTGGTGACTTGGAGTGCTTTGATAGCAGGATATTGTCAGCATGGCAGGGTTCAGGAAGCTCTTCGTCTCTACAGTGCCATGCGAGAGGAAGGCATCGCTCTGCCCAATTCTGTAACATTTGTGTGCCTTATACAGGCATGTGCAAGTGTGGGTATAGCGGCTTTGGAGAAGGGCATGCAGCTCCATGCTCAAATTGAACAACAAGGCCTTCAATCTGATGTGGTTGTTGCCAGTAGTTTGATCAACATGTATACAAAGTGCGGCAGCCTACAACTGGCTCAGAGCGTATTTGATAGACTTCCGCAAAAGGATGTGATGGCATGGACAGCTCTGATAGCAGGATACACGCAGCAGGGCATGGGTCAGAAAGCCCTTCGTCTTTACATTTCCATGCAGCAAGAAGGCATGGCTCAACTAAATACTGTCACATTTGTCTGCCTCTTGCAGGCATGTGTAAGTGTGGGGGTCACAGCTCTGGACACTGGGAAACAGCTACATGCTCAGATTATACAACAAGGTCTTCAAGCTGATGTGGTTGTGGGCAACAGCTTGATAAACATGTATTCAAAGTGTGGCAGCCTACATCATGCGCAGAACGTGTTTGACAACCTTTCCCAGAAAGATGTGGTTACGTGGACTGCTCTCATAGCAGGTTATTCCCAGCAGGGCATGGGTTATGAAGCCCTTCAGCTGTACAGCTCCATGCAAAAAGAAGGCGTCGTGCCACCGGATGCTGTGACATTTGTGTGCCTCTTGCAGGCGTGTGGAAGTATGGGTACCCTGGCTTTGGAGAAGGGGAAGCAGCTCCATGCACAGATCAAAGAGCTTGGGCATCAGTTCAATTGTTTTGTAGCCAACAGTTTGGTCAACATGTATGCGAATTGTGGCAGCCTAGAGGAAGCCCAAAGCGTATTTGATTTACTTGGTCAGAAAGATGTAGTGACCTGGACCACTCTGATAGCCAGATATTCCCAGCAGGGCAGGGATCTGGAAGCCCTTCAGCTTTACAATGCAATGCAACAGGAAGGCATGGATGCGCCAAATGCTGTGACATTTGAGTGCCTCTTGAAGGCATGTGTAAATGTTGGGACGCCAGCTTTGGAGAAGGGAAAGGAGCTTCATGCACAAATTCAAGAACAAGGCCTTGGAGCTGATTTGACTTTAGGCAATCATCTGATAAAAATGTATGCTAAGTGTGGCAGGCTAGAGGATGCCCAGGGTGTGTTTGACGCACTTCCTGCAAAAGACTTGGTGACGTGGACTGCTCTGATTGCAGGTTATTCACAGCAGGGCATGGGTGAGGAAGCCCTTCGTCTCCATAGTGCTATGCGAGACGATGGCTTTCCTCCAGCCAGTGCGCTAACAATGGTGTGCATCCTGCAGGCATGTGCAATTGTGGGTATCACTGCTTTGGAAACTGGAAAGCAACTTCATGCTGAGATTGCTGCCCAAGGCCTTGCATCTGATTTACTCGTGGCCAACAGCTTGATAAACATGTATGCAAAGTGTGGAAGCATACAGCACGCTCAGAGCCTGTTCAACACGCTTCCTCACAAAGATGTGGTGACATGGACCACTCTGATAGCAGGATATTCCCAGCAGGGCATGGTTCAGCAAGCCTTTCAGGTGTACAATGCTATGCGACAAGAAGGCATCACTGCACCCGATTCTGTGACATTTGTGTGCCTCCTGCAAGCATGTGGAGATGTGGCAGCTTTGCATGCAGGAAGGCAGATTCATGCAGAAATTGATGACCAAGGGCTTCAAGCTGATGTCGTTGTAGCCATTAGTTTGATAGACATGTATTCAAAGTCTGGAAGTATGGTTGAGGCACAGAAGGTCTTTGATGGATTGCCTGAAAGAGGCGTAGTGGCCTGGAATGCACTGATTGCAGGATACAGCCGCCAAGGGGACAGCAAGTTGGTGTTTGCCTTGGCTAGCAGAATGGCAGAAGATGGTATACGTCCAGACGGCATTACTTTCCTAAGCCTGCTGACAGTTTGCAGTCATGCAGGTTTAGTGAACAAGGGGCGAGAATACTTCGAGGCTATGAGCAGATACCATGGCATCATTCCCACCGCGGAGCACTACTCATGCATAGTAGATCTCCTAGGTCGTTCAGGCCAACTTGATGAGGCACTAGCAGTTGTTAGGACTATGCCTGAACAGCCTCATATTGCGGTCTGGCGCACTCTACTGGGTGCTTGTCAAAAGTGGAGCACCGTAGAGATTGCGCGTTATGCTTTTAGTGAAGCAGTGAAGCTGCACCCACAAGATGCTGCAGCGTATGTATTGATGTCTAACATATATACAGGTGCCCAGATGCAGGAGGAGGCAGAGGAAATGCAGGCAACGAGACAGGAAATCGGGGCATGGAAGCAACCTGGACAGAGCTGGTGGACTGACCCGGACGGTCTGGTGCACAGCTTTGTGGTTGCAGATAAACAGCATCCTGCTAGTGAAGTGTTCTCTGCTATGCCGCACTGTATCAGCTTGCTGTCATCGGGGATAAACAGGTAATGTCAAACCCATTTGAACTCAAGGCCTAGGGTAATGCCACCAGCATGAATTCCTGACCCTGCTGAAGGAAATATGTAGATCTTCATCGATTGCCCACTTGATCTACTCTTAATGTAGTTAGCAGATACTAGAGTACACCGCCCAGTTCCAGACAAGATATGCAAGGTACGCTGGAAAATCTCGTGGAGAGTGCCATGAGGAGCGGCATCTGAAAGCGATCTTAGCCTAACCAAGATTGAGCCAAGGTCGTCATTACACGCGCCTGACTGCTTCGCTGCTCGATGAGCCCGAAACCGGCCGTCTCCTTTCTCAATGGATCACAAACAGACAGTTATAACTGACCCTTCATAACGGACCCGAGGAAGGCCGGGTGATGGGGTAAACGAGTTTTCGGGTGCTTGGCTTGGCCGGTGTTCACATTGCGGATTGAAAAATGCAGGTAAGTAGGCAAGCCCTAAACCTTGTAACAAACACAACAAACTTGTAGCAAAAACAGACATGCACATACATTCCACATGCATTTGGCAAATGTAAGAGAACTTAGGAGGAAGGTAAGTAGGCACGCTCTAAACGTTGTAACGAACACAGCAAACTTGAAGCTAAAACAGATACGCAGCACTTGGCAAATGAAGTAGAAATAGCTCACCCGAGCAGTTATTCTCATCCCCCAACAGTTCCTCACCCCTCCCCGATTCCTATGTTGCGTGTCACCAGAGTAGTAAAACGTAATCCCGATTCCCATGTTGCGTGTAACCAGAGTAGTGAAAAAGGTAAAAATCCGATTCCCATGTTGCGTGTAACCAGAGTAGTAAAAAAGGTAAAATCCCGATTCCTATGTTGCGTGTAACCAAAGTAGTAAAAAAGGTAAAATCCCGATTCCTATGTTGCGTGTAACCAAAGTAGTTAAAAAAGTATTATCCCGATTCCTATGTCGCGTGTAACCAGAGTATTAAAAAAGATAAACGGGCCCGGTGAACCCTCCACGTGGTCGGCAGGATTCGAACCTGCGCGGGCGAACCCACATGATTTCTAGTCATGCCCGATAACCACTCCGGCACGACCACTTTGATGCACAGACTCAAAGATTAAAACATTAAGTCATGTAAATTCGACACTCGGTCTCCCTGCGCAAACAAACATGGAGTATGAAGAGTGCCCAGCTTGGAAGATGATGAAAACATGCTCGACGGGTGGTTACAAACCGGTGGTCACTCGTGGGCTGCCCAGGGCATGATGCAAGACCTGTTATTCATTTAAGTACACTAAGAACGGATTTTCGTCATGGAACTTGGTACTTAACAACTTTTGTACCATGGTGTGCCTAAGGTACTTGCACCATGGGCATGCACTCCCTTTAAGCACTCCATCTAAGTATCGATCTAAGCACAAGATGCTTAATCACGAAGATCTTATAAATGTATGTACACGCAAGATGCTTAATTACGACATTCTTATAAATGTATGTCCATTTGACCTAAGCCATTTGGACACTTGTGTGACAGCCGAATGGTTCTCCGGTCTCCCCCATTTCGTGTGACACTCGTGTGCCCCTTCATTGCTTTTGCGAGTCTATGCCTTATTCATGCCATAAATTTGGAAAATCAGTTTTACCTACACAAAACGAAACAAGTTTTACCTACATATTTGGAGAAGCTAACTTATATATTTGGAGAAGCTAACTGGTAAAAACCTCCAGGGGATTCATGATCCATCTGCTCCTTCTTGTCATGGTGGCAACACATTATCGGAAGTTGTTTCCAAGACGGCGGACCGTGCTCGCCATACTTTGAACTTGAAAATTTTTGGTCTTGGTAATGACATTGTTGCACCACTTGTGGCTGCAAAGGAGTTTCTCAATAGGCTAAAGGTCGATGTGGTCGTTCCTCGAGCCTTCTGGCTTGGAAAGGATCCTAGTAGGGAACGCATATTGATTATGACTGTGCACTTTATGAAGGCTAGGTCTATGTTACGGACAACTCAGTTATATATGAGTGAGGATCTTACACGAAGCTAGTCACTTTCAGCGCATCTTGTGCTGCAGGTCAAGTGGGAATGAATTGGTGGTGTTTGGTCCTCATTCACGCAATTTCATTGACAATGTTGATTGATTGACGATTATTTATCTTATTTGAATTTTATTTTTACATTTGAAAATTATTTATCTTATTTAAATTTTACCATTATATTCGTCCACACCATTTTACCGCAAGCTACTGTATATAGTTATCATATTTCAGTCCCATGATGCCCTTAGTGGACTTCAATAAAATTCTTCTTCTTCTTCTCGTCCAGACATGTGCCCGTGTGGGCACCACTCTCGGAGGGTACATAGTAGTTAATGCACCTGGTCACGGACCGCCATGATAGCACGGCATTCCAAGTTCCCAGCAGGGCACGGGGCCCTGCAGCAAAGCTCGTCAACTCTAGTATAACAGGGCAATGCGAGAAGAAGGCATGGACCCCCTGATTCCGTGACATCACTGTACATGAAGCCCGGACGAACTTTAGTGACCGGGGCAGCAGTTGTGATTATAAAAGAAGTTGTCCTAGGACACGATGTACTGCAATAAGAATCAGCTCGCAAACAGAGAAGAGTGGAACTCGTCCTGACGTACCGTAAAAAGAATTACTTTCTGTTACATATGTACATACATTATGTAGTGGCAGCATAACGCCAACACTGGAAGCACATTCTCTGATGTACAATATCCTACGTCTGCCTCGTTTCTGTCAGAGACTCTGCTGAGAATTCCACCACGTCGGCATGTACTTTCTGCTTCGTTTTATTCCAACTCCCAAACAGCCCGGAGATTGTAATGAGAAGAGCCGGGAGATTGTAATGAGACTCCCTAGGAACTCGCCAGTGATGTGCCCGGGTAAATACTGAAGGGGCTTTCTTCGGAGATGGTGAAAGCGGAATTGCACACTATGCTTAGAGAGGAGACCACCTGGATGGTGGTGTCCTCGGGCCTGGTTGACGAGCTCTTCCAGAGACGGAGTGTCTGTGAAAGGAGTTGGATGAAGCTTCCTATTTGGCCATGAATTCTGTTGCGCCAGAGCTGCAGAAGCATCCACCTGCTCCTCTGCCTCTGCCTCTGCCTCTGCCTCTGCCTCTGCCTCTGCCTCTGCCTCTGCCTCTCTGCCTCTGCCTCTGCCTCTGCCTCTGCCTCTGCCTCTGCCTCTGCCTCTGCCTCTGCCTCTGCCTCTGCCTCTGCCTCTGCCTCTGCCTCTGCCTCTGCCTCTGCCTCTGCCTCCTCTGCCTCTGCCTCTGCCTCTGCCTCTGCCTCTGCCTCTGCCTCTGCCTCTGCCTCTGCCTCTGCCTCTGCCTCTGCCTCTGCCTCTGCCTCTGCCTCCTCTGCCTCTGCCTCTGCCTCTGCCTCTGCCTCTGCCTCTGCCTCTGCCTCTGCCTCTGCCTCTGCCTCTGCCTCTGCCTCTGCCTCTGCCTCTGCCTCTGCCTCTGCCTCTGCCTCTGCCTCTGCCTCTGCCTCTGCCTCTGCCTCTGCCTCTGCCTCTGCCTCTGCCTCTGCCTCTGCCTCTGCCTCTGCCTCTGCCTCTGCCTCTGCCTCTGCCTCTGCCTCTGCCTCTGCCTCTGCCTCTGCCTCTGCCTCTGCCTCTGCCTCTGCCTCTGCCTCTGCCTCTGCCTCTGCCTCTGCCTCTGCCTCTGCCTCTGCCTCTCTGCCTCTGCCTCTGCCTCTGCCTCTGCCTCTGCCTCTGCCTCTGCCTCTGCCTCTGCCTGCCTCTGCCTCTGCCTCTGCCTCTGCCTGCCTGCCTCTGCCTCTGCCTCTGCCTCTGCCTCTGCCTCTGCCTCTGCCTCTGCCTCTGCCTCTGCCTGCCTCTGCCTCTGCCTCTGCCTCTGCCTCTGCCTCTGCCTCTGCCTCTGCCTCTGCCTCTGCCTCTGCCTCTGCCTCTGCCTCTGCCTCTGCCTCTGCCTCTGCCTCTGCCTCTGCCTCTGCCTCTGCCTCTGCCTCTGCCTCTGCCTCTGCCTCTGCCTCTGCCTCTGCCTCTGCCTCTGCCTCTGCCTCTGCCTCTGCCTCTGCCTCTGCCTCTGCCTCTGCCTCTGCCTCTGCCTCTGCCTCTGCCTCTGCCTCTGCCTCTGCCTCTGCCTCTGCCTCTGCCTCTGCCTCTGCCTCTGCCTCTGCCTCTGCCTCCTCTGCCTCTGCCTCTGCCTGCCTCTGCCTCTGCCTCTGCCTCTGCCTCTGCCTCTGCCTCTGCCTCTGCCTCCTGCCTCTGCCTCTGCCTCTGCCTCTGCCTCTGCCTCTGCCTCTGCCTCTGCCTCTGCCTCTGCCTCTGCCTCTGCCTCTGCCTCTGCCTCTGCCTCTGCCTCTGCCTGCCTCTGCCTCTGCCTCTGCCTCTGCCTCTGCCTCTGCCTCTGCCTCTGCCTCTGCCTCTGCCTCTGCCTCTGCCTCTGCCTCTGCCTCTGCCTCTGCCTCTGCCTCTCTGCCTCTGCCTCTGCCTCTGCCTCTGCCTCTGCCTCTGCCTCTGCCTCTGCCTCTGCCTCTGCCTCTGCCTCTGCCTCTGCCTCTGCCTCTGCCTCTGCCTCTGCCTCTGCCTCTGCCTCCTCTGCCTCTGCCTCTGCCTCTGCCTCTGCCTCTGCCTCTGCCTCTGCCTCTGCCTCTGCCTCTGCCTCTGCCTCTGCCTCTGCCTCCTCTGCCTCTGCCTCTGCCTCTGCCTCTGCCTCTGCCTCTGCCTCTGCCTCTGCCTCTGCCTCTGCCTCTGCCTCTGCCTCTGCCTCTGCCTCTGCCTCTGCCTCTGCCTCTGCCTCTGCCTCTGCCTCTGCCTCTGCCTCTGCCTCTGCCTCTGCCTCTGCCTCTGCCTCTGCCTCTGCCTCTGCCTCTGCCTCTGCCTCTGCCTCTGCCTCTGCCTCTGCCTCTGCCTCTGCCTCTGCCTGCCTCTGCCTCTCTGCCTGCCTCTGCCTCTGCCTCTGCCTCTGCCTCTGCCTCTGCCTCTGCCTCTGCCTCTCTGCCTGCCTCTGCCTCTGCCTCTGCCTCTGCCTCTGCCTCTGCCTCTGCCTCCTCTGCCTCTGCCTCTGCCTCTGCCTCTGCCTCTGCCTCTGCCTCTGCCTCTGCCTCTGCCTCTGCCTCTGCCTCTGCCTCTGCCTCTGCCTCTGCCTCTGCCTCTGCCTCTGCCTCTGCCTCTGCCTCTGCCTCTGCCTCTGCCTCTGCCTCTGCCTCTGCCTCTGCCTCTGCCTCTGCCTCTGCCTCTGCCTCTGCCTCTGCCTCTGCCTCTGCCTCTGCCTCTGCCTCTCTGCCTCTGCCTCTGCCTCTGCCTCTGCCTCTGCCTCTGCCTCTGCCTCTGCCTCTGCCTCTGCCTCTGCCTCTGCCTCTGCCTCCAGGGAATGGCCAGGATCGGCCAGTTAGTGACATTAACTGCAAGAACGTCAAGAAGGACAAACTTAGCAGTACGAAAAGGCTTACGAAGGACTGCAAGAAGTAAATATCAAGCTCAAGCACCAGGAACAGCAAAAGCGCTACCCAAAGCCCTGGTAACAAAAAGCTTACTACACAGGCAAAATCACCATCGGATGGTGGGTGGTGGCGCCAAGGCGACGAACCCTGCATGCTTGGCCACGTTTTCAGGTTGAGGACCTTTAACAAACAAGCAATGAAATGCCTGGTGCGCGTGATAAAAGCAAAAGATACTGAATTTACTGTATGCTATTAGAGCGTGATGATTCTTCTGACCGCACCTACACAACTTTTCACAGGCTAGCTGGCAAATGGAAAGCCGGCATGCGGGGACTCGTCCTGACTCCAATTTTCAATTTCCGACATGCACCGGGCTGCAAAGGTTCCAGCCCACATACTACCTTGATGAGGAGCAGGAAAACCTGGAACCAATGAACAATGCTTCATCAAACATGTTCCCCCGAGAAGTGGTAAGGGAGGAGCGATGCCGTTACTCTGTACAAGAGACATCTAGCTTGTTCGGGGATGGAAGAGTGAAGAAGGGTCTTCCGTCCAAAAGCTCGAACTCCATAAAACCGGCGTCCTATCCAGGGAGGGGACTACCCAGACGGGTCAGTGGCTGTGTATTCTTGCATAAATCCACATTCGACTCCAGGTGCAAAGCACTTTGAAGGCGGAGTCTTCCTCCAACCTCCAGGAAGACTGGGAAAGACCCACTGCCGTAATAGTGAGCACGCGGCCCACGCGAAAACAGAATAATAATCGTTCCGCAGCCACGGGTGGTAGCCCGATATCAGAAATCTTTGATGACGACCGGCCTGGACGCTGCCAGTCGCCTCCAACACTGCAATCAGTGCATTGCGCAGCGGGCACATTGTTTTTAGAGCTTGTGCATCTGGTTTGCACCGCGTGGAGACTCGGAAAGCCCAGCTTGCAAGCTCGCTGGTGCTTGCCGTGGCGATGGCGTCGCAGCTGATACCGCACGTTGTCGCCTTCTTGTCTGCAATTTTGTTGCTGGGATCCGTGGTTGCTCCAGTTGCTGGAAAATCCATCGCCCACGAGCGGCCAAGGTACCGATGTGAGGCCAGCAGCGAGGCCATAGCCAGCTTGCAAGCTCCTCCCCCGGGGATAACCGTGGGAATCGAGCACTACGGCTACCACTTCGTGTCCAACAACGTCTCTGGGCTTTCCCCGCTTCTCACAGGCGGCGACCGCATTGTGAATCGCGGCACAATCTTCCTCCCAGAACAGGATGTTGCTCCGGAAGCGTACGCTCCCTACGCCATCGGTACAACGCTGTAATCCATACCTGACTGGTCAGTGCCCAGTGCACGCTATCGCTGCTGTGATTCGCGATTCAACTTCTTTGCTTCTGTGCAATGCTGCAGGGTCGGCTGGCAGGGGACGATACAGCGCCGTCTTGAACAAGGCGGACGTGAATTTGGTGGCGCAAGCCATCTTCCAGAGATTGGATATTTCGGAGTGGGCTCTGGTCGCCCACGGAAACGCGCGGGAGCTGTGGGTGCGGAGCTTGTGGGTTCGCTGCCCGGCCAGTTCACGGCACTGGCATTGTTGGGCTCTACGCTGCCGGACAATGTGGATCTCGCCAATTCCAGTGTGGGAGTGTACGTCTACTTCGGCAGCCAGGACACGGTTGTGCCGCCTTCCACGCTCGCCAAGTTCGCATCCCGGCTTCCTGGTAAAGTGCCTGAATCCAAATCTGGAACTTTCTTCAAATGCTGTCCGAATCATGGACTGCACTGTGATGGCGTAATCCCCTTCAATGGCAGGCAAATGTTCGTGATGAACCCATCTTGATTTTGCAATTTCTTGACGGTGTACGGTCATGTGCAGGTGATGCCTATGTTGCTACCTCGTTGAACACCACGCACTACGGCCTCGACTACAGCGATTGCCTAGGCAACACACCCACACCGACAAAACGAGGCCCAGGCAGCAACAAGACGGAGGCAGCCCAGGGCGTGGCAGATCAGATATTTGAGGACTCGCTGAATGCCGTGTTACGGTTTCAGCCATGGCCGCCCATCACGCCCCGAGCTGTGTCCTTCGGGAACCAGGCTTTGCTGCTCCCCAACAACATTGGGTCTAAGCCTTACCCCGCCGGAATCCCCAGGAATCAGGTCACATTCCAGCGCTACCCTGCCCCGGCCGTCGCCCCGGCTCCTCCAGTGAGTCCCTTCTCTCCAGAAATCCCGTTTCTGAGTCTCTTCCCGTCAGACCGAGTCCTCGTAGTTGAACCTTCTGCTAATGGGCCTTGGGATTGGCATCCGATTCGGCATTTGCAGAGATCATGGTATGTGTTTTCCCCGGAGAACATCAAGGATGGCGCAGGCTTGCTCTATTTCCCAGGAGCGGGAATCAATATCAAGAACTACTTCCCCCTTGCGTTCGAAATAGCCGCGCGAGGTTACCTTGTGGTCCTGCTGGAGCAACCTGCCCGCTCCTCCACTCAGGCCGACAACCTGACTCAACTAGTGTCGGACGCGAACAATGTGATGGGCAGCACTGTTTTCAAAGGTACGTATTCTTTCTGTTCTTCTTCCGCCGTCCTGTGCAAGTGCTGTTCACAGAAACTGCTCTCCTCCACTGTACTCGGTAGGTGCAGTTCTCACCAAACTGCCGTGCTTCTAGAAACGTCTCACAAGGTGGGTACGTGCAGGCCTCGGGGTGGAGAAATGGGCGGTGGGCGCCCATTCCAGAGGAGGTAGAGCTGCCTCTAACGTTGCGGCCCTGCAGAACGGAACGGACACCCAGAAGGTGCAGGCGTTGGTGCTTCACGCAGGCGTCGTGGGTGTCAACCTCACCTCTTCCCCACTTCCGGTTGTGCTCATTTTCGGCAGCTTTGACGTCTTTTTCCTGGGCCAGCCTGTGTCCCCCTTGCTCAACAAGGCAACCACCGAAGTTCATGTGGTGGAAGGCGCCAACCACGAACAAACCGCCGACTACGAGGGTACCGTAGTGGGCACTATCAGTTCCCAAGAGCAACAAGCCACCTTCGCTCAACTCACAGCGGACTTTTTGCGCAAACATTTGTAGCAACCAGGGTGACCTCGTCGGGGTAACGACGGCTTACTGACCGGAGTCAGATTATTTCTTATTCTTTTCAAATTTGATCCAAGACTGTCCTTGCATCCGATAACGTTGTCGTCAGTCGGATTGCTGAGTAGGTTTTGAGGACTTCATTTGTTGAGCGAGTCTTAAAATATTGGGTCTCATCGACATCGAGTGAGATTGACAGAGAGCGTCGGGCTCTCATTCCGCCGCGATTATGTAATGCTTTGATCCGCGATTTTGCTCTAATCCCTAAATGGTTGTTCTTGTATAAGCGCCAAAGATCATTAATGTCGTGGTGATTGTTGGGCGCCAACTGAGCTGCTAGGCATTCTTTTGCCCAATGTTTCTCTTAGTTGGTAACCTAAGACGCTCATGAAACTTTGCATGCTTCAGTCCAAATTATGAGTGCCCTTGTGAGAATGTTTACCAGCATATCCTTAGTATGATAATATCCTACTTAAAGTGGTGCCTTTCTTCACGCACTCTATGAGGAGATCATATCTACTTTCAATATGCTTGAATCCAGCATGGAAGATCGGGTTTTTGGCAAGGGTGATTGCTCCTTCATTGTCCTTGCATAGGATTGCAGTAAGCTAGTCTGGGGAAACCCTAGGTTGGTATCTATCTGTCCGAATCCAGGTGTTTCTTGGCAACTTCGGCGCTTGCAATGTTCTCGGCAACTTCGGCGCTTGCAATGTTCTCGGCAACTTCGGCGCTTGCAATGTTCTCGGCAACTTCGGCGCTTGCAATGTTCTCAGCAACTTCGGCGCTTGTAATGTTCTCGGCAGTTTCGGCACTTGCAATGTTCTTGGCAGTTTCAGCGCTTGTAATGTTCTCGGGTTCAGTAGCCGAGAGGGCAGTTGTAGACTACTCTTTGAAGCTCCACGTGACGGACCTCTCCCCAATTACTCATTGGTAAGGAATTTCATCTTCTTTATCAACTAGCTACATTATATGTCATAGCAAATGTACATATGGAATACTCATCCCCAGCGGGTAGTCGACTGATACTCGGGGGAGGTTTACAAGCTAGGTCTAACTAAACCTAAAAGGGTGGGGCCGTCATTGTAAAGGTGTCGCCCCTGAGAGTGTGAGCCATTTCATGCCATGACAACTAGCTACTTATTGGTAGGGGATTTTCATCTCCTTTGTCCACTACTTATTGGTAGAGAATTTTCATCTCCTTTATCCACTACTTGTTGATAGGAAATTTCATCTCCTCCTTGTCTCTTGGGCACATCGTCTCAATGAGCAAGGTCTCAACTTCCATTCGAGTGGTTGCTAGGTTATAGTCTTGAATCCGATTCACCCGAATATGGTTGTCATCCAATTCGAGACTATAACTCGACATCATAATCGCATTGCTTCTACCACTCTTCTATTCAACTTTTTTTTGTGTGTGCATGTAGAGGAATACATCTGTTCTTGAAATGAGAGCTCAGGTGAGTATCACACTTTGTACAACATTTTAATGTCACACTTTCAAGAAGTGTGATAAATGTAAGATCAGTTTCTGGCCCAGGGTGTGCTCCGTTACACAAGGTGTGACAAACCTTATATTTAACTCGAGTTAGGTGAATGATCGGAGGCCATCCACTAAAATTCTGTCATGGTTAACCAACTGGCACACTTGGCATGCCCAGGTTGGTGAGCCACGGACATAACCGAAACGGCTAGTCAACTCCACATAACTGAAGGGGCTAGTCAGCTCCTTGGAACGCGCCGGCTCTACCTGGTTGGTATTCCTGTTTTATCAAATTGTGTTTGCGTTGTAAATCTAAACTCTTTTATTTCATCTGGATGGAATAGAAGAGTTTAGATTTACAACGCAAATATAATTTGAAAGAATTAAGGACAAACATAATATAAAAAAATAAGAGAATTAGTAATAGAATCAATTAATGAGTCCAAAAGTAGAGTTTCACTTTCATGTAATCCTAAAGTTCGAGTGTTTAATTGAAAAGCATTTTTCACAATTGGAGACTTTAATGGAAGGCCAAACATTGAACCTTATTCAGAGGCCAAAGAATTGGGAGGCCAATTTGTAGAAAAAGATTGGGTAACGCAAAGCAAAATTCTCAAAGTATATATAATAGCAATCACGCTTGGAGTATAAACGAAAGGAATGGAGAAAAAGGTCGCTTTGGGAAATACCGTAGCCTCGGATGCTCGTTTTAATAGCACAGTGTACCACTGTGCTCGTGTCACATTGAACAAGAAGTTGTTGCAGCCGGGAGGCTTAAAGTTAACGTTGAGGTATTATGATGTTGCTCATTATGTAAGAGCAAACACCGCAAGATCTGGTCCGAACAAACAAGTATTTGATTGGCTTTACGGATAAGAGCAAGCATCAATTGATGGTGAGGAAGTATATCTTTCGCTGGGAAAGTATATCAAAGTGCTCCAACACAAATCAAAGAGTGGGCAAATTTGAATGACGGTTCCACCAGGAAGACCTTGGTCGTACAAGCTCATGGCTGGGGACATACACAACAACAAAAATGAAATGGTTGTTGCAAAATCATTTCTAGTGGGCGAGAATTGGAACAATAGCTGAGGAAGTGCTCAATAGCTATCAGGCTTGTGCCCAATAAATAGGTTATATCCATGAAATGATGACAAACCAAGGAAAAGAATTCCAAGGTATTTTGGAGGACATATGGTGATGTGTTGAATGAACATAACCTATCAATTACAAAACAAAGCAAACCTATGAACTAGCAAAGAAAACTATTAAACAAAAGAAAACTATTGTACAAAATTAAACTATTAACTAATGTAGCAATTAAACCGAGGAACGTAACTTAGGAACTGTGAGGAGAAGTGTGGAGAAACTACTCGTTCCCGCTATGGGCAATGCTAGCAAGCACACACTTTGTTTGGACAAGAGAGTTGTGAAAGCAGAGCATGTTATCCTAATAGGGAAGTGCATACCTCCGCCAAGTTGAAGGGGCAGCCAAGACTGGGTAGACGATCATATAACAGGAGGGGAGTCCCTCCCCAACGTTAAGCGGGGAGCATTTGTCTAGACTCCACCATGCTTCTGATGATTGCTAGTATTTACTGAAGACTTGTTGTTCCAAGCCCTTCTTCACATTATTGTTGTGTGCCTTAGTTGCCTTTTTATCTTACACTCCTTATATGTGTATGAGAGGCCCGTGAGTCTGATGCCTGCAGCCTACATGTGAGAGTAGTATCTTGAACGGTTGTGAAGCTAATCTTAACGTGGACAAACTAGTGCTAGAAAGAAGCATCCATTTTCTTCGATCTACATATATGTAATTAGCCATCTCTGATATAAAAGGTTGAAAGTCTGGTTGGTATGAAAGTGTAATACAATCTGAAGTCTGGAGCATCGCCCTATGAAGGCAAATCATGATCGATATCGGTTGCAACTGGGATATTGGCCATCATTGTCGAACTCATGAGATTTAGAAAGTACTTCTGAGACTAAGGGATCTTCATGGAAAGTAACGCTCCTCACAAAGGTAACAGCCCTTGTCTCTAGATTGAATAATTTATAGGCTTTGATGCCGTCACCATAGCCTATGAACACTAATGACACTCCTTATGTTTGGGAATAGGGCTGAAGCTGCAAGCAGTGCAGCCAAATATTCGAAGGTGTGAAATTGAGGGCATGGAGCTTGTCCATAGCTTGTACGGGGTTCGGCCTTGGATGAAGCGAGAGGGAAGCCTGTTCTTTAGGCATGTGGCTGTGGCTATGACCTCAGCCCAATACCCCTTGTTCAGTCCTGCATATCTCATCATTTCTCGGGCCATTCTCTATAACGTTTGATTTAGTCTTTTTACTATGCCATTTTGTTGGGGTGTATAGGCTACTATGTACTGACAGACGATTCCTTTCTCTTGGCAGAAGATGTGAAACTGTTGAGATATAACCCCAACGGTATAGGAGCCTGTACATGAGGCCTATAGTTGGCCAATCTTGGTCAACATAGAGCAGGAATCGTTGAAGGTAAGGGTGAATTGGCGCATTTTCATCAGCCTAGATACTGAAATTAGGTTCTTTACCATTGCAAGGACATGAAGGACATTTATCAGGACCAAGTGAGTTTTATCAGTAAGGATACGGAGTACTTCTCCTTTTCCTTCCTCTCAAAGTCCCGAATCATTGTCTAACATCACAAAGATGTCTATGGGAGTTAGAAGATATGTGATGAAGAAAGAGCGAGTATGGCAAATGTGCACTAATGCACATGAATCGAGGTACCATCTCGTATGATCTATTGGATTTCTAGTACTGTAGACAGCCACAATTCCTGGTGATGACGACACTGGGGATTTTCGTGTGTTTGTTGTGGAGGCGATATTGGCTGTAGGTGAAGTTCTTTGAAGTATGCCTGCAGCCTATTTCTTGTAATCATTCTCCTAGTGTCCCTGGATTCCGCAACAATTACAACTTCCTTCCTTTCTTTGGTTTAGACCAAGTTGTCTCCCTTGGGGAGGCCTGGTTAGTGAACGATCGAATTTGTCTTATCTATATTGTGGCCTGTAGAATTGGCCACGGCCACGGCCTGATCCAACATACGTAATGCAACCAGATCTAGAGCTTGAGGAAGCTTGTCATGTAAGATTATCTTGTATAAAAGCTGAGAGGACTTCTATAAGGATGCCCTCAACACGCCTTGGCTCCACTACCTTTCTTGTAGACTTTTTGTGCATCTCGAATTTTGGGAGTTTGTGAGGTGATGAAATTGTGCTGACTTGGAGGCAGGGTGTATAGGAACACAACTATTGTCTTGACTTCATCAATCTTCCAAACGGAGGTGGCTAGTTTGGCACAGACTATTCTGAAGGCAGATATATGGTATTGAACCGTATCTGTCTCCATCTTAAGTGAGAATAAATTTCTCAACGCCACTACCATTGTGCCGAAATCTTCTGGTTGGTACAGGTTTGCAAGCTGTGACTTGGTCTGAGATGCTGTGGTTGTTCTATCGACTTGATGTAGCATCTTTCACTCAAGACCGGCATGGATTAATTTCTTTGCTTTTTTATCCTTTTTCTTCCATAGGTCCACATCAGCTTGATTTGATTTTGCTGGATCAAGTACAACCTTTGGTTCAGAACCATTGACTATCCCCATGAGGTCAGACTCATTGAGGATGGAGGACATACGTATGAGCCAAGTATCATACACTGAGCTGTTAAATATGTGCCTGTCTTTAATATCAACATTGTAGTTATTGATGGTGGTACCCATGGTAATTGCAGGTCTTTTGAAGTATCAAAATTGTAGTGCTGAAGTCTAAGGTGAGACTTGTGTAGATATGTTGGCTTAATCTTAGCGATGCAACATAATGAATATTGTCATAATTGCCATTGTTGGTTTAATAGAACCAATCTACCGAGCAGAACAAAGTGTCAATGGCTTCTACCCAGACACGGGCAATCAGTTCTTCCCTGGTCCATAGCCTGCCAGGGTATTGATATAATGTTGCCATGGCAATCAGGAACAATGATCATTATAGATGATCATTATAGTACCGGCTCTGATACCATGATAAGGTTTTGGTGGAAGAAAGAATCAATTAAGATTGTGATACGGATTACAGAGCATTTTGTGATGTGCATAAGTGTCTGCTACATGAAACGACACAACTCTACGAAAAGACGCGATCCTATGTTCATGACCACATGTTCTTATCCATTTAATTATGAAGCCTAAATGTGAAACGTACTCTAACCTCTAACTTCTTGCAACAGCTCAAGGGCGCTATCTTTCAACAGTGTTGTCTACGATGTTGAGCTTGGCTATCTTTGCTTCGCCGTCCTCGTGTCCTACAGCTTGCATCCACTGGCTCGGCCCACCACAGTTCTGAGGTTGAGATTTGGACTCCTGTTCATTTTATCTCTGTTTATCTATCAAGAAATTCATGGAAAATAATTAATCCCTACTTATAATATAATTAATTACCAATTAATTACTACTGATCGACAACACACATCCACGCAAGATATGCCCCACAAGCCATATTAGCGGGAGTTTTCGGGATACGCAACCCAATTGCTTGCAACTTGTTCAAGTGGTGGCACACTTTAGCACTAACCTGGGGCTGGCCAAGATGGCACAAGCTAAGGTTGCATACAAGTGTGTTGTGTAGGCTCTCTTTTGCTGCCACTAGCTGCAATTCTCGGGCTTGGTTGGAGCCCTTGGCTGGCAAACGGTTGCAAACGAGTGTGTTGCGTAGGCCCTCTTTTGCTGCCACTAGCTGCAATTCTATGGCTTGGTTGGAGCCCTTGGCTGGCAAACAGTTGCAAACGAGTGTGTTATGAGGCTCTCTTTTGCGCCACTAGCTGCAATTCTATGGCTTGGTTGGAGCCCTTGGGCGGCAACGATTTGCAACGAGTGTGTTGCGTGGGCCCTCTTTTGCCGCCACTAGCTGCAATTCTATGGCTTGGTTGGAGCCCTTGGCTGGCAAACAGTTGCAAACGAGTGTGTTGCGTAGGCTCTCTTTGTGTCCAGGCACACCATAATACAAGGCATAATTGGGAAAATGCTCCAGCCAAGTGATAATGCATTCATAATGCTCGCGTATCAAATGTGGTTTCTTCCCAACACCAAGGGCACCTTTCTTTCTCATAGAATTAGTGGCAGTTGTGGGCAGGCTAAGATTGCCTGAAAGCAGTGATTCTACCATTTTTTTACAGCTGTCAATTGCAAGACAAACTGCCATGCTTCAACCCAAGATCACTTAGCCACAAATTGCGTATCTCCTACTGAATGGCGATTGCTTTGAAGCACTCACAACTATTTGCAGCCAGTTGAAATTACATTTCCAGCCAAGGCGCACCCTTGGCTAGCCACCATCCGCGTGCAAGATTGCCTTCCCATCGGATGGGTGTGCAAGAACAATGGGCTTCCCGCCAAACCGGTGTGCAAGAATGAACAAGATAGCTGCGGAAGAGGCGCAACTCGCTGGGACATACACTTGCCTAAAAATTAAAATATCAGAGGTGTTATTTATGATTGGAGGAGATGGATGATATGTCATGGGTGTCGGGGTTGATACGAGGGGAGACCAAAGCACGATATGAGGGCTGATAAATTTTTAATATTTTATAACTAAGAACCCCTTATTATTATTATTGTTATTTTGTTCGAGTGTTTAACAAACTACCATGCTTTTGCAGGATTCGAACCTTGTCTAGTTTGATGTGCTTTATGTGAAAACGATACTCTTCTATCAATCGGAATGTGGACGGAAATTGACTGAAACCGCATGACCAGTCCGGAACGGATCAGATCAACTTCCATTCATTTCGGATTTGAGAAAGGCGATGGGAATCGGCTCCAAAGCTCTTTCGTAGTTACGAATCCTTCATGTTACATATGCTAAATATGAACCTATGTATGTACATGAATCGGTGTTGAATAAATGCCTCGATGGCCTTTACTGCCCATGGACGTTGATGCTAGTTTAGTAGCTATTGTAGCAGAGAAGGGAGGGTCAGCACGCAGGGCGAGATGGTGATGCCGCTAGAGCTGCCATTACTGCTGCCCTTGTCGTCAAAATTTTCACTTCTGGATTCGCAGACACTGTTTTTGGTGACCAAACGGCAACGGATATGGCTGGAGTCGACATGTGTGCTTCCTCCTCCTCCCAACAAGCAAGGCTCTCTGAGAGATGGAGGATTTCTGTGTCACAGTTTCCCACCATCCAAGCTTGGTGGTGGCACACGCTCTGCGTCCTCTGGAGGAAACTACACCATTGAAGGACTGCCGAGAAGAAAGCGACAGGAACTTTTGTGGCAAGATTATTTCCTAGATCCCACACAATGGTGGGACAACAGGTCGGATAAGAGGAGTACCCGCCATCCTGACTTCAGGCACAAGACTTCTAAGGAGTGTCTTTGGCTGGACAGCAGGCACAAGCCTGAATGGGTGGATTCTCAGCTAGCCAGGTGGGATGCCGAGATGAAGGAGTGCGCTGGGTCCTCAAATTGTCCCAGCACTGGTGGCCCTACGGATGAAGGGCATTGGATGATAAACCGACGCTGTGATGAAGGAGAACTGAGGGAGGCCGTGGAAGCATTGGAGCTCCTTGTGCTGGGAGGATGTCAGGTTAGCGACACACTCTTCTATCGTGTGCTGAAGATGTGTATGGCGGAAAGTGATCTGACGCTCGGCAGTCGAGTTCATGGTCTTGCTCTCAGAGGTGGGCACGAATCAAATGCATTTTTGGCTAACCAAGTCATTGGCATGTATGCCTTGCATGGGAAATTGGAGGAAGCAGTGCAGGCATTTCGCAAAGTGAGTGTACCAAATGCCTACATGTGGTCTTCCATCATTTTGGCACATGCCCGTCATGGGCAACCCAGGGCGGCCATCAACTTTTACCGAGAGATGCGAGAAACAAGTGTGAAGCCGGACAACCATATATTTGTAGCAGTCCTCAAGGCTTGTGCCAGTGCAGAGGATCTGGGTTTTGGCAAGCTGGTTCATGCTGATATTTCTGTGAGTGCTATTAGAGTTAATATCTTTGTTGGCAACAGCCTGGTGAGCATGTATGCAAAGTGCGGGAGCTTGGAGGATGCTCGTAAAGTGTTTGACCGTCTGCCCTCCAGAGATGTGGTGACCTGGACTGCCATGATTGCTGGATACACACACCAGGGGCTCGGGCGAGAAGCTCTGGCTCTGTTTGGTGGGATGCAGCAGCAGGGCATTACTCCTGCCGATCATTTTACGTTAGCTTGCCTCCTCCGAGCATGTGCCAGTGTCGGAGCACTGCAACAGGGGAAGCTGCTCCATGAGCAGGTTCGTGAACGAGGACTTGAGGTTGATCTAGTTGTTGCCAACTGCTTGGTGGATATGTACGCCAAATGTGGGAGCCTTGAAGCTGCTCGCAGAGTCTTCGATGCCTTGCCCAAACGGGATGTTGTTACATGGAGTGCCCTTCTCAATGGCTATGCTCAACACGGAAATGGGCAAATGGCCATACAGTGTTTTGAGGAGATGCTTCAGCATGGAGTGGAGCCTAATGGGACTACGTTTCTTTGCCTTCTAGTGGCATGCAGTCACGCTGGGCTTGTTCGTGAAGGCCAGCAATATTTCAGGATGATGGTCGAAGAGCATGGTATCTCACCTACTGATTCTCACTACAACTGCATGGTTGATATTCTTGGGCGCTCAGGCCTCCTGGACGAGGCAGAAGACATCTTGCAGACTGAGCCATTTGAGAATTACATGATCGGATGGACGTCTTTGCTGAGTGCCTGCAAATCCCATGGCGACACAGAACGTGGCAGGCGATGTTTTGAGCATCTTGTAGGATTGGAACCCGCAAATGCAACATCCTATGTTCTCATGGCTAACACCTATGCAAATGCTGGCAGGTGGAATGATGTAGACAGAATAGAACATCTGAGAAAGTCTGCAGCTGCATGGAAGAAGCCAGCAAAGGTGTGCATCGAAGTAAACAAGGAAGTGCACGAGTTCACTGTGGGAGAAGAGAGGTCCGATATAACATCCAAGCTGAAGAGCGTGAGTGCGAGGTTAAAGGAGGAAGGAGGCCATGTGCCACAAACAGAACTGGTGCTGAAGACAGTACCTGAGAAGGAGAAAGAAGATGCACTGTGTGGCCATGCAGAGAAGTTGGCTTTGGCATATGGCCTGCTCAACACTCCTGACGGCACACCTTTGCTGGTGACCAAGAATCTCCGCATGTGCAACGACTGCCACAGTAGCACCAAGATTTTGTCCCGCCTTGAAAGGCGAGAGATTGTAGTGAGAGATGCTCACCGAGTTCACCATTTCCAGGGCGGGTCCTGCTCATGTGGGGATCGGCATTGACAGATTACATATGGTGGAAGACTGTGACTCCAGTGGATTCAAGGAATGTTGAGCAGAACCGGCTCTGACTACCAATCTGATTGCACCTAAACACAGGACCCTCGTGACATGACAACGACAGGTGGGTCGCCAGAGAGCACGACCGCCACACAGACTTTACTGCCTCTGGATCTCGGGTGAGTGACTTCATCTTGTCAGTATGCCATTCTGAGACGTCAGTATGTGCATGCAAGAAAAGGGCGAGGGGGGCATTTGCTGATCCTGGTGCCGAATCGGTGCAGGGAGTGAAGCCAGAATGTTCCAGAGGGATGCTCCATTCAACTCAGATTACTAAGGAAGATCAGCACGCATTGAACTATGGATTAGGAACTGTTCCAAAGGAAAGAGCTTGGGGAACGTTCATATCAAGCCAAATTCACAGTGACGAAACACATTAAATGACATAAATCATCCACATGCTTCAGGTAGGCGAACCTGGGCTCTCAAAAAATGGAGCCTAACTCCATCTTCTTTCACGAATCGATCTCTGCTTTATATGATGTACACCATCATAAAGTTGTATGTGAAAAGGTACATGTACCTAAGTAAGTCCTCTCCTCTTGTAGATGCTTTGCTACTGCAGCCTGTGCAGGGCTTGGTGGGCATGTCGGAAATAGAGGAATTCTTTATTGGCAATGGAATGTTTTCCATGTACTTCAATGCCTCTGCCTAGTTGTATTCTATACACTCAAGGAGCTGGCCAAGTCGGACTCCCTTTCTCATCGGCACCTCTTTTTCGGCGCTCATAAATTTACAGCCCGCATGCTGCATGCGTAGCACAGAATATAATTCAGGGTAGACACGACGCCAGCCTTTGCTGAAGGCTGAAGCGGGGATTCCTAAGTCAAGCAAGTCAATCGGAAACTTCCAAGCTGGCAAACACGACGAAAGCTCGCACACGTCACGATTGAAGATGTTAAGAAATTCCAAATATCTGCTGAATCTATTCCCTGCTGTGGGCGAGGCGCAGGATGTGGGATGAAGTAAGCATTCCTGGTACGTCCTGACTGACAAAATTGTCAGATCCTGAACAGGTTTTTGTTTTGTATAGATGGGTAATACATAATAATTGTCCAGGGTATGTACCATGTTGCCAGCAACATGAGGTGATGATGCAGGAATCCCATTTCGGTTTGTCTATATTACACGGCACGGCGTTTCACAGCCCAGGCGTTGTCTTGGAGCAAGGCAAGCACCACAGCGAAAACGTCAACTCACTAACTTCCAGTGCATTTTTACCTGTGGCCACGTACATGTATCAGTCACAGATCACGCTGGCATCAGGCATGTCAGAGAGCAAGACCTGCTGCTTCAGGATCTCCATCCGTTCTTCCACGAATCCTAGCAAACCACCAATCAGCTTACTAAAACCTGTGGGGACAGATTTAGTCCTTACCGAGAGCCCAGATGGCAGATCAGATCAGGTCCACAGGCTGCTTTCCGGCATGCCTGCCTGCTGCAGATATATGCCACCCAGTTGGCCACGGCAGATGCACATAAAGTTAGAGGCCTTTAGGCTTCTCGACCTTCTGGGTTTGAGACGGTGAATCCGGAAGCACCTGTCTGTCGTCACTGCTGGTTCGCTCGAGGTTAGAACTCTGAGACGAGAACTCTTGGGAATCCTCCAGAAGCGTGAGATCCTCGACTCCCAAGTCCTCCTTGTTGAGCCTCATGGAACCCACCGAGCCAGACCTCCTCAGGCTGGATCCCAAACGACCCACACTCGTGGAACGCAGCATCCGTGGGCCGGGGCTTCCCTCCGATGGTAAAGAATTAGCTGAAACGAGCCCCCTCGGAGACCCACCTGCAGCTGCTCCTCCCTTGGGTGATCCAGATGCTGCCGCCTTTGGAGAAAGAGATGATGCTCCTGATAGAAAGTTCTGCAACTCAACACCACGCACAGCCTGCCTGAAGGATAGAGAATTCCTGGACAGAGTCCTCTTCAATTCAGCCTGTCCTGGTCTGGCTGCTTCCTCGGTTTTCAGGTCAGTGTCTGGTGCTGCACCTTTAGAGTCCTCCGCTGGCATCCTAAACGACCCACCATCGACCCTCCGCCCGCTCTGCCCTCGAACCGATCCCGCTCTCAAGAACGCCCTGAGATTCTCCAAATCAATGGCATCCTGGTCGTGAATGGTGACCACCACATCCCCGTTCCCCGCAGCTTCCCCATCCGGCTGCTCCTCCGGGGTCGTCCGGTTCACCGAACCAGACCTAAACGAGAAGCGCCCAGAACTCCAGAATGCGCCAGTGGCCACATCAGAGCCCGGCTCGGGCAGGGCCGGAGCCAGGCTACATCGACAGAGCGGGCAGGTGGTGTGATTCTGAAACCAGGCATCAATACACTCGGGATGGAAGCAATGCCCGCACTTGGGCAGCATCCGCAACCTCTCCTCATCCTCAAACTCACACAAACATACAGCACACTCCGTCGTCACATTAGCTGCCTTCAGCGCCCTCGCCTCGCTGTAACTCACCAAAGGAAACGTCTCGTATACGGACTTGTCCAACCCGATCTCCGCCCTCGCCGCCGTAGCCATCCGCGCGGGATCCCTCAAATGAGCCAATTGTGCTTCGTACTCCGAAGACGCGCACCTCTTCACATACACGGAGAAGAATCCCATGATGAAGAACGCAGACACCAACACCACGATTATGATCGCCATGCTAGCATTAAAGTGCGAGTAAGCGTTGAACGTGCTGGGCGGAGGCGGAGGAATCGGCGGCGGAGAAAAGAGAGAACCCATATCCCGATCCCTCCTGATACAACCCAAAACCGAGCCCCTTCCCCACCCTTCCCCGGAACCCACAAATCCCTGAAAACCCACAAATCCTTTGAAACTTCCACTCCCGATCCGCTCCTGCCCAGCTCGCAAAGGCTAAACACGACGCAACTCCTCCTTCCTCCTCAAACCTGTACAGGATCCGCTCATTGCAAGATGGAACCACCGCTCCTTGATGCTCTTGAGAAAACAATGAAGCTCTCCTTCCCCTTCCAGCAACCTCCGCTCCATGCGCATAATATACAGGCGTAATATACAAGCGCGGACTCGGCACTCGTTCTTGCTCGGCCTTGCTCTGGTCTTGATGTTCCGGGTGCTGCAACCGGGATCGGTAAAAGATGGTCGTTCAATCCGGCCCCGGTCGTGAGGAGGGCGAGGCCCAGCCTTCGAGGCAGAAGACCTCTCTCCACCAGGAGTCAGCCCGCGGGATGAGGAGGAGGAGGAGGAGGAGGAGAAGGAGGAACAGGAACAGCAATCGGTGTTGGGCGATAGAATCCCGGATCCGGGCAGGGAGGATGTGGCTGCGGCTGCGGCTGCGGTCAAGCGGCGGTAGCGCAGGAATCCGGCGGGGCTGACCGCTGGCCTGCAGGCGGGGCGTCAGGCGGGGACGCCCCGCCACATGGCCGCGCTGCCGGTGCCTCGGCCCCGCCCGACAGCCATGGCCAGACAGCTCACGAGGCCCACCCCGGGCGCCCGGGCCTAGCGCTGCCCTCTCCGCGCTCGCTGGCCCGCCTCCCGCCCAGGCCCCGCTAGCCCGGTTGCGTGCGCGGCCGGACGTGGCCTCGAACCCCGCGCCGCGGCTTGCGGCCTGCGACTTGCGGGTTCCCGCTACTTCCTGCTTCGACGCCACCACCACCCGGCCTTTACCTCCCTCACCGTCGCCTCTTGTTCGCACGAAGCTTCCTCGAATCCCCCGGGCCCGCCGCCCTCGTCCTCTACCAACCAAATACATACATACCATCACATAGGTTTGCAATTTCCCACCCGGCTTGCCAACTTTTAAATTGGGTGGTCTTACGCGTGTCAACCCGCACGAGGGAGCCCGCCGTGCCCAACCACACATGACATACTTCTAACTTCTAAGCATCATCGGCAGCCTATCAATCGGCCCGAGAGATCTTGACGACTCCTGCAAACTGTTGAGCGTTGATGAAAGAATGTTTGGTGATCAGCTCTACAGGCTGCTGCAAGAGCGTTGCAGTCCAAGAGGCAATCAGAAAACCCGCAGCACCCACATACCACCTCATGAAATATGAATAAAAATTATGCATATAAAAACTCATTTATTAACACACGCCCACATCACATCACATCACGCTCGGACGTGCGAGTGGGTAGTACCAGTTGAGGGAGTAAAGTCCTTTGATTGGTATATTACGTTTAACAAGAACCGTGCAGCAACAGCAGCAAAACTGCCGTTGGATGAAGGGAAGACGAATCACGCAGGCGGGGTAGGCCTGTTATTGCGTGCTGACGCTGACAAGGACGGGGAGTGGCATAGTGGCGGATAGGTAGCCCCCACTCGAGTGCAGGCTATATTTGTACGACCGGTCGCCGGTGTTGTCGCGCTCCGTGTCGCGCATGCCTTGCCGGATCACCTCATCACCCTTTCGTTTCACGCCCTGGCCACCCAGGCGATTGCGATTCACGTATCCAACACTCCACCTACGACGTACACTTAGCTTTGTGCTAAAATTGGATATGATCGCCGGCTTTTTGTCGACTGGACCGAACCGGAACCGGAACCCCGACTGAGTGAAGATATCACCTGGATCGGAGATCGGAGTCGGGGGCTACTTGTTGGTACCTGCAAGCTGTGTCTTATTTTTTGTTTTTTATTATTATTTATATGATCGTGTGTATCTAAGTATTTGGCTTTCGGTATATGCGCACAGGTGGGTGAAACTGCACGCAAGTGTCTCGCACTCCAACATGACAAGCTCCATCGACCGATTTGGATGACAGGTAAGTGCCCTTGTTGGCAGGTGGCGTCGAATGAACAAGATGACGTTGACACCCGGGAATGTGCCTGCTATGTAGTTGCCTTTAACGGTTTGGCTGAAGCGCAAAACTGGGAAAGCAGGTCACTACTGCATATAGTGGTTACGCGGGTTGCCAGCGAGCAACGATACTGCTCTGTAATGTCAGCCTGAATGTGTGCCAATCCCTGAGCGGCAACGCCGTTCCACATGACCGCCCGCTTTGTTGTTTGTTAGCCCTGATGCATGCAGGTTTTGCGATTGAAGCAGCACTTGAAACAGACAAGCGGAGCATGAATTGCCATTCAGGGTTTTGTATGTGACGTGCCTCTGCCAAACAACGTTCCTTGCCTTGCCTTGCCTTGCCTTGCCTTGCCTTGCTGTGCCTTGCTGTGCCTTCTGATGCAGCAAGAGTGTTTTAAGACTTCTCATCTGTCTGATTGCTGAAGGCGTCCACGGCACAAAGCATGGATTGATGCGAAGTTGCCAGCACCCCACGCGAAAGAGAGCGTGGCGTCTCCTGGAAAACCTAAAAAACGCGTTCTCAAATCGCTGTAAAAAAAGAAGCGCGTTCCGCTCTTGACCTATGCCAACCGCATTCTGCCCTATTGTGTATGTGGTGCTTTTGGCATCGGCGGGTTTGGTGTCACGAGAGACGATTCCACGTTACAATCCTGCTTCTGAGAGTCTCACTGGCATACGAGGGATCACGGAGAGTCTCGGGTCTTTATTGAAGAATGCTACATACGAGCGTCGCCGTGAGATGGATTGTGTTGAATGGCCATTCCGTTGAGAGCAGATTACGACGGATTCATGGACATGAGCTTGAATCGTGCCCTGGCAGAACTGTACAGCGAATGGCAACTCTCTCTGGTTTGGTGCCGACATGACACATGGTGAGAATGATGTGAAGAGAAGAGGAGGTTTAGCCTATCCAACGCCTCCGCCTGCGGCCATACCAGTAAGCGACCAGGGACACAGCCACAGCCACGGCCAGGCCTGCCGATACCTGCACGGCTAGGGAGGTGCCTGCCAGCAGAAACTGCTTCTCCCCGGTGATGGAGTTCATGATGGACGAGGCTCCTAGGCCAGACTCCATCAGACCCATGGCATAGGCTACCCCCTGGCCTGCCACCACGTTCCTGTCATCCACAGCTGGCCTCATTCTGGCTGCTGTGGCCATAGCTGCATACTCCTCTTGGCTGCCGCCTTCCAGGAATGCACCCACGAGCCGGCCTTTGTCTATCCAGAATGTCCCAAACTTACCTCGCGCGGGTTCTCCAAAGAACACAGGGTCCCCAGTGTTGTCACCAAAAAACTGCCAAGACAAGGTGAAGACTCGGGAGTAGAAGAAGGGGAGGTAGTCATAGTCCGGAGTCTTGTCCGGCTGCATGATGGCGTGCACTGCGTGGGCTGCAGACTTCCTGGCATGGTCCACGTGCTCCAGGTGGCGGAGATCGCCATACATCTTCACCGGGAAGGCAGCTACATCCCCAACTGCGTATACAGAAGGGTTGCTAGTCCGCATCTTTCCGTTCACCTTGATTCCCCCTTTCTCAATGGCTAGCTGCCCTTCGAACAGGGTAGTATTTGAACGAATCCCAATGCCAACTACCACCAGGTTTGCTGGCAACCTGCTTCCATCTTTTAGAATGACTGCAGAAACCTGCCTTGACCAGAAAACCAACGCCATGGCTGATGACAACAAGCACAGATTTGATTGCATGCCCATGTCATGCAGCTAGCTGTCCACACACCGAAGGGACGCAGAGACAACCGAACCCAAATTCACTCACCTGCCCATCTTCTCCACATTCGAATGAAGTCATGAAGGTACCTTTGATGAAGACGACGCCCTTCCGTTTGTAGTAGTCTTCGTAGAAGGTGGCAATCTGCGGGGTGAAAAGACGGGCCACTGCAAAACACACATGAAGCAAACAACATTACATCAGCAACAGTCTCGGAGATGGAAGAAAGTGTACCAGCCGATGTGGAAGCATTTCAACTTACTACAATGTGATTCCGGGAACACCATGGTTACTGGTATCTTATTCCTGACCAGCGCAGCAGCACACTCCATCCCAATGTATCCACCGCCTATCACTACCGCTCTTCCTCCTTGACAGGCAGCCATGGTGTCAACCAACTTTTCTGCATCCTTGACATGGCGTAAGTAGCAGATGTTTTTTGCATCTCCGCCTTTTACCCCAAACTCCTCCAGCCTCAAGGCCTGCCAACCAATGCACACAGGTCCCAAGTTCAAAGACTTTCCAGGTCCAGGATCTCAGACCCTAGCAGCGGCATGGCAAGCAGACAAGAAGCTCCGACAACTGACTTGCACAGCTGGAACTCAGAAGTGAACTAACCCGAGCACCTGCTGCAACGATGAGCGTTTGGTACAGAATGGTCTCTCCAGCTGCTGTCAAAACAGTCTTTTGCTTCACATCTGCCGCAATCACTGGTGTATCCAGCAGCAGCTCAACTCCTGCCCAACCACTACAGACTCCATCACCTCCATCCCAGGCAAACAAGTGCAAGAGAAGAGCAGCGACAATTAAAAAATGCCTTTCACTGACCATGATCTTTGAACCATTTGGGGACCATCCTCTCCTGACCCACTCCGACGCAAGTATGGAATGCTGGCAACCGAGTAGCAACTGCCAAACAATCACCGCAACTGACAAGAGTAAGCACAACCCAACCATACGCCTGACTGGATGCCACCTCACAAGCTAAGCAAGATATTACCAGCCATCCAACATACTAAAATCAAGCAGCACAGATATACCTTCTGGATATAGATAGCCTTTGCTCAGAGCTGGCCTCTCGTAAGGAGCTACCTACAGTGACGGCACACAGTTTCCTTCAGCTAAGGACTAGGAAGAAGCCCAGGGACAAGAGCCCACGAAGTCGGTGCAAAATTCAATCGGACAGACACAAGTCCACCCAAAGGAGCAAAAGAAGCACAACGATATGCAGGTTCCTTTGACTCCAGACCAGACCAGCACAGCATCCCACAACCCACAACCCGCAAGAAACGCTGATGCCCGTGCAATTCCCGGCACCCACCAAATCCTCCGGGCACACAGATGCTCCCAGCCCTCAGAAAATTCAGACAGAATGATGGGATAGGCACCACCACGGAAGGCATGACCTCAGCCTAGCAAAGGGAGCAGAGCTGGGCCACAGCAACCTACAGATTCGTCCGAGATGATGCAAAGATCGCCTTTGCCCATTCCCAGTTTGACAAACTCGAAGGCAGCATAGCCAGCAGCAGTGCCTCCCCCCAAAATCACCACTTTGAAAGCTCGCCCCATTCCTGGCAGGCCGCGCTCCGCCTCTTGGAAGATCGCAATTCCGTTGGAGTTGTTGGATTTCAAGCCGCTTGAATGTTTGCAGTAAGTGAGCCCAGTCCCGCTGCCTTGCCTTCCAATTTTTGCATTTCACCGACCCTTTTTGCAATTTTCCTCTCATGTCAAACACCAAGAATCCTTCTCGGATTTTTGCAGCACAAGTCAACACCGAGCAGTCGCATTTAGTCTTTCATATACAATAATAGCTTTCTTTTTTAACGGAGGAGGACGAGAGGTGTGGACGATGAGGTATATAATAGCTTAGCATTTATATTAATATAATATAATAATTTATCAAAACAATATAGTATCTTATTTTTAATATATTTATTTTATATCATTATTTTCTATTATGTTTTAGTATGCTGGCGCACAATCTAGACTATCCACAAAACACATCAAAATATGTGATACACAAACCAATAATTCTACCACAAAAAATTGGTTTCACATGAATAGAGTTTGAAGATACATGATTTGATAAGCAGAATAAGATTTGCATATACAGGTCACCCGCGCCTCACAACCTAGACAAAAAGAGCATCAATTATATTCAAAAGAATGTATTTGAAGTCTCCTTCGCAACTCCACCAACTCTAGTACTTGACATTTAAGCCGCCAGTTCAATATAGATGTGCATGTGGAACATCATTATAGTCCTTTTAATATAGTTGGACCTACACTAGAGGCAAGGCCAAATTCAACAAAATTATCTTTAGCCTCAATATTATGACATTCACTAACGACAACTAGATCCAGACTATAGCTTGTCCAATTTATATCCAACTATAGCTTGTCTATTAGAAATAGCATTGCCATACCCTAAAAGAACATGCATTACTTTACTTAAGAGAAGATTTCGCTTTTCAAGGACTCCATCAAGGGGAACCAACGCGCCCATCCGGCAAGGGGCAACTACCAAGCTTTCTATCTTCAAAAGCCTTCTGGAAGAGTGATGCAAATTTCGGGTCTGAAGTCGTTCCTCGACGATATTATTCGTATGTAGTGAGGATAATTGACATTAAGGAAAAAGGGGGGAATGACTTCTTCAAAGAATTCCATCGCAAACATATACTCCTGCACTTCTGTCATTGGCACAACTAGGGAGAGCCAGGCCTGGATGATTATGACACGGTTCTCCATCATTCTCTTCTCGACTTCG
The DNA here is from genome assembly GCA_010909165.1 of Anthoceros angustus. Classification (NCBI taxonomy): domain Eukaryota; kingdom Viridiplantae; phylum Streptophyta; class Anthocerotopsida; order Anthocerotales; family Anthocerotaceae; genus Anthoceros; species Anthoceros angustus. The sequence continues at coordinate 1,133,950 of VJWM01000011.1, forward strand.
CACCCGAAGCTGGGGTGCAGCTACTGGAGAGGCGTGACAGAACGATGTGGAATGGAGTAAGTCTAATAGCCTTGTTGTGGAATGGGGGATTCGTACATATGAGTACAGTTGGTGGCCTTTCGTGAGGTGAGAGTACCAGTGGGGGCCGTACTAGTACCGCCCCCTTTGGGAAGTTACCTCAAGAAGTATTTTGCTTGATCAAGCTGCTTGATACCTGATTCAAAAGCATTCTGATTTTAGCTCAGACCCGGGTGAATAGGGGATAACAATGCTCATAAGGTGTTTCTTGGAAGGCATGGCCTTCAAAAGCTGTTAGGAAATGGCCCTAAGGGGCAAGGAACAGTAAGGCAAGGTGGAATCATGAGGGGAGCCATTCAAAGGCATATTGATTTTAGCTGTGAGCCGCGGGTGAATAATAGTGATATGGTGGTATTGTTATTTCTAACTGTGTGCCTGCCCCACCTCGCTGGAAAGGGGGTGTTACTTGTGGTATCATAGCTCAAGGTTGAAGCGTCTCTAGCTAACGTCTGATTGTGTGGAAGGCATGCCCTTCAACAGATGTTAGGAAATGGTCCTGAGCGGCAAGGAAGATGTATTAAGATTCATGCCAGTAGGCCAAGTCTAAGCAGAAGGCCGATCACAAGTCCTTGTCCACATTTCTGGGGATCCTCACATGTTTGGCAAAGCTAGCTCATTTTAGCTATTCCTTCACTATACAGTCTAGCGTCTTCTGCTAATGCTCACCTTGTGTATATGCATTGATCAGTGAAGTCCAATGTTTCTAAATGTCTGTGCAATTGTTGAGCACATCAGGTTGAGCCAGTATTGGTATCTAGGTGTTAAAATAGGATTACATTATTAAACCCTATTTCCTTCATAGTTACTACATCATTAGATTAAGCAGTCATTACCCTAATAGATAAGATACCTAGAGGTCTGTGGCTGTTTACTAGACGTCATACCTCTAGGTGTCTTATCTATTAGGGTAATGACTTATTAATCTAATGACATAGTAACTATAAAAACACACATACACTAATAGCAAAAAAAAAATTGTACTCTCAACACATTTTGTTCATTCAAATTTAAGTTTATTCCTCTTATGTTTTCGGAAGCGTAGAATTATAGCTAGACTTTAACATGCTATTAGAGCCCAAGTAGATCTCTTGGGATTATGGCACAGAATTGGAAATAACTTGAGATCCTTAAGTAATCTCGAATAGTGAGATAGTTGACATCACTAATAAAATTGACAAATTTCAACCATGTGAGTATTGAGATAGTTGATGATATCAATAATAAAATTAAAAAAATTGTATCATTATTTTTTACCTTCACAAAGCAATTCATATTAAAGAAAAAGAGAGATTTATCTGGTGAGGCTGGAAGAATCGATTTAATTGTTATTGCAATCTCATTAATTATTTTCAAGAAAGAAGGAATAAGTTCTCCTAATAATATGTGGAAGGACTCAAAAAATATGAATACTAATATTTTAATTAATAATGGGCAGCTTCTATAGCTAGCCCAGATTAACATATATCAATTCTCTATTAAAATGTTTACCCCACATCTATTCAAGGAAAAAGATCGTTTTGATAGAAGGAGTTTTGATATATGATACTTTAGGATCTATTGCATCCTAAAAAAATGTCTTTTGCTGGGGATAGTAGATGGCACATGTACAAAGCCAATAGCTGGCAGGAGCTACAAGACCTCCTACTCTATCAGGCATTGTATAAGATTTTTGCTAAAGATATTCAAGAATAGGAGACAAAATACATGCAAACAACGCAACTAATTGTCTCCGACTTGTCCTCTTATAAAATTAATCACTTCAACAAAAAGATCACATTAGGCTATCCATCTTTTATGAGATACATATCAATGTAAGGACATAATATCCGAAGTTGTAGCAGGCTCTTCATAGCCTTAAGATGCGAGAAGGAGAATTCATAGAAAATAACCTCTTTAAATTTAGAAAGCTCAATGCTTATCTTGCATCTGTGGGAATTGTATTGACAAAGCACAATCAGCTGATACAGCTACACACAATTCAATACTAGCCTACAACAATCTGTAAAATGAATTCCTTTAACAGCCACAACAGCACAATCATCCGACCTAATCGTCCAGCATGTAACAGTAGCAGTCCATTAATATGAACAGACAAAAAGGTCAGCTGATGCAGCATCTAGCTTTAGACAAACAAGCAAGCTATGTTTGTTAATTCGCAGGGAAAATCACGTGGAGGAAATTTTGGCCCTGGACGTGGCCCAGGTATAAGATTTGCCAGTGATAGAAGGGCCTGGTTGAGTCTTGGATTGCCTCCCGGCACTGTTCTTCTTCCTGAGGAGACGCCAGTCTTTTTTGGAAGTGGCAAGGACAAGCCCAAGACCGATCTTTTGTCTCTTACGTGTGTGATTCCATGTCAATTCCTTCTCTAGGAGGTAACATATATTTTGTAGTATACATGGATGACTATTTAACTATATATCTTGAAGTCAAAGAGTGATGTTTTTCAAACTTTTTAGCTCAGTTTCTCCTATGTTCTACTCATGGCTGGCTGTGGCGTGGCTTTGCACCGTTGTCGCAGTGCGCCCACCCCGTACTCCGACGCTATCTAGCCCGATCGCTGCAATGGGAGCCATCGCAAGCAGATGCAAATATACAAAGGTGTGTGATCGAGACGCGCGAGCTGAGGCTTTCCAAGCAATCTCCGTTCCGGTGCTCGATCCGTTTTCGATGCCACCCCCGCACATGGGTTTTGGGTTTTTCAAGTTTGGCTTTTCCTGAGGTTTATCCATCTATTAATTATTAATATTATCATAATCAATTAATTCTAGTCATTAGATGGGAGTGTTAAAATAGATTTAATAATTTAACCCTATTTCAACACTCCCACCTACTACGTAGGTATTACATAGGTGGGAGTGTTAAAATAGGGTTACATTATTAAATCCTATTTACTTTATTGTTACTACATCATCAGACTAATTAATCATTACTCTACTAGGTAAGATACCTACATTTGGTAAACAACTACATGTAGACTAACAACAACAAAATATTTGTACTCTCAACACTTTTTGTTCATTCAAGTTTAAGTTTATTCCTCTTATGTTTCTGCCTAAGATTGTCTCTAAACTTTAACACTAGGCTCGCTTGCAAGCGGCCGACCAGCAAGGCATCGTCTCATTTTCCTCGTCTTACGAAACAACATCGGCCGACCAGCAAGGCCTCATCTCATTTTCCTCGTCCTACGAAACAACATCGGCCGACCAGCAATGCATCATCTCATTTTCCTCGTCCTACGAAACAACATCGGCCGACCAGCAAGGCATCATCTCATTTTCCTCGTCCTACGAAACAACATCGGTCGACCAGCAAGGCATCATCTCATTTTCCTCGTCCTACGAAACAACATCGGCCGACCAGCAAGGCATCATCTCATTTTCCTCGTCCTACAAAACAACATCGGCCGATCAGCAAGGCATCATCTCATTTTCCTTGTTCTACGAAACAACATTGGCGCTTGTGTTAGCAGGACACCCGCATGCCTATATGGATGTATGTGTGAGGAGTGAATAACATTCCATCAGTTTCAAAGAACCACATGTGACCTTACCCCTAGACAGAACTGAGATAGATGTGAACATATCGTTGAACTGGGATAGATATGAACTTATCCGGTTTTGTGTGTCAACCTAGGAGCAAGATGGCCCCCTAAGTCAACCGGAGATCTAACAAACCTTATTCGTACCACTTATCTATCAAGAAATACAAATTATTTTTTTGAAAAACAAATATAATATAGTAACTAGAAAAACTACCAATAAAGATTCTTCAAAACCTAATAAATACAATCTTGTAGCTAGAAAAAAGACATAAACTAATAATCAGATAAGCCAGCTAGCGTTGCCAAACTAGGTATTAGGAAATGAGCATAAGCTGATAATTAGCCCCCAAAAGACTGGCATAGAAATGCCATCTTATGTGGGTTCTTCCATCTTCATGAGGTTTATGATAAACGGGCTTCAATAAAATACCGGTACAAGCTAACGTCGTCTTTTTCAACCTACCAAAATGAAGTATGGATATCTCCTCACTGGCCCAGCAACCATGAACATCCCACAGCGTTTGAAGCGAGCTGCCTGCTATTGCTGCGTGCAGGGGGCAGCCGTTTCTGGCTGCTGTCGTCAGTCCGAGCTGGTTAAGCAATCTGGGAGGTGCAGGCTGGGGCGGGATGTCCCTGGAGCAGAAGCAGGGAGCTGGACATTCTTGTAGGATTGCAGACATGCTGTCATGAATGCTGAATCCCGGCAGCAGCTGCCTCTTCGATGTCCTCTTCGTCTACCTTGGGTGGACCTGTAGGAATGTGGGACGCAATTCAGCTCCGCTGCCATGACACCGGAAGCGGAGGAATGGGATTGTGTAGGGAGGCCAAGACATGGTCGGGAGTGGCGGGAAGGTATCACCTGAGGCACCGCCGCGCCGCGGAGAGACCAGGAGTATGCGTGGCCATTTCCACTACAGGAGACTGGATGAAGCGGGTGTTCTCTGGATCGTCCGGGTACTACAAGAGTGCGAATCATCCTGACCGAGCCGAGCTTCTGTCTGAGGTAGTTCGGAAATGTGCGATTGTCCGGGGTTGTGTTGTGGTAATAGGTTCACATGGTGACATCCCTTGGTGCTGCTGTGCCAGGCAAGGTTTAGCAGAGAGTTGGAATGGCACCGGACCAACTATGAGCGAGTGGGTGAGATTGAGCCGCCGCCGATTTTCCCGTTTTGGCGGAAGCAGGAGTTCGAGGCTCGGTCTCTGACTAGAAAGGTTCTCGAGCTTACCAGGAAGAGGCAGCTCAATCAAGTACGAGTTTCCTCATATGTGTGGAATATTGCATCGGGCATGAAGTTTGGAGAACCCTGACAGTCAGAGTCACGTCCTGGACAGATTTTGAAGCTGGTGGAAACAGCTAAACAGGAGAGATACGAGCTGCACCGGATAACTATGAATGCGGTGATGGAGGCTTGTGTGCATTGTAATGACACGGACCGTGCCATAGGCATTTTCGAAGAGATGCTACGCCCGGGTGCCTGTGGTGTTGATACTGTAACATATGGGATCCTAATAAAGGTCTGCTGAGGCTTGCAGCATTGCTGTTCTGCTGTTTGTATGTGAAGGCAAGCCTGTGTGTTGGCTCACTCTCGTTGAGCTTTACGTTTTCCTCTTGGTGTGCAGGGCCTTGGGCAAGCGAAAAGACTGAGTGATGCGTTTCTCGTATTTGAAGCAATCGAGAAAGGCACAGCTCCAGGAGCTCCTAAGTTGTCGGATGTACACCTCAACACTCTAGTGAATGCATGTGCCGAGGCAGGTTAGGTTCAATTTGCATCGTTTGTGCGTTCTGTCTCACTCTCGTCGGTGTTTGTCCAATCTGTGAATGCTAATGTGACGGCCTTCTTCTTCAGTTCTGACCTGATGATGTTGTTCCGAGCAGGAGAATCTCTTCGTGCACGAGGTATACTATTAAGGTATCGCTCTTCGGTTGACCAGTCAGGACCATCCGCTTTCACATACAACCTACTGATTAAGGTTACCTTCTTTTCCTGCACAGTGCCATTCTGCAATTTTCCGCCAGCTGTGGATCCTGATTATGAGTGGCATTGTCCCAGGGATATGCAAGATCGGACAATCCTTTGGAGGCTCTGAAGGTGATCGATGAGATGCGTTCTAATGGCTTAGAACCGCAGCAGCTGACTTATAACTCTCTTATTCTGGCTTGTGTCCGGGGCGGGGACACACTGAAAGCCCTTGATTTTTTGAGGCAAATGAAGGTTGGTATACGAGGCTACCGTAAGCGTTGTCCTGAAACATCCTCTTTGTCAGCTCAAAGTCCAAAGTAACGAATTTTTGTGATATCGCAGGAGGAAGCGAAGAGGCTTAATTCTCCGGAAATGCTTCCAGATGTTGTAACATATACCACTCTAATAAAGGTCAGTGGGGTTGACTGTCTTTGTAGGAATGTGCTCTACTTGTCGTCCCTACCAGGCTGCACCTCATTCTGTTCGCTTATCCTGTGCAGGGTCTTGCTTTGGATGGCGATCTTCAAAAGGTTTTGGATATGGTGGATGAAATGAAACAGACACCAACATGTGTATTGGATCGTGTTGCTTATACAGCGATCATCGACGCCTGTATAGAGGCCGGATCACCCAGACGTCAGTATGCTACCCTGCACGGCCTCCCTTCTTCCTGAGGCTGTGGACACCTTGTGTGTGTTCAAAGGAGCTAACAGATTTTGTTGTTATGCAGAGGGCTTTGTGATGTTGCAAGAGTTGAAGGAGAGGGGGCAGGAAAGTCCTGTTCTCAGACCAAGGGCCCATGTGTTTCTTGCTCTTATGAGGGCCTTCGCCGATGAAGGTGATGTTGAGATGGTGACCTCGTTGAGAGAGCGTCTAATACCGGAGGCTGCGGGGTTTGTTTGGCCTGAGGAGCGTGCAGAAGCAGATGAGCTACTGATGGAAGCTGCTGTTGCTGCAGGGCAGGTAAAGCGATAAAGTCATTATCCATCCTTTCTGCTCACCTCAGTGACAGCAAACCTAACGAGCATTCTTGTTTCAAGCAGCTGGGTCTAGCAAAACATGTGCTGCGAACGATGGTCGGTCTGAAGAAAGGCATCCCTCTGACAAGACGCGCCTACATTGTGAGTGCTACCGACCCAACGAAGGTGCCTATGCCTGTAGCAAGCCATTTACCATATCAACGGTAATAACCCCACCGTTGGTCTGCAGGCCGTCGTCCGATTGCAAGCACTCACAGGCTTCAAAGAAGACATCTTCAGCCCTCTTCAGCTGCGGGTGCGTTGAAGTCCCTGTCGTGTGCATTGCTGTGCAAAAGCGCGGTGAACGCTATCGTAACCCAAGTACCTGCTTCCCTTGCTTACAGGTTCCTCCAAGTGAGAGCGTGGACAGGGTAATGCTGCCCTTCGCTGAGGCAAACACCGTCTCTGAAGACCTGAAGGTGGCAGACGTAGCATTTCGTTTTTTCAGAGAAGACGTGATACCCGTCGTGGACAAAGCAGGAGCATACGTTGGTTCTGTCCACTGCCGAGACTGCACCGAGGTCCACCTCGCTTACCTTGTCTGTGCTTGCAAACTTTTCGTGTTGGAGCAACCTGTTGATCTCCTCTGTCACGGGGGATGTGCACAGATGGATGCCCGGTTAGGCGACCTGAAGAAGAGAACTCCCATTGTGACCAACGCTACTCCAGTCTCCAAAGTTGTCAGTCTGCTGCTGAAGTCTCCGTCACCATTCATCACCGTGATAGACAGCAGCACGGCATCCTACCGAAAGGGCGACTTGTTAGAAGGCCAGGTCCTTGGTTTCCTTGTTCCCAGCAGCGTTTTCGTTCTGGACAGCCGGAGATCATGGAACGCAATTACTACGTCGCCTAACCTTGATCAATATTACTAAATCCTGGGACCAGTGTGCCGAGGCACAGGCAAAGCAGGAGCAGGCCCGGCATGGGAGGAAGCGACGGAAGCTCAGCGAGCCAGAGCGGCGATGGTGGGAAGGTGTTCGTGACCGTGGGAACCACCCTCTTCGACGCCCTGGTGGAGGCGGTGGACGAGCCCCGGTTTTTGGCTGCGCTGCGGGAGCGCGGCTTCTCCTCTCTGCTCATCCAGCTCGGCCGGGGCTCCTACCTCCCCGCCAGCGCCGGCATCTCCCAGGGCGGCTTCAAGCTGGAATTCTTCACCTTCGCGCCTGACATAGCTCACCACATCCGCTCCGCGGACCTGGTGATCAGCCATGCCGGATCCGGCAGCGTGTTCGAGACTCTGCGAGCTGGCTCGCCCCTGGTGGTTGTGGTGAACGAGGCCCTCATGGACAACCACCAGAGCGAGCTGGCCGAGGAGCTGGCGGACAGGAAGCACCTCTTCTGCGCCACCCCTTCCTCTCTTGTGGATGTGGTGCGCAACATGGATGTGTCTGAGCTGGCTCCGTATCCTGCCTCCTCTCCCGCGGCTATGGTCAAGAGCCTGGACCAATTCTTAGGGTTCGGGTAGCAAGCTGTTAGCTGCACCGGCTGCTGGTTGCTGTGAACAATAGGAATTTAGCGCTGTCTGTTCTGCGGCGGGTCGTATCCGAACCCTAACAAGAAGAAAGGTCGGTGCATCTCCGATTGTTGGATGAGAGCTTCTATGCTGCCAGAAAAGATTTGAGAAAAGCTTGAAGATCAGTCCTCAGCAAGTTGAGCACTTTTTGCCATGGTGACCGAAGCTTGGTACACGGAGAGCAGCAGTATGGTATCTGCAGCGATCTATCAATGCCGATCACCACACGAACAGGACCCGTTTTGGAAACGGTGAACTCGGTGTGCGTCTCGAACTATGATGTCCCGCTCCTCAAGGCGTGACATTACCTTGGTGCTACTGTGGCAGTCGTTGCACATGCGAAGGTTTTTAGTGACTAGCAAGGGTGTGCCATCCGGAGTGTTGAGGAGGCCATAAGCTAAGGCAAGTTTCTCAGCGTGCCCACACAGAGAATCCTCCTTCTCCTGCTCAGACACTGCTCTTAACACCAGCTCGGTTTTGGGCACATGGCCTCCTTCGTCTTTTAACCTCGAGTTCACGCTTTTCAGCTTTGAAGAAATATCAGCCCTGTCTTCTCCAACGGTGAACTCGTGCACCGTGTTCTCCACTTCGATGCACGCCTTTGCAGGCTTCTTCCAAGCACCTGCAGACTTCCGCAGGCTTTCGATCTCGTCCACGTCCTTCCATCTGCCGGCGTTTGCATAGATGTTGCCCAAGAGCACATATGGACTTGCACTTTGAGGCTCCAGTTTCACAATGCGGTCGAAGCATCTCCGTCCTCGCTCGGCATCATCATGGTTTTTGCAGGCAGTCAGCAGGGCTCTCCAGCCCACCACATTGCTCTCATACGGTGCGGTCTGCAAGATGTGTTCTGCCTCATCTAGACGGCCTGCCCGCCCGAGAAGATCCACCATGCAGTTGTGGTGGTAGTCGGAGGGGGCAATCTTATGCTCTTCCATTATCTTGAAATACCGCTGCCCCTCATCCACCAGGCCTGCGTGACTGCAGGCCACAAGGAGGGAACTGAAAGTGGTCTCGTTTGGCTCAAATCCCTGCTCACACATGTCTTCGAAACACCGTATGGCCATTGGAGCATTGCTGTCCTCTGCATAGCCTTTGAGAAGTGCATTCCATGCCACCACATTCTTGGTGGACAATGTGTCGAAAACGGAACGAGCCTCCTCCAAGCTCCCGCACTTTGCATACATGTTCACCAGGCTGCTGCCGATGGAGCCCTGTGCTTCCAGGCCTCGTTTCCGAATCTGTGCGTGAAGCTCCTTGCCCGTCTGCAGAGCCCCGACACTCGCACATGCTTGCAACAGGCAAGTGAAGGTAACAGCATCAGCGACACTGACCCCCTCCTGCTGCATACTCGTGTACAACAAAAGGGCTTGCTGGCCCATACCCTGCTGGGCATAGCCTGCGATCATGGCTGTCCATGTGACCACATCTTTTGTGGGCAACTTGTCAAACACTGTGCGAGCATCTTCCAAGCTCCCACATTTTGCATACATGTCCACCAAGCAGTTACCCACAACAGCATCCCCTTCCATCCCACCTTGCCGAACCTGCACGTGCAGCCGCTTCCCCTGCTTAAGGTCGCCCACACTCGCACAAGCTCGAAGCAGGCACACAAACGTCACCTTGTTGGCTGTAGTCACACCCTCCTTTTGCATGCTCCCATACAGGGCCAAGGCTTCCCTGCCCAGTCCCTTCTGCGTATAACCTGAAATCATAGCAGTCCATGTTACCACATCCTTGGTGGCCAAGCTGTCAAACACTCTCCGAGCATCTTCCAAGCTTCCACACTTGGAGTACATGTTTATCAGGCTGTTTCCCACAAAGATGTTGATTCTCACCGCACTCTTGGCGATGTCCTCATGAACCAGCTTCCCAGAAACCAGATCCTCTGCACTGGCACAAGCCTTCAGCACAGCCACAAAGATGTGATTATCCGGCTTCACCTTCGTCTCCCTCATCTGTCGGTAAAACCTCATGGCCTCCTTGGGCTGCCCATTCCGGGCATGTGCCAGAATGATAGAGGACCACGTATACGCATCTGGAGCACTCACCCTCCCAAAAGCCTGCGCTGCCTCCTCCAATTGTCCATGAGAAGAATACATGCCTATAATGTGGTTCGCCAGGGACGCATTCCCCTGGAGCCCAGCTGTCAGAACAAGAGCATGCACCCGTCTACCAAGCCTTAGGTCCCTTTCTTCGACGCACATCCTCAACACCCGACGGAAAGGAACATCACGAACACGACATCCTCTCTGCACCAGGACCTCCAACTCCTCCACAGCCTCCCGCACCTTCCCCTCCTCACATCGTCTGTTCAGCGTTTCCAGCACAGAATCTCCTTCCTCCCCGCGCCCACCACCATTTCCTGCACCGGGAGTAGATGCCATCCCAGCTGGCGAGCCCATCTGCGAATCCACCCACCCCGGCTTGTGGCGGCTATGTAGCCACAGCCCCTCCTTGGACGTCTTGTGCCTGAAGTCAGGATGGCGGGGGCTCCTCTTGTCCTCCCTGTTGTCCCACCATTGCGCTGGATCCGAGAAGTACTCCTGCCACAGGAGCTCCTCCCGCTCCTTTCTGGGCAGCCCTTCCACGGCATAGTTCTGTGCAGAGGAAGCTGTCCGCGCCTCACTCCCCAGCTTGGCTGGTGGACAGCTATGACACGCGAATCCGCCATCAATCGCTGCACCTTGCTTGCCTCCCACCACAGTGTCAGGCATCCATGGCCCCCGCTGCTTGATGGGAGCAGCACGGGAATCCGGGAGTGCAGAATTCGACAACGGCAGCAACAGATGCAGGTCCAGCGGCATCGCCATCTCGTCTCGCCCCTCGGTGCTGGGCCGCCTTCAGCAGCCCGTCTCTCTCTAGCTCGCTTCAGTCTCTTCACAGCAGAGTACAACCACCTCCATGCTGTTGGAGAATTAAGGCCATGTCTGTTCAGGGAATGCAGGTTTGCGAGTCGTTCTCTGGGACAGCGCTGGTTCAGCAGTCTGGGAGGTACAGGCTGGGGCGGGATGCCCGTGGAGCAGCAAATGCGGATGCAGGGAGCTGGAGCTTCTTGTAGGATTTGAAATCATGTCACGAATGTTTAATCCCGGCAGCAGCTGCCTCTTCGGTGTCTTCTTCGTCTACCTTGGGTGGACCTGTAGAAATGTGGGACGCAATTCAGCTCCGCTACCATGAAACCGGAAGCGGAGGAATTGAATTGTGCAGGGAGGCCAAGTCATGGTCTGGAGTGGCGGGAAGGTATAACCTGAGGCACCGCCGCGCCGTGAGCTTTGCGTCGCCATTTCCATTACAGGAGACTGGACGAAGCGGGTGCTCTCTGGATCCTCCGGGTACTACAAGAGTGCGAAACATCCCTGACCAAGCCGAGCTTCTCCGAAATAGTTGGGGAATGTGCGATTGTCCGGGGTTACAGGTTAAGACTGTGAGCTCCCCTGTGCTTTTGTGCCAGGCAAGGTTTAGCAGAGAGTTGGAATGCCACCGGACCAACTATGAGCGGGTTGGTGAGATTGCGCCGCCGCCCATATTCCCGTTTGGCGGAAGCAGGAGTTCGAGGCTCGGTCTTTAACCAGGAAGGTTGTGGAGCTGACCAGGAAGAGGCAGCTCAATCAAGTACAAGTCTGCTCTGATGGTGTGGAATATTGTATCGGGCTTTAAGTTGGGGAATGCTGACAGTCAGAGTCACGTCCTGGACAGATTTTGAAGCTGGTGGAAACAGCAAAACTGGAGACATAGGAACTGCATCGGATACCTATGAATGCTGTGACGGAGGCTTGTGTGCATTGTGATGACACTGACGTTGTGTTGATAGTGTAACATATGGGATGCTAATAAAGGTCTGCTGAGCCTTGCAGCATTGCTCTTCTCCTGTTTGTATGTGAAGAGAACCTTGTGTCCTCGCTCACGCTGTTTGTGTCTATGTTTTCCTCTTTGGTGTGGTGCACAGGGCCTTGGGCAAGCTAAAAGACTGAGTGATGGGTTTCTCGTATTTGAAGCAATCGAGAAAGGCACAGCCTCACGCTCTGAAGGTGATCGATGGGATGCGTTCAAATGGCTTAGAACCGCAGCAGCTGACTTATACCTCTCTTGTACTGGCTTGTGTCCAAGGCGGGGACACACTGAAAGCCCTTGATTGCTTGAGGCCAATGAAGGTTGTTGTACGAGACTAATGTGACCTTTGTAAAGACACATGCTGTTACTCAGCTCAAAGTCCAACATAATTGTTTGGTGATGCCCCAGGAGGAAGCGAAGCGGCTGAATTCTCCAGAACTGTTTCCAGATGTTGTAACATACAGCACTCTAATAAAGGTCAGTGGGGTTGACTGTCTTTGCAGCAATGTCCTCTACTTGTCGTGCCTACCAGGCTCTACCTCATTCTGTGCTCTTACCCCCTTCAGGACTCGCGTTGGATGGCGATCTGCAAAGGGTTTTGGATATGGTGGACGAGATGAAACGGACACCGACATCTGTCTTGGATCGTGTTGCTTATACAGCAATCATCGATGCCTGTCTCTGTTCTAACTTGGTAAGAGCCTAATGACTCAGCACCTCACTAACAGTCTTTTTCTTTTAACACGGATGAGCATAAGTCCCACTTGTGCGCATTGCTGTGCAGAAATGCGGTGAACGGTATCCTGCCTACAGGTTCGTCCAAGTGAGAGCGTGGACCGGGTAATGCTGCCCTTGGCTGAGACAAACACCGTCTCTGAAGATCTTAAGGTGGAAGGGCACGGCAGTTGTTGTCCCTGCCACCCCTGTAGTTTGGGACACTGGCCTTCGCTAACCCCGGGTCTGTTTTGTTCGAGCAATTTTCTGTTTGCAGATTGCTTTGAGCAGGGAAGGGTCATCCGATGAGGCTCATTTTTTGTGTGTGAGTTCAGGGCTGGGTGAGGAATGGGGCATAAAGTTCACTCAAGGAATGGAGCTGTACATCTAACTCCCCGAAGATGCTTTGCCCGTGTTCTTGTACGTTGGGGTGGTGAAGGCACTTTGGGAAAATGTGGAGAGCGCTTGGTGGTGTGGAAATTTTTTTGCATCCGATGTGTGGATAGAGGAGAACGCACCGGTAATTATGGTGTTGAGCAGATCGTTATTGTATTTTTTTCTAGAATTAATTATTCGTAAATAATCGAAGATAAGCGAAAATGCTTGGAAACACTTTTCACCGCGACCCACAAGGGCTCCCTCTTGGGTGTTCTCTACGAATCGGCATTTCTATCAAATTTTTCCTCCCAATAAAAAGCTCATATGCAACACTCTTGTCCTTGTGGGGTTAAGAGGTTAAGGAAGAGAATAGAATAACAGTCCACTGATTTGGTAAAAAATAATGAAGGTAAAAAATAGAACAACATTCTGCTGATAAGACTAAACAGTTTCCACAAGCCAACTTCACTACGCAACATCTTGATGAGACTATGCATCGCGTAAATTATTTTCCTAATTTTCATTATTTTTCTAATTTGCAATATAGAACGTGAATCATTTTGCTCATTTGCAATGTACAAGAATAAATTATTTTGCTAATTTGTAATATCGGAAAGATAGAAACGCTTACATGGACTCTTATTACCTATACACAGAGTTGATAGAGTTGGTTGATCTTTTCAACTTCCTTGCTTTTGGTTTTTCCTATAATTTATTGATCTTTTGCTTTTCTAAGAGTTGGTTGATCTTTCATCTTCCTTCCTCTTGGTTTCTCATCATTTGTATTTCTAGATTTCTTCCTTCGGTTTGATCTTTTATCTTTTTCCTTACACTTGATTGATCTTTTGTCTTCCTCTTAGTTTCTTCACAATGGATGCTTTTTTCACCAAAATTATTTTATTTTACTAATCATCTCATAAAACATAAATTGAGAAGACATACACTCAACTTAAATTAATATCTATCAATTTATATTTTTAACAATATTTTAAACAGCTACGAAGAAAAACATCTATGACAGCTTCCACTCGTCTATGGACTTGAATAAAAGAATCTTTTCTCTTCTAACAAAGTCTTTTATAGCTTGTTGAATTGAATATCCACGAGAGTTTGTGCAGCTGTGGATGCGAGGTTAGGCACTTTCCCTTTAATACTGCAAAGGACCCAACCATCTCGCCGAATACTAGAAGTACCGACTTGTGGACATGCAAAATTCAAAGCACGCCACAGGTGAACCCCTTGCTGCTGCAATGGTACTCCTGCATGTACATGGCTTCTATCACCAACTTCGCTACACGACATTAACGTTCCCTGTCACAGTCTCCTCCTATTGCATCCTGCCAGTGTAGGAAACGATGTCGGTGCCAAGTGATCCGTGCCTGGCCGTTCCAGACCGTGCGCATTACTGCACTCAGTCTGCAAAAAGTTTGCACTGCTTCCAATTGCATAAACAGACTTGTTTGTGGGCAGCAGCTTGCTAAGTATGTAGATTTGCCAAGTGGGAACATCGAGGATGCAGAACAGGTGTTTGGCCATCTATCCCAGCGAGATGCAGGGTCATGGACTGCCGTGATTGCAGCAACATGGTCAGCAAGGTCAAGGACATAGAAGCTTTGCAGCTCTATGCCGAGATGCAAGCTCCAGGTGTGAATCCACATGAAGGTCGACCCCCCCCAACAAGAAAAGGCAATTTTCTCTGGCGTACAGACTTGACCATCGGGGTACTCCTTCATTATTCTCACGGCCGACCCTTACAACTGCAGGAACCATCTGCAAATCGATGCACGCGGTACCCATCCCTTACGACAATGTCTCTCTGTTCAAGCCTTGACAGGATCTCCGTGGAACTGTGGCAGTCGCTGCACATGCGTAGATTCTTCGTTACCAACAGAGGCGTCCCACTCGGAGTGTTCAATAGGCCAAACGCCAGAGCTAGCTTCTCAGCATGCCCACAAAGCACATCTTCCTTTTCATCCTCAGACAACGGCTTCAACACCAACTTTGTGTGAGGTTCATGGCCTCCTTCCTGCTTCAGACGTCCTTTCGTGCTCTCTACCTGAAGAGCAATATCCTCTCTCCTTTCTCCCACTGTAAATCGATGTACCTGCTTATTCACCTCAATGGTCGCCACTGCATGTTTCTTGTTAGCTCCTGCTACCCTTCTCTGTGATTCAATCCTATCTACATCAGTCCACATACCTGCATCTGCGTAGGCATTGGCCATGAGCACATATGCAGGGGCCTCCTGGGGGACCAGCCTAACAATCCTTTCAAAACACCACATCGCCCTCTTTATATCCCCGTGGCTTCTGCAGGCATTCAACAACGACCTCAAGCCCACAACATTACTTTGGCCCTCACATAACAATAGCATCTTCTCAGCCTCATCTAAATGGCCTGCCCGCCCAAGAAGATCAACCATGCAGGTATAATGCTCAATAGTCGGTTTGATGCCATGCTTCAGCCATGGAATCAAAGTGCTTGCGACCCTCCTGGACCAGTCCTCATGACTGCATGCTACTAGAAGTACCGACTTGTGGACATGCAAAATTCAAAGCACGCCACAGGTGAACCCCTTGCTGCTGCAATGGTACTCCTGCATGTACATGGCTTCTATCACCAACTTCGCTACACGACATTAACGTTCCCTGTCACAGTCTCCTCCTATTGCATCCTGCCAGTGTAGGAAACGATGTCGGTGCCAAGTGATCCGTGCCTGGCCGTTCCAGACCGTGCGCATTACTGCACTCAGTCTGCAAAAGTTTGCACTGCTTCCAATTGCATAAACAGACTTGTTTGTGGGCAGCAGCTTGTAGATTTGCCAAGTGGGAACATCGAGGATGCAGAACAGGTGTTTGGCCATCTATCCCAGCGAGATGCAGGGTCATGGACTGCCGTGATTGCAGCAACATGGTCAGCAAGGTCAAGGACATAGAAGCTTTGCAGCTCTATGCCGAGATGCAAGCTCCAGGTGTGAATCCACATGAAGGTCGACCCCCAACAAGAAAAGGCAATTTTCTCTGGCGTACAGACTTGACCATCGGGTACTCCTTCATTATTCTCACGGCCGACCCTTACAACTGCAGGAACCATCTGCAAATCGATGCCGCGGTACCCATCCCTTACGACAATGTCTCTCTGTTCAAGCCTTGACAGGATCTCCGTGGAACTGTGGCAGTCGCTGCACATGCGTAGATTCTTCGTTACCAGGCGTCCCACTCGGGTGTTCAATAGGCCAAACGCCAGAGCTAGCTTCTCAGCATGCCCACAAAGCACATCTTCCTTTTCATCCTCAGACAACGGCTTCAACACCAACTTTGTGTGAGGTTCATGGCCTCCTTCCTGCTTCAGACGTCCTTCGTGCTCTCTACCTGAAGAGCAATATCCTCTCCTTTCTCCCACTGTAAATCGATGTACCTGCTTATTCACCTCAATGGTCGCCACTGCATGTTTCTTGTTAGCTCCTGCTACCCTTCTCTGTGATTCAATCCTATCTACATCAGTCCACATACCTGCATCTGCGTAGGCATTGGCCATGAGCACATATGCAGGGGCCTCCTGGGGACCAGCCTAACAATCCTTTTCAAAACACCACATCGCCCTCTATATCCCGTGGCTGCAGGCATTCAACAACGACCTCAAGCCCACAACATTACTTTGGCCCTCACATAACAATAGCATCTTCTCAGCCTCATCTAAATGGCCTGCCCGCCCAAGAAGATCAACCATGCAGGTATAATGCTCAATAGTCGGTTTGATGCCGTGCTGTGTAGCCATGGAATCAAAGTGCTTGCGACCCTCCTGGACCAGTCCCTCATGGCTACATGCGACTAGAAGGCAAGTAAAAGTAGCACCATCAGGCTGAATACCGGCAACTAACATCTCCTCAAAACAAGCTAGTGCTCTGTGACCTTCATCACAAGTACCATACCCAGATATCAGGGCATTCCATGTCACCACATTCTTTGTGTTCATGCTGTCAAAAACCTGGCATCTTCCAGTTCACCACATTTGCATACATGTCCACCAGGCAGGTGCCCACCAGTATGTCACCCAGCAGTCCTCTTTCGACGATCTGTGAGTGCAGCTGTGGATGCGAGGTTAGGCACTTTCCCTTTAATACTGCAAAGGACCCAACCATCTCGCCGAATACTAGAAGTACCGACTTGTGGACATGCAAAATTCAAAGCACGCCACAGGTGAACCCCTTGCTGCTGCAATGGTACTCCTGCATGTACATGGCTTCTATCACCAACTTCGCTACACGACATTAACGTTCCCTGTCACAGTCTCCTCCTATTGCATCCTGCCAGTGTAGGAAACGATGTCGGTGCCAAGTGATCCGTGCCTGGCCGTTCCAGACCGTGCGCATTACTGCACTCAGTCTGCAAAAGTTTGCACTGCTTCCAATTGCATAAACAGACTTGTTTGTGGGCAGCAGCTTGTAGATTTGCCAAGTGGGAACATCGAGGATGCAGAACAGGTGTTTGGCCATCTATCCCAGCGAGATGCAGGGTCATGGACTGCCGTGATTGCAGCAACATGGTCAGCAAGGTCAAGGACATAGAAGCTTTGCAGCTCTATGCCGAGATGCAAGCTCCAGGTGTGAATCCACATGAAGGTCGACCCCCAACAAGAAAAGGCAATTTTCTCTGGCGTACAGACTTGACCATCGGGTACTCCTTCATTATTCTCACGGCCGACCCTTACAACTGCAGGAACCATCTGCAAATCGATGCCGCGGTACCCATCCCTTACGACAATGTCTCTCTGTTCAAGCCTTGACAGGATCTCCGTGGAACTGTGGCAGTCGCTGCACATGCGTAGATTCTTCGTTACCAGGCGTCCCACTCGGGTGTTCAATAGGCCAAACGCCAGAGCTAGCTTCTCAGCATGCCCACAAAGCACATCTTCCTTTTCATCCTCAGACAACGGCTTCAACACCAACTTTGTGTGAGGTTCATGGCCTCCTTCCTGCTTCAGACGTCCTTCGTGCTCTCTACCTGAAGAGCAATATCCTCTCCTTTCTCCCACTGTAAATCGATGTACCTGCTTATTCACCTCAATGGTCGCCACTGCATGTTTCTTGTTAGCTCCTGCTACCCTTCTCTGTGATTCAATCCTATCTACATCAGTCCACATACCTGCATCTGCGTAGGCATTGGCCATGAGCACATATGCAGGGGCCTCCTGGGGACCAGCCTAACAATCCTTTTCAAAACACCACATCGCCCTCTATATCCCGTGGCTGCAGGCATTCAACAACGACCTCAAGCCCACAACATTACTTTGGCCCTCACATAACAATAGCATCTTCTCAGCCTCATCTAAATGGCCTGCCCGCCCAAGAAGATCAACCATGCAGGTATAATGCTCAATAGTCGGTTTGATGCCGTGCTGTGTAGCCATGGAATCAAAGTGCTTGCGACCCTCCTGGACCAGTCCCTCATGGCTACATGCGACTAGAAGGCAGGTAAAAGTAGCACCATCAGGTTGGATACCGGCATCTAACATCTCCTTAAAACAAGCTAGTGCTCTGTGAGCGTCATCACAACTCCCATACGCAGATATCAACGCCGTCCATGTAACCACGTCCTTCGAGGCCATGCTGTCAAACACTTGGCGGGCATCTTCCAGCTCACCACATGTTGCATACATGTCCACCAGGCAGGTACCCACCAGTATGTCACCCAGCAGTCCTCTTTCGACGATCTGTGAGTGCAGGTCCCTGCCCTTCTGTAAGGCACCAGTGCTTGCACAGGCCTTTAGAAGGCAAGCAAAGTAAAATGATCAGCCAAAACCAGCCCTCCTGCTCCATTTGTCCATACAGAAAGAGTGCCTCATGTCCGAGCCCTTGCTCGCATACCCAGCAATCAGGCATTCCATGTCACCACATTCTTTGTGGCCATGCTGTCAAAAACCTGGTGTGCATCTTTCATTGCACCACATTTGGCATACCCAGATATTAGGACATTCCATGTCACCACATTCTTTGTGGGCAAGCTGTCAAAAACCTGGCGTGCAGCGTTCAGTTCACCACATTTTGCATACATGTCCACCAGGCTGGCGCCAACAAATAAGTGAGGCGGAATGCCACTATGAACCACATCACTGTGCACCTTTCTGCCAGATTCCAAGTCAGCCGCAAATGCACAAGCTTGAAGGGCAGCTGCAAAGACTTGAGCATCGGCCTTCACTCCCGACCTACGCATCTCATGGTACAGTTGTATGGCCTCCTTAGGTTTCCCGTGTTTAGCATGAGCAGATATGATAGAAGACCACGTGATAACATCTGGCTTGCCTACTCTGGTGAACACATCCATGGCCTCCTGTAGCCTACATCCAGATGCATACATTCGCAAGATATGGTTCCCCAAGTATACATTCGATTCGGACCCGAGTTTAACACTGAGGTCATGAACTCGTCGCCCGCAACCAGATCCTTCTTAGCTGTACACAGTTTCAGCACAGTGCAAAACAGAGACAGAGGAATAGCAGAGTCTGTCTGCGCCAGAGATTCCAGGGCTCTAACGGCCTCAGAAAGCTTCCCCTGCTGACAAAACGTGCTCACGATTGCAGCCGTAGCGACACCAATTCCCCATCCTGCACGCCTGCCAGATTCAAGCTTATCCGGTGACCTGGACTTGGAAGGAGAGGTACCATGACCCATCTCCATATCCAAGGAAACGAGCTGCTCATCAACCCAAGCTGGCTTAAACAAGTCGTTTACCCACAGCACCTCGCCGGACCCCTTACGACGGAAGTCAGGCGAACGGGAACTCGTCTTCTCTTGTCTGTTGTCCCACCACCTGCATACATGCGCAATATATGGTTCCCCAAGTATACATTCGATTCGGACCCGAGTTTAACACTGAGGTCATGAACTCGTCGCCCCGCAACCAGATCCTTCTTAACTGTACACAGTTTCAGCACAGTGCAAAACAGAGACAGAGGAATAGCAGAGTCTGTCTGCGCAAGAGATTCCAGGGCTCTAACGGCCTCAAGCTTCCTCCTGACAAAACGTGCTCACGATTGCAGCCGTAGCGACACCAATTCCCCATCCTGCACGCCTGCCAGATTCAAGCTTATCCGGTGACCTGGACTTGGAAGGAGAGGTACCATGACCCATCTCCATATCCAAGGAAACGAGCTGCTCATCAACCCAAGCTGGCTTAAACAAGTCGTTTACCCACAGCACCTCGCCGGACGACGGAAGTCAGGCGAACGGGAACTCGTCTTCTCTTGTCTGTTGTCCCACCACCTGGTAGGCTCCAGAAAAAATTGTTGCCACAATTGCTCCTGCTCCTGCTGCTGTCGACGGCCATCGCTGGATAACCCGTCCCTACCCACACGTTTTCTCGGAAGTGGAACTGCTCGGCTCCTAACACTGCTGCGCCTGGAGGCTTGGTTATTTGCCGACGATGGACTCCCTGAGGTGAGGTGAGCGGGAGCTCCTCGTAGAATCCCTGTACACACACCAATTTGTTGGGTCCACAACAGTCCCCGCCGACGCATCGCCTTAACATGCGGCGAGAACCGGGACGGCGTAGGGCAACCGCAAGTGCGATTTGGGCGAGCAAGAGCCGTAGATTGGAACCTACAAAATAATGCCGGTTCCTACTCCAGAGAAGGACGCTCACCACCGCCCCGCCCTGATCCTGATCCTGATCCTCGCGCCATGCCCATCAGCGACTAAATGCCATACCCTCCCTCCGTTATGTTTCTCTATTCAAACCACCTACCTCTTACGTGTGTTTCCATGTGTCTCCCATGAGCCTGTCCCAACAAGCTCAAGTCTAGACACTGCCTCCTTAGGTTCTTTCCAAGGACACCACCCATGATAATCCTATTGTTTGTCCAAAAACAAACCTTCAAAAATAATAATCTCATTGGATAATTATGTTGGAAACAAACACATGTGTCGTTCAACTCGTACTACCTACCGTCAACCCTCTCGAACCAAGAGCAATAAGTCGAGGACGAATCAACTGCGTGTCCGTAATTAGAGCGGGTATAACCTTTTCCTGCCAATGAAGAAGAAGAAGAAGAAGAATTTTATTGAAGTCCACTAAGGACGGATTTCCGTCATGGGACTTGGTACTTAACAACTTGTACCATGGTGTAACAACTTGTACCATAGTGTGATCTAAGCTCAATCACAACGATGCTTAATCACAACGTTCTTATAAATGTGTGCCCATTTGGCCTAAGTTTGAGCGAGAAAATAAGGTATCCGACATATTATGCATCTCGAACTCGTTTATGCTATTCGACATTGCTCCAAGTTGCGCGTCTTCCACGACCTTGGCCAAATGGACACACATTTATAAGAACGTCGTGATTAAGCATCCCGAGCTTAGATCGGAGATTAGATGGGTGCTTGAAGTGGATGCCCTTGGTGCAGTAGCTTAGGCACACCATGGTACAAGTTGTTAAGTACCAAGTCCCATGACAAATCATCTCTAGTGGACTTAGAATAAGATTTCCGTCATGGGACTTGGTACTAACAACTTGTACCATAAAAGCTACTTGCACCAAGGGCATCCACTCCTTTTAGGCACCCCATCAAAGTATGAGAGAGGCAAGGCCAGAAACCTTGTGTTGAGAGAGCTGTGGAGGGCTAGTTAGTGAGCTTGTCGTGGAGTCCAGGGCAATAGCCAGTTGGTCGCAGATAGCCAGATTTCATCATTGTATTCTTTCAATAAAAAGTAGCACCTCAAGGAGGTGGCCTGCGAGTCGTTAGTGGGCGCAGGCTACTTTGGAGCCTAATGCTGTGTTGTGAGGTTGAGAGCGCTGAGAATCGTGTAAGTCTCTTGTGGAGTGAATTGGCGAGGTCCTAGACCGGAATCCAAAGACTTGTCGCATCGGCCGCAGTTGAGGGGTGTTACTTTGTGGTATTAGAACGTAGTCCATTCCTCCGAGTGACTAGAGAATGCACAAGATGGTCAATAAGAAGCGCAAAGAGATGCTGAAGAAGCAGCAGTCTCCCACCGATCGTCCGCCTCAACCGCTTGAAGATTCATCATCGGAAGAGGCGAGAGCGCTCCAGTACATGGGTCCATCTAGAGAGAAGTTAGAAGACAGGAAAAAATAGAAAGTGGAAGTACTTGATCAAGTTCTTCCAGGTGTCTTAGAAGATGTGATGACTAAAAGTAAAAAGGTGATGAAGAATCCAGAGCCCACAGCTCAACAAGGCGAAGATGCGGAAGATCAACAAGAAGAAATCTTTCCGGTAAATTTAGTAGTCATCTTCGGAGTGGCTCCGAAGTCGAGCATGAGATTAGCTCTACCAGCCGCAATACTACTTGGGTACTACTGGCAATTTTCTAAAGGGTTATGCCTTGGTATGGTGGCGGAGTTATGCTACTAATGTTGCCCTGGGTAATCGAGCACATACCATCACAGACTGGGCATCCTTCAAAGAAGCCCTCACGAAGCAGTTCTAACCTGGGAATGCTTCACGCTTGAGTAGACAGCAACTTGACAATATCAAGCAGACAGGTATTGTACAAGAATATGTAAGTACCTTTAGTGAAGCTGTAATGCATTGTACAACTATGAGTGAAGATGATAAGCTGCACCGCTTCATGGTTGGTTTGAAAGATTGGGCTGCTAATTGAATTGAGTTGTATAGTCCAAATATGTTGGCAGAGGCCATCACAGCAGCAAATGCCATTCTAGATACGTTTTATATTAGTACATCCAACTCCTCTAGAAGATTTCGAGGCAATACCCATGGTCGATATGCCCAAATTAGAGGAAGTTCTAGTAGCTGGAGGAGTCGCCAAGGACATTGGCGGAAATGGAGCGGCAAGAGGCAATTCAAGAGGAAATTTTCGTGGAAGAAATCAAGGAGGGAGGTGTTTAGAGTGTACATGTTAATTAGTGTGGTTTTTTGGAATCCTGGCAAGAATTCCAAGATGAGAAGTTATCCAGCTTTGCCAAGCTTAATTCTGGATGCTTAGATTGTTTTTGGTTTGTAGAATTGGTCATGTGTGTCATGTGTGTCTCATTATGCGGATCTCTAATTATTGCTTCCAAGTTGAGATTGAGTTTAGACACGTTTTCACAAGTCTATCTCAGTGTGACTTCCTTGAAAATACCAGGTTGCATTCTAACTAGTTTACTACTGCTAATGGGTTTTATGTGTATGTGAAGAGAACCTTGTGTTTGTGTGAGATTCTTGTTTTATTTTGGATGGGGTGGTGTGGAAATTTTTGCATCCGATGTGTGGATAGAGAACGCACCGGTAATTATGGTGTTGAGCAGATCGTTATTGTATTTTTCTAGAATTAATTATTCGTAAATAATCGAAGATAAGCGAAAATGCTTGAAACACTTTTCACCGCGACCCACAAGGGCTCCTCTTGGGTGTTCTCTACGAATCGGCATTTCTATCAAATTTTTCCTCCCAATAAAAAGCTCATATGCAACACTCTTGTCCTTGTGGGGTTAAGAGGTTAAGGAAGAGAATAGAATAACAGTCCACTGATTTGGTAAAAATAATGAAGGTAAAAATAGAACAACATTCTGCTGATAAGACTAAACAGTTTCCATTTCCACTTCACTACTTCACTCGCAACATCTTGATGAGACTATGCATCGCGTAAATTATTTTCCTAATTTTCATTATTTTTCTAATTTGCAATATAGAACGTGAATCATTTTGCTCATTTGCAATGTACAAGAATAAATTATTTTGCTAATTTGTAATATCGGAAAGATAGAAACGCTTACATGGACTCTTATTACCTATACGAGTTGATAGAGTTGGTTGATCTTTTCAACTTCCTTGCTTTTGGTTTTTCCTATATGGAGTCCGTTGATTGGTCCTCTTGTCTTCCTTGCTCTTGGTTGGACATAGCTGATTGATCTTTTGTCTTCCTCTTAGTTTCTTCACAATGGATGCTTTTTTCACCAAAATTATTTTATTTTACTAATCATCTCATAAAACATAAATTGAGAAGACATACACTCAACTTAAATTAATATCTATCAATTTATATTTTTAACAATATTTTAAACAGCTACGAAGAAAAACATCTATGACAGCTTCCACTCGTCTATGGACTTGAATAAAAGAATCTTTTCTCTTCTAACAAAGTCTTTTATAGCTTGTTGAATTGAATATCCACGAGAGTTTGTGCAGCTGTGGATGCGAGGTTAGGCACTTTCCCCTTTAATACTGCAAAGGACCCAACCATCTCGCCGAATACTAGAAGTACCGACTTGTGGACATGCAAAATTCAAAGCACGCCACAGGTGAACCCCTTGCTGCTGCAATGGTACTCCTGCATGTACATGGCTTCTATCACCAACTCTGCCACACAACATTCACTTCGCCTGTAACATGTCTCTTCATATTGCATCCTGCCAGTCATAGAAGAAAGTTTTTGTGCCAAGTGAATCCATGCCTGTGTTCCAGATCGTCCCAAGTACTGCACATAGTCTGCAGGAAGTCTGCACTCCTTCCAAGTACATAGACAGACTGAACACCTTTGTGCTGCTGCAATGGTACTCCTGCATTTGCATAAGTTCTATCACCAACACCGCAACACAACATTCACGTTGACTGTAACAAGTCTCCTCCTATTGCATCCTGCCAGTGTAGGAAACGATGTCGGTGCCAAGTGATCCGTGCCTGGCTGTTCCAGACCGTGCGCATTACTGCACTCAGTCTGCAAAAGTTTTGCACTGCTTCCAATTGCATAAAACAGACTTGTTTGTGGGCAGCAGCTTGCTAAGTATGTAGATTTGCCAAGTGGGAACATCGAGGATGCAGAACAGGTGTTTGGCCATCTATCCCAGCGAGATGCAGGGTCATGGACTGCCGTGATTGCAGCAACATGGTCAGCAAGGTCAAGGACATAGAAGCTTTGCAGCTCTATGCCGAGATGCAAGCTCCAGGTGTGAATCCATGCCTGTGTTCCAGATCGTCCCAAGTACTGCACATAGTCTGCAGGAAGTCTGCACTCCTTCCAAGTACATAGACAGACTGAACACCTTTGTGCTGCTGCAATGGTACTCCTGCATTTGCATAAGTTCTATCACCAACACCGCAACACAACATTCACGTTGACTGTAACAAGTCTCCTCATATTGCATCCTGCCAGTCATGGAAGAAAGTGTCGGTGCCAAGTAATCCATGCCTGCCAGTTCCAGATAGGCTGAAGTACTACACAGAGTCTGCAGAAAGTCTGCACTCCTTCCAATGACTTAAACAGACTAGTCTGTGGGCAGCTGGTAACCATTTATGCCCAGTGCTGGGGCATCAAGGACGCAAAACAGGTGTTTGTCCTTCTGTCCCAGCCCGATGCAGGGTCAAGGAGATAAAGTTTTGCAGCTCTATGCCGAGATGCAAGCTTCAGGTCTGAGGCCACATGAAGGTCGACCCCCAACAAGAAAAGGCAATTTTCTCTGGCGTACAGACTTGACCATCGGGTACTCCTTCATTATTCTCACGGCCGACCACAACTGCAGGAAGTCTGCACTCCTTCCAAGTACATAGACAGACTGAACACCTTTGTGCTGCTGCAATGGTACTCCTGCATTTGCATAAGTTCTATCACCAACACCGCAACACAACATTCACGTTGACTGTAACAAGTCTCCTCATATTGCATCCTGCCAGTCATGGAAGAAAGTGTCGGTGCCAAGTAATCCATGCCTGCCAGTTCCAGATAGGCTGAAGTACTACACAGAGTCTGCAGAAAGTCTGCACTCCTTCCAATGACTTAAACAGACTAGTCTGTGGGCAGCAGCTTGGTAACCATTTATGCCCAGTGCTGGGGCATCAAGGACGCAAAACAGGTGTTTGTCCTTCTGTCCCAGCCCGATGCAGGGTCAAGGAGATAAAGTTTTGCAGCTCTATGCCGAGATGCAAGCTTCAGGTCTGAGGCCACATGAAGGTTAACCCATCCCAAGCAGAGAAAAGCAATATTCTCTGGCATACATACTTCAGCAGCGGGTAATCCTTCATTATTCTCACGGTCGACCCTTACAACTGCAGCAACCACCTGCGAATCGATGCACACGGTACCCATCCCTGACGACAATGTCTCTCTGTTCAAGCCTTGACAGGATCTCCGTGGAACTGTGGCAGTCGCTGCACATGCGTAGATTCTTCGTTACCAACAGAGGTGTTCCACTTGGAGTGTTCAATAGGCCAAACGCCAGAGCTAGCTTCTCAGCATGCCCACAAAGCACATCTTCCTTTTCATCCTCAGACAACGGCTTCAACACCAACTTTGTGTGAGGTTCATGGCCTCCTTCCTGCTTCAGACGTCCTTTCGTGCTCTCTACCTGAAGAGCAATATCCTCTCTCCTTTCTCCCACTGTAAATCGATGTACCTGCTTATTCACCTCAATGGTCGCCACTGCATGTTTCTTGTTAGCTCCTGCTACCCTTCTCTGTGATTCAATCACCAACTCTGCCACACAACATTCACTTCGCCTGTAACATGTCTCTTCATATTGCATCCTGCCAGTCATAGAAGAAAGTTTTTGTGCCAAGTGAATCCATGCCTGGCAGTTCCAGATCGTCCCAAGTACTGCACATAGTCTGCAGGAAGTCTGCACTCCTTCCAAGTACATAGACAGACTGAACACCTTTGTGCTGCTGCAATGGTACTCCTGCATTTGCATAAGTTCTATCACCAACACCGCAACACAACATTCACGTTGACTGTAACAAGTCTCCTCATATTGCATCCTGCCAGTCATGGAAGAAAGTGTCGGTGCCAAGTAATCCATGCCTGCCAGTTCCAGATAGGCTGAAGTACTACACAGAGTCTGCAGAAAGTCTGCACTCCTTCCAATGACTTAAACAGACTAGTCTGTGGGCAGCTGGTAACCATTTATGCCCAGTGCTGGGGCATCAAGGACGCAAAACAGGTGTTTGTCCTTCTGTCCCAGCCCGATGCAGGGTCAAGGAGATAAAGTTTTGCAGCTCTATGCCGAGATGCAAGCTTCAGGTCTGAGGCCACATGAAGGTTAACCCATCCCAAGCAGAGAAAAGCAATATTCTCTGGCATACATACTTCAGCAGCGGGTAATCCTTCATTATTCTCACGGTCGACCCTTACAACTGCAGCAACCACCTGCGATGTAATCGATGCACACGGTACCCATCCCTGGCGACAATGTCTCTCTTCAAGCCTTGACAGGATCTCCGTGGAACTGTGGCAGTCGCTGCACATGCGTAGATTCTTCGTTACCAACAGAGGTGTTCCACTTGGAGTGTTCAAGATACCAAACGCCAGAGCTAGCTTCTCAGCATGCCCACAAAGCACATCTTCCTTGTCATCCTCACACACTGGCTTCAACACCAACTTTGTATGAGGTGTGTGGCCTCCTTCCTGCTTCAGACGTGCTTTCGTTTTATCTTAAGCGCAATATCCTCTCTCCTTTCTCCAACCACAAATCTATGCACTTCCTTATTCACCTCAAGGGTCGCCACTGCAGGTTTCTTGTTAGCTCCTGCTACCCTTCTCTGTGATTCAATCCTATCTACATCAGTCCACATACCTGCATCTGCGTAGGCATTGGCCATGAGCACATATGCAGGGGCCTCCTGGGGGACCAGCCTAACAATCCTTTCAAAACACCACATCGCCCTCTTTATATCCCCGTGGCTTCTGCAGGCATTCAACAACGACCTCAAGCCCACAACATTACTTTGGCCCTCACATAACAATAGCATCTTCTCAGCCTCATCTAAATGGCCTGCCCGCCCAAGAAGATCAACCATGCAGGTACTGAGGACCAGCCTAACAATCCTTTCAAACACCACATCGCCATCTCTATATCCCCATGGCTTTTGCAGGCATTCAACAACGACCTCAAGCCCACAACATTACTTTGGCCCTCACATAACAATAGCATCTTCTTTGCCTCATCTAAATGGCCTGCACGACCAAGAAGATCAACCATGCAGGTGTAATGCTCAATAGTCGGTTTGATGCCGTGCTGTGTAGCCATGGAATCAAAGTGCTTGCGACCCTCCTGGACCAGTCCCTCATGGCTACATGCGACTAGAAGGCAGGTAAAAGTAGCACCATCAGGTTGGATACCGGCATCTAACATCTCCTTAAAACAAGCTAGTGCTCTGTTACCATCACCACAAGTACCATACCCAGATATCAACGCCGTCCATGTAACCACGTCCTTCGAGGCCATGCTGTCAAACACTTGGCGGGCATCTTCCAGCTCACCACATGTTGCATACATGTCCACCAGGCAGGTACCCACCAGTATGTCACCCAGCAGTCCTCTTTCGACGATCTGTGAGTGCAGGTCCCTGCCCTTCTGTAAGGCACCAGTGCTTGCACAGGCCTTTAGAAGGCAAGCGAAAGTAAAATGATCAGCCAAAACCAGCCCCTCCTGCTCCATTCGTCCATACAGAAAGAGTGCCTCATGTCCGAGCCCTTGCTCGGCATACCCAGCAATCAGCGCCGTCCATGTCACTACATTCTTTGTGGCCATTCTGTCAAAAACCAGGCGTGCATCTTTCAGTTCACCACATTTTACATACCCAGATACCAGTGCCGTCCATGTCACCACATTCTTTGTAGCCATGTTGTCAAAAACCTGGCGCGCCTCTTTCAGTTCACCACATTTTGAGTACATGTCCACCAGGCAGGTGCCAACAAACAAGTTAACAGGAATGCCACTGTGCAATACATCACAGTGAACACTTCTGCCAGATTCCAAGTCGGCCGCAACTGCACAAGCTTGAAGGGCAGCTACAAAGACGTGAGCATCGGCCTTCACCCCTGACCTACGCATCTCATGGTACAGCTGTATGGCCTCCTTAGGTTTCCCATGTTTAGCATGAGCAGAGATGATGGAACCCCACGTGATAACATCTGGTTTGCCGACCCTGGTGAACACATCCATGACCTCCTCTAGCCTACCACCACATGCATACATGCGCAATATATGGTTCCCCAAGTATACATTCGATTCGGACCCGAGTTTAACACTGAGGTCATGAACTCGTCGCCCCGCAACCAGATCCTTCTTAACTGTACACAGTTTCAGCACAGTGCAAAACAGAGACAGAGGAATAACAGAGTCTGTCTGCGCAAGAGATTCCAGGGCTCTAACGGCCTCAGAAAGCTTCCCCTCCTGACAAAACGTGCTCACGATTGCAGCCGTAGCGACACCAATTCCCCATCCTGCACGCCTGCCAGATTCAAGCTTATCCGGTGACCTGGACTTGGAAGGAGAGGTACCATGACCCATCTCCATATCCAAGGAAACGAGCTGCTCATCAACCCAAGCTGGCTTAAACAAGTCGTTTACCCACAGCACCTCGCCGGACCCCTTACGACGGAAGTCAGGCGAACGGGAACTCGTCTTCTCTTGTCTGTTGTCCCACCACCTGGTAGGCTCCAGAAAAAATTGTTGCCACAATTGCTCCTGCTCCTGCTGCTGTCGACGGCCATCGCTGGATAACCCGTCCCTACCCACACGTTTTCTCGGAAGTGGAACTGCTCGGCTCCTAACACTGCTGCGCCTGGAGGCTTGGTTATTTGCCGACGATGGACTCCCTGAGGTGAGGTGAGCGGGGAGCTCCTCGTAGAATCCTGTACACACACCAATTTGTTGGGTCCACAACAGTCCCCGCCGACGCATCGCCTTAACATGCGGCGAGAACCGGGACGGCGTAGGGCAACCGCAAGTGCGATTTGGGCGAGCAAGAGCCGTAGATTGGAACCTACAAAATAATGCCGGTTCCTACTCCAGAGAAGGACGCTCACCACCGCCCGCCCTGATCCTGATCCTGATCCTCGCGCCATGCCCATCAGCGACTAAATGCCATACCCTCCTCCGTTATGTTTCTCTATTCAAACCACCTACCTCTTACGTGTGTTTCCATGTGTCTCCCATGAGCCTGTCCCAACAAGCTCAAGTCTGACACTGCCTCCTTAGGTTCTTTCCAAGGACACCACCATGATAATCCTATTGTTTGTCCAAAACAAACCTTCAAAAATAATAATCTCATTGGATAATTATGTTGGAAACAAACACATGTGTCGTTCAACTCGTACTACCTACCGTCAACCCTCTCGAACCAAGAGCAATAAGTCGAGGACGAATCAACTGCGTGTCCGTAATTAGAGCGGGTATAACCTTTTCCTGCCAATGAAGAAGAAGAAGAAGAAGAATTTTATTGAAGTCCACTAAGGACGGATTTCCGTCATGGGACTTGGTACTTAACAACTTGTACCATGGTGTAACAACTTGTACCATAGTGTGATCTAAGCTCAATCACAACGATGCTTAATCACAACGTTCTTATAAATGTGTGCCCATTTGGCCTAAGTTTCGAACGAGGAAAATAAGGTATCCACGACATATTATGCTGCATCTCGAACTCGTTTATGCTATTCGACATTGCTCCAAGTTGCGCGTCTTCCACGACCTTGGCCAAATGGACACACATTTATAAGAACGTCGTGATTAAGCATCCTGAGCTTAGATCGGTACTTAGATGGGGTGCTTGAAGGGAGTGGATGCCCTTGGTGCAAGTAGCTTAGGCACACCATGGTACAAGTTGTTAAGTACCAAGTCCCATGACGGAAATCTGTCCTTAGTGGACTTAGAATAAGATTTCCGTCATGGGACTTGGTACTTAACAACTTGTACCATGGTGTGCCTAAGCTACTTGCACCAAGGGCATCCACTCCTTTTAGGCACCCCATCAAAGTATGAGAGAGTAGGCAAGTGTGCGCTGCAAACCTTGTGTTGAGAGAGCTGTGGAGGGCTAGTTAGTGAGCTTGTCGTGGAGTCAGGCAGCAGGTTGGTCGCAGAGATGGCAGTTTCATCATTGTATTCTTTCAATAAAACCTTGAAAGGGTTTAAGTAATCCAACCATGACACAACGGACATGAGGCCCTCAAAGACCCTAAAGTAGAAGAAGCGCTGAACTAGAATGGAGAATAGCGTAAAGGGTAAGCGTGTAAAATTATACATTTTAGTTTGATTCGAGTTTACTTGTCACACACACGAGTGGTGAGAATGAGGTCTGCTAGGTCAGGTTTGCATTTATCCTTGTTTAATAGTAGTCCAACAGAAAATAATCCGACAATCCGATGCTCTTTTGGAATTTTCTGCTAAGATCTGGCATCGATAGCTGATGATATTCTGGGTTGTTTTGGTATATATGACTAAAAACTAACAAAAGAAGACTAGGTAGTTAGTTCACAAAGAATGATGACATTTTAGCTATTTTCGCATGGGTCTTTGTTGGTTGGTTTACATTCTCTTTAACGCTTCGATCATCACTTCAATGGCTTGAAGGGTTGGAATCATGATATTCTATGATGACAGTTTAGATAAATCATGACTTCTTCATACTTGTAAAAGATTATATTTTTATTTCATATATAAGTTTTATTATACTTTAATATGATCTAAATACAGGTTAACAACATCATGTATGGTGATTCATTGGCTGACCACAAAAACCTATCTAGTGTATTAGGTAGTAAATCCAACAACAAAATCCTTTAATACCTATATATTTTAAGTTCGTGGTGTAAGAAAATGGGCTACTACTTTGGAAACTAATCTTTGTGTTGTGAGGTTGAGGCGCTGAGAATCGTGTAAGTCTCTTGTGGAGTGAATTGGCGAGGTCCTAGGCTGGGAATCCGGCACTTGCAGCATACTGCAGTGAGGGGTGTTACTTTGTGGTATTAGAACGTAGTCCATTCCTCCGAGTGACTAGAGAATGCACAAGATGGTCAATAAGAAGCGCAAAGAGATGCTGAAGAAGCAGCAGTCTCCCACCGATCGTCCGCCTCAACCGCTTGAAGATTCATCATCATCAGAAGAAGAGGAAGTGAGAGCGCTCCCTGAGTACACAGTAGGTCCATCTAGAGAGAAGTTAGAAGACAGGAAAAAATAGAAAGTGGAAGTACTTGATCAAGTTCTTCCAGGTGTCTTAGAAGATGTGATGACTAAAAGTAAAAAGGTGATGAAGAATCCAGAGCCCACAGCTCAACAAGGCGAAGATGCGGAAGATCAACAAGAAGAAATCTTTCCGGTAAATTTAGTAGTCATCTTCGGAGTGGCTCCGAAGTCGAGCATGAGATTAGCTCTACCAGCCGCAATACTACTTGGGTACTACTGGCAATTTTCTAAAGGGTTATGCCTTGGTATGGTGGCGGAGTTATGCTACTAATGTTGCCCTTGGTAATCGAGCACATACCATCACAGACTGGGCATCCTTCAAAGAAGCCCTCACGAAGCAGTTCTAACCTGGGAATGCTTCACGCTTGAGTAGACAGCAACTTGACAATATCAAGCAGACATGTATTGTACAAGAATATGTAAGTACCTTTAGTGAAGGCGTAATGCATTGTACAACTATGAGTGAAGATGATAAAATTCACTTCATGGTTGGTTTGAAAGATTGGGCTGCTAATTGAATTGAGTTGTATAGTCCAAATATGTTGGCAGAGGCCATCACAGCAGCAAATGCCATTCTAGATACGTTTTATATTAGTACATCCAACTCCTCTAGAAGATTTCGAGGCAATACCCATGGTCGATATGCCCAAATTAGAGGAAGTTCTAGTAGTGCCGGCAGAGGAGCTGCCAAGGACATTGGCGGAAATGGAGCGGCAAGAGGCAATTCAAGAGGAAATTTTCGTGGAAGAAATCAAGGAGCCCGCAGAGGTGTTTAGAGTGTACATGTTAATTAGTGTGGTTTTTTGGAATCCTGGCAAGAATTCCAAGATGAGAAGTTATCCAGCTTTGCCAAGCTTAATTCTGGATGCTTAGATTGTTTTTGGTTTGTAGAATTGGTCATGTGTGTCATGTGTGTCTCATTATGCTGCTGGTTGTGTTGGGATCCATGGGCATTCTTTTCACGCCCTACTTCAAGTATGTTTGCAATGAGTTTGCGGAGCTGCTCCCAGCAACATTCCTCATGATAGGTAAGTTGTTTTCGGTGATGCAGACTCTTCTGACGTGCGCGGATCTCACCCACCCCCGTCCTCTCTAATTATTGCTTCCAAGTTGAGATTGAGTTTAGACACGTTTTCACAAGTCTATCTCAGTGTGACTTCCTTGAAAATACCAGGTTGCATTCTAACTAGTTTACTACTGCTAATGGGTTTTTATGTGTATGTGCATACCCTGCCTTGTGTTTGTGTGAGATTCTTGTTTTATTTTGGATGGGGTGGTGTGGAGTCCAGTATGTCTTAGAGTTGTGTGCTCGGAGGTTCCATTTGACCTCAGACCAGGCCATAGCCAAGGCATGCCACTACTGAGTACATGCTTAAAAGTGTGTTAAGGAGAACTTTTGGGCATTAAAAAGTAGACAACGTTAGGAGGAGTGTCTTTCCGCCCAATGGATAGAGAATAGGGAGTGAGGGATCATGAGTGAAAGTGCCCCTTGGTGCCTTGCAAATTGTACTGTGCACTCAAGCTATAAGAGTGATGCCCAAGCTATAAGGCTCGTATAGGAGCACGGCTCCGAGTACACGATTTGTTTGCTGTTCAGTTAGAACTCGTTGAGTGGTCTGGTCACTATTGCTGCATTTGTCAGCTAATGGCATTTCTGTACACTTGTGATGGGCAATGTCCAGGTCTGCATCCTAGCATCTAACCACTGTTTGCACCTCACCGCCTGTTTGCTTGTGTTATGTAGATGTCCCCCACCCTAGTCATATAGTGAAGAGTCTGTTGAACCCAAACCCGTTGGCCATTGGTATTTGACAAAATTTAAGAATCGCTCACTTGGTACTGGAAGAAAATGTTTGTCAAACACCCACTGAGCTTTCATTTCATGTCTTGCCATGAAACGAGTTCCCGAACAACGTAAGAAAATGCTTGCCGAACACTCATTGAGCTTTCATTTCATGTCTTGCCATGAGATGAGTTCCCGAACAACTCGGCTACTTCCTTTCACAGGATTTTGATTGCTACTTGTGCAAGATACTAACTGCTACTTGTGCAAGATACTAACTGTATGTGTGAAATCCCAATCGTAGGAGCATTTGAAACTACCGATTCATTAGGCCTCAGGCCCAGTTAGATCACCGAAACTTTGTCCAAGTTTTATTAACCCAGATTTGCACCTGAGGTGATATTCAGACTTCGCTTATACTTCCACAAGTTTATGGCACCCAGCTCAATTAAGATTTTGTGGATATTTCATACAAGTTTACACACGCATAGTTAATTGAACAATTACAAAATTCGTTTTGGAATAGTTACCCATCTCAAGGAGCTCTACGTAGCACCAGTATTTTAATGTATCCAAGATCAATCTGGTGTGTTGGATTTTTCCCCCTTTGTTTTTGGGGTGGATGGGTTTTTCTATCTCTTTTTTATAATAAAATCTTCTTTTCCTATATGGAGTCCGTTGATTGGTCCTCTTGTCTTCCTTGCTCTTGGTTGGACATAGCTGATTGATCCACTCGTCTGTTGAGTAATCCTGTTGAATGATCCTCGTGTTCCTTGCTCTTGGTTGGACATAGTTCAGCGTTCCTCGTCTGTTGAATAATCCCGCTGATGTTTTCGAAGAACCACGCTGCGGACGGGGACTTGCAGGGCAAGCAAAATTCAAAGCAAGGGACAGGCAAACGCCTTGTGCTTCTGCTATGCTACTTCTGCGTAGGCATAGATTCAATCACCAACTCTGCCACACAACATTCACTTCGCCTGTAACATGTCTCTTCATATTGCATCCTGCCAGTCATAGAAGAAAGTTTTTGTGCCAAGTGAATCCATGCCTGGCAGTTCCAGATCGTCCCAAGTACTGCACATAGTCTGCAGGAAGTCTGCACTCCTTCCAAGTACATAGACAGACTGAACACCTTTGTGCTGCTGCAATGGTACTCCTGCATTTGCATAAGTTCTATCACCAACACCGCAACACAACATTCACGTTGACTGTAACAAGTCTCCTCATATTGCATCCTGCCAGTCATGGAAGAAAGTGTCGGTGCCAAGTAATCCATGCCTGCCAGTTCCAGATAGGCTGAAGTACTACACAGAGTCTGCAGAAAGTCTGCACTCCTTCCAATGACTTAAACAGACTAGTCTGTGGGCAGCAGCTTGGTAACCATTTATGCCCAGTGCTGGGGCATCAAGGACGCAAAACAGGTGTTTGTCCTTCTGTCCCAGCCCGATGCAGGGTCAAGGAGATAAAGTTTTGCAGCTCTATGCCGAGATGCAAGCTTCAGGTCTGAGGCCACATGAAGGTTAACCCATCCCAAGCAGAGAAAAGCAATATTCTCTGGCATACATACTTCAGCAGCGGGTAATCCTTCATTATTCTCACGGTCGACCCTTACAACTGCAGCAACCACCTGCGAATCGATGCACACGGTACCCATCCCTGACGACAATGTCTCTCTCTTCAAGCCTTGACAGGATCTCCGTGGAACTGTGGCAGTCGCTGCACATGCGTAGATTCTTCGTTACCAACAGAGGTGTTCCACTTGGAGTGTTCAAGATACCAAACGCCAGAGCTAGCTTCTCAGCATGCCCACAAAGCACATCTTCCTTGTCATCCTCACACACTGGCTTCAACACCAACTTTGTATGAGGTGTGTGGCCTCCTTCCTGCTTCAGACGTGCTTTCGTGCTCTCTATCTTAAGCGCAATATCCTCTCTCCTTTCTCCAACCACAAATCTATGCACTTCCTTATTCACCTCAAGGGTCGCCACTGCCGGTTTCTTGTTAGCTCCTGCTACCCTTCTCTGTGTTTCAATCCTGTCTACATCAGTCCACCTACCTGCATCTGCGTAGGCATTGGCCATGAGCACATATGCAGGTACTGAGGGACCAGCCTAACAATCCTTTCAAAACACCACATCGCCATCTCTATATCCCCATGGCTTTTGCAGGCATTCAACAACACAACGACCTCAAGCCCACAACATTACTTTGGCCCTCACATAACAATAGCATCTTCTTTGCCTCATCTAAATGGCCCGCACGACCAAGAAGATCAACCATGCAGGTGTAATGCTCAATAGTCGGTTTGATGCCATGCTGCGTAGCCATGGAATCAAAGTGCTTGCGACCCTCATGGACCAGTCCCTCATGGCTGCATGCGACTAGAGGGCAGGTAAAAGTAGCACCATCAAGTTGGATACCGGAATCTAACATCTTAAAACAAGCTAGTGCTCTGTTACCATCACCACAAGTACCGTACCCAGATATCAGCTCCGTCCATGTAACCACATCCTTTGTGGCCATGCCGTCAAACACCCGGCGTGCATGTTTCAGTACACTGCACTTTGCATACATGACAACTAGGCAGGTGCCCACTAGTAGGTCACCCAGCAGTCCTCTTTTGACGATCTGTGAGTGCAGATGCCTGCCCTTTTGTAAGGCACCAGTGCTTCCACAGGAGTTCAGCAGGCAAGCAAAAGTAAAATGGTTAGCCAAACTTCGCCCCTCCTGCTCCATTTGACCATACCAAACAAGTGCCTCATGTCTGAGCCCTTGCTCAGCATACCCGGCAATCAGTGCCGTCCATGTCACCACATTCTTCGTGGCCATGCTGTCAAAAACCTGGAGCGCATATTTCAGTTCGCCACATTTTGCATACATGTCCACCAGACAGGTGCCAACAAACAAGTTCACAGGAAAGCCACTGTGCAGTACATCACAGTGCACTTTTCTGCCAGATTCCACGTCAGCCGCAAATGCACAAGCTTGAAGGGCAGCTACAAAGACGTGAGCATCCCCTTTCACTCCTGACCTACGCATCTGATGGTACAGTTGTATGGCCTCCTTTAGGTTTCCCATGTTTAGCATATGCGGAGATGATGGAACCCCACGTGATAACATCTGGTTTGCCCACCCTGGCGAACACATCCATGGCCTCCTCTAGCCTACCTCCACATGCATACATGCGCAAAAGATGGTTACCCAAGAATGCATTCGAGTGAAGAGGAATGCCACTGTCCAATACATCACAGTGGGCTTGTCTGCCAGATTCCAAGTCGGCCGCAAATATACAAGCTTGAAGGGCAGCTACAAAGACGTGAGCATCTGCCTTCAATCCTGACCTACGCATCTCGTGGTACAGTCTTATGCCTTCCTTAGGTTTCCCTGTTTTGGTTGCCTGCCCTGGTGAACACATCCATCGCCTCCTCTAGACTACCTCCACTTGCATACATGCGCATGATATGGTTCCCCAAGTATGCATTCGACTCGGACCCGAGTTTGACACTGAGGTCATGAACTCGTCGGCCCACAACCACATCCTTCTTAGCAGCACACAGTTTCAGCACAGTGCAAAACAGAGACAGAGAAATAGCAGAGTCTGTCTGCGCCAGACATTCCAATGCTCCAGCGGCCTCGGAAAGCTTCCCCTCCTGACATAACGTGCTCACGGTTACATCCGTAAAGACACCCATTTCCGATCCTGCACGCCTGCCAGGTCCAGGCTTATCCGGAGACCTGGACTCGGAAGGAGAGCCACCATGACCCATCTGCATATCCAAGGAAACGAGCTGCTCATCAACCCAAGCTGGCTTAAACAAGTCTTTCAACCACAGCACCTCGCCAGACCCCTTACGACGGAAGTCAGGGGAACGGGAGCTCCTCTTATCTCGTCTGTTGTCACACCACCTGGTGGGATCCAGAAAAAAATGCTGCCACAAGTGCTTTTGCTCCTGCACCTGGCGACGGCCATCGCTGGATAACCCGTCCCCACCCACACACTTTTTCGGAAGTGGAAATGCTCGGCTCCTTACACTGCTGCACCTGGAGGCTTGCTTGTTTGCCTGGGACTGACTTCCTGAGGTGAGGTGGGCGGGAGCTCCTGGTAAAATCCCTGTACGAACACCAATTTGTTGGGTCCACAAAAATCCTCGCCGACGCATCGCCTTAGCCTGGAGCGAGATCCAGGACGGGGTAGTGCGAGCGGGGAGGGCAAGAGCTATGGACCTATTGGTACCTGCAATGTAATGCTACCACTGCTACCCAGGAGGAAGCTCAACACCGGCACGCCCGGTTCCTGGTCCTCCAGCCATGATGCTTCTAAGTGTCATGTGCCTCTCCCAACTTAGCTGTCCCCGAATTCTCGAGTCGGAGGGTTTCCGATATTCAGCTTTTTAATATTTTCAGAGACGTTCTGGTGATGGATGGATGCATTACGTGCTATAAGAGCAAGGCTCGAACTGATGGCATGTTTCTGTCAGGCATAGAGGAGCCAGCTATCAGATTTCCTGCAGTTTTTCCCTTTCCAGTCATGCTGCATAAGAGCTGGTTGGGAAAGCTACTTTGTAAACGCAGGTCCGTCACCCTATCCGTGCATGCAGTCTGCACGTCCGAAATCCTCTTGACGCCAGGCCAGCCGGAGCTGTCTCACCTTTCCTTGGGGGCCTGCGAGATGCATGTGGATATATCAACCTTGCTTGCCCGATAGAGCATTGATCGGCTTGGCCGTGTTGTGCAACCAACCGAATTACCACGCACTAGCATTCTTCACTATTTAACCCCATAATGGCCACCTTATTTTACTCATATATATATAAATAAATAATTTCTAAAAGATCTTCAGGTTTGTTTTTCAACTTCACCACTCATGCTACCGTGGCACAAGTGTGTTGCAAAACACTCATGGTAGTTGAAACCATTTAAGAGATTCTTTCACAACACAAAGTTATTTCTTGCCCTGAGATTTTTTCATAATATAGAGTTATTTTTTGCCCCTCATACTATAATCACATGAGTGTTTTGCAAGGGTTCGAACAGTTTTGGAGATTATTTCACAATATAAAACTATTTGAGCTTGATCTTGGACATATAAAAAACTATGCATAATATGTAGAGCTCATTGAGATCAGGTATTTGTATACAAGTTTTCTAATTCTTCAATAAGCCATGCATATGAATAAAAAGCACGGATTAAGTGTCGGCAAAGTGAATCTATTTTGGGGTCAATAAAACCTTGAAAGGGTTTAAGTAATCCAACCATGACACAACGGGACATGAGGCCCTCAAAGACCCTAAAGTAGAAGAAACGCGGAACTAGAATGGAGAATAGCGTAAAAGGGTAAGCGTGTAAAAAATTATACATTTTAGTTTGATTCGAGTTTACTTGTCACACACACAGACAGCGGGTGAGAGAATGAGGTCTGCCCGCTAGGTCACGGGTTTGGCATTTATCCTTGTTTAATAGTAGTCCAACAGGAAAATAATCCAGACAATCCTGATGCTCTTTTTTGGAATTTTCTGCTAAGATACGCGTACTCGTATAGCTGATGATATTCTGTTGGGTTGTTTTGGTATATATGACTAACAAAACTAACAAAAGAAGACTAGGTAGTTAGTTCGTCAAAGAATGATGACATTTTAGCTATTTTCGCATGGGTCTTTGTTGGTTGACGTTTACATTCTCTTTAACGTTTCGATCATCACTTCAATGGCTTGAAGGGTTGGAATCATGATATTCTATGATGACAGTTTTAGATAAATCATGACTTCTTCATACTTGTAAAAGATTATATTTTTATTTCATATATAAGTTTTATTATACTTTAATATGATCTAAATACAGGTTAACAACATCATGTATGGTGATTCATTGGCTGACCACAAAAACCTATCTAGTGTATTAGGTAGTAAATCCAACAACAAAAAATCCTTTAATACCTATATATTTTAAGTTCGTGGTGTAAGAAAATGGGCTACTACTTTGGATGCACACGAGAATGACGACATTGTGGGCCGGGTCGGGGGTAATAAGGGGACCAGGGTTGAAGGGCAGGCTCCACGCACCCCATTCCACCTACCCACGCTTTTGCGTGGCCCTTGTCGCGTTCTTCTCGTTGTCGCTGCCCCTCTCGTTGGCTGTGGGTGTTTGGGCTGGCCCAGTTCACTTTTCTCACTGCCGCTGCCTGCCCTGGCTTGGCCTGCCCTTGCCCTCTCAACAGCGCATCAATTCGCCTCGCCTCGGCATGCGCATCTGCATTCGCAGCTCACGCTTTCCGCCTGCGCCTCCGATTCTCACCTTGGGATTGGGGTCTGCTGTGCCGTGATTCTCCTCCTCCTATCGCGCACTCCTCTGTGGCATCCTCCACACGCTCCTTGCCTTGTTCCTGGTTACAGCAGTGCTTTCCAATTTAGCTGCGGATGCTGCTGCTGCTTGCGCGACTGAGATTGGTGTTCCGGCAGCCTGGAATTGTCCCGGGGTTTCTCCGGATCTCGGAATTTGAGCCGCACCAGGGTTCTTGATTCCAGCTTGCTTCTTTTGGCCGCTGCCGGTTCTGGATTCGCAGGTGAAGGGCAAGAGCTGCGGTGCATGAGGTCCTGCGGCGGATCGGCCAAGCTGGAGGGTGAATTGTGCTTTACGGAGCTGAGGGAGGCGAAGATCCGTCAGATCGGTGGATCAATTCCCTGAATTACAGCCACACGGACTTGTTCAGCATATTTTGAGTATTTTGCGGTTTCCCTGTAGAGGAGGGGGCCCCTATGGTGGAGTGCAAAAGCCTTGCGTCGGTGTGTCGGGCTTTAGAGAATCAGCGCAACATGGCAAGTTCTTTGCCGCTGGCCGACCAGCTCCGGCATCACCACAGTCAGTACCGGCTGCGGAAGCTTCCTGCTGCCTCGCAGAGTAACTCCGGCCCTCCACTTTGCGATCAGTCCACCGCAGCGGCATTTGACGTCATTATGCTGCTGGTTGTGTTGGGATCCATGGGCATTCTTTTCACGCCCTACTTCAAGTATGTTTGCAATGAGTTTGCGGAGCTGCTCCCAGCAACATTCCTCATGATAGGTAAGTTGTTTTCGGTGATGCAGACTCTTCTGACGTGCGCGGATCTCACCCACCCCCCGTCCTCTCTAATTTCGATAATTTTGTTCTGCACAGGGGAAGTGGTCTATCAAGCCCCTGTGGCTTACGCTCTGGGAACTGTGCTGATGTTCGTCTTCGTGATTGCTGCATGGGAGATCTATCAATACAAAAGCAGGAGATGTGATAACCCTGATTGCAGGGGTCTCCGGAAAGCCATGGAGCTTGATATCCAGCTGGAGACAGAACAGTGCGTGAAGACGGCTCCTGTTATCACTGATGGGCTTTCTTGGAAGAACGGTGTTGAGCTTGGCCATGAGCAGAAGGAACTGGAGGCAGAGCTTCGCAGGATGGCTCCTCCTAATGGAAGGGCCATTCTTATCTTCCGAGCTCCGTGTGGATGTCCTGCAGCCAGATTTGAGGCATGGGGCTCTAAAAAAGCACGGCGAAGCAAGAAGTAAGAGCTAAAACTGCCTGCGCATGTGACGGGTTGTGGAGGAAGGATGTCTTGCTGGACAAACGGATCTCAGCGACACTCTAGTGTTGAGGAAGGGACTGCGCGGCCACAAGGCTGCTTTTTGTAGCCCTATGGACTCTCATTCGACCTAGGTAGGCTGTAATCTCTATTAACAGCTCATCATCGCAAACAGACGAGGTGGATTGGTTCTGTAGCAAGCCATATGAAGGTCTCGACATTTCTACAGGGTTTCTAAGACAACTTCATTGCTTTTGCTTAGACAAGGAACTGTGGCAGAACCATATGCGAGTATCACTAAATGTGCCGATGGCTAGTCAATGGGTCGTTCCTCTACCTAGCCTTGTTCTTTTCCAAATGCAAGCCTGCAGGATATTTGCGGTGACAGTGCTCATTTCCCTTTGTAGGTAATGTATAGCTGCTTTCCTCTGAGCAGTCTTCCGATTCGGTCTTGGAAGACCTTGTTAAGTCATGCTTGATGCAGGATCGTGGAAATTGGAACGGGCTTGTGCGCAGGCTAGTATACCGAACAGTTCATACAATAGAGTAGGTCAATGTAGTGGGGTGGGTGAGGTGAGGTGGGAGGGGGAGGGGAGAACAATGTAGGTGAGACTGTACAGCAATGTGTCGATACATCCCAAGTCCTTGCGAGGACGTTTTTGATACCAGCTTTGAGCTCAGTACTCGGTTGTCCCCACGCTGGTTGCTTTACCCATGTGGTTGATAAAAGTCTTTTTGTCACATCATTGTGGACAAAGGTTCCCATTACTCAATAGCTGGTATCGTGGCTATGGCATAGGTGGACGTGGCATCCGGACGTGTCTATGGTTCAGCTCTCAGATCAAGTCGGAGGAGGGGCA
Source organism: Anthoceros angustus (assembly GCA_010909165.1). Classification (NCBI taxonomy): domain Eukaryota; kingdom Viridiplantae; phylum Streptophyta; class Anthocerotopsida; order Anthocerotales; family Anthocerotaceae; genus Anthoceros; species Anthoceros angustus. The sequence goes on from VJWM01000011.1 coordinate 1,176,096, forward strand.
AAGTCACGAGGAGAACACTTCGGTACTCGGGAAGTACTTAAGCAGATTGTGGCCCCAAGCTTTGGTGGAACGTTGAGGATCGGCGGTCTGCTCAAGTTCGTACTGACGACTAACTGTTCTCCCACGAGGGCGCCACACCAATGAATAGCTGCTGCCGCTGGGTCTTCACTGGTCACCAATGAAGTGTCCTTTAGGGTACCTGGCTCCACCCAAGCCTCGGATATCCTCGGCGAGATCTTTCCTTTTTACTTTTTATCGGCACGCTTTGCAGTGGAAGGATAGGAGTGTATGTAGACACGTGGCACCAGCGCTCGAACAGATGGTTTGTTCAACGCCCTGTCTACACATGCAGACTCCTGCTAAGCAGCTGCGTAACTGAAAGAAGGAGTGCTCTCTAGATACATATACAAGGAACTGAATTAAAAGCACAAGGTATTCACAGACACTCAAATTCGTCTGAATCCATCTCTGTTTTCCTTCCGAAAAAAAAATCTTATGGTACAAGACACGTCCGCCGGAGTATGGTCACATGTAGTTCGGGTGTACTCAGGATTATGCTGAACTTGCAACCTCGTCCTCACCCTCAGAACTACTTTTTTGCTTGGCTCTTTTAGCTTGAAGATCTTTCACAGCGGCCTTGATAGCATCTTCCGCTAGCATGCTGCAGTGCAGTTTCACTGGGGGGAGCGAGAGATGCTTCGCTATGTCACTGCATCACAAGCAAGGAAAAAAGTACGGACATTAGCACCTACGATACGTTTAACGAGCAAACAACAGTTCAGGCATGAACGGAACCCTCGTTCCACCGCACCTGTTCTTTATGGTCACCACGTCCTCCAATTGCTTTCCCTTGACCCAGTCCGTAGCTGCCATAGTTAAGTACGAATGTGAGCAAAACCCTAGGAAGAGACGTAGGAGATCATCGAAACCCCAGCAGTGCAAGCTCAGACTAAGGAACAACAAACACGTGAGGAAACCACATGACATACCAACAGAAGAGGAGGCGATCGCGGAGCCGCAGCCGAAGGTCTTGAAGCAGGAATCAACGATTTTGCCCTCCTCATCAACCCTAATTTGCAACTTCATCACATCTCCGCAGGCGGGTGCTCCCACGAGGCCCGTGCCAACATTTGGATCCTCCTTCTGGAAAGAGCCTACGTTGCGGGGATTGTTGTAGTGATCCACCACCCTCTCATGGTACAATCTGCGAGCAACAACCCCTTCTGCGCCAGACCTGCTGCGCTTGACAGCCACCGCCACTGTCCTCCCGGCGCGGCTCAACATGATGATTTGATCACTTCTCCGGAAACAACGGCAATTCACCCTTCCAATGCAACACGGGAGTACGCCTAGGCCCGGTTAACTGCGCCTAAAAGTCGCAGCGATCAACCACAGCTCGGCTGGGTGTCCGCAAAGATCAACCAGGCCGTTCGCCGCTTCAGCTTCGAGTTTTAGATCAACAGCCCGCGGCGACGTCATATATAGCTACCTTTCTCGAAGCGCCCAACAGGGCCGGTTTAGAAACGTCCAAGTCAAACGCCACGTATGTACAACACATACCATAAACATTCCAGGTGGTCTATTGTCTCATAAAGCTGGCCACCAAATTTAAAAATAGGTCTACAAGAAGAAGAAGAAGAAGAATTTTATTTGAGTCCACTAAGGACGGATTTCCGTCATGGGACTTGGTACTTGACAACTTGTACCATGGTGTGCCTAAGCTACTTGCACCAAGGGCATCCACTCCCTTTAGGCACCCCATCTAAGTACCGATCTAAGCTCAGGATGCTTAATCACGGCGTTCTTATAAATGTGTGTCCATTTGGCCTAAGCCATTTGGACAAACCGTCATTATCGCTGTAATTGCTATGGTGCCTAATCTCCGAAGCAAGTAGTGCTTCACGCGAGTAAAATCTGGCGTGGCATGGATGTGGAGTGGCATGGAAATGGAAGCTCCGGAATAGGACTACGCAGCTGCTCGGATATAAAAGGACGGGATTCAGACTATACCAAGCTTGCCAAACTTGCAACACAACCTTGCAAAATGGAAGCTGGTGCAAAAAATGCGGGAAGGATACTGTTGGTCTGCTTCTCTATCGATTGGAGATATTGGTTGCAGATTTTACAATGCAGTACATGGCAACTGCGTTCAGGGGAGCTCGAGATCTGCTGCGACTACACCCCGAAGAGTTCAGTTCCTTACAAGTGCAAGGGAAGGAGAGGCCAGTCTTAGATTGCATGGTAGGGAAGCACTTCAATTGCATGTTCTCGCTCCAAGCACCCAGTGATAGGCACGGGGCTTCCCTTATCATTGACCGGGTAGATGCGCCCTTCATCCAGGAGTTGTTTCCAGACTGCTTAAGGGATTCACTTGTAACTCTCCCGCGGCATAGCGTGTTGCACACTCCTTACCAGCCCAATGATTATGATAGTTGTGATTCAGGAAGCCAACACACTCAGTCCAGCAAGTTGGCAAGTCCACGGGACATTCCCGCAGCTGCAATTGTGATTTTGTGCTCTGCTGTGTCAGCAATTGGGGGCATTGTTTTCGTTTCTGTTCCACCTCTAGTTTTGACTGTGATTCTTAGTATCATGCTAGGAACTGTGGTCTTCGTTCTCCTTGTAATGTAGCATGGGTGCCCACCAACTAAGATGTCAACTGTGGGTTCTGAGGAGCTAAAACAAAATTGCTACGTTTGAGCTCAAACAAAATTGTCACGTTTCGGCCAACACATCTATATCCGGTTGCAACCCTACTGCTAATTGGACAAAGTTCTTAGGTCTACGTACTACAGACAGTTTCCATGTTTGAACTGCCGGAACATCAATTTCTAATCTTGGGACACTTCTCGTTCTCTCTCTTCTAGGTCCCGTTTCCCAAAAGGGCCTTTTTCGTTTGAAAGAATTGTCTGTATGTGTCGGATCGTGTTCTAGAATTGGTGTTCGATGCAGCTGGTGAAGGTCAAGATCAGCTCCCAAACCTTCGACCTGTCTTGCTAAGTGTCCCATCATAGCAGCAACATGGCTTTCTAACTGAGGCCACTTATGGACCATTCCCGTAATCTCTGCCCAGCTAGCATCCATGGACCGCACACCCTATTTTGGGCACCACACTTGGGGCCCGTCTTCAAAAACATTTACTGTAGGCTCCTCATAACATGGTGCCTGCATGACTTGACTTGCCAAATTGATACTATCAATTCCATGTTCCTTCGACATAATCATGAATTTGTGCACAAGTATTTGTGTGGCCGTAATCTGGTTTAACATCAGCAAGACCTTGACTTGATGTTTGCACACAAATCCATTCAACTCTTGTTTGCAGTTGCAAGCAGCCCACTGCCTTCCTCCATGCAGAACCTCGTACTCCACTACCGACCTGTTAAGTGGCTTCTGACTTTTAACATAGGCTGAAGAATTATCCACTGTCGGGAGTGTGACATCAACATTTGAAATTTGAAGTGCCTTGGCAATAGCATGCTGCACAAGCCTCTCTAATTTGGTGTTGTAAACCATATTCAGCAACCTGCACTGTGATTGGAACCAAAAATGCCGATTGACTTCATCCAAGAACATGTAGCAACCACTCTAAACGTCTACATGTAAGTCGCTTCTTGGTTAGAAGACACCTAAATTTCAAATGCTGGTGGTAGGCTTCTATGCTGTTGTTGCAGTCTTGGCCAGCATGTGGGACTTCTTGAGCTGCTTTTATCCACATGGGCATGTTTTGCCCTCATTGCCGCTTAAAATATGTCACAAATCCAGGCTCCGTTATTGCATATGAGGAGTAGAATGCATCAAGCTCTTCCACAGCGTTCTCCATAGCACAACCCTGCTCATCCATATACATGATTTTACCAAGTGTGCCCATCATGTCCCCTCTCCTCACTCTATTTTTCACCTTCTTTATGAGTTGTCTCAACCAGGCACGCCGCACATGCTACAAACACAAGAACACCAGCATGTTAGAGCCGAATACTTGTCGTATAGCATTGATCTCGGCTTGCCAATCGTCCACCAAGAAGGCGTTGGGCTTCCAAGCCTGAATAGCCTTCACCATGACCTACTTTAAAGCCCCCAACCATGCACTAATACTCTCAGAAGTGCCTCTGTCAGAAATGATCCATGCCGTCGGCAGCCCGTTCATGTGGTCATCGAAGACCAACAATGTGAAAAACTGAAATTTCCACTTATTAGTCCCGGAAGTGGCATCCATAGAAACAATCGAGTTATGGCCCCACCTCAACATAGATGAGTGCTGAAATGTTGTTTGAATACCTATTGTAAAGTGACACACGTCTGTAGACTCACAACTGAAAGAAGAAAAGAAAATCTCATGAAAATCATGAGAAGAATGCAAAGTTATGAGATAAACAGGCACTTCAAAGAAATCCAGCATCCTCCCGAACCCATCGGCGGGCATGCATCTGTCCTTGGTGAACCCTGAGTAGACATAATTACACGAATTGTGAGAACATTTGGATGCCGTTGCCCACAGAGTTAGAAAATGTGGCTCTCACATGAACACAGCCAGACATTCACACAAAGGACACGATACACACGCAGGACTCTAAGGCTCAAATCAGGCATTATCACCATTCTCACCACGCCCATCTGACAATCACCCACCTCCTTTAGCGGCCGATCTTCCAGCTTCATCGGCGGACGTTCATCTAGCTCCTTCAGCGCCCGGTCATCGTCCTTCATTGAGACGCGTTCCCTGTCCCGTGAACATGTTTGTTTGTGCAAACTTGTGATTAGGGCACGCTTCGCTTCGAGTTTGAAATGGAACTTAAGCCGACGTTGAAAAGGATTCCATGGCGCTGTCCATGTTGCACAAACCGGTGCCGGGAGCCGCGGGTTGCCGCATACGATACGGGATGCGCTCATACGCATATTTATACATGCATGGTCATATGGACATGGCATGGCGGTCATGCCACAAGGGAGGCCGGGGCGGTGGGGCCCACCTCCTCGGGAGAAGTGCGCCTTACTTTGAGGAGGATTAGCTGCGCCATACAGGCTGCCATCGTATTTTGCAACACACACGACAACCCCACAGCACAACCCGATATGCACCCACAATACCGTTACAAACCCTTGCACAACCCCAAAGATGCACCTACGATCACCGTTATAAACCCTCGCTTCCCAACAATCTTTTGTCATGGCTTTCACCGCTAAGTGAGTTTGAGGATACCGTCTTCACTTTGCCACCAGCCTCATGCAACGCTAGCCTTAGATCGTTCAACAGGTGTATACTCTTGCCGACATCTCCGGTCTTCCACCGTAAACGTGCACCTTCTCTCCGTGTTCTATCCTCAGGCCGGCTTCTTCCATGCACTCGTAATCTCAACTCATCCACTTCCTTGATGCAGTCCCACAATGAGGTTGTGATGTACCGCAGTGACTTAATCGCGGTGCAGAGTATGAATCGAGCATCAAGCCTAAACAAACCAAACCAAAGACAAACAGATTAACATGGAGCGGAAGCCAAGAGCGAGATCTGAAGGCAGCGGGAAGTGGAAGGCAGGAGCGATATGAAGGCAGCAGGAAGTGGAAGGCAAGAGCGATCTGAAGGTAGCGGGAGCGGAATCCAGGAGCGGGGATCGGCTCGGGATGGGGGCGCAAGGGATGGGGAACAGGATGGTGGGCGGGGTGGGGCATGGGCAAGCATCCAGGTGGGTAGGGACAGGAGGTGCGTGTGGCGGGAGGGCGTGAGGACGGGAGGCGCGGACGCGGGAGGCGCGGGACGGGAGGGCGCGGACGGGAGGGCGCATGGACGCTGGGAGGGCGCGGACGCGGGAGGGCGCGGACGGGAGGGCGATGGACGCGGGAGGGCGCATGGGAGGGCGCGGGAGGGCGTGAGGACGGGAGGGCGCGGGAGGGCGCGGACGCTGGGAGGCGCGGGAGGAAGGCCGCGAGCGCGGGGATAGGGGTAACCTCCTGAAATGTGCTGGTCTACAGCCCCTTCAGCTCCCCCCACGGATTTGTATAGAGCTCAACTTCTGCTCCAAGGAAGCCAAGACCCTGATTGCCAAAATCCTCCAAAGATATAGACTTGCCGTGTCTTCTTGTAAAGAGAAAGAGAAGCATGCCCCATTCCTGACAACGTGGGTAGCAATGCTGAATAGGAAGTTGCACCAATCGAGAGGACTAACCGAAACTTGCCACTGCACCAGCATTGGCATGCTTCATGCTGTATTGCTGTCCGGGTTGGGTATCGTGCTAATTTGCGAAACAAGCCAATGAAGGAGTCCAAGCTACACAAGGTGAGTAACAATCTCAACAAATTCCTCATTTACGAAGCATTCATCACGGGCAGCTGCAAGCTTGGTAGCAGTTAAGTTTGGCAGCCCTCAGCCCTCGGTTACAAATGTATGAGAGGCTGCACTAAGTACATACAAGCCTTCAGAGACTTCACCAAACACAAACAAGCCTTCAATGATGACAAAACAAAGGCATCACAAAGTATACACTTTCTTCTTCTTCGGTCTTGAACGTTCTTCAATGCCCTTGAAACACACCAATCGGTTGGTCCCGTCATTCGGAACAAACTCCTCTAATACTGGTGTACTTCTTGAGGCCTCGTCAACCCGATTGTGCTGCAACCTCCCTAAAACGATGTTGTGCTTGTTCCATTATTGCGCAGACCTCAAACAAAATAGCAGGCTTGGCTTCCACAATGCTTGGAATACCCATGCAAATTGCATCCAAGTCTCGACGTCATTTCAGCTTCAACTCCTCCAAGCTACCTAGGTCTTCGAATCCTTCCGATAGAAACTTGCAGCACATTTGAAGCCTTCACCAGAAATGAAATCTACTACTCTACTCCATGGAATGTAGGCAATCTTCAAATCCTTCAGAACCTGCCAAGTTAGATTGTCGGTGCAGAATTGACCAAGCCTTGGAAATTGCACCTGCTGTGGGCACTCCATGGACGAAGCACGCTTGGCGGCCAGAATGCTTGGTTTAGGTTAATCTGTTTGTCTTTGGTTTGATTTGTTTGAAACTGCCAAGTTAGATTGTCGGTGCAGAATTGACCAAGCCTTGGAAATTGCACCTTCTGTGGGCACTCCATGGACGAAGCACGCTTGGCGGCCAAAATGCTTGGTTTAGGTTAATCTGTTTGTCTTTGGTTTGATTTGTTTGAAACAGCTCGCGCTCAGTTCATACTCCCCGCGCATGGTTCTAAAATTAAGCATGGTTTACATCACAACCTCGTTGTGGTGTGGGTGCGCATACTGGGGTTGTGCCGTGAGGTTGTGGCATGCGTGCTCGGCAAAATACGACAGTGACATGCCCTGTATGGACCGCTACATGGTGTTATGTTCAGTGTATACCATGATGAGAGAGAATCGTGATGGGCAAGGCATGCCATGCCATGCTAGATTTTACACGCGTGAAGCATTGATTGCTTCGGAGATTGAGATGAGATTGAGATGCAGGCGCTATGGTGAAGGGTGTGTTGCCTATATCATTCACAAAGCCGGGGAAAGATGTTTATTGAAGTCCACAAAGGATAAAACTTCGTTTCTTATAAGCCCCATAATTACGTGGTACGTAAAAAATGTGGAAGGTTCATAGAATTTTACGATGTTTTTTTTTGTGTATCTACTATAGATATCCTGTAAAATGATCTAACGAACCCTGTAAAATACGTAAATAAAATTATCAAAATAAATAATCAATAATTGTACTTGGCATAACGAGGAAACTCTACTTCTACTCAAAATTCTAACCTTCTAACCGAAGTCATACCAAGGTCTAAGACATCATTTTGTAAGCCATAGCCAAATAGTCATCATGTTCCATGAAAGAACCAAGTTGTTGCTCCTCTTCTTCATCATTTCCTTCAAGGGTCTCTTCTACAACATATTGTGATATTGCAGAATGGGAGTGGGTGGGAACCGGAGTGCACTGGGAGTGGGTGGGAACATGAGTGCACGGAAACTAGAGTGCCCGACAATAATGAGTAAAGGAGCGAGTAAAATCAAGAACAAGTATAAAGAAAGGTAAAGAAAAAAAAGAAATATAATAAAAATACAAAGAAATTATGGAACGGGTGTGTCAAATTTATCATGCTACTGGAATGTACGCCTAAAGAACAAAAGAAGCGTTTTGTACGTTAAAAAATTATAAAAAACGTAAGAGTTATTCTTCGTAACTATGAAGAGCCCTTCCTTGGGTACCGTTTAAGTTGGAATTGAGCATGGTTTCTGCGGATTATGAGGAGTTCGAAGACCCGCGTAAGACGAATGATGACAAGACCAGTTACATGTATGGAGGGCCAGATTACCAGTAATGAGACAGTCATACACGGACATGAGACATTTTATTGAACTGTTTCAGTGGAGTTTGCTCAAACGAAGGCAAAGCCGACTGTGCTAAAAAAAAAAGCATGTGCACGTTCGACTCCTTAGTCTTCACCCCCCTCCCAAACCATAACTAACAAGCCAAATCGTTTTCACCGACAGCTACCTTCACCTCTGGACGATCTACATGAAACAAGGAGACAAGGCCTGGTCGAGCAACTTCCACAGTTCTCGAAGCACTCCCGGCGCCGTTTAACATTTCCACCTCGGAAATTGACAGGCTTCAACATGCTGATTTGTAAAGCTGTGCTCATATCTGCAAGGGCATCTCCCGGAAAAATAGGGCGACAACCTGCGCCATCAGCACAAGAACCTAAGACCCTAAACACGAAGACCTTACTTTCCACCTCGCGGTGTCAAGACACAGGAGAGAAAAATCTGTCACAACCTCGCATACACTGCTGACTGACCGATGGAAAATATACCTCCACAGACCAGATAATCAATTATGGGTAGTACAGTTAGATGGGAGATGGGTATGTACAGAACTGCTTGCAAAACTTATGCACACCTAGAACTCCTGAGATGCGCTCCCGATGTCGCCCTTGCCAGTCTTCGTCTTCTTGGGCAGCAGCACAGCATGGATATTAGGCAGCACGCCCCCGCTGGCAATTGTGACGGTCCCCAGAAGCTTACCCAGCTCCTCGTCGTTCCTCACCGCCAGCTGAATATGGCGGGGGACAATTCTAGTCTTCTTGTTATCTCGAGCGGCATTTCCGGCCAGCTCCAGCACCTACATCACAAAGAGGCACATTAGCGAATTTACAGTAACCTCTTGTAACATAGAGGTACCTTGCTTACGTACAAACTCATGCTCAGTTCTACCCTAACAATGACCCCGAGACAGCAACGCCGTCCGCTAGGTCACACAGACAAGGACCCTCACCTCAGCAGCAAGGTACTCCAAAACAGCCGCCAGATAGACAGGCGCTCCCGCACCAACACGCTCAGCGTACTTGCCGGCCTTCAGGAACCTGGCAATCCTGCCGACAGGAAACTGCAGGCCAGCCTTAGAGGAGCGGGAGACAGGCTTGGAGCCCTTGGTCTTGCCCCGTCCACCGCCGCCACCACCGGTAGAACTCATGGCTGCTCTTGCCTAGCTTGCAAACACCTTCAAACAAGCAGAACAACATCTCAGCAAAGCGCAGCGGCGAGGAGCCGCTGAAAACTGGAACCGGAAAGCACACAAGTCGCATACGCTCGCAAACCCTTCCCGCCTTCCTCCTCACAGCAAAAACGCTAGGCAGATGCTCCGCAGAGACGCAGAGTGCAGAAATCGAGCGCACACGGAAACGGAATGAGAATTGATGGAGCAAAGGGCAGACTATATAGCACCTAACGCGACGTCGAAGCCGCTCTGTCGAGAGCAGGCGACGCTCCTCCTCCGCGCGCGAATGACCTACTGCAAAGAGCGGGCAAAAGAGACCCCTCCTTGAAATGTCAGTGCTGTGAACCCCAGGTTAACAACTGGACCCCGAGTTGGGGCCCGCCATCCGATTTATAAGACCGCTCAGTTTGAAATTTTGGCTCCACACATGAACCTTCCGGACTTGGTAGTCAAATTCCAATGTGGGAAGCGACTTTATGTATTAGGAAAATATGTACAGGCAGTTGCAAGGGCCTTGGAACTTCTCAATGCGCTGGGGAATACTTCCTTTTTGGTGGTAAGTGCTTTCTCCTGCCGCTTATCCATTTCTCCAAGCCTCTTCATAACAATAAGAGGCTTGATCTTGGATGACAGCTTGCAGAGAAATGGCCTCTAAAGAAGCTGCCCTGTAATTGTGGTAGGAGCTGGATTCCTCTTTAGGACCACCAGAGCAAGTACAAGTATGGTGAGCACCATGCAGGCTTTGAACGGCTTGTCCACAGGGTCACTGTTTCTGTCGCCAAACACCTTTCTGTCCACCACACCGAAGACACTGTTCACCATGTCGATTAGAGTGTCCATCATGTCCCACACGGCGTTCTTCACACACAGCACTGCCATCAGCACGGGGTTGATTCGTGCTGTGCAGTCGGGACTTGCTGGTTCCATTGAGGGAAGTGCTGCAAAACGATAATGGGAGAAAGGGTAAGGTCATTTGCAAATAGAATACTGCTGTGCTGTGTTGTCACGATCAGCTAGGTAAGCACCTTCAAGCTGAGGGAGCCTCATTTGCTTGTTGCGCATAAGCTCCTGCACCTTGTCATTTTTCACAAATGCGTCCCAGATAGCGGGATCTCTGGCCAGTGACACCACCGCAGCCTGCGGGAGTAATGGTGCGTTAAGTGACAGGCAAGAAGGAACTATCGTGCCGCAAGCTCGAAGTCTAAACACGGAACGTACCTGCACATCTGGATCTCTTTGAAGAAGGTCCACACACTGGTCCACTACAGAGGCCCCTCTTCTGGTCTGCGGATAAGCAAAAGCACGATCTGCTGATGAACCAGTCCAGTTCCTACTTAACTGCAGATCCTCAGCAGGCTCCTTGGATGCCACATCCTCATTCGAGTCCAGCACCTGTCCACCCGGGAAAACTCGACTGTCTTTTTGCTCTCTGAAACCGTCATCGTACTGACTGCAAAAACAAGACGACTTCATCAACAGCAGGCTTCCACTCGATGGACAGAGTCTCCCACGCTGCTGGTGCAAATGGATCCAGCAAAATGTTCAAAAAATGCAACTCACTTCTGCACGTAGTGTGTCTTGAGGTCAAGAGTCACTTCCTCAACCTCCTCCAGCGACGGAGCCTCCCGCAACCACGTTCCAGCTCCTTCCTGGCACAAATCGTACTCCTCCTCATCAATGTAGTAGCTTGGCTGTGGCTTCAAGAATCGGGAATTCGACTGATTCTCCAAGCACCTCGACGAAGAAGCCGACTCCACGTACTCGGAGATCACAGCTCTGCCAGCACCCCCGGACATCACAGGTATACCACGGGACATCGCCTTTGCGACTGGATCGCTCGACAATCCCAAGAGCATGCATTCTCAAGCCATCACACTGTCCAGCACGGCGCGTGAAGAGAGTGAAAACGATTCTGGCAGGGCGTGAAGTCCAGCCAAGCCTGAGTCGTGAACGCACTCGGCACCCAGCACTCGAGATCCGCCTGAACCATTTGCCTCCGCTGCCCGTTGCACTCCGTGATGTCTTTTAGGGCTTCGCTGGCTCAGCGAGACGCGTGTGGAAACGTTTTCTGTGCAGACTGTAATAGAATGCCTCTCGCTCACAGTCGACGGAGGCGAGGCGGTGGCTGGTTGGAGCTCCGGCGATGGCCGTCTTGGTGCTTGCGTCCTCCTCCTGCAAGCTGCTGGGAGCGTGCAGCTCGGTGTCTGTGGCGAGCGTCTTTGCCGCTCCTTCACTGACGGTTTTGAGCCATGTCCAGTCCGGGTGCCAGAATGCGGCACATTCTGGATTCGGGTTGGAGGTGAGGGAGCAGGCGGGTAGGAGGAGCCCCAAGGTGCCTTGCTGCACGCAGGCGGCGTCCTCTGAGGCGGCTTCCAGCAGCAACGGGGATGACGAAGGGGAGGTGGCTGCCAATCCGGCGGCTTTTGAGGAGTTTGTTCAGCTCAATCTCGGGTCTTGGCGGGGGAGCTTTACAGTATGTCCTTGTTTTTTTTTCTGTTGTTGTTGCACAGTAGTGTGCAGGCGCAGTGGTCTGACGCGATGGTATCTCCGCTGCAGCACAGCAATATGACATACTAGGAAGTACTCTTCAATGCATCCAGACTCGGCTGTCTTCCAACTCGTATGGGAGGGGGGAGTTGTGTAGTCTGTACCAAACGTGAGTTTCCTCGCTTCACTATGCTGCATTGTTAGAGGCATTTTACTGAGTGAGAGTTTTCGTTCTCAGCCGTGGGGATGGTGCGGGTTTGTTTCCAGGATGAATGTGGAGCAACCGAGGTCTATGATCTTCACGGGGGAAGATGATTATGTGCCGCCGTGGTATGAAGTCAAGCTGGATGACATTACTTACGAGACGTTCAGCAGGCGGCAGGTGCAGATTTTTTTACGAGCTCTTAGTGAGATTGACAGCCTAACTGTCTGATGTGATGGTGCTCACACCCTTTCTTCGTGCGTCGGTGTCTCATCACGGTCTCTATCATTGGCAGATAGGGTTCTTCCCCGGTGCAAAAGCATATACGGCCTCACACCAGACAGCGGAGCTACTCACTAAAGTGCTGCGTGCTGGAGTCCTCGGGGAGGACGATGACGAAGAAGACGAGTCTCCAGAGTATGCACTCTGCCTTCACTGTGCACACTATGTGTCCTGTTCATTCAATTCTGAAGTCGTTGCGTGGTTCTTATTGCAGGGGGGTCAAGCTTCCATCTCGCAGGCCGGCTCTTGTTAGCGAAAGCTGCTTGTATTCTGAGGATGGGGAAGATCGACTTCGAGCATTTCATGTTTTAGATCCTCGGGGGTTCGTTGACGTGATTGGTGTTTTCCGTGAACACAAAGAGGCTGGAGAGGCCAGCGAAGGATGTAGTATTCTGTTCCAGGTACTCCAGCTCATACCGCCATGACCTTTTCGTGCACATGGAAAGTTGTTCGTTCTTAGCTCATGATGCCGGCTTCTGTATAGGATTCCCCAGCAGAAAGACTGCAGGACTTGGTGGGAAAGTGGTCAGGGCGTGCTATCACGCAGCGAAGTGGCCTTTATGGCTCAACATTTCGGGAAGGAGACGTCAGTGTGGAATACAAGCTTACTGACGAAGGCTCTATAACTGCTGTAAGTCTCTTCCACCTCGTATCCTTAACCAGGTCTAGTTATAGGATAGGCGACCTAACCTTCTGTTATCCGTCTGTAGCGCATTTTGTCGAACTACGGCCCTGGGGTAGCCGCGACGGTAAACTTGGTGGGTAGTGTTAACAAGACTCTCCTCCTCTTCGAGGGCGGGCTCCAGACTGTCCTTCTACCTGGAGGCGTATCGTTGACCTGCCCTGTAAGTGTGGGGAAAAGCGTGGGAAAATCACAGTCCTTTTACTTCGAGTTCGCATGGAGTGATAGGCCTGGTCACAGGAAGCGCCTAGTTCGAACATTCGACGCGGATGGCTTGGTGGTGTCCACCACCTTGTCCACCGAAGTGAAGAATACATCGTAATTTGTAACCCTACTCGTCCTGGGACATTCCCGAAAAAATACTTGTGCTACCATTCACTGTTTCCGAACACTTCAATTCTCAGACGGCTACCCTTGTTGACATTAGCAAGAGGTTCACCATAGACACCGAGATAGAACCCTATTAAGGGAGGAACATAAGAAGTAACGAACAAGAATAACGTTCTCTCCTCCCACAAGACCAAAATTGTACATCCAGACAGGAATGCAGCCAAGGATTCTCGCACATGCTCATCACTCGACCACAGCCAGCAAGTCTGTTGCTTTGCAAAAGCACAGCTTGTCGGAGCTTCCGAGATTCACCTCGTACGCATTCAAGTCCGAAAACACGACCTTCTGGCCTTTCTCTATCGCCGAAACCTCGCTTCCTACCGCCAACACTTGACCGACCAAATAGCGCTCGAACTTGGCAGCCGATTTCGGCAGCAAGACGCCTCCCGCGCTCTTATCAGGAACCTCCTCTAGCCGCACCAGCACTCTCTCTCCTTGCGGAACAACCTTGGAAACGTCCACCTGCTTGACAAGCGCTCTTACAGGCATCCTCGCCTGCAGCCCTGCGTTGCCAGATATTCTCTGCCTCATAACATTTCCACAAAACCCTGAGCCAGACCGGAACGATGCCACAGACGACGCTCCCCTGGCTTGCGGAGCTGTGGAACAAGCCGGCGATTCAGTCACCAATGCCGAGCCCGCAGTTGCCGCCACAGCCACAGCCATCGCCATTACGCTGGTCACAGATCGGCAGAAAGACAAGCGAGAAAGCCGAACCTGAAATGCAATCTGTTGTCGCGCAATGCCTATCGCACAGCACGGCAAAAGTTGCTCCAGAAGGTTCGGTGTTTTTGCATTAGGGTTTGCCATGCATTATCCAATATCCAATACGCTCCGTGGACCACTGGCCGTTCCGTTATTTGGGGCGGGGTGAAGGGCTCTGTGGTGGAATATAATTTGACAACGTGTTCTTGCCACTTGGTGCTTGCAGAAGAGGTAAGGCATCCCGCATCTCATCAAATGCGCGGAGGACGATTCCGTTTTCACAACTCATTCTGTATTTCCTTTTCGGAACTCGGATTTGGGCTTTGCAGGGCTACTCCGAGAGTGTGGCGTATGGCTGCATTCTGGAAGAGAAGCTAGGACGGGGAATTAGCTAGGTCTGGGATCTCTGCACATTCGTCTTGGTGTTGGGTGGAGCCCCAAAATCAAATCAGCACTGGGACGTTGGAGAGAAAAATTTGGATTTTGACATGAAGATAAGGGAATGGCTTCTTCTTCCGCTTTCAGTGTTGCTTCTGTTTTGCGAGGGAGGCGTGTGTTTCGAGTTCAGTCTGCAAGCTCCAAAACCGTTCACTAGAATTGCTTTTGGTTCCTGTGCGAATCAAAGCGTTGCTCAGGTTTGGCTTCTGCTTGGAGCATTTTTACCTATTATCTCGTTTGCTCGTGGGAGACTGAGAACGCTCACGAGTTGCTGGGATTACGGAGCAGTTACTGTTGTTGCTATGCATTGCAGCCAATTTGGACCGCGATTGTAGAGTATGATCCACAATTGTTCGTATGGCTTGGAGATAACATTTACGGAGACACGAAACTGCCCACTCAATTTATGGGGAAGAACAGTAACATTGGGCCATGGAAAAAGAAGTCTCGGTTCTTGCCCGTCTCAAGTGAGATGATGGAGTGGAAGTACAACAAGGCCAAGAACATCCCTGGCTATAAGGAATTAAGGGAGAAAGCTAAGGTAAATGTGGTGTACTCAACCCTTCTTGTTGGTGCTCGTTTCTAGCCTCCCATCCCTCTGGAAGAAAACCTTTGCCTGTGGAAAATCATGGAGTTGTTGCTCCGACAGATTATCGGAACGTGGGATGATCACGACTATGGCCTGAATGACGCTGGAAAGGAGTTTCACATGAAAGAGACTAGTCAAAAGAACATGCTTGACTTTCTGGATGAACCGAGGAATAGCCCAAGGTGATTCTGCGGGGTATGCCCGCATTTTTTCTACTGAATGTTACGGGTTAGCAGTTCTGTCGCTGACTACGATGTTACTTTGCAGACGACGGCAGGAGGGTGTGTATGCCTCGTACACATTTGGGCCCGTTGGGAAGCAAATAAAGGTAGTACATGTGCTTCACCCCACTTGACAAGGTCGTGGATCATGTTTTTGTAGTGCTGGAGTAGGTGTCTGATTTCTGACTTGGTCACAAAGTTATTCTAAAGCAGTCTTTCAACTTAGGTTATTCTTCTGGACACCAGGTATCACAGGGATCCCTTGCGGAGCAATGGGGACATACTCGGTGAAGTTCAATGGAATTGGTTTGAGGCAGAATTAAGGAGCAGTAATGCACAAGTTAACTTGATAGCATCGTCGATCCAGGTAGTTCTCTGATTATCGTAGCTGATATCAGGTCAGTTTCAGTTTTCTGAAGTTTATAGTTCATGCTGCAGGTGTTATCCAACTTCTCAGCCACAATTCAGCCTTTTTTCCATGTAGAATCTTGGGGTAACTTCCCAGATGAGCGCACACGTCTTTTGAAGCTGATTGCTGACACCAACGTAAGTTACTTTGTTGAATGTACTGTAGTGTCTCGAACATAAAGGAGGAAAGTCCAGTGAAATTGAGAGGAAGCGTGGATGTTTGATTCTGACTTGTTCGTTCATGCAGGTCAGTGGAATCATCTTCATCAGCGGCGACGTACATTTTGGCGAAATCAATCGGTTTGACTGTGCCACTAGCTATCCTCTGTATGACATCACTTCAAGTGGATTAACGCAAGCAGTAGAGAACAATGTTCCATCGTTTGTGGCATTTCTGTTACGGTTTTCAGCCTGGGTGATGCCAAATACGATGAGAGTGTACAACAGCGAATGCAAGTACCGATCGTGTGTTTACGGTATGAGCTCCCTCTGCTTGCCGGCTCCTACTACAGGATTCATTTGTCTGGATAGCTTGTTCCAGTAGTTCACTGATTGATGTGACTCAACGATTTCTGGAACTGTAGGGAGGCAGAACTTCGGGACTCTGGATTTTGAATGGGATTCAGATCCAGTGATCATCAAAGTTGAAGTTAGGGATGTCAATGGCAAGCCTGTGCTTACGAAGAGGATTCCTCTCTCGCAACTACAAGCCCAACAGTTCGGGAGAAGACCATTACGGTCCAAGGGAGTTCATCGACATTGCACACTTGAGACTGATCTACCCTGGGATAAGAAATATTTTATGGCTATTCTCTGCTTCGGACTTCTCTCTGGTATTTTCTCCTTGTCAGAAGACCAGAGCAGCTCGAGTTCCTGTTCTTAACAATGCTGCATTTCTCACTGTGCCGAACTTGCGCAGTGGTGTTCGTGTTGCAGTTGCTGGCGGCCTACTATTGCTGCGCAGTCAAACTGAGGAAACGATTCTTTGTCAAGGAAAAGCGCAACTGATGCGATATGGAATGTTCAATATGATTCAACACATTTGTTGATAATTATACACCGTATCCGGTGCAATTCTGTACAGAGTTTTGCCCCTATCGAGCTCAATTTGAAGGTAAGAAATTGTTAGTGAACAAGTTTGTTGCAACCAATGAAGCCCTTGGCATTTGTGTCCCTGCATTCCCTTCTCTAAGCTCCTCGAGAGAGACACTCTCTCCAGGCACAGGACTTCTGGACTGAATCCGGTCAGTGAGAAGACCTTCTGTTGCAAGCCAATCTAGATACTTCTCCCACCTAGGCGCAGACATTATTCCCCACTTCCCACCTGCACTTTCCACAAAACGAAGATCCGTTATAAGGCAAAGTCGCAAACAAACCAGGATAGTAACATAGTTGCCCCTGTTGGAATACCTCCTTCAGCTGAATCTAAAAAATGCTTTGACAGTAGTCGCGACGACTCCAAAACCACTGCTGGATCTAGAGGCTGGAGTAGATCTGGATTCTCAGCATTTGCAGATTCCTGGAGCGAACAGGAGACAGTCAAGCCAAGCACACACTCAACTCACAATTCCTTTTCAACTTTCAACTATCTTTGTCCTATAGGTATGGTGAGAGGTTGCTCACAAGCAGCAAGGCAGCTGCCTGGTCAGGATGCAAAGCGGCATACTCAAAGCCTGCTGCAGAGTCCTTAAGGAACCGCCTGACCAAATCTGGAGAATTGCTGAACCAAAGCAAGAGACAAATGTAAGACTTGAAGCATACAAGGTGCTTAGAAGATGTGAGAAGGTTCAGTATATACCGCAAGGTGTCAGGATGCGCTAGAACCACAGGAGTGTATCCATAGGGAATGCTGCATCCGAGAACCAAGAACCAAGTGTCAGAAGTTGCATTGCCGAGAAACCATCAGCAGTTAAAAACTTCTCCGGACTTTCTTCGATTTGAAGAGAAGTTCCTGCTGCATACCCGTAATCAGCGAGAGTGAACTCGTTCAGCTCAACATGCTTCAACTCAGCTTCGACTCCCTCCCAGCCTTTGAAGATCCAAGTTGCATCAGCGTCCCCCGCAAGCAGAGTGTTCCAAATGCCAAGCTTGGCTGGCGTGGACTCTACAAAATCCCCCTTCCCGCTATCCGCCTGGATGAGCCGCTGCACAATCCGGCCCTCGAACCGGGCACCATAGGATGCATAGATCTTCCCGTCCAGATCCTTGGGCCGGCTGAGGCCACTGCTCTTCAGCGTAACTGCGGCGGCACAAGCATGTAACTTCCATCAAGTGCTCCGCTCAACTCCCGTGCTCCACAAAACCGAGGAGGAAAGAAGGAAACCACAAAACCGACCAATTGCACTTAGATCCTCCTGCACGCAAGCCGCGACTGCCACCAGCTTCGCCCGATCGTCACGGAACGGCGGCAGATGGTAGCTGACAACAGTTTCCGACGGGGCCAGAGCGAACGCTGAATCACATCCCCACCATCGCCAGCACCAGACGAAGAAGCAGCATACAGTAAGACAGATGCGCAGCTAGAAGGTCCCGAATCCAGGACAGCAGCAGCAGGGACACACACAGCAGAGGCAGCAGCAAACAAGCCACCACAAGCGGCTCGTGCGCGGAGCGGAAACGGGAAAGCTCTTGCTCCCAGCCATGCTTGCACAAACAATTGGCCTTGCCAGACAAGGGAAAGGATGTGGAAGCGTACTGGCAGCCTTGGATGCAACCTTGGAGGCAGGGGTGACGGAGTAGTTGTCGAGGTGCGGGCTCACAAGCTCCACGATCAGGCCGCTTTTGTCGTAGAAGCCGAGTTGCTTGGCCACATAGAATCCGATATGGTTGGTGTTGGGAGTCCAGTCCAGCGCCAGCGACACGGTTGCCATCCCGGCACTCTCACTTTCACTCCCAGTTCGCACACTGCAACTGCAGCTGCAGCTGCACCATCTCCAGTTCCACCTCTCAGCCTTGTGTACCAACAAACGTCAGCGGCAGCTTAGCAGCTTTTGTCACGACTCGCCCACTGCCGTAATCCACAACGGGACTGACCAGACGCTTTATCCGCCGTTCAGGCACCAGATGTCTGGGACACAGTGGACCAAATACTCACTCTCGCAGTTCAGATGTACAGGCTGACAACTGTTCCATCGCCCTAAAAAACTGTCCGAAACAGGTCGTACGCGTATCGTATTATCGTATTACTTATCGTATTATTCGCATCTCGCCTCCAGAGAAATCAGCCACCCGGCAACCATAGGCGTCCCACATGAGAACAGTTCCTCCGACCTGACGATAAAACCAGCCCGCTTCCCCTGCAGGAGCCCCCGTCTTCGACGAAGGCCACATTGCCATTTCAACTCTTCAGACATATTGCCATCTCTGCTTTCCTTGCACAACACGCCAGATATAACCCTCAAACGTTCCCATTCGCTGACACTGCATTTTAGCAACTTGCGAGAGCGTGCTTAGCAGAGAGGATTGATCACTTCGCTGATGACGGTGCTAGCATCATGTTCAGCCTCTTATTTCAATTCGGTAGCTGGCAGTTGCTCCTGGTGGATTATCGCATCTTAAGGCTAATGTTTCATCAGCATTCACCGGGCTAACACGAGTACAGATCTCAACTGGGTGACTAAGGTGGCTCCGTCTCCAGCCATTCCTTGAAACCCGGAGAGCTCCAGCGGCCAAAGCCTCCTCACCATCTGAGTGTCGTTGCTAGGGGCTTCCAATTTGTTTGCAGTCAGGTCGCGAGCAGAGTCTCAAAACCCGTCACCAATCTGGGCTAAAAAGGAGAGGTGAGGTGGCAGAGTGTGGCAGTTTGACGGGGCTTAAACTTGCTGTATGCTTGCCATCTGCTGCAGCATGCTGGCCAGCCGAGATGACATGCTGATCAGCTGGCAATTGACAAAGCAACTTGACTTTGTTGGGATACTACCGAGCCTGCGAGGTGGGAAGACAAGAACCTGTAGGGGCCTTCACAATCTAATCTTCAAAGCCAGCATGTGTAATGTCCCAGCACTTTTGGTCTTACATTAATAACGAGAGGACAAATTCTTACACATCAGGGATCATTGTTTCTGGATGCCCCCGCAATTCTCCCTTGTCAGTTTCTGCTCGTCTCTTCTTAGCGTCTAATTTCTCGTTTGTAGAGAAGACAAACCACGCGGCAGAGCTACTTCTATGATGCTGGAGCAGGGGACAGAACATTCCCGATGATACACTCACAAATTTCAAGAGCTTGAAGGGGATCGATCTCCTTCAGACTTCGAAATCTGTCACACACTAGTAGCTTTTGCAGGTTACGATTGCCGATAGCCAGCCCTTTCGCAGATAGTTTCTTGACCACAGCACCTTTTACTTCTGTCAAATCGTACTTCAGCGCAAGCTGCAAGAGACACACGACGTTGTCGAGCTCTCTGCCCGTATAAGGTGCGGTCGGTATTCTGTTGTCCAGAATATATGTGATGCAGACTTGTCGAAGGCCTTCGATGTCATACTTGATGGCAGCCTCCAGCAGCGGTTGCACCTTTCGCGCCAGAAAATCCACTTTGACATCAGCTTTGTAAATGAAGGTGACAAGCGCCTGCAGCACGTCAGAGGAGATGTCCGCAATCTCAACCAAGCCGGTTTCCTTTTCCTTCATATCGCTGTTGAAGAGCATAGCCTTGAATACCGGGGACTTGCTTGCCTGTGAGTGCCAATGCAAGTGCAAGTGCTTAGAGGAGGAACTTGGATCTCCACGTTTCCAGCTTCAGATCTGCCCAGAACTGAAACGAACTCGAACAGCTTACCAGAACGCAACGATGAGCTCCGAGTGGAGCAGACATTCCATCAGTCGTCTTCAACCATATGTCTGCTACGGGAGCAACAAACATGTCCTTATCCCAAGCTTTGAGAAAGGTGGAAGTCCTCTGGACCCTGTGCAATTCAGCCGTAACTCTCCTCAGTTCCATCATGGCTTTCCTGAGTTCAGTCTCTACGGTGCTCGAAGAGTAGAGACCGGCGTAGAGCGCCATGATGAGATGACTTATCGTACAGGTCTCACACAAGGCCCACGATGCCTTCGAAGTTGGCCGTATCAAGAATCCCAAGCAGGGTAATGACAGAGATCAAATTGACAGGACCCCTAGTACATACACACAGAAATCAGCAGCCTGATCCTCATGGGCTCCAGTCACCAGGACTGAAAATTGCACTGAAAAAAATATCGCCTGGCCAGCAATACCCGGTAACCGTGTGTTTATGGAAAAAACCTTAATGCACTCTGGTGGAAGGGCTTTCAGGTCATATTTCACGGCAGCCTCTGCCAGCGGTTTGACATTACCTTTGCGAAGAAGGGTGATGAGCGCCTGGAGAACAAGGGTAGATTTAGCCTGGATGCTCTGCAGTTCCGCCTTAATGCTCTGCAGTTCAGGATGACTTGGAGGCTCCTTGGGAGGAGAGAACGTCTTCTGACACCTCGCACAGGACAGGGTCAAGCTGCAGCCGGGACAAATCCATTCAGCCTCTGGATCCGGGGAACGCCAGAACGTCTTGGAACACTTCGAACAGCGTTCGTGTGTCATAGCGATCGGGACAACAAGCCGGAAGGGCTCTTCAGGAGGTAGAACTCGTCATCCAGTGCGGTTGCAAGGGGCTTCCAATTTGTTTTAATTAGGACGCTCAAACACGTAGCCAATCCGGGGTACCCAATCAAAGGTGGCAGTGTGCTGCAGTCGACTGGCTTAACCTTGTTGCATGCTTGCCATGTGCTGGAACCTGCTGGCCAGCCGAGATGCCCAGGTGATCGGCTGGCAATACGAAGTAGCTCAGCTTGAAATAGGTTCAGTTAATTATTGGTTTACCATGGCGCCTGCGATGTGGCAAGACATAACTCTGTATACAGAACCGTTCTCGCTAAAAAAAATCGCCTTTGAACACTCTATCATCTTCAGAACTAGCATATCCTGGGTGGTTCTTGAAATTTTTCCTGGGTACACCAAGAGGGTGCTTGTATCCAGACCCTGGCGGGGAAGATCTTGAACATTTTCGCCAATCAGAAAATGTCCCCGCACTTTTGGTAGTGAGCTGGTCTTGTATTACCGAGGAGAACAGTTGTAACACATGAGGGGTCATTGGTTCTTCCCCGCACTTTCCCCATCCTCTGTCTGTTCTGCTTTCATGAGCCTTGAGCAGGGAACCGGAGTAAAAATTGTATGCACAACCCACAGCCCTATTACGAAAACTTGTCACAGGGTCCTGTTCAGGTTGCTGGAGGCAAGCTTGGGGGCAATTTGCTGCAGCCTGCTGGCCAGCCCAGATGCCATGGTGACCAGCTGGAAACCTAGAGTAGCCTTCGCCAATCAGAAACATGTCCAGCACTTTTGTCGTGATCTGGTCTCGTATTATCGAGAAGAGCAGTGTTACACACCAGGGATCATTGCTTCTAGATGTCCCTGCACTTTCCTTTATCTGTTCAGAATCTTCACATTAACGTCTGCTTTCTGTTTTGTAGACGCAAGTGACCTTGAATGGAAAATCCAGGCGACAGAGCTTCTTTCATGATGCTTGAGCAGGGAACTGGAATAAGAACCGTATGAACAAATGTACAATTTACAGACAATTGCGAAAACGTTTCACAGATCCTTCTATCGACTCTGTTTCTGGGACCGGGCATCACCGATGATACACTCACAAATTGTCACTCACGAATAGCCTTGGATGCCGCGAAAGGTGAGTTGAAAGCTCGTGACTCATGATGTTTTTCATTGGCGTTCCGTTGTTGTGATCTCTTTAAAGTCTATCCTATCTTTGACCAGGTGTGGAGTACTTGCACAACGGGTGCAATCCAGCAGCCATCGTCCACTTGCACTTGATCGCCTTGCGCCCTGGTGGGAGTGGGGTTAGTACCCAGGTCCTCAATTGAATGAGTGAGTCGCATTCTTGTTGGATTGCTTGCATCCATCCTTGCTTATCAGGTGATGTGAGCGCTTCCTCTAGGCTTGCTGGCTCAAGTACGTGAGTAGCAGCCAGCATCGCTCTTGCCATGAGGGTGTCTTGTTAGAAATCTATAGGATTGGTGCAACACATCACATATTAGAGTTATGAGAATAAGTCCTAGAAGTATATAGGACAATGAGAATAAGTCCTAGAAGTATATAGGACAATCCCAAGAGCGAGATAGGGTTTCATACTATTGAGAATATGACAAGGCCAAAGGCTATATATATGTATGCATAGCACACCATTTTTTTAGTACTGAACTTGAGACTTACTGTTTTCTAACATGGTATCAGAGCATGGTTCAGGAGATGCGTAAAGTACTCCAAACCACCCTGTGTGGGATTGTTGCCACTTGTCTTCTATTGAATTGTTTGTAGTTATGCAGACGAAGTGTCTGTGAAAGCTCGTTTGCAATTTCGTGAAGCTTGGTAGTAGTTTGTGCGAGGAACTTTTGTCTTGTCTTTGCATGGCTTCCAGAGGTGTGCATATGGAGACTACGCGTCAAGTGGAGAACTTTGATGGCAAGAACTTCACACTATGGAAGTTGAAGCTAAAATCTCTTCTCATTCACAAAGGATTGTGGAAGTTTGTGGAAAATGGACTTCCAGATGGCGCTTCTGAAAAGAATATAGACAAGAATGCGAAAGCCTTGGCTAATATTATCCTGAATGTGTCAGATGACGTTCTTTCACAATTGAGCGAGTGTGTCTCTTCGCAGGATGCATGGAAAATTCTTTGCACAACGTACGAGAAGAAGAGCATTGTGAGCGAAATGCTGCTGGAAAGTCAATTCTCCAACTTCAAGATGGCTGAGAAGTTGCTTGTATAGAAAGCATAATGTAGAAAATGTAGTATCTACTACTATCGATTCTTCATGGTGAATACATTCATTTTATAAATTATACATACATATTTGTAATCTACAAGAATATATATGGATTACCTTCATACATATCAGCTCAGAAAACTCAGTGGGAGCACCCTCGATGACTTTCCTTGGTGACTTTGCTTAGCTTCATCTTCTCCGTTTTCGAGAGGTCGGACAAACTGCG